>CM031239.1:314869906-316069906 GCA_018340775.1 Taxus wallichiana var. yunnanensis
CAGCAGCAGTAGAAACTCTTTACCTCAGATTCTCATAGATCCATCATCGTCTGCAACCATCTTATGACCAGGCTCCTAAAAACTTCGGAAATGCTTCTGCAGATCATGTTAGACAACCTAATGGTCGATTTATATGAATACCAAATTGCAGCAACATATGCATTCATCTCATGTTTCAAGGGTTGACAGCTTTCTGCACCTAATAAATAAGCAAGCTACAATGTTCGTGTTTTGGCTGTTCCATGTCTTTCAATACTCTAAGATTAGCTTGCTGAGGTGTTTAGTCTCCTCATGTTACAGTTTTGTTTATGATAATGAAAGGAGCACATACTAAAGTTATTAAAGGTAACAGTTGATCATAAGTTTTTCAAATTGATCGTGGACAAGTCACAAATAAGTCACCAATTAGTTTTTGCATATATAATTGTTTTCGTTGATGTTATAATTGTTTCGGCATATATGGGGCGCATTAAAAAGATGTAAACCCAAACTCTAATATCGATTATATGCTATGTTACCAAATTCTTCATAACTGCCCACTTACCCGAACCAGTTTGAGTATTATTCTGACCCTGGGTCTGATTCCCTTTTGAAATGTATATGATTCTTCAGAAAATATCAAACAAAAATAGAAAATACTAAAATGAACAAAAGATCCCAAATCCTGAAGACACGAAGAGGTTGATAAACATTAATCTTGTATTTAAGGGGTTACATCTGGAAAGATATTTTTATGAATGCAAAAGAATAAACAGACAATTCGTTTTAAAAATGAAACTATTTGTAAAATATTTCTCTAAGCAGAAAATGTTGAAACGTTTCAATGAAGTAGCATGATATCTCAACTTGTAACAAATAATATCACAATTAACATCAATTTCAAAAAGGCCTAAGGACGCCAATGGGGTTTGGGTGGATCGGTTAAGATGGACGGTTGTGTCGGGATCCACCCAAGTTCAAATCTTGCTTAGCGCTATCCCTTCAAGATGGTTTATTGGTGGTGACGGTGTTGCATCACCGGTAGGTTGTGGCGGTTTGGTGATGGCGGGTGTTGCATCACCGATGAATGCGGCTCGTGGCTTCGACTAGTGGTTCTTGACTGTGGTGGTATTTGCATCGTTGGCATTGGTGTTGGCAACCACTGGTGGCTCTAAAAACGACGGTGGTAGAAAATTGCATCGTTGGTGCAGGCTCAGTGGCCGCGGTGGTTTATGTTGGTCTCAATTGTAATATCTTGTCTGAGGACATTGTTGTAGGGTGGGGTCCCACCAACTTTCCAATTCATAGCTCCGGTCAAAAGCGTTTATCAATTAAAAAAAGGCCTAAGGACTGTAATCCAATTGTAATCCTTTGTACCACCTACAATCTTTTTATTTCAACCTTGGCATAATGTCATCATGTATCTCAAAAATATAAGTTAATATTACTAAACCACTTTGTGTTAATAAAAATGAACCACACAGATTCAACATAAAAATCTATGCAGCTATATACACAAGTTAAGTTGGTCAAAACCGCATAATACACATTATCCAAAATTCAAACATACATCTTCCACTACTACAAAACATTTATCATAACATCTCAAAGAAAACTAAATTAAAATAACATAAACATATTAACATTATAAAGAAGGTAAGGCTTTCTCCTACATTTAATTGCAAAGTATTTCCCATTTCCAAAGTAACACTTGAGACATTAAATCGGAGAGACTTCTATGGGGTGGATACAACACATAAATAACACGTTACAAGACAAAAACAACAGAACAACAAAACATTAATAATATAGCATGGAACATAAAACAACAAAACATTAATAGAAAAAGGAAATCAACACATCGAGATGGGAAAACAACACATTTGAAAAACAACAAGAGAAATAAACACCACATAATAATTTTATTTGGTCATCTCTCTCCTCACATTTGTTAATATAGATGCCACAAATTTTACAACGGACTAACAATTTCTACTTTTCCCTGCTATTTCTATTGAAATGTATTGAAAATAATCTAATCGCTCTGCAATGCAGATCAACATCGCTCAAACCTCATTACCCCTTTTTATTCAGCTTTCGTGGTAGTATTCCTTATTTCCATGTTAAAACCATCACTTCCACGTGTTTTCCCATCAATTGGAATAATTTATTGATTTTTAATTGAAAAAACAATTTTCTAATATATATTTTATTAAATTTTAATGGGTGAGAGGGCCACTTCTATTGTGACTTCACCACTATTGACATGAGGATCATGATATAGTCGAGGGTTATATATTACCTCGAACTAAACCAATTATCTAATGTGGGAATAATTTTTTAATTAAATGAGACTTTTTAGAGTCGTAGCAGTAATTCCAAGATGACTTGGGATAATAAGTTATGTATTCGCTATTATGAAGCCACGAAGGAGGAGAAGAGAAGGTCAAGCACCCAAACATACTCATCCTGCAACCAATAAACCATTATGAATCACACCACTAATCCTCAAGAATACAAAACCAAATTTTATGATGTTTACATATAATTAGTTATAAGTTATTCAATAAGAAAGTTTAAAAGCAAGGACCTTCAAAAACATTAACACCAAGGCACAAAGAATTTTGTTGCAGTAGTGAACATGGTAGTCATCAGAGGCAAAGGAGGATGGCTATTAGGCTTACCCCCAACCACTACCACCAAGCGGATTTGTCATGTCAAGTATGGGATCCCAACCATCATGTTTTACTTTTTCTTCCTTGGTATGCTTGATGGAGAATAACAAAAGTCACATGGAGGAATTTTTCTTCAAAAGGTGCCACCTAGAGGCTACCCTTGTCGTCATTGCCACCAAGTCTATCAAACACTCCACCACCAAAGCAAGGTGAAAATCTCCCCCTGCTTGTAAAGTGGCTACACCCTCAAAATCCTTGGCCATGACCTTCAAAAGGTGAGCAACAACGAGGAGAATCTGGAGGCACTCAATTAATGGCACAAGGGGGATTACCTAGATGATCCAAAAGGCTTTGGAGTTGTTCGACCTCTAGATGAACCAGATCTAGATCTAAAGCATAACATTTGAAATAATGTAACTTAGTCATAGAAAAATATTTGTCCATAGCTCATTTGTTAAAAATGGCATGAATTTTAATTTTTCAAATGTGAAAGAGAACATCAAAATGGAAAAGATGCAAAGTTTGGTTGTATTTTGTAGGAAATATGGTTGATTCCCTTAGCGTGACGAATTTGTAGGTAAAATTTTCTCAAAAGAATGCTTTTGAAGTGCTCCGCATTGGTCATCAACTATTCTTCCTTCTTTTATGGAAATCTAGAGATCGTAATAGCTTGTATCTCTTCCTCCGTACAGAGCTAGTGTAGTTTTTCTTTCCGCATTGATAGCATGAGCTCGATTTCAAACCTCACTCATTTACGAGCTCAGACCAATGTCTTGGCCCCGTCGACCTCCATGGCTTTGCGTGTGAATAATTTTATTTGGACCTGTGTAATATTAACAATTTAAAATAATTGTAATGATATCTTAAAATGAAATTAAAATGAGGATGAATAAATAAATAAAAAATGTACATATGATTAAAGTATAAAAAATAATAGAATGATATAATAAATAAGTATGTTATAAAAACTAATGAACACATTTTTAAAAATAAAATAAAATAAAATCTGAAACAAGTTAATTTTTTTAATTAAAAAGTGAGATAGGGATTTTGCGGGCAGGGGTGTTGGTGGAGAATTGAAGAGACATTTAGAGTGTGGCAGGGTTTTGTCAGTTGTAGCAGGGCATGGGTTCCCTCACAAAGTTGTTACATCGTCCCCTAAATTCAGAGAACACACCTTAAACCAAATCATTTCACCTTTGTCAGAATCCTCCATGTCTGAGCAAACACTATGGAGAAGGGACATTATCAGATGATTTAATTGCATGTGTTAGCAGATATTTATGCAAAATGGGAAGCATACACGTAGCATGTGGACTGTATGATAGAATCCTTGCAAGAAGTGCGGCTTCATGGCCTGAAATTTGCAAGCAGGTGAATGACTTGTCAAAACACCCTACGGGACTAGACTGCCATGGTTGCTGATTTTACACGAAATGGTCTTTGGGACCGCTTGACGTATGTTCTTTGGTAATTTGGAGTGGTTGTTTGATCCACCAAAGCATGGAAGGAAGAGTAGTTTGATGGATTTGAATGCTAAATATGGAAGCGTACCAAATATCTTGAGAAAACTATAAACTTGAATCCCAATACAACCCGTGGTGGTTGTGTGGAATCCTGCAAATCAAATGCAATTGGCATGTGTAATGTCAACTCCTTGACTTCCACCTTGCCAGTTCAATAAACATGCATGGTCTTCTCTTTCCTATCCTGCTCAACTTTTGTATTCCTGGTTTCTCGTTTGCAATTATGTTGAAAATAAAAGTAAAGGAAAAAATGCTTCAGGGTAGTTTAAAATGAATTGTAGCTGAAACAAACGAGTGTTTCCTCCTTTCTACACAAATGAAGAAATGTTATTTGAGTGCAAACTAAGTCTTTGAATTACCTCTTTAGATGTTTGGCTAGCTTGGATAGTCATATTGGATCACGGAATCCACTCGAAATGATGAGACAAATTTGCTCCTATTTAAAAACTACCTTGTTGTTTACTTTACAAAAGTTAATAATCACGATTTTCAACATTGTCTACAACATCTCTTTGAACCCCGAAATAGGAAATTCAAGTTTTGGTTGTGTACCCTGTCACGTGGAGTGTTGTATCAAACCTTGGAATGACCTCACATATTTGTTTGTGCATTTTTCATAACCCCTCTAAGATCCCTATTAACACTTTTTGCAGTTTGGGAAGTTGCTGAAAATCGAAGTTGAGTTTGCTTTTAGCATGTCGTTTGGTCTTTGAGTGAAGAAATGAATATTGGCCTCTGTATACCTCTAGTATTTATCCATGAAAATTGCTTGCAACCCTAAGTGCTAAGAAAAACACTTCGCCAATTAGTTTTACAAGGGGTTTTGTATGCCTCTGGTCGTTGGGTGACCAAGTCAAACTAGTCCAATTACGACCGGTGGCTCCAAAAAGTGGCCGCCATTCATATCATGTTCATCAACTTTGAGTTCCGTCAACTCTAATGAATTCCTTGTATATAGTTTAATGGATAGGATTTGTCTCATGGTGCTTTGATTATCGAAAATTACTTTTCGAACGCGCAGTTTTATAGCCACTAGGGCTAATTTGGATGTTTTTGTGAACAAGTAGCAAAATCAAAAACACCGTCGTGAACCAGCATTAAGTTAAAACACTAGTGGAAAAACTCGTAGACACTAACATATGATGTTATGAATCTTTTTTTAGTTGTTTGTTTTGAGAAAATTGATTATGATGAAAATAATGTATTTCTCTCTCCTCTCTCTACCTCACTATAGCTTGGAAAATGTAATGAAATTAAAAAATATTTCGTACCTCTCTTGTATGTGTAAAGTATTGTATTTTATTGCAAATAGAAAATTTTCAATCGTGAATTGTGCTTGATAGTAGAGGATTTACATGTCAACGTCTTTCGTTAACCATGCTTACAATTTTGTGACAAGTTGTAAGTAGCACAACAAATAGAAATAATGAGGAGATTCAGGACTCTAAAATTTTTCTTATCTTGTAATATGGTTGAATAATTGTATTTATTTCCCTTTGAAAAGAGAAAATGAAATAAAGTATAAGTAAGTTAGTTCATGCATGTATTGAAATTTATTTGTAGTTGTAATGGAATGTTGTACTGTGATTTAGAGTTGATAAAACAATGATTTATGATGTTAATAGTCACTTATTCCCTTTTAACACTTATAATGTTGGATGAAACTTATCTTTCCTTAGTTATCTAAACGGAATGAATATCTAACCCTTTTGTTTTACCTTTACTCTTAGTCGAGTCATGTCAAGTACGAAAACCGTTATCATGTTAAGAAAAGACTTAAAACTTTTACCAGTTGTTTCCTTACTTGGACATGGTACAAACTTTTCAAGACCATGTCCATAACTTAGGTATGTTCATGTGAGGAAAGGGTTACACTATGTGTACCCTATCACATTGGGTGTGAGTACAATCGTCCTTCCTAGGTGTCATAATTCTTGTCTCCTCTTAAATAAGTTATCCTCCATGTGTGAATTGTCCTTAGTGCTATAAAAGGTAGCCAAAGCCTTATGAATACAATTGGGGTGTTTTCACCTTTAAATGATCTCATTAAAGATATTTTAATGACACGAGTGGAATATATGTCTTAAGTTACCTATGCATGAAACTATTGAGTTTGAATCCCTTAATCTCTTCACAAATAGAAGTGTTACTTTGGCAAGATGTATCGAAACACCTTTGGGTGTGCGAAAGTTATGAGATAAGGATATACAAGTACTCTAAGTTGTGCCTATTAGTATGGTGTAGACCCCATTTGGGTGTTAATGAAATTAGTCAATTGTGGACCTCGCTTTAGAATTAGAGTGAAATACATGTTAATGTATGTTTGCCCAACGGAAGAGTACTTGCTTAGAAGGTAATAGGATGTATAAAATTTTAATTGAATGTTTATTTTGTAACATGTATCTAATACTTAATTTATTAGGAATAATATAATTACAAAGTATTTGAAATAAATATCTCTATAATGAACTCGAAAATCTCATAAATTCAAATATAATTTATCATTATGTGTGAGGTCAAACTCGAATATTGATGTCTGCATGAAGAACATGTATTATATGAACCTTAGCTATTCAAAACTGAAGTCAATATGAAGTCAATGTAATGGCATAAATGTTATAAGAACAACAATAAATGAGATGATATTTTGGAATGGTCGTTATAAATATCACATACACTTGAATGATGCCAAAATGACTAAAATGACTAAGATGAATTTTATAAAGATAAAAAAAAAGTAGTGCCTCATTAGTGATCATTCAACCAATTAAATGAGAAAATTGCAATACTTAAGGGATGAACATATTCAACATAGTCCTAATTGTGATTTAAAAAATAATGTTAAATGATTAAAATTAATTCTTGTACCTTATTTGCAAAGCCCTATCCTCCCGATTTCCTCTTATGGTCTCCTTTTGTATGGTGTGAAGCTCGTTTGAGAAAATGTGATGTTGGTTAGTGTAACCTTATTCGTGATTGTACATTTCGAGGAATACAATTTCTCTAAAACCATATGTTATACCATGGATATAAATGAATATAGGAGAAAGCATGAGATATGCATAGGGATGGTTAAATACCTCACCCTCTTTCCTTGTTCTTGTAGGTTCTTATTTTATTTTGCCATCGTATGATGGGATGTACATGTTTATTTTCTCATTTGAGTAGTAATGCACGGTTTTCTTATATAACATGTATTTTTTAGTACTCATTATGGGACTAAGAAGCAAGTGTGTGTATGGGGGTAGGTTCATTATGGAGGAATAAGTAATGATAAAATGGAAGTAAACCTTGTGAGACATTAAGGACGAACAAAAGGTATTTGGGCTCTGTTCTAGTGGAGTGATAAGTGGGTTTTTGAATAAACTAGGTAGAGGGATAAGTGGCATGCATTTTATTTTATTGGAGGAACCAAAAACTAATGCCCCATACCTTAATGGAGTGATAAGTGTTATTGATTAACAGTAGTTCATTTTACAAGCCATTAGAGGCTTGGTAATGTGTGCTAATGTTTGTGAATGTTCCTAACCCTCTCTCTTTCAAGCCTCTTACAAATACTTGACATGGTGATGCATATATGATGAAATGCTATTTTCTCTCTCTTAATGCTAATCCTTTGTGGACTTAATTGGTTTCTATTTGGAATGCATGTGCATTTGATTGATGTGTTTTATTTTCTTGTATGCATGAGTATGTTTTGTATGTGTGTATGTTGGGGACTTGCATTGCCAAAGGTGGAGGGATAAGTGTTATTATGGTGTATGGGGTTTCTTATTTATTTTGGGAGGAAACAAAGGTTGGTGAGACTAGTCTTAGTGGAGTGATAAGTGTGGAGGGATAAGTGTGTTTTCATGTGCGGTTACATGAGTGCTATGTAGGAACCAAAGGATAGTATCGCTTCCTTATTGGAGGGATAAATGGAAGTATTGACACTATTTATCCTTGATAAACTATGTCATAACTTGGTGGTATTATACTTTTCCTTTCTAATGTTTAGTTCGCATCATCATCTCCTTGTTTGGAGATACATTCAAAGTGATGCATGATATGACATTGTGTTATTGTTATGTGGGCCTAATTGATAATGTATGTGTTATTGATGTAAGCTTTTAAGTTAAAAAAATTATTCTTGTTTTGGTAGTGTTTCTAGTGTGGGTATTAAAGGTTTTAACGGGGTGTGATCCATTTCCATGCAAAATGAACCTGTGAGGGAAAAATGTTTAAAATAGTCTTAGGTTAGTGGCAAGCATGGAAAATGGCATTTGAAACCCACATATGTTTTAACCTATCTCCCATAAGAAAATACTAGTAAAGATACACCAAAGTAAGTGAGATTTTTGGGCTCTATAATGGCCCTCAAAAGATTGGTATAGAGTCTAACCCTAGTAGAGTCCAAAGATCTCAATTATCGGTGACAATAAAGAGTATCAACCTAGAGATGCTAAAGAGAGAGACATTGATAAACAAGTTGGGGTTTTTATTAGTAAAAGTCCGTTGTAGTTGGCCAAATTCAATCCATCCACCAAGGTGCTCTAGATTGAATCCTTATTTTATGAAGGTGCTCATAAGGTATGGAATTTTGAATTTTTATCAATAGAATTTGCATCCTCATTTTTGGATTGAAACTTGTCCCTAAGAATATTCCAAGACATCTAACTAAGAGAAGCTTTAAAACATGTATTGTGAATAGACCCTTTTAAATAACATAATGCTATTAATCTATAGAACCATAACAAAAAGACGTGGAAGTTGAGAATATGGGACCACCAAAGGATAAACCGTCTCCAATCCAAATGAGGTCATATTTTATAATTTCCCAAACCTTCTAGATGCTTTTAGCCGCAAGCATTCCACTAATTTTAATGGGCACATGGGTGATGAGATAACATCTCAATCCAAGGCTATTCAAGCTTTTACTAAGAGGATTTCCCTTAGAGGTGCAACTTATCAAGAGGATTTTCCATGTTTTAGAACGTTTTGATTATCTAATAATTATTTTAATACTTAGGGTAAGGCTCGGGTAAGGCCCTTTGAAGCTTTAGGTCACTAAAGGTAATACCTCCATCTTCCTTAGGTCTGCAATGAATATCTCAAGAGACTTTGTGAAATCCCGTGCCCCTTCAAAATTTGGCCAATAAGAAATCCCTCAATGACTTCTCCAATATAGCAAAAGCACTTTGGAAGGTTCCCAACAAGAGAAATAATAGAATAATGGAAATTAAAACAAACTTGGAATTTCCCAAACAAGGAGAGAGGTTTGGTGGTCCAATTTGCAATATTTTTCTCAACTCTTTGAATCACAAATGACCAAAGATCAAAAGAAGAAGCTTGGAAAGCAAAGGGGTTTCCTAAAAACTTAAATCCTCATGAGTTTGAATCCCCTTCCATTAAAATCCCTCCAACTAAGGAGGTTTAGGGGAGAGAGACTTTTTGTAATATTAAATCTCTCTCCATTAAATGTAAGACCCATAACCGACACAAAAAATATCAAGGCATTATATAACAAACTTCGTTGAAGGCTCTTCTTTCAAAAGAGTGTGAAATGAATCATCAACAAAATTACTATTAATGAGATGGTGATCAAACTGAGGAAGAGATATGTCTTTAACCAAATCTCTAGAGGGGTAGTTGGTAAGCAGATAGTTAAAACCTTCAACAACAAGAATGTATAGAGAGGGAATCAAAAGACAACCCTACCTAATGACCTATTAAGACCAAATTTGATAGATTGCACCTTGTTGATAGTGATACAAGTTTTTGCATCTTAAAATAACATTTTGACAATGTGAAAAACTAAAATCCAAACCCCCGAATCTTGAAGCATGGCTACAATAAAGTCTCGCTCAATCCTATCATAAGATTTCTCAAATTCAATCTTGACAAAAAAGGATTTGTGACTAGAAAATTTAGCCCATTTGATACCTTCCCACATAGTAATAACATTTTCAAGAATATTCATATGTTGCATTAATGGAGTCTATTTAAATTTAACAATGAGAGGAAGAAAATGTATGAGTGTAAGAGAGAGCTTTCAAATTATTTTGTAAGACTCATCTAGGAAAGTAATGGGTTTAATTAGTGATAAGCTTAAGGTCACCAACCTTGGGAATGAACTTGATAATCCCCTAATTTGCATGTGACCCAAAAATTTAGATTAGAACATTTTTAAATGCACTTTGTGGATGTCTAGTCAAACTATATCACCTGAGGTTTAGTAAATATCATAAGGAAAACCGCCAATTCCATTTGCTTTTGTTATCATCCATTTTCATCAAAACTTTTGTAACATCATTCAAGATGAATGTATAATCACAAGAGGTTATTTGAGCTTCAAAATTTTTGCAAGGAACCGCTTGAAGGCATTGTAAGAGGGTAGATTCTCTACCGGGAGAAGAAGTTTAGGCATAAAAACTCTATGGTAATGATGGACAAAGGCTTGCCCAAGGATTTCAGGAAGTTTACTTATCAAATATTGGCATCATTAATGGGTTTGATTATGTTTACAAAAATATGGAGCATAGAAGGGAAATAGTTATTTGATAATCCTACCACCTAGCCTCAACCATCTCATTATTTTTGTAAGTTGAACTCCTCTAGGTATGTAGGCTTCTTTAACTTTGAGTGTCTTTATTAAGAAACTTGAATTTGAAAACTTACATTGAAAGGGGAGAGATCAATCTCCTATGAAGTTATAATGAATTTATGATATGAGGCCTCATGATCCCATTGATAGAATATGGTTGATATTTTCCATAAATCATATAGAAGGTGGTGGTTTAAGTGATAATATCCTCCCACCAACCAATCTAACCAAATCTCCCTTAGGTTTATGAATCATAGTCCACACCATGTTAGTGCAAAGATAATTTTTCGTGCTTGAGAAGTGTAGTGCTGAGGTAGAAATGCATTTTAACTAGATTATCATGTGAAGTGTACCATCCAATGCAAAAATAAATGGGTAGATGGTCTGAAAGCATAATACCATCAAATACACAAATAGGTTGATCATAAGAGCTAGAAAAAGAAAAGAGTTATGTTATGTAAGCAGGGAATGATATACTTATTTGTAACTCAATCTTGGCCTTTCCTAAAGTTATACCAAGTGAATCAAGTCGAGGAAGAATCTCCATGCCGATGATGTTGGGATCAAAAGGCCAAGTTTATTTCACATATAAATCTAAGCCTCCCAATCCCTAGAACATTGATGTATAGGTAGGTTATTTTTATTTCTTACTGGATTCTGCCATGTTAAAATCACCATAAATAGTCTAGGAGTGTGTTATCATGACATCTCTACAAATATCCTTTTGCATGTCATTATTGGAGGTGTACATGTTAACAAGCCCAAGATGATAATTGTCAATATCAAAGAGGGTCCATACCACTTGATGGATGGGGTCTAAACCCCGCAAAATAATATTTTATAAAATCTTTGGCATAAGTAGTGTGATCACTCATCCATATCTAGGCTCATGATTGGACACATGGTAGAAGACACGTGACCTAATAGTGTGGTTTGTTGTCACCAAAAGAATTATACAAGTAAAAACTCCCTTAGTCCATATGCTAAAAAATTTAACTCACCCTCCAAATGAATTAAAGAAGTTGTTTGAAATCATCAAATATGCCCCCAAACACAAATTGTGGGCTTGCGAAGGAGGATTCAAATCTAAGTGATGAAGTAAAATAGAGCTCGATTTAACACACACACACACATGAGATAAATTTGTAATTAATCCAAGGAGTTCGTGGAACATACCAAGGTATGGTGAAGTGATGAAGTAAAATCATGCATTAAGTCAAACCAAGAAGCTACACCAAAGGCATGTTGAGTGACCTAAATTTCTATAGAGTGAATCCACATTGTAAATAATATCGAGTAACCATACAACAAATTCCCACTATAGGGGGAAATAAGTTGCAATGAAACATGTAATAAAATGTGAAGATGATTCACTCTATCATTTCGAGGATGTACTTTTTATTTCTTCTCATGCTATGTGGAGTTGTCATGGAGCCTTGGTATGATCAAATAAACATTTTTACTCCTAAAATGTTTCTTACATACATTCCATTGCACCATAAGTGTACTTATTTCTAGCTGCATCTTGTTTGGTTTGTATATACTTGTATATTCCCATCCTTCCCCTTGTATATAGCTTGATTTTTCCATTTTTGGCTTGCTTCTATTATGTTTTTTTGTGTGTTTGTGTGTGTGTGTTCAATAAATGTAGCTTAAGAAAGTTGTCCCTTGTGTTATTGTGTTGAGTTTGAATCTATTTCCCAATGGATAAGGCACCGGTTATGAACCACCCTAAGATTTTGGAGTTTGAGTTATGCATTGTTTGTGATTCATCCAATCCAATTCATGTCTCAATAAGATCTAGTTGTTAACATGCACAAAATTTATGCTCATTTTTCGTAATTTTCTCAACATGCATTTCGTTGTCGAGATTCCCACTATGAAAAACATTTTGTTCTCGTATTATATTTGTGTTTTACTTTAAAGAAAGAATTCGTAAAAATTTCGCCATGATTATCCCTTGTGGTTTTTCCATTCCTTTTTATATTCAAACCATTTCTATTATGATGAATTGGTACAAGTTCTTTGATCATTACATGATTAATTAAGTAATTCTTGAGGCCACCTTGCATGAAAATTCATTTCTAATCACTCCTAAACTGGTCATCCATCGCTTTTGTTCCTAGAAAACCTCAAAGATGCATTTTGGAACATATTGGTGATAATATTGTATTGGTTAAGTCCAAATAATATTATTTTAGTTCTTAAAAGCTTCCCCAACTACACTTCTACAATTTTTGGTTCTCAGCACCTTCTAGTGCACTTTCACACCTTTTGGTTCGCACGAGACACCTCCAAGTATGATTTTCACTTAAGTTGTTCTCAAATGGAATATAAGATGTAAATTTTGCATCGTGAGTTTCGAAAAGCGTGTTTTTCACTTTAAGTGAGTTCTTAAAACATGTTCCAAATGCACTATTACACCAAGTGGTTCTTAGAATTCATTGGATATGCACTTTATTAATATTTTAGTTCTTAAGTCATGTTATAAGTGTGCTTTTGGGATGAAAAGGTTTTTAAATGGCCTTATGAATGTTCTTTCTAGTTTAAATTAGTTCCTAAAATCACTTCCAAGTGCAATTTTGGGAAGTCATTAGTTCCCAAAAGTGCACCTGATATGGAGCTCGGGAACCAAAATTATTTTGGTCATAAATTTTGCATTCCAACTCTAATTTAAGCGTCAATTGAAAAGTTGGAAATATATTTAAGCAAGGATTGATCTTGTGTAGGATTCATGATATCAAAAATTTCATAGAAGTTTTTTAAGAATCATTTCTCACGTTTTTTTTGCCTTCCTTCTAAGACTTTGTTTTGCTCATAGTTCAATTTCTACTTAGCGAATCTCGATTAAAATTGTACATATCCTCTTCACCGTGGATTTTTTTTAAAATGTATTCATGACAATTTTACTATTGGTGATTGAAATTTTGATCATATGAACCTCGAAATATTGAGGAAATGATGACTAGTGGAAAACACATCATCTTGGTCCTCAAGTGTGTTGATGATTTCATATGTTTCATAATCATGGATATATTTTTGGGACACACTCTCATCCCGAAGGATAAATATGTATTCAAGAACATTTTGGAATTAAAGGTTACAAGTGTTCAAGGTGTACGTGCTTGAGTGAATCATGTAAAGAAACCTCCATCGTTGGAAATCGTCATTTATTTTTCTTTTTCACTTAAGCGAATTTTATTTCTTTGTTGGGAAAATTATTTTCCATCACTTAAGTTAATTTTATGTTTCTTCATTGGAAATAAGTGATTTTTGTAAAACTTAAGTGACTCAAACATAAAGTCACTTGAAGTTATAACTTAAGTGAAAATGAAAAAGGTAAAAGTTACTGATCTTATCATGAAAGTAATTACGAGGTGGTAATGGGATAAAATTATAACCGATTTAACAAAATTAAGTAGATATGTTAAACCTTAGATAGGTTATTTCAGAGTCACATCAATATATAGTAGTAAAATACATAAAGTGACGTAAGCAATAAGCAATGTAATTGAAAATCCTAAGTGTAATGAAGAGTTAGAATACTTAGCTGATTTCAAAATATTCCCAGCCTTGTGTGAAGGTGGAAGACTGGTAAAACTGGAACACAGGAGGTCACGAACGAACCCAAAAAAATGCATACTTACAAAGGAAGGCTAGACCAAGGCATATAAGGCGATGACGGGGTACCTAGGTGTTAGGATCCCCTGTCTCAGGTGCTAGATTCTGCGCAGATACTCGGAAAATGAATTACGCAAGGTCAATAAGTTGTCCGCAATGCTTCGTTGTTTGTCACTATAGTGGCACACAATGATCATTGATGTCGTTGATAACCGCAATGAAGATATCAACTGCAAAACCCCCAAACTACATCAAATCTAAAAAGATGCAAAATGATAGGTTGGACTATCCTTCGATTGTCAACAAATCGAACTTACAACCGAGTGTAGTACTACATTGCAGATCTCATGCATTTCTATGTGTGTGCATAGATTGTGCCCTAGGTGGCTCTTGTGTGTGTCGCACTTAATAGAGAGCAAGTAGGTAGATGTAAAAGAGGTAAATAAATGTGTGCATGGAAAAATGAACCTCCCCTCCTATGAAGTGTATGCAGAATAATCAACCTTTGTCCCTTGAGTGAAGCTAGATGGATTCAATGATGCTCTTTAGATGCTTGTGAATGAAACCTTAGGTGGTGATAATAGGTGCTTAGAGCTTGGTCCTTTAATTTGATCTCATAACATTGTATTTATATGCTTTATTTTCTTACATTTTGTAATTGATCACTAAAAGGCTGACCCTAAGAGATAAGGATGCCCAAAAACTAGAAAGGACCCAAAAAGGAGTGAGTAAGATACAAAGAGGTCTAGGGCACCTAAAGGGGACGAGGGCACATGGATGTTGGTTTCCATAGCCAGAATAGGTTTAGTATCAAAGGTCATACTAGGCAATAGGGTGTGCAAGGCCAAGAAGGAGACCAGAAAGGAACCTAAGAGGCCAAAGATAGTGATCAATCAATACTTTTCTCCCTTAGAAAACATATGAATGCAATGCATGTGATTAGGACCTAGAAATGTACCCAAGTACATGATTTAGTGTCTACATTTTCCCCACTTTATGTTGGTGAGTGAAATCTCGGTAATATAAAGTAGATAGAGATGCGTACCTGATAACCATGTAGATTGATGACGAAGAGTGTGTCGAGAGACAAGAAAAAGCATGGAGTGATAAAAAGTGAAACATGCAAACTAGAAAAGAGGAAGTAAAAATTAATGCCTGACCCTAGGGGTGAAATCGTATGCATAGATGGGGCGTTAAACTTGTTGATGCCATAATTGAAGTGTGAGGATGTGAATTGATGTTGAATCGCTTTCCATAAGGACAAACATGCAAAAGAGAAGAACGAACAAGTAGTCAAATACGCGTATATAGAAAAGTTTCAATCCAAAAATATGAAATGTATGTAAAAAGTGTGTAAAATGCTGAAATATAGAAAAAGGAACATGTGTACATGATTCATGATGAGTGAAAGAGATAGAAAGGATCCTTAATATGTTGTATAATAATGAGTTTTTTGAGTGATATCGTGCGGTTGCCAGACCGAATGCGATTTTTTTGGGCAATCTCATGCCAATTGCGCCATGTGTGGAAAATGTGTAGGGAGAAAAGTCTAGTGTTATTATCTAACCATTGACTTAATCTCGAAGTATAAACACCATTGCAGATGGTGTGCCCGATTCGATTCATTTCGATCCAACATGAAAATAGAAAAGAGGGTGGTAGTGCATGCATGCCGAGTGTTAAGGACCTGTAAGTGTCCTGTAAAATCTCTTTGTGTAAATTTTTGTGAACTATGTCAAGTGAGAAAAACTATATATATGCCCCTATTCATAGGCACCCAAGAAGGGACAGAAGTGCCTAACTTCCCAAATCTATATGTGGGCACTAGTTTCTATGCTTTGAAGTAAGGACCCAAGTCTGATTCTCGAGCCCTTCCCGATCATCGTAGAATGTGTTGTCTATGCTCGAACTATGATAAATTGTGTTCCGTATCTGCTTTGAGTTGGGTGACTAATTCACCCCATATATGTCCCCCTCTTTTGGGGTGCATGCGACATTGTTGGGAGGATGTGTCCCAAAAGATGACCCCAGCTGAGTTGATATCGGTATGTAGGTGGGAACATGCTTGGTAGAAACTAAGGCACATGCAAACAGTGGCTAGAAGAAAAATGTTAGTGCAAACAAGCATGTATATAGATAACATAGTATGCTAACAAAGAAAAAGTTAGAGTAAATCGTGAAAAGTGGGTTCCAAACATGGGATGTCACTCACGATGTCACAAGAAAATCAAGGCCCTAGTGGCCAAAAGAATACAATGTGCACACAAGAAAAACATAGGGAAAACCCCGCAAACAAAAGCAAACAATAAAAAGCAATGGTGAGCAAAACGTTAGACAACCATGGTAGCAAATAGTTCATACAAGAAAAATGTTCCATGTGAAGCACTGTTAGCATGTTAGAAAGATATACATTATGTCAAAAGCATGTATGATCGATACAATAATGTGCTAGTAATGATAGGAATTAATATAGAATGAAATAATAACACATGTAATGTGTATGAATGTGGATGCCCCCAAGAGCCTACTGCAGGATTGGTAAGAAGTATAATGCCAAACATCCATGCTACATGTAACCATCTATATAAAGTGTGTGATCACAACTAGAAGGAAACGAATGTGCATGTGTATATAGAAAAGATAATTGCATACAATGTATCTGTTTAACCTAGTAAGCAGAGTGCAACATGTAAGTCTAAGCAAGTAAGAACAATGTGAAACCAAGATATGTAGTAAACTATGAGTGAGTGTGATGGAATGATATGTAGTGTGAGTGTGATAGGGTCCACATGGCCCCCGAGTGTGTATGTATGAATTAGTGAGATGAGGTTCATTTATAGATGACCCTCAACAAATAATAATGAACCATAAAACAAGAGAGTTTCATCGGAAAAAGGTTTGAATGAAGTGTGTGCTAGAAAGATTTGATCAATAGAGCAAAGAGCATAGATTTTAAAATGGTGTAATGTGATTTATAAGCTAGAAAGTTTGAATGAGACATTATAATAATTGATTGTAGAAAGGTATGAATGAGATGCTAGAAATATTGATCCTTGAAATTTAGAATGATGTGTAGTAGGTGCTAGAAATATTAATGATGAATACCAAATGCAAGATGTAGAATGTTTTGATTGAGGTGAGGTTCAATTTAGATTTAGTTCCCCAACAATCGAGTATGAACCATGAGACTAAAGTGTGTCTTCGGGTAATGATGTGTGTGCTAGAAAGATTTGATCATGAAGTGCATATTGTATATTAGAATAGTACAATTTGCAAGGAGAAGGTGCTGGAAAAGTGTGTAGTATGTTGTTTGAGAATGCGACACTAGAAGAATGTAATTTGAATGTGTCAATTGTAAGTATGTGTTGTGTGTATAGCAATAAATGAGAGAATAAAGTGCAAAATGTGTAGAATATGTAGTAGTAGATGTAAGAAAGAGTGCAAAGTGTGTATGAGTCGTAATAGTAGATGTGAAAAGAAGATGTCATAAATGCGTGAAGTGTGAAATGTGTAGTGTGTGAGGTTCATGTATATGGTATTCCGTAAACATTCAAGTGTGAACCATAGCACAAGAGTGAATTGTGCGAGATGAATGGATAGAAATGTGAAGTATGAGGTATAGAATGCTACTAAATGATGGACACATAGTGATGTAAGGAGAGGGTGGGGGAAAATGAGCATGATGCCCCCCAAACATATGATGAAGAGTAATACCATGTAATATCATCTAGAAGATCATTGTTTTCATGGTCAAATCAAAATGGAAAAGCATCAGAAACTTGGTAAGCAATAGGATTAGGTTGATCGAGTAAAGAGCCATTAAGGCATAAATTGTACATACCCATAGCATATTCTTCATTTTGCAGAGATGGTGGTGGACAACCATGTGCGTACCACTAATAAATATTTGGAAAATAGGTAGGAGATGAGTTCACCAAATGATTTAAAAAATTAAGCATATGTATTAAACCTTAGATAGGCTATTTCAAAGTCACAACAATAGTCATAGCAAAAGTAAAATATATAAAGTGACGCAAGCAATAAACAATGTAATTGAAACCCCTACGTGCAATGAAGAATTAGAATACTTAGCTAATTTTTCAATATTCCCACCAAGTGTAAAGGTGGAAGACCAAGAAACTGGAACGTAGGAGGTTATGGTCAAACCCATAAAGATGCAGACATGCAAAAGAAGGCTAGATCAAGGCACCCAATGCAAGATCTTGGGGTGCTTAAGCGCTAGGATCCTTGTTTGGGCGCCAAAGTTCACACATATGCTCAAAAAATGAATTTGGTTGCTATGTTGTTGCAATGCTTTGTTGTATGTCGCTATAGTTTCACACAATGATCATTGATGTAAATGATACCTTGCAAGGAAGATATCACATAGGGAAAACCCCCAAACTACATCAAATCCTAAAAAATAAAGATGCGAAATAGGAGGTCGACTGTCCTCAATTGTCAACAAAGTGAACTTACAACCAAGCGCTACACTAAATTCTAGGTTTCCCATGTAGTTTTATGTGTGTGTGTGTGTAGATATTGTGCCCTAGATGCCTCTTGTTCATGTCGCACTTGATAGCAAGCAAGTAGCTGGTTGTAAAATATGTAAATATATGTGTGCATGGAATAATTAACTTCCCCTCTTATGAAGTATATTCATAATAACCAACCCTTATCCCTTAAGTGAAACTAGATGGATGCAATGATGTTCTTTAAATGCTTTTGAATGCAACCTTAGGTGGCGATAATAGATTCTTAGAAATTGGTCCTTTAATTTGATCCCATAACATTGCATTTATATGTTTTCCTTACTTACATTTGGTAATTGATCACTAAAATGCCGACCCCTAAGAGATAAGGATGCCCAATAACTAGAAAGGACCCAAAAAGGAGCGAGTAAGATACAAAGAGGTCTAGGGCACCCATAGGGGATGATGGCACATCGGTGTTGGCGTCCTTGCTTTGGGTGTTGGTGTTCAAATCCGAGAAAAGGTGAAGTATCAAAGGTCGATCAGGCAAGTATGGTGTGAAAGGTCAAGAAGGAGACCATAAAGGAACCTAAGAGGCCAAATATAGTGATTAATTAGTACTTTTCTCCCTTAGAAAACATATAAATGCAATTCATGTGATTAGGACCTAGAAATGTACCCAAGTGTGTGATTTAGTGTCTACAATAACTAGGAAGGCATTTTTATTGTAGGGGTTCGTCATTTTCTCTCTTTTTATTGCATTGGGAATAAATTGCTTCAACTTTTTGTGTATACTTTTGACTAAATTCCATTAAATATATAATTTTACCCGTAATGAGAATCATGTGATTGTGTTTATGATCTTTTGATTATGAAAGTTTACTATTCATGATTGGAGACATATTTTTAATGTTAATTCTTTGTATAGAATGTGCATTGATATGTAGAATTTGTGTTGCCTATTCCTATTTTTCGACTTTGTACAATATCCAAACAATTCATTAACCTCAAAGACTTTGTGCTTCGATTGATTCTTATTCTCCATGTAGTTGTTAAGTTTTATCTTCCATGTGAAAGAGAGGTTTTTAGTCTATGTTTTCCATAAGTTATTAGAGTATATATTTGTGTTTCTTTGTTACCGTACGGTTTCTATCTTTCCCCACATTCCTCTCCTTTCTCCTCTCTTTTTTCTTCTCGGTTTTGTCTCATTTGTGTTTTTGGTTAAATGCACCAAAACCCAAATACCCCCATGATACGAGGGAAATGCCCCTTTCAAAAGTAGAGGAACTTCACCATGTCAATAGGTGATTTTTCCTAACTTTTGCAAATTTTACATCACCTTTGTTGGGCCATTTATGAAAATATAAAGTGACATAAAAAATTTCCAGCATTGTGCATATCCATAACACAATATAAATAAATAAGGGTGTAAATATTTGGTGAACAAAACATTTGGATAGATATTATTCTCCTCATGTGTGTCATCTCCTATAGAAAGAGTCATTCTCCATAGTTGTTCTTCCAATGATGGGTCGGATCCACAATATTCTACAAATGAGAGCCCTTGAGATGAAGTTTTTACTATGTTATAACCTTCAAATTGTTAAACTTAAATGGATTTGAAAAGAGTAGTGTTTTTACCACAAGTTCCACATGTTAACCATACACCTTTTGTAATGCCCACTCCTCTTCGACACTTATTTTACTATGATTTTGATCACTATTGATTAGAGACTTGGACCTCATTTGATATTTTGATAGACTACTATTAGACACTATGGATATTGTGATTATCATTACATTTTGACATTTTTTTGGACATTATTATTATAGTTTGATTAGCATGATGATACACTATATAGACATTTGAATTATCGATATGTTGTGATTCATATTTTGGAATATGATATGCTAAATTGACACTAGTGGACGGTATTATACATGCCGATTTGCATTGTTCGATTTTATACCGACACATTATATTTGTGACGCATTGCATGTGTTTGGATGTTTGGACTAGTCTTGTGATCTCATTGATGTTAGTAAAATGGTATAATCGAAGTAATTAGAAGTTGTAGATAGTTGATAGAAATGTTTAATTTAGATGATTATTATGGATTGATTGTGTTATTTCTCGATGTTATTGATGCAGCCTTGAGGCCGAAGAGGTATTGTTTGATTGTTGCAGGTTATTGTATCACAACAAACAAGAGGGGTTAGGAGACTAACCATAGCATAATATCAGATGGTTACAACGAAGGTCACCATGACATATTTATGTTCAATTATATTGTTGTGTGTTGTTAGGTTGTGACCATGGGCTATGTGTGCTTTTCCCTTTTCCTTTTTAATTATTTGTGGAGTATGTGATTTATTATTGTAATGTATTTCACTTTATTATTGTTAATTAATGTGCTCTTATTTAAGTTGATTAATCATGTTAATTAAATTAATTTGGGATGTGACAAAGGGATATTTAATTGGGGTAGATTTTCCTTGTGATCTTTTGATTTGAGTTGGATTTTAATTGATTTGGATGTTGTGCACTCAACCCATCCCTCAAATCCCGAAATTTGACTTTAGAGCCATTTTTGGAGGCTTGTGGAACAAGTTAAGCTTGTCCCACACCTCTTAAATTCACCTACCAACTATACCTATGGGGTAAAGGGTCAAAATTAGAGCCCATTATATGATTTGGATAGTAAAAAGGTGAAATTGGTTGCACTTTATTACATGAGCTTTTAATTTTGTCCTTAAGAGTAAGGGAGTAGGAGTTTGTGTGTTGAAGAAATTTGTCATATCCTCACCCACCAATTTATTAGCTTTGGTTTTTATGTTTGACTTGGTGATGTGGAGTTGAGGAGAAGTGATGTGGCATCCTACATGGAGCCACCTCACCCTCCTCTCCTCTTTTTCTATTTATGCAAGTTATTTTGATATTTTGGGGGTTACTTGATTTAGTTGTGCACTTGCATTTTGGAGATTTTGGCTTGAGTTTGCTTGGAGTCTTGGAGCTTGTTTTGGATTTGGGCTTGAGCTTGGAAGGAGCTTAGAGTTGTGATTTTGGATCAAAGATTCTTGCAATGGTAAGGTAGGGACTTAAACCTTGCAATTTTATTTTTATTATATGTATGTTGTATGTAAAATGAATGTTTGTGTGTGCATGTTTGGGACTTGGGTAGTATGGCCTTAAGGATGGTGTAGGAGAAGGAATATGGGGATCTTTTGAGGGAGGGATAAGAGTATTGTTTGCATATTTTGGAGGGAGTTTGGGTTGGGTGTCCCACCTTTTTAAGATAAGAGATTCTTACTTATCTTTGTAATAAAATACTTGAGGGAGTGATAAGAGTATGAGGGAGGGATAAGAGTTTGGTTTTGTGTTTGGATGAAGATTTTTGGAGGCCTTTAAGGTGGAAACTTAACCCATTGGGAGGCATAAGTGATTTCCCCATATTTCCTTGCTCCTTGGCTTAGAGTTTTAAGCCTTGTTTTGGAAAAGTTGCATTTTATTGATATTGTTGTTTTATGCTTGGATGTGTGTTATAATGTGAAAGTATTTGTGAAAGTTGTCATTAGTTGCATTCATTCCCTAT
Source organism: Taxus wallichiana var. yunnanensis (assembly GCA_018340775.1). Taxonomy (NCBI): domain Eukaryota; kingdom Viridiplantae; phylum Streptophyta; class Pinopsida; order Cupressales; family Taxaceae; genus Taxus; species Taxus wallichiana. The sequence continues at coordinate 314,892,356 of CM031239.1, forward strand.
TTTTCTATGGTTCAGGCTCGAGGGCCAATGAGGAGGATGGCTTCTCCTCCTCATTGGAATAAAGGTTGGTAGGTGAGTGTTGCCTACAACCCCCTTCCTTGTTTTGTGATTTTGAAGAAGAGGGAAAATCTATGGAGTTGGAGGATGATCTTGAAATGAAGACTTTTGCATTTGAGCCCAATGGAAGAATCCTATTTTATAAATTTGAACAAGTTATTTCCACCTTTGAATGGAAGGCTTGTATGCACTTGTATTTTTAAGAGATTTTTTTGTAAATTGTAATTATCAAGTTATGTTTTAGAAATGGTTAAAAGAAGGAATTATGTCAGTTATGTCTAGTGGAAATGTGTTCCCTTAAAATTTTGAAATGAATCAATAAGTTTGGTTGTGCCTTCATGCTGAAAATGGTTTTTTTGCATTGGGAATATTTAGAAATTTATACTTGTTCCTTGTTAAAATGTTTATTATTATTGTTGTGAAAAAAATGTAGCTTTCATTTAGTAAATGGTTAAATTCCTTCTCTTATTTTAGAGTTAAATGTATTATGGTTTAAAAGGAACTCTTGTAGTTAAATTTCAAATATTGTTATAATGGAAAAGATACTAATTTTGTGATTTAGATCAATAACGAAGTTGTTATTTCTATTATGGATTGTTAAATTTTAACAGTGAGTTTGAACTCGGATTTGATATATATATACCCCTTTTAAAACAATATGTTTTGCTGATGGATCGACATCGGTCGACCAACCGGCGTCGACAAAACAAAAACCAGCATTGGTCTCGTAAAATGTAAATGTGATCAATAAAATCAACTTTTACTTAGTTGCTTGAATATTGTGCTTATCAAATGCAAAACTAAGGTTGTTATTAAACTTGAACTTCGTAAAAGCATAAATAGATGCATAAATTTAAGAATATATACCCTGTGGATGTTTTATCAAAATGTGTCAAATTTACAGTAATCAACGCCGGTAGCCCTACCGACGTTGGTAATAAAGTAGGAACTGCGATTGGTTGAGTGACCGACATTGGTCGCTTGTGCGTAAAACTTATTTTTTTGTATAAAAATTTAGACCAAACTAGTGACTTAAATAATAATATTGACAAACAGAGTGTAGATCTACCTTAGTTATGGACATATATACATGTATATACATATATACATGTATATGTATATACATATATACATGCATGCATATATGTATATAAGTGTATATAATCCTAGATCAAACAAAATGGGATTTCCCAAATGATGAACTCAAGAAATGTGAGTAACTAAATACCCAAAACCAGATTCATGGTGGGATATCTACAAAAAAATGAATAACTTTGTAATACAAAATCTAAGAATAAGACTAAACTAAATAAAGAATGAAATAGAGGGAGTCTCCTCCTATTTGCAAAACTTGAACCAAAGAAATTTCTCCATGGTTTCCCCTCTTGCTTCCATGGCTTCCACTCCTCCAACCTGCAAATCAAAAATGAACAAATGAAGAGATTAGGGAAGAGTAAAGAATAAAAAGACCTCATAAGGATAATTAGGGTTCTTTGGGAAAGACCTAAATCTAAGGGTTCATATCAACCTAATCTAAGGGTAGAGGATTGACCCTACATATTTCAAGTTGTGGCATTATTTGTGGGATTGGGTAATTTTAATTAAAAGTATGGGTATGAAATCAATCGGATCACTTAATGGGTTAGGGTAAGTGGAGTACCCCTTGCTTTATATTTGTAAATAAATAATTGAGATTTGGCTATAGGGGTTAAATGAATAATAGTGTGCATGGCCTTTTGATAATAAAGGATTAAAGTAATCAAAGTAAAATGAAAGGCTAAATATTTAATGATGGGCATTGATGTTAAGTAAATTTCCTAATTCATTACACTATGATGTCTTAGTCAATTTCCTAATTCACTTATCATCTACACATATTCTTATTTTTACCCTTCTCAAGTACCTAAGGAAATATATGGATCTCACTTCCTTGTTTTCAAATAATAGGTTTCCTCACACTATATATGCCCCTACATACTTTGGTAGAGTGATGCTTCCAACATGTTTGCGAAAATTGCTAATACTATCACAACTCTTCAATCACAAAGGGTTACATGCATAAATTTGAATCAATTTCAAGGATAAGTGCACGAAGTTGGGGAGCCAAAAAGTGGACAAAAACCCAAAAACAGATGAAATGCGTACGTATTATGCTAAAACGCGCTCGCGTTTTAATTTTTTTGGTTTGGTAATTACTGAACCTATAACGTGTACACGATTTAAAGAATGGAAAACACGTACGCATTTTAGAGAAGTCAAAATGCGTACACATTTTGTATAGTATGGACTATGTATGTGTATTTGGGTGTCTTATACTTACAAAAATAAATGTTTAAGTAAAATAAATAATAAAAGAAATATTATACTTTAAATTTATTTTAGTAAATATAAGAAATTAGGGTCACTCTGCACCTGATGGAAGTGGTCCCGTAGCTCCAACAGATTATAATCTAGAAGATAGTTTTTCAAAATCTAATTTGGTCAGTACTTACTCATTTTTAGGATTTAAAAAGGACCTAAAACTTTCAGGGCATATATATTCTAGTTGGTATCTGTTTTGGGAAAGCATATAGTCGTTTTGTAGGTTTTACCTTCTAAATTGGATTTTGGCCCTACCACTGCTTGAATTGGTACCAATTTTTAAATTTGGTCCATAATTCACTCTAGTGACCTTGAATCAACTCTATGACACTTGTTTGCTTCTTACTAAAAAGAGATCCTAAATTTGTAAATAGAGGATTGTTCCCCGAATGGGATTCTATCCTATGGCCAAAATGAGGTGATTGTAATGTGCATCCTCCTTAAGGTTTGATAACACTACTAGGTGGTGAATGAGTTTTTACAAATAGTACCAAGTGAATTGCATCAAGTGAACTCAGATTTCTCATTATTAGAAATATGGTGCTCCATATAAAGATCATCCCCTCACCTTTTGTAGCTCTAAAAGCATCCTTTCATGGAATCAAATTCATGATTCTCATACATGTTTTTGCTCATATGTCTCTTATGGAGACAAACGATGCCTTAATACTTCACACATGATGGTCCTTGATACCTCAGTGACATGACTAGCTCATTTTAGCTTGTTCTGAAGGGTGTTCAATTAGCTACAGAATGGCCAAAATGCCTTTTTAGGCCTTCAGAGGAAGTAGTCTCTCATCAAAACTAAATGATTCGATCGATCACCTTAGACACTATTCCCTACACATTGAAACACGTTGAATGATCTTATTAGGACTTTCCTTTGGGTGAGGGTTTATGATTTAGGGTTTAGGGTTTAGGGCTCAAGGTTTAGGATTTAGGGCTCAAAGTTTAGGATTTAGGGCTCAGGGTTTAGGACTCAAGGTTTAGATTTTAGGGTTTAAGGTTTAGTGTTTAAGGCTCATAGTTCATATTTTAGGGTTTAGGGTTTAGGGATCAAGGCTTATGGTTAATGGTTTAGGGTTTATGGCTCAGGGTTAAGGTTTGATGGTTTAAGATTTAGGGTTTGGGGTTTAGGGCTCAAGGTTCGGGGTTCGGGTTTAGGGCTCAAGGTTCGGGGTTTAGGGTTTAAGGATCGGGGTTGAGGGTTTAAGGCTCAAGGTTCGGGGTTTAGGGTGTAGGGATCGGGGTTGAGGTTTAAGGTTTATGGTTGAGAGTTGAGGGTTTATGGTTTAGGGGGGTTTATTTTTTATAGTTTAGGGTTGAGGGTTTATGTTTGAGGTTTAGGGTTTAGGGTTTTATCTTAGGGCTCACTACTCTGAGGGGGTGTTTTGAGACAATAATAGAGACAATACTTGATCAAATTGTCTCAAATAGAGACAATAAAAAAGTTGTATATTGTCTCTATTATTGTCTCAAAGCGGGTGTCTCTAATATTGTCTCTAATTATTGTCTCTTCAGAGACAATATAGGTTGATACATATTTTGTCTCTTGAGAGACAATATAGTTTTTGTCTCTCTAGAGACAATATTTGTATTGTTTCGCTAGAGACAATACAAAATACTGATTTTGTCTCTCTAGAGACAATACTAATTTCAATTTTTATTGTCTCTCTAGAGACAATACGAATTTAAAGAATGAAAAATCTGAATTTCAAGAATAAATAATAACCAAATATCATATAGTGCAATCGACGGCTACATATCGTCTATGATGTTAGAGTAGACCGGTAAGGAATATCATAAATTAAAAACAATTTGATTTGAATCTTGTGCCCAACAAATGGGTCCACAAACATTTTATTAATATCAAATAAGATAAAATACAAAAGGGTGTCTAAATACTGTTAACCCTTTAAATACAATGATAAAATACAAAAGGGTGTCTAAATACTGTTAACCCTTTAAATACAATGATAAAATACAAAAGGGTGCCTAAATTCCGTTATCCCTTTGCATACAATATGAACACCTCTCCACCCCCAGCTTCAAGCGATCTGTCTGCTTCCCTAGTGCTACTTTGAGGTTTTTTTTCTTAACTTTAATTTTGAGTCAGTGTCTCTCTGTCGGCAGCTGTCATTTCATGTTCTTCGCTTTGATTGTCTCAACTTTGATACAATTCTCTACTATCAATAGCACCAAGCAACTCATCTTTAGTCTTCATGAAAACAAAGATTATAATGACTCGTTGCGTTTATCAACTATCACTTGAAAATTTATAACAAACATCTCATTAAAATACTGAGGTTGAATTAAACATATAACAAGAAACCATCAACCTTTCATAAAAAAGGCCATCTTTAATAACAAGGCATGTCTATGCTGAGCCTTTTCATAATGTGACAGGTAACTTGAAAATACAATACATAATAACATTGCTCTTATACTTGAAGTTATTTTGATGATACGAGCTCACATAAAAAAGAGTATAGTCACCTCCAAGCATAACTTGACCACGAGCTTTCGTAGGCCAGGATGAGAAAAGTTTGTATTGAAGTAAACAATATGGAGAGCTTGAAAAACTTCAGCAAAAAGGTATAAAGAGGGTAAAACAGTTTGCAGCCAACCTTCAGAGAAACCCCTCCGACTAGAAATCCATCAACATTAAGATGTGCTGCCAACTCAACACAATTTCCAGCATTTACTAAACCTGCAATATGCAAAACAAGTAATGGTGTGTTTATTCCAGTCAAACAAGAAGCTGATTGGCACATATTAAAGTGCTTCTGCACGACATTAGTAAGAACATGTTATCCTAGATGAACATAGACAATTTATCCACTCTTTACAATGACCTTAAAATTTCAGCAATATTCAAGTTTCCTCCTCCATCATTGACCCAAAAGAAGATGGCAATGATGATAAGAATAAAAAATCATTCAAACTGTAGGGAGAGAAATATTGAGAGAAGCTAGTTACCGCCATAGATAATTCAGATTGACTCTGCTACTTCAAGACTGACATTTACTTTAAGCCAATTCCATAACATACATTATTAACATGTCCTTAAGGAAACTCTTGTTCAACTGTTGCAGCGGTGCAGACTATGCAGACTTGTTTGAACATGTTGTTGTAAGACGAATATGGATGACATTAAAAATGGTTTTGCATACTGTTCACTGTTTTGCAGATGTTTTTTTGTCATCACCCCAAAAGGTCTAAAATAGTACATATGGAGTACATAATTAATTGGTATTTTCCTCAATCGGTTCAATTCTCCAAGGTGGTCTGTTAAGATAATAAATCCTAAATGTTAAATGATATATGCCTCAGAAAAGTTTGTATATCTAAAATCACCAATAATTATAAACACATTCAGTTTCTATTTGTTTATCAAATAAATAGTGAAATACATATGGATGTTCATGAACTGTAAGGTGTAACTTATAGTAGAGACTAATCAATAATTCCACTAAACTTAATATATGGTACATACCGCATAACACTCAAAGTCAGAATCAACTTACGCAACACAAAGAGCCCAAGTGTGAATCCATTCCAGCGCTTTAGCAATCTCAACATCACCGCCACTTAAATATTTTGCTATAAATGATGGATGGAGAGCTATCAATATGCGAGATGCTGAAAAAAGAGATGATCTTCTAACATATGCTTCTGGGTGATTAGATATCTCCCTGCACATAGAAAAAACCAATTAACATATAATTCATAACAAAGAACATCTACAATCACAAAATTTATAGTAGCCAAAGCAAAATATTCCTGACCGAGAATGCAACATATCTATTAGAGCATATAACAATTACAAACCTCAAAATACAAGCTAGATAGCCTTAAACTTCAGTCACTAGCAAAAGATGCCTCTTGACAAAGAATGTACCTTTGCATGTTCTAATTCCTCAAGAAGCAGAATTCTTGCTCCATCCCCCATGAAAAACCAATCACGATCCTGTCAAAAAGTGGAGCAATTAGTTTAGCTAATTTGAAAAGTTGTCCCAAAATCAAGTATGAGATGCTTTGATATTAGAAAAACGCAAAAGGAGATCAATGACATTATTCTTTTGTTGGATCATCATAATGGACCAATAATCATACTTCATCCCATGGACGTGATGCTCTTGTGGGATCATCATTCCTTTCTGACAATGCCCCCAAGCTACAAATCCCCCAAGACCTGCAAGCAAACATATGTTCACCAGATCAAAACTCAAAGAATACTTGCAGACGGTGACCATGTGAAGCCCGGTAAAAGTAATTATATGAATATGGTTATTATACAATCATATCATAATCCTGTAAAAAATAACTCAGAGTCACAAGCCAAAATACAAGAAGAAAATAGATGCTACTTGACTTTACCTATTGGAATAATAGCAGCATTAGAGCCACCGAAAGCATGACATCTTAAAAACACACCAATTTGAAAACATGTAGATTCAGTGCCTCCGTAATGAAATGTATCTCTTTTGTAAACAACGAGTAATAAGATAAGTGTAAACAACTTACAGCTTCACCCCGAATTATATGATTTGCAGCACCTATGAGATAGAAAGTGCTTGTTGCACAAGCAGTAGAAATAGAGTCATTTGGACCCATCCATCCCTACAATTGAGGCATTCAGTATGCAAGAATAAGTGTGCATCTATTTTGCATAGCTCAGTATGAAAGAGAGATTGTTCTTGTAAGTCTTTATGTTGCCATATGTTACTTAATACTGTGATTACTTGCAAATGTATTCTAAATAACTCTTTAAATTAATATGAATGAACATGGTTGTGAAGTACTTGGAATGGTAGATGGTGAATTCCTTAGTGAAAGTGAGTATGGTTAGGCTTTGTAACCGAAATATGATGCAAGAAATGATGGTGGGAGGATTCATTCAAAAGAGAGAGAATTCAAGAAGGATGTGGCAGAGCTTAGAATGCAAGGAGTAATTCGAAAGCCAAAGGTGAGAAGTTTCTTGAGATATGTTGTCTCAATTCTGAGAAGAACCCAAAAAACAAGGTTTTGCATTTGATTCTTGTATTCTTGAGCTCCCAACGAATGGTATGAGGGTGTTAGGTATTTAATAAAGATGAAGACAAATTTCATGACATTATAATTTCTCCTTTGTTCAGTTGTTATTCCTCAAATCTTATGAAACTCTGTATTTTCCAGGATTTTCAAGACTGTACTGAGCTTTCATATGTTTCTTTTTATATCGAGATGCTAATAGCTTGTTAGGGGTTTGCTGTACGTATGGAGGCATGTAGAATTTGGTAGGAACCTCGGTATATTCTTGGTGTGTCGATATTTACGACAACCCTTATATTCTGCCTTGACTGTCATATAATCCTATGGATTTCCTGTGCTGATACAGGTCTGTACAACATTCTTACATGTTCCCCTGATATCTAGATGACTACAAGTTGTATTTTTGGATGTATGTCTTGGAACGAGGCAGTAACTGTAGGATCCTTTGTATATTCTTGAAGAGTCACTGGTTCTTAAATCTCTCATGCTCTGTCCTGTTCTTAGTAAACATGTGCTTAGGGTTACAAATTGTGATTTTGGAAACTGTAGCATTGAAACCTGGCTGTCATCATATAGGCCTCCATCAGAACTTTTGAGAGGGAATGTAATATAAGCCTAAGAGTATGTTTGGAGAGCTTAATACTTTGAAACCCCTATAACTCTACCCTGTGACAGTGACCTTCTGACTTTGGGCTCTAAAATCCTATCAATAACTCATTCCTCTGTTTAAGCAAAGAAGGCTTGACTTGATCATCTTGGCCTCCATCAAATTAAGTGAGATGATTCCCACATTGACCCATGTTTCATGAGTAGCAGTCACTCTCACAAGTATGAATGACGCAATTGGCATTCAATACATCTAGGTGAAGATCATAGGGGTGAATTAGTACAAGGGCTTTCCCCAGAGGTCACTCATACCAAAATTACTCTACTTCATGTGCGCTTAACCATGGAGTTCCTCCCACAATCAAAATCTGCTTACTTTACTCTACCCCATCTGCAAAACCTTCAGTAAATATTACACCTTATGAACCACTCATGATGACCACTAAAATCTCTGCAACTCAAATAAAGTCGTCCTCAGAGCATCAAATGCAGGGAAATTTCAAATACAGAGGGAAAAATTGTCTTTCGTCACATTCAGCAAACCCTAACACAGTTCATTTTAAGAATATAGTATTCAATCCAAAACTTTTGAACAAAACAAACTAATGATTCCATATAAACTTACATCAAATTTATGAAAGTAGATGACCCTTAGAACTTATAACACAGAATTACATACATGGAAAATAAATTACCTGGGTAAGTTCGCACACAATGAGCTCCTGATTAGGACCAAGAGCCACACCCAAAGGTCGTCCACCAACAAATGTTGAGCATTGAACATTACGAGACACTTTACACATAAGTACAGAGACCAGATACAGATCTCAGACATGTATAAATAATGGGTATTGTCTTATATAAATGAAACATACTTTCACTTCTTAAAAAAATATCATGAGAAGATTTGACGATGGTGGAGATCACATTCTTTAACATTTTAACGTACTCTGCATGCAAAACTGAACTGGACCCAGATTGAAATATCAGATTTACAAGCAAAATAAATAAAGAAAGTAAGTAGTCCATAGAATCTGTGCACATGTTACTTCCTCTAATTCAGGAATAAAGGAATCTATTCATACACTGTCAGCAACAGAAAAATAAAAAGAAAGTGGGGAGCATTGGGATTAACAACAATAATGTAAGATAGTATATGTATTTAGTATATCATTCCACATGAGTTTGTGACTGTCTTCTTCGTTATTACTCATAACAGTCTATTTTTTCTGTATCTTTGAAATGAGTAGTGTGTATGTGTTTGTCAGGTTATGCAGAAAGGAATCCAAGCATGAAACCCCATTGGAAAGGACTGGCCGTAATTTCAAAGCTGTACAAGAGACTGAACTGTACTTCACTGTATGCAATTACAGACTCAAATTTATTGAGTCTTGGAATTAATTCATAGTCATATGAGTTGTTCTTTAGGAAAGTCTAGTTGGAGAGTTCTCAATGGTTCACTCCTTGTATGCTAATTCACACATTTATGGCTTGTCGACTTTGATGATACTGTTCCAACATGTATACCACCCCTTATTCATTTCTTAGACCAATATAATTGTTCTTCACTGTCTTATTCAGGGCGTAGGTCAGAAATTCCCCTTAAGACCATCACATAGCAGTCCATAGGTGTGAGGTTCCCTAGTAACTCTGCTGCATACTTTCATTTGAACAATTTGAAACCAAGATTTCCAAAACCATATATGTATCCAACGCTTCTTCACTAACACATTCAAGGATGATCTTCATACCCTAAGACTCATTCATGCAATCCTAGTTCTTTGTACCATGCATTTGACCACCAATGAAAACATATTAAACATAGAGGTTATAAGACCATGCATACCTGTCTCATCATGGTAATGGCATCATTTCAGAGGTATTTGATCCAACATTGGTTATCATACACTTGTTTTGCTTTCTATTTCCTTGTTACTTTGTCCTAGGTTCCTTTTCACCCTTCTAGAGCCCAAATCAAGTACCAAAACACCGCCCAGGGGTTGCAAGACACAAACTTCTTAAGTTTAGATTCCCTTTATCCTATTTGAGATGTTTCCCCAACTTTTATGCACTGATCCTTGACAAATTATGCCCAGTTCTATTTGAAACAGTTATGCTAGTGACCTACTTAGGTCTCTTTGTGCCCAACCAGTCTAGTTCTCATAGGACAGTAGTAATTTCTTCATTAAATTCTCCTAATTCTCATTTAAACACTTCAAACACGCCTCATGTCACCTTAGGAACAAGTCCACAAACATAAACAAGAATTGTCTATTAAATTCTACCCTTTACCCTCACTGTCCTGTACACTGTTACCTCCTTTTTTCAGTCAAAATTACTGTTATGCACAATTTTTGATGGGCAACTCCATTCACCCTGAGATTTGGGGATCTTCATGCTCATCCTGGGATAGAAATTTCTTCAAAGTTTCACAGATTTTGGTCGGTGGAATAAAGAGCAGCTCGATGCCCTACATCGAGCCCGAGAAAAGATAATTTGTTCTAGAAGTCATATTATTCACTGTCAAGGCTTGCAAAAATTATATTTGTGCTCCTTATACCCTATAGCATCTTTCTAACCTAACAGTCAAGGGCTTCATGTCATTTGCATGGCATTGAGGGTTTCTAGCTCGCTGTCCTCTCAGAAATCATAATGCAGAGTCCACTAGAATGCACACAATCTAGCATTTAACTCATCAAATTGATATGTACTCATCAAATGAAACATAGAGAGTTCCCTTGGGATTTTTCAGCATTACCTCGTTTAAGAACTGTGCAATCCCTAGCTTTGAGAACAAAGAAAGCACTTTGATAGCTATTTGCTTTTCATCTTGCAATTTACCCTGAATACAGAACCAAAGCCTCCTTGTCCGATGTTATGGCTAAATTTTTATGTAGTTGTTGTCATCTCCTCTAGAGAAAAGGACTGGGATTTTGATGGATTTGGCACCATGACCATTGAGTAATCTGCAGTAAGATATAGAGTTATTCATAAGTCAATATCTAACATTGTTCTACCTAAACCTCTCCGACAAAAAATAGTGGCTAACTGGGTAATAGTGTCCTACAAAAAAAAGTAACACTCGTGATAAAAATACAGAAAATAATTTTTAAAAAATGAATAAAAGTATCTGCACGTTCTAATTATTTACCAATATATCTAGGACTAGAATGTCATCTTATCTTACCTTCTTGCACTAAAGCCACTCCACACCAACTAGAGCAAGAGAAGACAATGAAACCTGGAAAAAAGGAAAAGACGAAGAAATTAGACAAGGAAAAGCAATCTAATTTATTAAAAATGAAAACAAAATAGCATGAGAAGGTCCACATATTCAAAACCATGCTGCAATAAGACCTACGATAAGTTACAAGGTTAACTTGGAAGCAAACTTGAATCTTGGAACTTATCGGGCTAGAAAGCATCCTGACCAGACAAATACTATAGAGGGAGTTCATCCACTCCACACCATGGCCATCACCATCTTGGTTTGCTCTGCACTTGTCACTGCTGTTTCTTTCAAGACACCACGACTGAAGATTCAAGCTCTTCCTCTTCCTAGGAGTTTCACTTCTCTACATGACAAGCTAAAAGAAGCATTTGGGTTGAAAAGGAGATCCTCATCGTCATCTTCAAGGTTCTTGCATGAGCTAGAGGAGTTAGATATTGCTCTTGGAAAACTCAACAATGTTCTTAATTCTAATTCCAAATTGTTGATTCCCCTTCAGCTCTCTCCCACTAACATGGCACTCCATGACTTGGAGATGGCTCTACCATCATTTGAGCACAAAATCAACCAGCTATTCAAGCTTCTTATCACTTCCAGAGTTGCACTCTTGAACACAATTTATTCTCAGTAACTAGCCAGTTATTACAAGGAGTACTAAAAGAGGCTGCCAAATTGGCCTTTTATACAGTTTTGAGTCTCAATTCTAAAAAAGCACATGTATCAATGTAATATATATATCAATACTTCAACGAAGACAATGTATGAATTGATCTTCAATACAAAATACCAAACATTGGTCACAATTTTCATCTGCTTGTTTATGGTTATATCTGTTTTTGGTTCTTTGGTACTTTTCACACATCCATCCAACCTATGGAATTAGAAAATTTCAGTATATTCAAATATACCCTCAAACACTACACAGGCTGCAACTTCCTCTGGCTGTGGTAAGGCTATTCGCAGTGATAACACTTGTGACCATCTTCGTGCCATTGGTGGTGGTCATACGCTCACAACTTCAAAATCCAGAGTCCAGAGAAGCAGCAACATCCTGTGATGTAGAGAAATATACACTTCATCCCATCTTTTCTTTATAATTTAATAATTAATCCTTGGTGGCCTCTGAATAAGCATTCTTCACCATAGTGGCCTCATGAATAAGCATTCTTCACCATAGCTTCATATGCTATATATATATATATGTATATATATATATATATATATATATGTTTCAAATTTATTTGATTTTGTTTTGTTACAAATGTTTCAGATGCTACTAACAGTGAAGACTATAGGATCAAATCTGAAAAGAAATGGCCTGTGAGAGGGCAAGATCATACAGTTGTTCAGGCACTGTTGAGCTTAGACTTCTGGATATTGTTCTTGGCAACAACATGTGGCTTGGGCTCTATAATTACTGCAATAGACAACATGGGTCAGATTGGAAAATCCCTGCAATACCCAAAAGAAAGCATCAGCACTTTTGTGTCCCTTTTCAGCATCTGGAACTTTTTAGGGCGAGTGGGATCAGGGTCCATCTCAGAGATACTAGTGCAAAAGTACTCAATTCCCAGGCCCTTACTGTTAAGCCTGGTGCTGGAAATTGCATGTGTGGGTCATCTTCTCATTGCTTTTGCACTCCCGGGGTCCATTTATGTGGCATCCATTCTCATAGGAATGTGCTTTGGTGCACATTGGCCTCTACTGTTCTCAATCATTTCTGAGCTATTAGGGCTTCGCCACTTTGCTATTCTGTACAATATAGGCCAGAGTTCGAGCCCTCTTGGGTCCTACTTGTTTTCTGTTAGGGTAGCAGGATACTTGTATGACAGAGGTGCCAAAGTAGAATATGTGAAGGACAAAGATAAGTTGGAGGAACTCATGTGTGTTGGGAGAAAAAGCTTCTGCACAACCTTCTTGATAATGGCAGCACTTAGCATGGTTGGCTGTGCAGTTGCAGGTGTTTATACATTAGGCTTGTAAAAATATCAGTAAAAAATATTAACTGGGAGGTTTAGCTGTTGGTACAGGAATGAAAGAGACCTTGATCTCAGCATGCACTGGACAAACCGTCCCTTTTTTCTTACTAAAATCGTAGCAACATCACGAAAATAAATTTATATGCCCCAAAATCAGATCATAATAGCAATATTCATCCATACCATTATTTAACTATGGATGACAATCACCATACTATAGTAAGCATATAGATTCTCCAGTAATAAAATGTCAGAAATTACAATTCTTACCACACTGCTTGCATCTCTTCCTCCACAAAGCAAAAGTAGACCATCTGAACGAGCACTTGCAATTGCATACCTATCAATGCAAGCAAATGATTAGCAATGGAAGATTCAACAGATACATTACTGACTTATTGAAACGAGATCAATACATTTGTCTACAAACCAAAAGATAATACCTGGGGGCTGCAAACCAAAAGATAATGACCATAATAGAATTAAAGATCAATCAACCTTATTGAGTATATTATAGCCATCTCATCAAAAAGAAGGTTATAGAAGTTCTTATGAGGCAAAAAAAGCCATCTTAAAATGTATAGATACATACTATAAATCTGGCTATCACATAAATATCTGTGTTTGACACGCATTTGAGCAGTTTTATAGACCGATCAAACTCTCAATAAGTTCATAAAACAAACCAATAAGTTCACTGGTAATGAAATAGCCAATAATTCATAAAATAACAGTCAATTTAAATCTATTTAGCCGGATAGGAAAAATGTCTATTCTTTTTTGTCCTCTTTTGACGAGGAACTATAATAGATGGTGCAACATGATAATCATCCTGAACTCTTGTCTGTTGGATTTCTGGGTTGTTTTCCAGATGAGTTCCAAGAAGGTCAATCGATTCATTTTGTCCAAAGCAACAAAATCATCACATCCTTCTGTGGCATCTTCATGTTCACTGTCAGTTGCACCCTTTAAGGAGTTTGATTGTTGCACATCCTATTAAACAACATACTTTAGTTAATTAAATTATCACAACATTGATACTTAAATGTTTTATTATGTCATCAAATACTATAATAAACTTACCTCAGATTCATGCTCAATGACCAATTTCTCCCCTCGATCTATCATATGTTGCCGGAGCCCTTGGGAACCATGCATTAGTGCATATTTCAGATCTTCATCTGAAGCTTCCTTTCGAAAGTGGTGAACCTAAGTGTACAAAGACATTTTAATTTATCAAGTATCATTTGTCATCCAATACATTCAAGTCACCGAAAAAATATAAAAAAATTAAATGAAATTATTCACTTACCAAGCTCCCACGAATACTATTATACCCACCCGACCCCAATTTATGGGACCCAATACTTGACAACCTAGCTTGGGTAGCCTTTGTTGTATCTCGAAGGCGTCTTTTACCTCCTTCTCGTGCAGATGGCATGTAGTTTGGATTTTTGAAGGACTTTCTCTTGAATTTGGCATCTTTGATAAGCTCATCCCATGTTGTTTGGTTAGTGATCCAAGCTGGTCGGGGATATCTCAAGTCATTTGTTAGCTTTGACCTTATTTTGTCTCTTTTAGAATGAATGAATTTCCGTGCATAATCCATTATGAAATCCTTGTTAAAACCGGGATTTCCAAACTCTTTTATGACATCTTCAAAGAGTTCATCTTTCTTAGAATTGGCTTGCTTTCTCCAATCCACTTGTATGGTATTTCCAAATAGGCATTCTGCGCGATGAAATAGAAATTGGAAAAATTTCGACCCCATTTCATCTTTTAAGACATTTCCATCCGAGGTTAACAAGATTGTAACCTCTTTCTTTCCTTTTGTGTTCACTGTGGAGATTGTTGTAGTCGTAGGGGTCACAGTAGCTTCCCATTAGGTACATCAGGGGGCATGCCATTTTCTTCCTGTATGTATAGAGCATGAATGTTTGTTAGGACTGTTGTAAACCATGCAATATGAAAAATTGTTGTTATGACTGTTTTATAGCACATGAATGATAATTAGGACTGTTAGGAATATTTTATACATAATTAATTATCATAAGCATACCTGTTCAGGTGCAGCAAGACCTGTACTTTCCAGCAATGTAGACTCCAATGCATGAATTTGCTTAATTACTTCCTGTCTAACTTCATAAAATTCAGGAGTATCTGGTAGGAGCGTTAAAATTTTGGCTTGTGATTCTATGATACTTGTCAAGGAAGCATGTTGTGGTGTTGGAGGGTGAATTCGGAGAGAACCCACACATGAAGGGTTACTCCTTAACTCTGGTGCTATATTATGTGTTGGCATGCTTGACGGAATTGGAATACTAAATGTTTCAATGTTGGATGTAGAAAGTATGGTACGGGATTTACTTGTCGGCGGCACTCTCATGTTAGGATTTTCTAGTGCATATGTAGAGGGCCTGCCACGATCCTTCAAAATATCATAAAACAAAATTATTAATAGTCAAAAAAACTTCAAAGTTGTATGTAACATTGAACAACTTCACTAACAAATGAATAATAACATATGCAATACTAAATTGGTAAGGTATGCTTTGACATTTTGTTGGCCATTGCATGTTGAGAGCAGCAAAACAGAACTGCTTTGACATTTTGTTGGCCATTTCATGTATCCAAAAATATATATATTCAAAAGGACCAAAAGGTGTGCATCTTCATATAATCTTCAATAAGGAAACATTTAATGAAACAAGGAAACATGTGCAATGTATGCATTGACATAGAGAAAAAAACATTAGCAATCCACTCATAAAATATATCAAATTGTGTTATGTCCTTACAATGAATTTAAGGTTTACATTATGATTAAATAAAATCATCTTCATCTGACATTACAATTTCCTCATCTGGAGGCATGAATACACCATAATTAATGGGCCCCAGATCCACAAATAAATTAATACCATGGTTCTCATGATCTTCATCCCCTTCAGCCATAGGTAAATGATGATCAATAAACTCATCATGTTCATGTATTTGATCACCAAAATGTTGTTCTTGTCCTACTGGAACTTCATCTTGTTCATATTCATCATCAATAGTCATGTTATCATCATCCTCCACTTGGTCATCTATGTCTTCAAGTGGATCTTCTACCTCTTCAATTACATCATGGCCTTCTACATCTTCGGAAAAGGTGACTCTTCGCCCTCTTGGATCATAATCTATCACAAAGGACCAGCCAGGGTGTTCTAAATTTGGAACAAGAAATATTTGACTACATTGGTTTGGAAACACATAAGGTTCAGAAGTAGATTCAAACCTCGATGTATTTATCATATTGAATCCATTCTCATGCAACAAAATAGTTTTGTCAAGGCCCACTTCAATGAGCCTATACCATTCAACACGAAAAATAACTTTTTTAAAAGATGTGAAATCAAGCTCTATTATATCCTCCAACACTCCATAATACCGAAGTGTACTCGTGATTGTGTTTGTGTCATATGCATGTGAACGACACTCCACTTCAAATGGTGCTGAAATTCCACTATCATAAGTTTTCCGCTTCTCATCGATCTTCCTGATTCGAAAATGATGACCGCTAATCCACATTGCTTTGTAATATGTTACCTAAATGCATATGTACATATTATCCAATTAGATTCAAGGACACAAAGTTAACTAACTAGTTTCAACGATAAAAAAATCTTTAGATTAAACAATTTTCATCATAATACTTTATTTGTATATTACCTCCCCATTTATAGATCCTTTAACGAAATCTACTTGTTTTTTTGTCACTGCTTTCATTCCCTTGGTTGCCTCGTGTTCAACATTTGTCTTTAACCAATGCCATGAGCATCTATCTGGCCATTTTCTTTTATGGCATGCAGGAAGTCCTCTATTAGAGTTTTGACCATGTCTATTATATATATCAGCCCATGCCTTTTCATCTTCTATTTTCTTTTGTTCAGCATACTTCTCCATCCATTGTAACATAAATTTAGAGTTGTATGCAACATACAAATGCAATGACTCCCACTCCTTAGCATCTACAACAAAAAGTATTTAACTAATCATTGATCTAACCATTCTTTAAAGGATGCATCATACAATACTTAGGATTAAAAAACTACTACTAACATTTAAGATTACCTTTTATCCTCTTTGAAGTTCCTTGACCCTCTAGTTTTCTATCTCCAATGGATTGAGGTTGTTGATCACCCCATAATCTTGGAGCCTCCAGATGCAATTGAGGCAAGTACTCAGATAAATGAACCATGGTTTGAAAAACCATGTACCCTTCAACCATAGAACCTTCAGGTCGAGCTCTTTGCCTCACAAAATGTTTTAGGACCTTCATATATCTCTCTACAAGCCACATTGTCCTGAGATGGATGGGCCCACATTGTTCAATCTCTTCTACCAGGTGTATAAGGTAGTGCTCTTGAGAATTGAAGAAACTTGGAGGGAAACACATTTGAATGTCACACATCAAAAGAGCAACATTCCTCTTCCAATAGTTCAGCTCATCTGGATGTATCTCTTTAGAAGATACCCACCTATAAATTTTACTAACAAGCATTAACATATCACCAGTTATAATATTTGCAAAATATATGTTAAAACAATTATAAAGACATTGAAAATGATATTTATAGAAGGAAAAAAATTAATTATTGAATAACAATTGATGGTTTATAATACCTCAAATATTTGGACAATTTGTAAATTGTTTGTGCGATGTCATGGTTGAAAGTGCTTTGTATTGTTGTAGGAAGCACATACTACACCAACATTGAAAAATAGCGTTTAAAATATATATTATCTTCTACATTACTAATATATTGAAAATTTCAATTATACTATCAAGAAATATAAGATATCACGAATTACCTTTATCCAATTATGCCAATCATGTGTTTTCATTCCAGAAAACTCTGAACCATCTCTTGTGAATACGGTTTTTAATGTCGCACCAAAACCAGTTGGAAATCTTATGGCACGCATAGTATCAAACATATATTGTTTCTCCTCTGCTGTAAGAACCCATGGCGCAGGATCATATGTGTTATTTTCATGTAACCACATGTTTGGCATCATATTGACGGTTTTGAGGTCCTTCCTTAATTTTATTTGGTCTTCATTGTTGGTTCCCTTTAGATGTTTCCATAAGCACTCTGCCACATTTTTTCCAATATGCATTGTATCAAATAAATGAGCTATTGGGAGATGCTCGTAATAATCTAACTTATAAAACTTAGATAGTCTTTTCATTCCCAATGGATAAGCTCTCCCTTCCTTTTTGTCATATGCTGATTTCCACCTCAAAGGGTTCATCCTTTTTGGCCGCCTCCTTTCCTCTTCCTTTCCATTGAACTTATTTTTCTCATGCATGCGATAACGATGGTTTTGAGGTAAGAAGTGTCTGTATTCATCGTACACGGTTTTTTTAAGATCCTTTGATTGCCTAGATACAGTGTTTGGCCCACATGATGGACAACCATGTTTCCCTTTAGTTTGTAGGCCTGAAAAATCAGTATGGAAACCATATTTAATTAATGGGCAGCAACATAAATAGAATGATTACAAATGAATATGATAAATAGATTACCACAACACACAGAGAGCCCCGGAGCGTCGTGAATTGTCCACATAAGTATTGCACGAAAAAGGAAGATCCTATCATTGCTAGGTCTTGATACATCATACATGTTGACACCCTTCCATAATTCGCATAACTCATCAATGAGAGGCTCCATGTATGTGTCCATATCTTTCACCTGGTGTTTTCCTATGAAGAAAATGTGAATTAAAATTTAAATATATTCATGTAAATGTACATCATTTTCAAGAGAACATAACACTAAGAAGTTCATATACCTGGTATTATTAGAGTTAGCATTGCATGCTCTTTTTTCATTGCCATCCAAGGGGGAAGATTATTGTTAACAAGGAAAACCGGCCAAACAGAGTATGTTGTTCTAAGATCTCGAAAGGATTGACACCATCCATTGCCAATGAAAGTCTTGCATTCCTTGGCTCATTTCTTAAATCAGGCCATTTTTCTTCAAGCTCCTTCCAATCTTTGCTATCAGCCACCATACGCATGACACCATCTTGGCTCCTTCTTAGTGCATGATAGTCCATAAATTTTGCCAAATCTTTACATTTGAACATCCTCTCAAACCTCGGTGTTATTGGAATGTGGCGTAGAACCTTATAAGGAACTTTCTTGGACACTTGATCTTCACGATATCTATTGGTGAAACATATTGGGCATTGCTGTAAATTTTCATTTTCACCATAGTATAAGATATGGTCATTTGGACATGCATCATATGTTTTGTACTCCATCCCAATGTCTTTCATTGCTGAAGATACTTCCTTTTGTGAACGAGGCATCTTATTTTCCTTTGGAAGTATCTTATCTGCCAAAAGTCTGCATAAAACAACAAAAGATCTTTATATTATTCACTATACACAATATTCAAAACTTGAATGACATGGAGAGATATAGTTTAGAGGAGTTTAAAATATACCTCAAGATATCAGTGAAGCATGTATTCGTCATTCCATGCATAACTTTCAAGTTCAAAAATAACATAAGTGTTGCCAATACAGACAAATTTGCATTTGGGTATAGAGGCGTCCTAGCAAGTTGAGTTAGGGGCGAATCATCAACTTCTTCAGCATATGTGTAGAAGTCTTGTAAAAATTCGTTCACCCCATCTTCATTTAATTGAGAAGTGGTATCACCCATATATGTGTCTTCTTCTTCATTGTGAGTGCCACTATCATCATTGTCATATGCCCTTTCCTCAACATTGTTATGAACTTGGATTGGCTAAACATTACAATATCATTTAAAATAGTCAATGCGATATGAAAAGTTTATATTTTTTAATAACAAGCATTTTTGAAATTTCATTATAGTATACCTCTTCTATATAAACTCCATACTTCAACCTATGGATACCAACGAGTCGACGCTTCTTTAATTTTCTATTTTTGCACTTTTCACAAGTACAATATATCATTTCATTAAAATATTCATTTGTCCCTGGAGTAGGTCTTGGTATATGTTCATCTGAACATTCAGATGAAGATATACTATTTTCCTGCATAAATCATATACTTTAAATAATGAGCATCTACCTCTCAACTTGAGACTTTTATTTTTATAGTTTGGAAATGGGTAATTCTGTTATGATGTTTTCGTAAACTAAAACATCATTAGTTTGAACTATGAGATGCCTAAAACGCTCACTGTGGGTCTGAAACGTGGCTTATTTAACGTGGCTTGTTTAACGTGGCTTGTTAAATAAGCCACGTTTCATAATCCATTTTTTGTAAGCTAAAATAGGGTCCATTATGAGTGTTATTTAAGATCTGAGTATTATTAAAAAAACTCATGACTATGATAATATTAATCTTTATTGAGATTAAATTCATTAAAGAAATAATACAAGTGGCAGAAAATGAAAGTACCTGTCTTTCCATTTTTTCCAAGAATAGTGGCTAATTAGGTAATAGTGTCCTACAAAAAAAAGTAACACTCGTCATAATAATAAAGAAAAATATTTTTAAAAATGAATAAAAGTATCTGCACGTTCTAATTATTTACCAATATATCTAGGACTAGAATGTCATCTTATCTTACCTTTGCGGTAAAGCCACTCCACACCAACTAGAAAGAGAAGACAATGAAACCTGGAAAAAAAGAAAAGACGAAGAACTTAGACAAGGAAAAGCAATCTAATTTATTAAAAATGAAAACAAAATAGCATGAGAAGGTCCACATATTCAAAACCATGCTGCAATAAGACCTATGATAAGTTACAAGGTTAACTTGGAAGCAAACTTGAATCTTGGAACTTATCATAGGTCTTTGTTTTCATTACAAATAAAGTAGATTGCTTTTCATTGTCTAGTATCCAGTATCAATCCAATTTATACTCTACAAGCTCCGTCATTATAATATCTAATGACCAAATATGTGCCTTGATAAGAGGCTTCTCTGCCCAAATGTACAAGTCATGAAATATTTTAATTCCTTTCTCAAATGAAAGGAGGGCAGAAAAGCCTCTTATCAAAGCACGTATCTTGTGATTATATATTATAATGACAAGAGATTATTCTACTTTATTATTGTGTTACTCCACTTAATCTTTTCGAATATAGCTTTTATTTCTGATCTTAGAATTTTCCAAACCCGAGAATAAGTTACAGTGTGCTCAGCTGTAATGTATTATAACATTAAAACTATACTAACAACGAGGAACATTAATCAAGCCTAAAGATAGTTTGGGTTAGAATAGTAATCCAAAGAAAGTAGGAAAAATCTTGTAGAAACCAAGAAATATCAGGCTAGAAAGCATCCTAACCAGACAAATACTATGGAGGGAGTTCGTCCACTCCTAACCAGACAAATTATTTGCATCACAACATCAACTATTTAAAAGAGATGCCACATTCTTTTACTCAACTATTGCAACTTCAGTATTTAACATTGAGAAATTGTAGTAAGCTCGTCCTCTCTAGATTTGGGAAAAATCTCCACTCTCAAATCATGTTCCATATCCAAGCTATGATATATAAAACACATCGTAACTAAACATATAATACATGTACATGTTGCTGGTGGAGACTTGCTAAGAGCAGAAGTTGCAGTAGGGACAAAGAATGGGAAGAGAGCCAAGGAGTGCATGGAAAGGGGGTCTTTGGTTCCAGATGAAATTGTTTGCACGGTAGATCTACTTCTATCTTTTGTGCATTCATCTCATTTTTTGTGTGTTAATTTGTTATTAATGCTCTCTCCTTGATCTTTTGGGAGTATAGATGGTGAAGGAGCGGCTGGCACAAGAAGATTCACAAGAAAAGGGATGGCTACGAGATGGTTACCCTTGAAGCCTGTCACAAAGCAACCCTTGAGAGTCTTGGGATCAGGCCAAATCTCTTTATTCTCTTAGATGTAATCTATTTTCTAATGACACTCAGAATCTCACTAGGAATTCAGCGTGAATATTAAGTAGGCTATAGATGGATTGCACACTAATACAACACGAAATCTTTTGGACCGAGACCCGATCTGCACTGTGCAAATTTATAAACTGATGAAGTGACTGACAGCTCCTATGAAGCCTTGAGGTAGTTACAAAAGATTCTATTACCTAAATGTTATATTGTTTTGCTTCAATAATCTTAACTCTATGTAGTCGTTAAACAGATTCCATTTCCACTTAAAAATGAGTCTATCACCTTAAATCTGGACTGGTGCTGAACCCATGTTTGTTTATTTGTGTAAAACTCCAGCTGGAACTCTGCAAATAGAGGGACTATTAATGAACTGAAATAATTAGCAGATAAAATAATATATTTAATGTTCCAGCCAAAAATGCAGCGACCCAGTCGTTGTCTTTTGGGGTAGGAGAGTTGTAATGGTGGTGATTTGACAACCAAAACAGAAGTTCATGGTCCCTTTTAGTGGCCTCCACACAAGGCACACAAGTATAAAGCAGGTGTTCAGATATATAGTGTCTGGAGAATATACTAGAGTTGGTAGATCCACCTCAATTGCATGACATTCTATATTGTATGTTTGCATCGATGCTAGTGTACTTTCATGCATTTGTGCAAGGTCAATATATATATATATATATATATATATATATATATATATATATATAGTGTACTAAGTTGTGAAAGTCACTATGGGGTTACTTGAGAGTGAGAAGCAACCAGTGAGTTAAGTGCCTATTTGGAAGGCTAATAGAATTGGGGTATAAACAAAGATCAAGACTCGAGCCATTGTTATTTCAAGATTCTCCTCCGGCTGATGACGAGCAAAGTAGATATATTGTTGTTGCATCCCAAAACATGGACAGAAATTTCAATTGCAATATAATTAATTATGAACAGCTCATCCACACGTGTAGAGGAGATAGCTTTAGAAAAAGATTAATTGTTGTTAACAGAAGGGACAGAGTATGGTAAATATAAATGTTTTTGAATGTGGGCGTGACAAGCCATACAAATGTGTTTCAGTTGAACATTTACATGGAGAAATTGTTAATGATGAGAAACAGAAAATTGTGGGTGATTTGCATTACAGATTTTTAATTCTGATTATTTGTAATGTAAATTTTGTTGGCCACATGATGCTTAGCCATGGTGTTTGAGAGTTGTTCCCGGTAGGGGGTGGAAACCATGTGGCCCATCTCACATTGGGAAGCAGGGGACAAGAGAAAAATGCATGATTGATATAATGATACAAATTTTGTAGAATTAGATGCTTTCTGTCTGCTTGGAGTGCCCCATCATGATCATGTTGAGTTGTATAAATCATATTAATAGGCAGGCAGGAAGTCATCAGATGAGATCCTTGAAGCAACAAGCATCGGCATCAGAGGAATCAATACAATGAGCATGAGCATTGCAGTACCCTCTATGTCTCTTCTCTCATCTCTTGTGAACCTGCACTCTCCTCGGAAGCATAAACATAAGTGGTCAAAGAGCATGCCCTCAAGACTACAGGAGTGTCCAATCCTTACTTCTTTTCAAGACCATCTTGCAGGTGAGGTGCAAAGATTGGAACAACAGGCGGAGTGTTCTTCTTCTTCATGTTTTGGGGCAGATTGGCTTGGCCAAGCACTGCAGGTGGTGGTCAATGCCAATTCCAATCTCTCACAAATAGACATAGACACTGAGGGAATGGGGTGTAAGTGGATGAACCAACATCTGGATGACATGGTCCACCTACTTGAAGTGTGCAATCTACTGAGGGATAGCATCTCAGAAATCAGGAAGCAACACATGTGTGTGCAGGTAGCCATTCGCGGCCTCGGAATCAATCCAAATGCCCATGCACTTCAAAGAGCACGCAACTCCCTTGCCTGTTGGCTAGGGAACAAGGAAACCTAGTCCAGGTTGGAGAAATGCATGTCTATTCTAAGGCGAATGGCAGATAAGCTCAACCTTGAGGAGAAAGCACGAGCAGGACTAGAAGCTCCTGCCATAGCCATCGACATAAACCACACAAAGGCCATCACCATCTTGGTTTGCTCTGCACTTGTCACTGTTGTTTCTTTCAAGACACCACGACTGAAGATTCAAGCTCTTCCTCTTCCTAGGAGTTTCACTTCTCTACAAGACAAGCTAAAAGAGGCATTTGGGTTGAAAAGGAGATCCTCATCGTCATCTTCAAGGTTCTTGCATGAGCTAGAGGAGGTAGATATTGCTCTTGGAAACCTCAACAATGTTCTTAATTCCAATTCCAAATTGCTGATTCCCCTTCAGCTCTCTCCCACTAACATGGCACTCCATGGTGTTTGGAGCTACATGCACATAAACAAGGCCAAGTTAATCTCGTGCTATCTCATCTATCCCACATTGGTGGCGTTTCAATGCCCATATAGGAATAAATAGATCTAGGGTGCTGCCATCACTAAGACCGGCTTCGGGTCTTTGGTGTTTGGAACTACATGCACATAAACAAGGACGAGTTAATCTCGTGCTATCTTATCTTTAGAGTTCGTCAATCTTTTACAAGTGATCTAATTCTGCTCTGCTCTTAAAGATTGATTATAGGAAACAAATCTCTTAGAATTATTTTGAGAATAATATCTGATTTTACTTAAAGCTAATGCTTCTAGAACTAGCACTATAAATATTATGGTGTTCAAAAAAATGGCATTTAATACAAAATGTTGTATCTGATATTCAGGCAACAATATATTCTGTGAACACTTCTGGCACGTGTGCTGCTTTTCTCAGCAATGCACACCCTAGGAAGGATGCAACTGTACAATTCAATGGAAAGTCATATTACCTACCTGCTTGGTCAGTCCATATATTTCTGGTTGTGAGAATGTTGTCTTCAACACAGCAAGGGTTAGTCATATTTTCACTTTAGAATTATTGTAATCACAATATGATTAAAGTTGCAGATCATATGGAGCTGTATAAGGATGTCTCTGTCTATAAAATACAGGTAAGTACATAGACTTCTTCAATGGGAATGGAGAAGGTTAGCCTGGAATCCCTTCTTCCTGTTGAAACATCAACCAAAAATACAAAACCATTCGTAAAATGGTTGTGGCACAAAGAACTTATTGGAATTTGGGGTGGTGAACATTTCTCTGGCAACGGCTTGTTAGAGCAGTTGTACACAGCTAAAGATAAAATTGATTTTCTGTGGTCTACAAACAGTTATGTATCTGCCCTTATTAGCTATAAGACTTATATGATGTACTTAAATTTTAGAAAATTTCAATATGAACCTATGCGCCATGCCTATAATCTCATTGCAAATATCAACTGATTACAACTAAATTTTGTTAAGAATCCTTCATTGGAAATATTGATTTTGGTTGTCTGATTTTGCTGATTTTTTTGGAATTTGGAAATCTGTTCTTGTATTGAAACTACTACAAGAAGGGGTGTTTTGAGACATTAATTAGAGACAAAAATATATTTTTGTCTCTAATTAATACACCCACCCACTTTTGTCTCTAATACCCAAAAAAAAACAAATTTTAACTAAAAATACTCTATCTTTTGGGCGGCATGCAAAGCGCATGAAGAAACTGCGTTGAAAATAAATGCCAGGAAAATGGAAAATTGCATTCGGGCGCGGGAGGGAATATTTTCATTTTCTCATGCAGCTGGTGCTGATTTTTTTGGAATTTGGAAATCTGTTCTTGTATTGAAACCTTGGATTTTGCTGATTTAAGAGTAGATATAGTTTTGTAAACCAGCAGAATCAATTAATTTCACGAGATGCAGCTGTAGGACTTTGACCATACATATAACCATCTGAATCTCCTGCTGAAGATGGAGTCTCAAGGAGTAGAAAGAGCAGAAGAAACTGAAAGGGTAGATACAGTAGGAGGCTGTTGTACAACATAGTTTTGTAAACCAGCAGATGTAATCTATTAGCAATAACGAATTAGGGGTGCTGCATAATTGTAAGTTCCATAGACTCCACTTGTAGGAACAAAATTTGGCTGTTGGTTTTGGTACATACCAGAAGCGCTAGAAAAAAATGGAAAGGCATACCTCCAGTGACCATCAGTGATGAGATAGGTGTTGAAGGCCTAACGAGTGAGGCGAACAGAGGAGTCACGTTGGCAGTGGCATTAGGATTATCAATAGCGTGGTGCCTTGCTATAGTGATGATAGTAATACAACCTCTCACAATCTGTGTTATTACACCAGAAAAGTTCTGTTAATTAATATGTCTAAAAAATCTGGAGATGCCCAAAATCAGTGCAGCCAAATAGCACCAGAAGCAATGGCTAACCACAGAACAATCACAGCCTTCTGTTCCAATGAAAGGGTCCTCTTTCTCTTCAGAGAAACTGAGATACACACCCGCAAGGAGGGCATTAAGCAATCATGGTTAGCAGGTATTGGAATTGGCAGTGCTCAGAGCCTGACCTTCTTAACCTGGGGTTTGGATTACTGGTATGGTGGAAGGCTCGTGGGGGAGGGATTGATCAGCCGGGGAGATGTATTTAAGACCTTTTTCATTCTGGTGAGCACAGGAAGAGTAATTGCATAAGCAGGTAGCATGACTTCAGACTTGGCCAAAGGCTCTGCTGCTTTTAAATCTGTGTTTGGTATTCTCGACAGAGTCACCAAAATCAATCCAGATGATCCTCAGGGCAAAAAACCAGTCACAATTCAAGGAAACATCGAATTCAAAAACGTAACCTTTGTTTATCCAGCTCGGCTAGATGCTGTAATACTGAAGGATTTTAACTTGAAGGTTAGCTCAAGGAGCAGTATAGCTTTAGTCGGCCCAAGTGGGTCAGGGAAGTCCACCATCATTGGACTGATGGAGAGATTCTATGACCCTGTCAAAGGGAACATCACAGTTGATGGAACAGACTTGAAAATATTGAATTTGAGATGTTTGAGAGAACATATTGCATTGGTTGGGCAGGAACCAGTTTTGTTCGAGAGGAAGCATTAAAGATAATATCTTATATGGGAGGCCCACTGCAACCGAGGCTGAAATTATTCAGGCTGCTACAGTTGCCAATGCACACCATTTCATATCGTAGGTCTACAATAACTATTGATAATAGCACAACACTTATTTTTTTCAAAAATGACAAAAGCTTTTCAGGGTCCATAAAGTTGATGATCCCATCTTCTGAAATACCCTACAGATTTTTTTGTTGTTTAACCATATTTTGGTTAATATGTTCTCATTTTACAGGCATTTGAAGGATGGGTATGAGACTTACTGTGGAGAGAGAGGAGTGCAATTTTCCGGGGGACAGAAAGAACGCATTGCAATAGCGAGGGCCATAATAAAGAATCCGAGCATATTGTTGCTGGACGAGGCGACAAGTGCATTGGATGGGGAGAGTGAGAAGGTGGTGCAGGAGGCTTTAGACAGAGTTATGGTGGGTCGAACCACCCTCTTGATTGCCCGTCGATTGACCACCATTTGGGGTGCACATTATGTGGCTATTATCCACGATGGGGTCATTGTTGAGCAGGGAAGTCACTGGTATTGACATTATATATTCAAAGGCCTTGAAACACAGTTCCCATCCCGAAAACCAAACCCTCGCCATTTCTGTACTGCGCACACTCCTCAGAAATCCAAAAAATAAAACAATACCATAACTGAACCAGCAGGAACAGGTTAAAAAATAAAACAGGGAGGCAGATACCTGCTCGTCCTCTTCCTCGGCAAAGATCCACACCAGCAGCTGCATGCGAGAATGAAATTCCCTCCCGCCCAATATTGGAGTTTTCCATTTTCCTCGGTGCAGTTTCTCCGCTTTGCAAGCCGCCCAAATGAAAGAGTCTTTCTCCGCTTTGCAAGCCGCCCAAATGAAAGAGTCTTTTTAATTAAAAAAAGTTATATTAAGGGTATTTAGAGACAAAAGTAGGGGGAGTGTATTAATTAGAGACAAAAATATATTTTTGTCTCTAATTAATGTGTTGTCTTACCCATTCTTATTAGTATTGACAAAGAGTATTCAACTTAAAAGGGTTCATCGACTTCATAGAACAAAATTAAAAGAGATTCATCAAAATATGTCATGTATTTCATTTCTTGATATTTTGAAGGAGGGAAATGCCCACCTCTCATAAACAAGATAGTTGTAAAAGTAGACTTAATGATGGTTCTAAGCACAAGACTAACAAATATGGTCCCAAGATATTCAAAAAGACGAGCTCTGTCATGAGACCTACTAGAAATATGTGAGGTTTAGGAGTTAGAGCTTAGGGTTCGGATTTATTGTTTAGGTTTACGGCTCGGGGCTCGGGATTGGATTCAAGGCTAGGGTTTAGGGTTTAGGGTTCGGATTTAGTGTTCAAGGTTTAAGGTTTATTATTTTTGTTTTAGGGTTTAGGGTTTATAATTTAGGGTTTAGGTCTTAGGGTTAAGGGTTTAGGTCACAGAGTTCAATGTTTAGGGTTTAGGGCTTAGGGTTTAAGGTTTAAGGTTTAGGGTTTAGGGTTTAGGGTTTAGGGTTTAGGATTTAGGATTTAGTGCTTAGGGTTTAGAGTTTAGGGTTTAGGGGTCAAGGTTAGGGTTTATGATTTATTTTTTAGGGTTTAGGGATTACGGTTTAGGGTTTAGCATTTAGGGCTCATGGTTCATGGTTCAGGGTATAGGGTTTTAGACCTTTAGGATTCAACATTTAGGGCTTAAGGTTTAGGGTTTATGGTGTAGGGATACGGGCTCGAGTTTAGGGTTTAGGGTTTACGGCTCGGGGTTCGAGTTTGGAGATATGGATTTAAGGTTTAGGGGTTAGAGCTCGGGGATTTAGATTTAGGGTTTAGGGATGGGCTTAGGGTTTAAGGTTTAGGGTTTAGGGCTCAAGGATTAGGGTGTAGGGTTCAAGGCTTAAGGTTTAGGGTTTATGGTTGAGGGATTAGGGTGTAGGGTTTAAGGTTCATGGTTCATGGTTTATGGCTTAAGGTTCGGGGTTCAGAGTTACTAGTTTTAGGTTTAGGGGTTATATCTCAAGGCTCTGGATTTAGTGTTTAGAGGTTAAGGCTTAAGGCTCATGATTTAGGGTCTAGGGTCTAGGGTTAAGGATTTAGGGTTTAGGATTTAGGGTTTATGGTTTAGGATTTATTATTTTTGTTTTTAGGTTTTAAGGTTTATAGTTTAGGGTTTAGGTCTCAGGGTTAAGGGTTTAGGTCATAGAGTTCGGGGTTTATGGTTTAGGATTTAGAACTTATGGTGTAGGGCTTAGGGATCACGCTTTAGGGTTTAAGATTCATTATTTAGGGTTAAGGTTTTATGGGTTAGGGTTTAGGGTTTAGGATTTAGTTTTCAAGGTTTAGGGTTTAAGGTTTAACATTTAAGGATCATGGTTCATAGTTTAGGGTTTAGGGTTTCGGGCTTAGGGCTTAGGGCTTAAGGCTCAAGGTTTAGGGTTTAGGGATCATGGGTAAGGGTTGAAATTTTAAGGATTAGGGTTTAGGGCTTAGGATTTAGGGTTTAAGGTTTATGGTTTATGGTTTAGGGTTTAGGGATCATGGTTAAGGGTTTAGGTTAAGGGCCTTAGGTTAGTGGTTTTGGGTTTTGATTGTAGAATTTAAATGCTAAAAGATTTAGGCTGAATGTTGAAATCTTGAAAATTACCTATGTATTGACCATATTATACTATAAAAAATATCTCCTAAATCGTGACTAATGGAGCTATGAGACTAGTTCCATAAGGTGCAAAGTGACCCTAAATTCTTATATTTACTAAAATAAATTTAAAGTATAAGTTTTTCATTTATTATTATTTCTATTTTATTATTTCTTATACTTAAACATTTATTTTTTTAAATAGAAGCATGCCAAAAGCATATACAATGTTTATACTATATATAATGTGTATGCGTTATAGCGTGTACACATTTTGTTTTTTTATTTTTTCCAAGCCATGCCTCAAGGCTTGGGATCCGGTTTGGATCCCCAAGCTTGAGGCATGGACCTACACAAACACAACAAACAACGTGTTTTTGCAGGAAAATGTAAAAATTCCACTTCCTCCATGATAAATCAACATAAAACAATCAATTTGTTTAAAAACATTATACCACGACGTAGAGTAGAGTTTATTCTTTCTAAAAATATAATTTTTCAAATTTTCTGACTAATATAAGGTTTCCATATTATTTATTTTCTAACTATGCCTTTTTATAACTATTTTTGAAGTTTAAATATGTCTATCTTTCATCGTGTATCTTTTTTTTGGGGTCATCGAAATTGAAAAAAGTTATACTAGCACAAACTATGCCTAATTCTATCCATATTCAAAAAATAATAATCTAATTTTTCAATTTTTTTTGAGGTGGTTAGGGGGCATGGTTGGAGCTCTGTTAATTTTCAAAACATAAAATTTATGTACTAGAAAAATCATAAAAAAATAAATATTTGCTAAAAATCTAAAAAAAATTCTAGCACAAACTAGATACTCCTAGCTATCTTTCTACCAAAGGGTTTTCAAAACTACTAAATGGTGCTAAAAAATGGTGGGGGCATGAAAGTCACTCTGTTATGTTTTTTTACAAAAATAGGAGCACATTGTTGGTATTTTAGTTATTTGACCCACTTAAACTTATCCATTTTCAATAAAATTTAGTAGCTTAGAAACTAGACTCAAAATTCTACGATTCATGTTTACACATCTTTCAATTTTGAGTGTAACTATTTCAAAAAAACTCATACAAGTTGAAGTTTTTTTTTTTCAGAAAAATGCATCCACTTAAGACCCCCTTTTAGCCCCCCAACTTGGTGCACTTACCCTCAATCAATACAATATCTTAAAACACAATAATCTAATAAAAAAATTTAATTCAAAATCTTCTATTCATACTATTTTTAGTGGGTTTATCCCTCCTTGTATTTCTATCATGTTATAACTCCCCATAGTTTCTACATATCTTGTGTCATATTTGAGGTCAACACCTCCTTCATAGTTTAGGTTCATCTTTCCTCATGATGAGACTTATCTTGAGTAGATATTACATTACTCCTCTCCAGACATAGCTAAATTTAAAAATACAAAAACATTCACATATTTTCAATATTAAAAACCAAGACCTATACACATAGCTTGACTTGTTAGCACTTTACATATGTTTTTTTATCACTATGGTCTGATATATAACAAATATTTTAGATATACTCCTTACGCACATGCATTCATGAAGTATATTGAGCATGATATAGAATGCGTAAATCATTACATGATGATAAGATCTAGTTTGGATCCTTACAATACACTCTTAGGGATATCCCTCTACATTATATAGGTGTTATTATTTTATTATATTTCCTTTCTATGTCATTGTTACTCTCGATTGCATATATTACATATATGTTGTCTTTTTATGTTACGTCTCTAGCGCATGGATGTTGACATATCATGCTTTATGTGCTTCTTACTACTTGTTATGATACTTGTATCTTTTTTGACATAATCCTTATTTGTTATACATGGATGTTAACTATTATTGTTTGCTTCATTATATGTGTCTTGAGTGCCTTATTTATATTGTGACATTATAGGTGTCCCATGTTTGTGGCTTTATACCTTTCTTACGTGATATTGCTTAACGCCAAATGCACTAAGTGCCTTGATTGTCTTGTGACATCATGGGTGTTCCATGTTTGCATCTCTATTCCTTGATGTGAATTTTATTTACATGTTATTGCTTATGTTTTCTCACTTCATGACTAATGTCTCTAAATTGTTATATTGCAGATGTTTTTGTTGCTAGTATTATTGATATTGTATTTTTCCTTTACACACCATGTTCTCCACCATGTGTAATCCCCTTTTACATGTATAAGTTCTCAAAGGTGGCCATCGTTTCAATATTCCACAATTCTCCTACATATTATCAAACATATGTTACATGGGTACACATATTTTCTTTTGAGCCACGTGTTCAAATTATTTATCACATATACCTCAAAAAAGGGGGAGTTCATTATGGTATATTCTACACCTACGTGTATATTTTTGAGTTTAGGAACTTCTTTTCATAAGTAACAAGTCTTTAGAAACATTTTCCAGATACAAAAATTGAGCAAAAATTGCACAAGTTCATAACCATATGAACAATCAAGATCGTATGGATGTTCTTGACCATACCATACGTTCTTAACCTAGGGGTAGTTACACTAGATTATTTTTCTATAGTTTTAGATTTTTACTTGTAGATATAGGTTTTTGGCATGATATCGGACTCAATTGACATGATTTAGAGAAATTTACTAGATGGGCATTCAAATTTCACTCCTTAACCTATTCAATCTGAATTTTGTTTACAAATAATTTTTTGGGGGTATGGGTATCCTTCTTCATCATCATTTTGTCATATTACACACTACTACTCATCTATCGACACACATGGAGAGAATTTTGACATTCATTCTCTTTTATACTTTGTATTTATATATACAAAATTGGCCTAAATCATTCTGTTTGTAGCGGTGTGGTATGTAGAGTTATGGAAAGTATCAAGTAGATATGTTCTTCATAGAAGGTATTTCCTATCCTCTTTCAAAGGGGAATATATCATGGTTACTTATAGAAAATGATACCCGGTCTTCTCCCTTTACAAGGTGCTTGATACCCCTCTCTTATTCTCTTTATACCTTTATTAAGTGGAGTTGCATGTATCCACCGCTCCAATTTCTCCTTTATCACAATTATGGACTAATCACCCCCAATCCTTGGACAAGATCAACAATAAAATCAAAATATCTAAATTCAAGAAAAGAATAAGATCTCTTCCCTCCATAGAAACATATGTGTTCCTTCTATATTTTACATCTCTTTATTTCACTTTTTGCATGCAACTTAAATTTGTATATTTACATTTGAGTTACGGTTCATTTTCTAATTTGTGTCATAGGCTTTACTACAGATCATTCTAATAACAACACATATGGACAACAAAACCTCTTATGAATTAAGTAAAGACAAAGTTTTTCTACACACTCAGGTATCTTTTCCTTTACGAATGTAATTTTCATTTCATACTTAAAGGGGGAATGTAGACACTCAAATTTGGAAATTTACCCTTTTGAAATTGTTGGTTGTGATTATGATTATTTTCTAAGACAAATATCAACATTCTATCGCCGATGTTTACACCCTTTTTAGATTAATTAGGTTTATTATGTAATACACAAAAATAAAAAAGAATGCAATTTCTAGAGACTAGACATTATTTTGATAAATTAACTTCCAACATTAATTATACAAAATCATAATAACATATTAGATATTTCAATTAATGAGTGCAAGCTTAAAATACACACGAGAGTGAGAGAGAGATAGAGAGAGAGAGAGACACTTAACAATACATAATAGTACATGAGGAATATGGGAAGACAAACTGGATAATAGTGAAGTATAGATCCTAGAGAAAATTCACAATTGATATTGTACCCTATAAATCTTCTTGTATAGGACCGTATGGTATGGTTTAGTCGGGATGTATAATCCAATCATGTCCCTTATTTATAGTCTTGGACACCTTTAGAATTGGGTATGTGAATTTTTGAGTCATTTAGTGGCCTAGAAATTTACTTCACTGTCAAACCCTAGTTTTAGCACAACTTGATATCGTATATAATCAATTGAATCACTCCAAAACCCTAACCATGGGTATAAGACCTTAAAAGAATGTAATTTTATGTGTTTTGGTCCACCTCTATGCACCATCTACGTCGATACTACTTTGAAGAGGTCTTTAACCACACATAGTTCTTCACCTAACATGTAATATCTATATGGATGTAGCTAGTTATAAATTTGAACCCCTTGATCATGCTTTATTTTATTGTGATCTTGTTATGATTAATTCATTTTTATTGTGATCGTGGAGTGGTAAAGAAAGAATATACAAGACAAGATTCCCCAAATCAGTAAAGAGGTAGAGGATTTCCAAGGGGAAGAGGATATACTAGTGGTAGAGGATGTGAGGCTCCACAAAGACCATTTTTTTGTTACAAATGTGGTGAAGAGGGGCATAGGGATTTTGAATGCTCACATTATTATACACATGACAAGAGACAAGCATACTCTCTAAGGGTAAATATTGTTGAAGTTGAACAAGAAGAAGACGGACATGACCTAGAAATTCCACCGGAGATATGGGAGAAAATCTTATGATCAAAAGGACAATGATTGCTCCAAGAACATATATCAAGAGGGATGCATGGCTACATACAAATATCTTCAAAAAATATGCACTTTAAGAGGAAAGGTATGTAATATTATTATTGATGGTGATATTTTTGAGAACATGGTTTCAAATGAGAAGGTTGAGAAACTAGGGTCGCATTGTGATAAGAATCCTAACCCTTACCATATTGCATGGTTTAAGAAGGGTAATGAAGTTCTTGTTGATTAGAGATGTTTAATAAGTTTTTCTATAGAGAAAATTTATAAGGATGAGATTTTGTGTGATCATGTTATCGAGAACATCAAACTCAACTGTTATTCCTATGGATGCATGTCATATGCTACTAGGAAGACCATGGCCATTTGATAGGAAAGTTATTCATGATGGGGAAAAGAATACTTATACTTTCTGGAAGGATGGCATAAAAATAGTTTTTCTACCTCTTAAGGATTAGGGGAAGGCTGAAAATATGCTTTCTACGAAATAATTTGTGAAGAAGGCAAAGAAAACTAGGTTTTGTTATGCACTAGTCATAAATAAGGATGAACTTTTCACAAAGTGCATGAATACCATAGAAAAACAAAATTAATAGAAAATTTTTCCGATGTTATTCCTAATGAGCTACTAGATGAATTACCACCAAAAGAGATATTTAGCACCATATTGATTTGATATGATGCGCCAAAATTAGTAGGAAGTTGACAAGGTCATAACTTGAGCTCCAGTGTCTGTTTGAGTCCTTTTTTTTGAAACCACATGTTTCGATGAGAGACGGACACATCGTCAACTAGCCCTATTGGTTGGGGAAAGTTTTGGCACATTTTCGGGCCCTAAATCTGCCATCTTGAGGCCGAAAATTAGGATTTAAGTTGTAGTTCATTTTTTCCTATTTTTGGGCATTAGTTAATTTTAGTCTATTAGTTGCATTATGAGTTAGAAAGTTGGAAATTCCTCTAATTTAGGAATGTAGAAGATGTGTGGAAATTTATGTTCTGTATGAATAAGCATGTGAACTTACTAAGAATAGCAGGTTCTAGTAAACTGCTAAAAATAGTAAATTCCGCCACCTATAGTAGATTTAGTCAAAGTTAGTTAGGGTTTGCATGGAAACTCGAGTTGGGAGTTGTTTTCCTATTTAGGAAACATTGTAATTGATTATTGGATAACAAAGAAGGAGATCTATTTTCTTTTGGAGTTCATGTTATTTATAGTATATCAAGTTTGTTTAGAATTTGGCTACATTATCGTGTATCAGAGCGAGGTTCGAGTCTTTGGAGGAAAAAAAAAGATGGCAGGAAGAGGAAGAGGAAGAGGAGGTGGTATTTCCCAGATGAATAGAAATATTCAGGATCTGCAGAGGCAAGTTGTTGCATTTGCTACAATGATAACCCAAAGAGGAAATCAAGGTGGAGATGACACATATGAAGAAGAAGTTTGTGAAGAGGAGGAAATCCAAGTGCCACCATTAGCTTTTAAAGAAAGGATGCTTCGAGCATTAGAATGAAATAATTATGGGATAAGAGTTGATGTTTCAGAGTATGGTGGTAGTCTAAAACTAGAGGAGCTGATAGACTGGTTAACTAACATGGGAATTTTTTTGAGTAGAAGGCCATGTCAGAAGAAAAGAAGGTAAAATTTGTATGCATGAAATTGAAAGGTCATGCTATGTTATGGTGGGATCACCTACAAAAAGAGTGGTCAAGAAAAGGGAAAGAAATAATTAGGACGTGGAGTAAGATGAAGAAGAAGCTGAAAGATAAATTTCTCCTAGTGGATTATGCCCAAACCCTTTACAGGAGGTTTCAGAATCTCATAAAGAACTTATAAACAATGCAAGAATACACAGATGAGTTCTAAAAGTTGTCCATTCATGTAGAGCATGAAGAAACTAAGGAAAAAATGGCTACAAGGTATGTAAATGGATTAAAATTTTCTATTCAAGATGAGATAAGTATGCATAGGATTAAGAGCATGGAGGATGCCTATCAATTAGCCTTAAAGACCTAGGAAAAACAAAATCGTCAAAGTTTTAGGAGATCACTTGGAATGAATAGGGGCCTCATCTTCCTTTTGGGGATGAGTTGGTTTTAGCCAAGGTAGGGAGAATCATCACGTGGATTGGAAAAGCAAGAAGATACGAGACAATATTTCCAAGAATCAACAAAGAGGTAGAGGATTTTCTAGGATGAGGATATGCTAGCGATAGAGGATGGGAGGCTCCACGATGACCATTCGTTTGGTACAAATGTGGTGAAGAGGGCATCAGGCTTTTGAATGCCCGCATTCTTATACACATGAAAAGAGGTAAGGAGATGCTCCAAGAGTAAATCTTGTTGAAGCTGAACAAGTAGAAGATGAACACGACCTAGAAATTCCACCAGATGTTGGAGAAAATTTGATGATCAAGAGGACGATGATTGCTCCAAGAAAGGGAATCAAGGGGGATGCATGGCTACGTACAAATATTTTAGAACAAGATGCACTTCAGGAGGAAAGGTATGTAATGTTATTATTGATGGTGGTAGTTGTGAGAACATGGTTTCAAATGAGATGGTTGAGAAATTGGGTCTTCATTGTGAGAAGAATCCTAACCCTTACCGTATTACATGGTTTAAGAAGGGTAATGAAGTTACTGTTGATAAGAGATGTTTAATAAGTTTTTCTATTGGGAATAATTATAAGGATGAGATTTGGTGTGATGTTATTCCTATGGATGCATGTCATATGCTACTAGGAAGACCATGGCAATTTGATAAGAAAGTTATTCATGATGGGGAAAGAATACTTATACTTTCTGGAAGGATGGACAAAAAAATAGTTTTGCTACCTCTTAAGGAAGAGGGGAAGGCTGAAAATATGCTTTCTGCAAAGGAATTTGTGAAGGAGGCAAAGGCAACTGGTTTTTGTTATGCACTAGTCGCAAATAAGGATGAACTTGCAAGTGCACAAATACCAGTAGAAACAACATAATTAATAGAATAATTTTCTGATGTTATTCCTGATGAGCTACCAGATGGATTACCACCCAAAAGAGATATTCAACACCATATTGATTTGATTCCAGGGTCTTCACTCCCAAATCAAGTGGCTTATAGGATGAGCCCAACATTGCATGCAAATTTGAATAGGCAAGTGTCGAGCTTGTGAGAAAGGGTGTCGTAAGGGAGAGCATGAGTCCGTGTGCAACCCCAGATTTATTAACACCAAAGAAGGATGGAACATGGAGAATGTGCACGGATAATAGAGAAATCAATAAAATTACAATCAAGTATAGGTTCCCAATACCTCACCTTGATGATATGATGGATGTGCTTGTTGGATCTAGGTATTTCACCAAGATTGATCTTCAAAGTGGTTACCATCAGATTCGGATTAGAGAAGGAGATGAGTGGAAAACAACATTCAAGATAGGAAATGGATTATATGAGT
This sequence comes from Taxus wallichiana var. yunnanensis, assembly GCA_018340775.1. Classification (NCBI taxonomy): domain Eukaryota; kingdom Viridiplantae; phylum Streptophyta; class Pinopsida; order Cupressales; family Taxaceae; genus Taxus; species Taxus wallichiana. The sequence continues at coordinate 314,930,189 of CM031239.1, forward strand.
GGTTGGTGATGCCATTCGGGTTATCCAATGCACCTAGTACTTTTATGAGACTGATGAACACCGTCTGTGCATGGGAGTATAATGGTAAGTTTTTGTGGTTTATTTTGATGATATCTTGATCTTTAGTAAAACTAAAGAAGAAAATTTGAGGCATCTAAGGGTGATATTTGAAGTGTTAAGGAAAGAGAAACTCTATGCAAATATGAAGAAGTGCACATTTATGCAAGAGAGTTTGGTATTCTTGGGATTTATTATTTTAGCAGATGGGGTACAAATGGACTTAGAAAAGATAAAGGCAATTATTGAATGGCCTACTCCATGGAGTATAACAGAGGTAAGAAGCTTTCATGGTCTAACAACATTTTACATAAAGTTTATTAAAAAATTTAGCAATAGTATTGTAGCACCTATAATAGATTGCACAAAAGGAAGGGAGTTTTTGTGGACAAAGGCAGCTGAGGATAGTTTTCAGTTCTTGAAGAAGAAGGTGATAGAGGCACCCATTTTGGCACTACCAGATTTTGATAAAGTGTTTGAGGTTGATTGTGACACCTCACATGTGGGTATTGGTGTTGTTCTAAGTCAAGGTGGAAATCCAATAGATTTCTTTAGTGAGAAACTAAATGAGGTAAGAAAGAACTACTCTACTTATGATGTGGAATTTTATGCAATTGTACAAGCATTAAGGCATTGGAGGCATTACTTAGTGCCTAAGGAGTTTGTGTTATTTATAGACCACATAGCCCTGAAGTATGTGAATACACAAAATAAGTTAAATAGTAGGCATGCAAAGTGGGTATCATTTTTGTAGGGTTATACTTTTTCTCTAAAACATAAATCGGAAAACAAAATCAAGTTGCAGATGCATTGAGTAGGTGTGTGACTTTATTTACCACTATGAAAGATGAGGTGGTGGGTTTTGAAGTAATAAAGGGTTTGTATTCTTCTGATTCTGATTTCAAGGATATTATTGAAAGGTTAATTCGTCCATTGTCAGACAATGCGTAGGAGATGTCTAGGATGAGTACATTTTATAGGATGGCTACCTATTCAAGGGATGCCAACTATGTATTCCAGTTGGGTCTATGAGAGAGAATATAGTGAAAGAGTTGCATAGCGGAGGATTGGTTGGGCATTTTGGTAAAGATAAGATGATAGCCTTAGTAGTAGAGAAATACTATTGGCCAAAGCTGAAAAGAGATGTGGTAAGATATGTGGAGAGGTGTTGAATTTTCCAAGTCTCGAAAGGCCATGCACAAAATACAGGGTTGTATATGTCGTTGCATGTTCCTAAAGGGTTGTGGATAGATCTGAATATGGATTTTGTTTTGGGATTACCAAAAAACAACGAGGTAATGACTCAATTTTTGTGGTTGTTGATAGGTTTTATAAGATGGTTCATTTTATTGCTCTAAGAAAACAAGTGATGTGACAAGGCATGGACGATTTTTTTTCCATAGAATTTGTTCGTTTGCATGATGTTCCAAAACCATTACTTCAGATAGGGACACAAGGTTCTTAATTCACTTCTAGCGGACTTTATGGAAGAAATTAGGAACTCAACTACAGATTCAAAAGTGCCTATCATCCTTAGACTGATGGGAAAAAAGAGGTGGTAAATCGAAGTTTGGGAAACCTCGATAAGGTGCACCATTGGGAAAAGCGAAACAATTGGACTTAAGATTACCACAAGCTGAGTTTGCATATAATAGTTCCATAAATAGATCCACAGGAAAGTCTCCATTTTCAATTGTGTATGGGAGTAATCCAAATGGGGTGTTAGATTTGGTACAACTACCAGTTGATGGCAGAGTTAGTGATGATGCAAAAGCATTTGCCGACTATATCCAATAATTATAGGAAGAAGTGCGGAAGAAGCTATAGAATAGTAATGATAAGTATAAGGAAATAGCAAATGTGCACAGACGGAGAAAGGTATTTACAGTTGGTGAGTTGGTTATGATATATCTGCGGAAGGAAAGGTTTCTATTGACAATTTTTGCACTTGTGCAAAAATGGGCAACTTCGAAACTTCGTCATTACGATGAAAGGGACTAGTGAAGTATACCTAAGCTAAGGAAATTATGATATTATTAGTTCTTGCTGAATTAATTAATGATTAAGTGAAGTCCTAAGTAGCTATGTGTTGTTCAAAACGTAATGAGATCACATATTCTACGATTTCATGATACCTTTAGTAAAAGAACACAAAGGCCCCGAAGGACAGTTGTGTTGTCTTGATGAAGACACCAAATTACAGAGTAGGTGAAGTGTTGAGTTTTGGGATAGAAAACATAAGTGCAGATTACAGAAATCAGAGTTCATTACTGAATGTTACAAGTTCTCATTAATATTCTTTCCTTATGATTAAGACATTCAATTATGTTATTGAGTTGTTTAGTTCATTATACAATCCATATACAAAAGCTAGAATGCAGAAGGAAATACACAACTCATTTTCAGAATTCAATGTTTTATTCACAAGGAAAGTCAAATGTTTCCCACACAAGCCGTGGGATGTAACTGAAAAGTAAAGTATAGCTATTGAAATAAAATGTACACATGCATGAAAGAGAAAGAAAAGGAGTATGAGTGAACCCATCATTGCCTTGGGGTTTTTTTCTTTGATTGAAACATCTCCATCTCCATCTTTTGTTCCTTATTCATCTCCATTGTAGAAATTGTTATACCCGAAAAGAAGAAAATAATAACTATCAGTTATGAGCTCAGGGATCAAATCATATTCCTACACTATCCTAATTCATGCATATGAATCTCTAATAACAAGAGATGTAGTTTACTTGAATATCAAACTACATACATGCTTATTCACTCAGAAGGAATGAAGAAAGAGAAGAGAAAAGAAGAAAACATGGACATAAGAGAGGCCAAAAAGCCTAAGTATTTTCTAACTATTTTCTTAAGTGTGCAGGTATAGGTTGTAGCCAATGAAAAATAGACAAGTCATAAGTGCATGCAAGAAAAGGAAGAATGTAACTCAAAGTTTCAATAATTGTTCTAAAATGGAAGAAGTTACAGTGTAGAAGAGAAACTAGCAAATAGAAGAACACTTTTGATTGTGAACTAAAAGGAAGAAGAGAATTTGAAAGCTGATGTTTGGCTAAAAAGAGAAGGTTACAGTTGAAAAGGAATGAAAAGAAGAAAATTTTGTGAGGCTTCGCCATGTAAAATCAACATTTCAAATTTTCTAGCATACATAGAAAGTTGTAATTAAGCTCAAACACAATATTGATGCATAAAAGGAATGCAGTAAAAGTAACATATTAAAGATAGATTCAAATCAAGGCTTATCACGATAATGATATTAAAAAATAGGCAAAGAGTTGCTTGAAAACTATTGCATAGAGACAAAGTAAAATGGCGAGCCAAATATATGATCGATCGTATGAAGAGAAATATACAAAAGAAGATTACAAAAAAGCATAATTTGCGACTACCTTGCTCAAAATAATGGTGCTACAGTACAAAGATCAACACTCACAAATGGATCATCAGAATCAATGCAAAGTAGTCCAAGCGAAATGGTGGTTGTTGACCAACTTATTCAATTTTCAAATTTTATAAAGTGTCAAAATTTCCTCCGTTGGCCCAAAAGTCCACCGAGAACACATGTCATCATTATAGCAAGAAAAAAGTGGAGGCCGGGGGTATTTTTCAAGTTTGAAACCTTTTGCAAAAAGGTTAAAATTTCCAAAATCTCCCGCAAGCCCGACACCCCGTAAGGTGAAAGTCTCAAATGAACAAATATCAAAGCAAAGGTAGAGTAGTGGGCCCTCTTTGCATTTTGAAACCTTTTCACAAAAAGATTAAAATTTCCAAAAATCAAGCTCGAGCTTCCATGATGGGAAAGTCAAACCATGGAGAGAAGAGTCAAAAATGATCCCACATAGTGTCGGTGGAGTCAAGCGGGAATTTTCAAAGTTTTGAGACTTTGACAAAGTGGAAAAAAAAGCCACAAAATTTTGATGCAGTCCGCAATGTGCCTAAAACTTCAAAAGGGTCCGAAAGTCTGCAAGGGACTTAAAATTTCAGAATTTTGCCCGCGGGTCCGTAAAAAAGTAAAGAATGAAGAAATTACTTTATGTCCACCACGGGGAAACAAAAACATACAAATGTAGCTATAGGTGAAGATCAAGTATAGATGAATCACAAAGGTCATAGAAATAAGCTCAAGGTACAGTTTGAAAGCACGAAGCACTAGAAATTAGGTTACAGCAATAGAAATGATATATGCAATACAAATAACAATTCCAAGAAAGCATACTATGAAGCTTCATGATTTACAATTGAACAAATGATAAGCATGCAAGTGTCTAATTGATCATTTTCAAGCTATAGGCTTTCATTATAACTAAAGCAAGTACTTCATGTTTTAATACACAAGTGAATGGAATATCAAAACATCAACTAGGTGTAAAAAGAAAAATGTAGTATAGAAGCATCAAAGTGGCAGAATTTAAGTGTCGAGCATCCTAAGAATTCTAGATTGTAGAATCAATGAGAAAAACAAGAATAAGAATTTTCATAATATTTTTAAAATATAAAGGATCTTAGCTCAAAGATTCTTGACAGAATGAAGAATGCAACTACAGGTTATAAGAGATCAACCCAAAAGTTGAACTGAAGAGAGAAAATGCATGGTATGTTAAAAGATACAGAAATGATACAATGCCTTGACATAATCAAGCAGGAAGGGTCGAGCTATCGTTCAAAGGGGACAAGTTTAAAGTGATCATTACATAAAATTTGCAAAGTTCACAAATATTACCCATTGCTACAGTGAATAATGATCACCGAAAAGGGTAAAGTCCATCATAGTCCAACTTGAATAAAATGTAAATCTGACCATACATGCCAGCATGATCACCGAAAAGGTGAGTCTTTCAACTATAATCATCAGGTCTATTCAAGTGCAAAATCCGACAAGAAAATTACAAAGCGGTGAAGGTTGAAGGGGTGGCAGACTATATAATACGCCATGTGTTATGCAAAGGAGCTTAATTATTAAAACTATGATTATTACTTAGTCTATGCCCAAATAAATCAAAGGGGTGGTCGAATGTATTATGATGCCTATGCCATGGCCAAAGGGGATGTCAATATCAGGACATGTGCTTATGGACAAGTGGTCCCCCACAGGATGTTTATACTTTGTAAAATATTACAATTATTTAATTGAACATTGAGTTATTTTTGCATGCTTCACAAGAGGTCAGAACAGAGAAGAAGATGAAATTGCATGTTCATGGAGAGAGACTTGCCTAGCAAGCAATCTTATTTTTAGCAAATTATTCACCCTTCTTTCTTAAAAATAGAACAATCAACTTCAGTTTGATTGTATTGTAATTAAGGCTAATAATGCCTATTTGTAATTGCATGCTCTATTTTATTCCTTTATCTATTATTAAATAAAGGATAAAAATAGGATGCATGGGCAAGTACAAGCCTTAGGCTATTTTTAGGAAGAAGGTGAACTTTATTTTGCTATATATTGTGTGCCTTTGCAAAGCACAAGGAGAACTTTTGGAGGACTTTTTGGATATATGAGTACTGAAGCAATTTTTTCCAGTTTTGTCCCTCTGAGTGTGAAGTATTTTTGCCTTTCCAAGTTATTTTGTAGTCTTGTGTATGTTTCTATTAGTCTTGTGAATGTAAATTCCTGATCAATCACCTTACCCTGCTACAAATTCAGTCTTTTTGCTTAATTTTAATGTGCATGTTAACTTATTAGTACTATTGTGATTCTCCCTCAGTATAATCAAGTGTTTTTCCCTTAGATATTCTACGAAAAACTATTGGTTCGTGCATAAAAAATCCTTCCCAAATCATTTGTGCATATACTCGGTCAAATTCCTTATATTTATTTGGTGTATCACCTAGTTTTAATTATTTTTAGTCATCTTTTACTCTCAAACTCCCATAAATCAAGTTTAGGATACACCAATAAGGAACCGGCCTTGATATCGAAGACTCACCTCAAAATAGGTATACCCACAGACCTGAGGTGTTTCCATTGTATCTACGAAAGAGAGAGATCAAATTGTGCAAGATTAGAAAACCTACTGACCACCATCTCTCTAGGGTACACTTTCAAGAGATAATAGTTTTGGCATGCCGGTGGGACTCTCACACAACTAAAAGTTTCACTTTTAGAGGTGTTTCATCATTCAAGCAGATTAGACACCATGCATAGCAGTTTTGGAAAGAACTATTATTGATGTGTTCCGAGAAGATTCAAGATCCGAAGCAGAACACATCTGGTGACTCCGTAAATATGATTCCAGATCAGTATAGCACTTTTCAACAAGTATTAAAATTTTCAGCTATAATCTTCAGGTATTTTTCAAGAAATTTAGATATGTTATTTTGTTGTTATCAGTTGTTTTGTGAACAATAGACTTGTTTTCATAAGTTCAATATTTTATGAGGTCCTGCAACCATGAATCCTCACTTTCAGCAATATTATCAGCCAAACTAGTAGTCCTTTTATCCACCTTCTCCTTCAGATTAGTTTTATAACCCTTATCAGAATGAATACCCTTATAACCCAAACCCTGTATATCAAAATGATTACCAATATGAGGGTTATGTTGTTCAAGGTCAAAGTTATGCAGAGGGTTATGCTAAGTATGAAAGGCAAAGAAATCTTAGAATTGAGTTTAATAGTTTGAAGCAACAATATTTAGCTATCAAGGAACAAATTGAGAACTCGAACAGACATGAAGAATGATAGGTGTCAGGATAAAGGGAACCCTATCAATGGGATATTCCTTCTTACCTTCCTATGAAAATTCAATGCCTATAAATTCTCCTTGTCACCAATGCAACCTATTCCTCAATTTCCTAAATATCAAGTTGCTGTAATTCCTACTTTTTCTACCCCACAATCACATACTGAAGTCAAAATTAAGTGTCCAAGTTGGTGTTTAGATGTTTTCCAAATGCAGATCTTATACCCCAACCTCTTGTCCAAAATTTTCCAGTTGAATCTGAAACTAAGCCCACTCCTTCTTTACCCATACTTCAGTTCAGGAAATAGAGAATCAAAAGATCAAGTAGGAGGGGCAACTATCGAAGACAATGATAGGCTAGAATTTTTGTAGAACTTGCATGGATGGACGTCAAAGTTTTAGTTTGATTTTATTCCAGAATTGGAAAAAGGAACCACGCAAAAGGTACAATCTATTTTTCCAGCAGATCAAGAGAAGTTGGAAGATGATCAACAATCTACATATTTTGAGTGTAGTGTGCATGAAGGCACCATACTCACGCAGCTTGCAACCATATCAAAAGAGGATAGATCAAGTTTCAAATAAAAAGGAGGTTGAAATTAAAGAAAATTGTGTTTCAAATTTACAGCTTGAGGTTGATGATTTCTTGTCAGATTTGGAAAACTGCATAGGTGAAGAACAACCTATAGAACTAACTAATTTTGCAGTTTCAGAATTCAAAGAACCTCTAGTGGATAAGGTCCCTCTTGTACTTAAAAAAGAGGAAGAGATGCTATTGATTACAGATCTTTATTTTCCCTCCTAGAAGAACCATTTTGGGAGAAGAATGTCTTCAGAACAACATGTTGCTCAAATCAAATCTTGTGCAGAAAAACTAGACAATTTTGATCTTACGGATTATATGTCAAACAAAAATGATCAAGATGAAAGATTAGTTTTGGTACAATAGTTTGAAGGAGATGAAGTATGTTAAGATCAATTCTAGAATGTCCAAAAGGCTAATTCATAACAACAACTTCACTCAAGTACTTATGAAAGTGAAGAAAATGATCTTCAATTTTTTGAATGTACCTATGAAGAAGAGGAGGATGAACATGAGTATTTAGACTACATGGAGGATCTAAGCAATGCAGAATCATTTGATAGAAGTGTTGAAAGGTTACTTACAACAATCATTGAACAACTTACAAAAGAAGCAGATCTCAAAATAGTTTCAAGATGAGTCACAATAGTTGGAAGACACAAAACAACCTCCAAGATAGTTTTAGAAAGAGCTCATTACTGAAAAGAACTCATTGTTTTTATCAACAATTTTTCTACAACGAAGAGGCCTTGTCCTATCCGGTATTTGGCTAATTCTCACCCAGCTACGGTATTGCCAGATTTCATGTTTTCCTTGGAGCACAAAAGTGAGTCATATGTTCTCAATATAAAGCCTCAAATTATGCCAAAATAGATTACATATTAGATAGAGGTGCTTCCCACTTCATGGACTGATCTGATGAGTGAAATAAAGGTACATGTCTCATTCCTAGCTATGTCACTTTGTTGGTTTCTAGATATGAATTCATGGCCTCAACTTTGGAGAAAAGGGAGCTACTTTTCATTGTCTGTTTTAGGTTTTGTTTAGCCTCGATTCTATGCTAGTTAGAGTAGGGTAGATTAGGATTTCCTTTTAATAAGTGCGTAGTTCTAACACATTGCAATGTTTTTCAATTCAATAAGTGCATTCATGCACGTGATCTGGTTTACCAGATCCTTTCCCAACTTTAGTTTGTTTTAGAAGGGTTGAACCTTTTGGAAAAGGAAATTTTTGTTAGATGTTTAGACTCCATGCCCAATGGACAAGAGCAAGGCACTAGTTTTTAAGCTAGCATGAATCTTTCCCCAGAGGATCGCCAGAAATGTTGACAATTTTGCACTTGTGAAAAAATGGGCAACTCGAAACTTAAATCATTACGATGAAAGGATTGGTGAAGTATACCTAAGCTAAGGAAATTATGATATTATTAGTTACTGCTGAATTAATTAATGATTAAGTGAAATCTGCAGCTATGTGTATTGTTACAAAATGTAACAGATCACATATTATGAAATTTCATGATACCTTCAGTAAAAGAACACAAAGGCCCTGAAGGACAACTGTGTTATCTTGATAAAGACACCAAATTACAAATTAGAGTAAGTGAAGTGTTGAGTTTTGGGACAACAAACATAAGTGCAGATTACAAAAATTAGAGTTCATTAGTGAATGTTATAGGTTCTCATTAATATTCTTTCCTTGTGATTAAGACATTCAATTATGTTATTGAGTTGTTTAGTTCATTAAACAATCCATACAGAAAAGCTAGAATGCAGAAGGAAATACACAACTCATTTTTAGAATTCAATGTTTTATTCACAAGGAGAGTCAAATGTTTCCCACACAAGCCGTGGGATGTAACTGAAAATTAAAGTACAACTACTGAAATAAAAGGTACACATGCATGAAAGAGAAAGTAAAGGAGTATGAGTGAACCCATCATTGCCTTGGGGTTTTCTTTCTTTGATTGAAGCATCTCCATCTCTATCTTTGTCCTTCTTCATCTCTGTTGTAGAAGCCATTGTACCTGAAAAGAAGAAAAGAATAACTATCAGCTATGAGCTCAGGGATCAAATCATATTCCTACACTGTCCTAATTCATGCATATGAATCTCTAATAACATGAGATGTAGTTTACTTGAATATCAAACTACATACATGCTTTATTCACTCAGAAGGAATGAAGAAAGAGAAGAGAAAAGAAGAAAACATGGACATAAGAGAGGCAAAAAAGCCTAAGTATTTTCTAACTATTTTCTTAAGTACGCGATTCTGATTGTAGCCAATGAAAAATTGACAAGTCATAAGTGCATGCAAGAAAAAGAAGAATGTAACTCAAAGTTTCAGTAATTGTTCTGAAATGGAAGAAGTTACAGTGTAGAAGAGAAACTGGCAAATAGAAGAACACTTTTCAATTGTAGTTAAAAGGGAAGAACAAAATTTGAAAGTTGATATTTCGCTAAAAAGAGAAGGTTCTGATTAAAAGGAATTCGAGAAAATTTTTGAGGCTTCACCATGTAAAATGGACATTTCAAATTTTCCAAAGTACATAGAAAGTTGTAATAAATCTCAAGCACAATATTGATGCATAAAAGGAATGCAATTTAAAAAGCAATGATTATAGTATCCGAATCAAGACTTATGCCTAATAATGATATTAAAAAATAGGTAAATAGTTGCTTGAAAACTATTATGAGAGACAAAGTAAAAGGGCGAGCCAAATATTGATCGAAATGAGCAATATACAGTCAGAAGATTACAAAAAAGCACAAGCTGTGACTACCTTGCTCAAAATAATGGTGCTACAGTACAAAGATCAATGCTCACAAATGGATCATCAGAATCAATGCAAAGTAGTCCAAGCGAAATGGCGGTTGTTGACCAACTTTTTCAAATTTTATAAAGTGTCAAAATTTCCTCCGCCATCTTAGAAAGTCCACAGTACATGATGTCATCATTATAGTAGAAGAAAAAAATTGGAGGCCAGGGGTATTTTTCAAGTTTGAAACCTTTTGCAAAAAAGGTTAAAATTTCCAAAATCTCCCGCAAGCCCGACAAGTAAGGCGAAAGTCAAAAGCAAACAAAGATCAAAGCAAAGGCGAAGTGGCATGCCCCCTTTGCATTTTGAAACCTTTTCGCAAAAAGATTAAAATTTCCAAAAATCTCGTACATGCTCGAGCTTCCACGATGAGAAAGTCAAATCCGCGAGGAGAAAATTCAAAAAATGATTCCACATAGTAGCGGAGAAACTTTTTCAAAGTTTTGAGACTTAACACATACTGAAGGAAAAAAGCCACAAAAGTTCTTGAGTCCGCAATAGGCATAAAACTTCAAAGGTCCGAAAGTCCATGAGGACTTAAAATTTCCAGAATTTGCCCGTGGGCCCGTAAAAGTAAAGAATGAAGAAATTACTTTATGTCCACCACGGGAAACGATAAAAACAAATGTAGTTATAGGTGAAGATCAAGTACATATGAATCATACAGTGCATAACAATAAGCTCAAGGTATAGTTTGAAAGCACAAAGCACTAGAAATTAGGTTGCAACAATAGAAATGATATATGCAATACAAATAATAATTCCAGGAAAGCATACTATGAAGCTTCATGATTTACTGATTGAACAAATGATAAGCATGCAAGTGTCTAATTGATCATTTTCAAGCTACAAGCTTTCATTATAACTAAAGCAAGTACTTCATGTTTTAATACACAAGTGAATGGAATATCAAAACATCAACTAGGTGTGTCAAAATGTAGTACAGAAGCATCAAAGTGGTAGAATTTAAGTGTCTGAGCATCCTAAGAATTCCAGGTTGTAGAATCAATAAGAAAAGTAGGAATCAAAGTTTTCATAAGCCTTTTAAAATATACAGGATCTTAGCTCAAAGATTCTTGACAGAATGAAGAATGCAACTATAGGTTACAAGAGATCAACCCAAAAGTTGAACTGAAGAGAGAAAATGCATGGTATGCTAAAATATACAAAAATGCTACAATACCGACACACAAATGAAGCAGAAGGGTCAAGCTATCGATCAAAGGGACAGTTTAAAGTGATCATTACATAAACCTTGCAAAGTTCAAAAATATTACCCATTGCTACAGTGAATAATGATCACCGAAAAGGGTAAAGTTCGCATAGTCAACTTGAATAAAATGCAATCGACCATACATAAAAGCATGATCACCGAAAATGTGATTCTTTTAACTATAATCATCAGGTCTATTCAAGTGCAAAATCCCGACAAGAAAATTACAAAGTGGTGAAGGTTGAAGGGGTGGAAGACTATATAATACACCATGTGTTATGCAAAGGAGCTTAATTATTAAAACTATGATTATTGTTTAGTCTATGCCCAAATAAATCAAAGGGGTGGTCGAATGTATTATGATGCCTATGCCATGGCCAAAGGGGATGTCAATATCAGGACATGTGCATATGGCGGTGGTCCCCAGGAGGATGTTTATACTTTGCAAAATATTACAATTATTGTAATTCAACAGGGAGTTATTTTTGCATGCTTCACAAGAGGAAACGAGAGAAGAAGACTAAATTGCATGTTCATGGAGAGAGACTTGCCTAACAAACAATCTTATTTTTAGCAAATTTTTCAGCCTTCTTTCTTAAAAAATAGAAGCAGTCAACTTCAATTTGATTGTATTGTAATTAAGGCTAATAATGCCTATTTGTAATTGTAATTGCTCTATTTTGCTCTATTTCTATTTTTAAATAAAGGATAAAAATAGGATGCATGGGCGAGTATAAGCCTTAGGTTATTTTTAGGAAGAAGGTGAACTTTATTTTGCTATATGTTGTGTTCCTTTACAAAACACAAGGACAACTTACGGAGGACTTTTTGGATATATGAGTATTGAAGCAATTTTTTCCAGTTTTTCCCTCTGAGTGTGAATTATTTTCTGCCTTTCCAAGTTATTTTGTAGTCTTTTGTATGTTTCTATTAGTCTTGTAAATCCAAATTCCCGATCAATCACCTTACCCCCGCTGCAAATTCGGTGTTTTCGATTAATTTTAATGTGCATGTTAACTTATTAGTATTGTTGTGATTCTCCCTCAGTACAATCAAGTGTTTTGCCCTTAGATATTCTGTAGAAAAAATATTGGTTTGTGCATCAAAAATTCTTCCCAAATCAGTTGTGCATATACTCAGTCAAATTCCTCATATTAATTTGGTGTATCACCTTAGTTTTAATTATTTTACAGTCATCTTTTACTCTTAACTCCCAGAAATCAGTTTAGGATACACCAATAAGGAACCGGCCTTGATACCGGAGACTCGCCTCAAAACAGGTATACCTACAAATCTAAGGTGTTTCCATTGTATCTATGAAAGAGAGAGATCAAATTTGCAAGCGTAGAAAACCTGCAGCCATCTCTCTACAAGGTGCACTTTCGAGAGATAACTTGATTTCCAAAAGGAACCTATAACAAGCTGAAGTACAAGAAGATTGGTCCCTACAAAATTCTAAAAAAATAAATGTTAATGCTTATGAGGTAGAATTGCCAGGGAATTTTGATATTTCTCCAGTGTTCAATGTTTCATATTTGTATTCTTTTTATGGGGATGGTGCAGAAGGGGATGTTATTGTTGAATTAGTAGATTGGAGGCAGCAGGTTCAGGTAAAGAAGAAAGAAGAAGTGGATCAGATTCTAGATAAGAAAACAATGGACACATGACATGCGAAATACAACAAATATTTGGTACATTAGAAAGGATTGGAACAAGAGGACAATACTTGGGTCACAGAGTTGGAGATTAAGAAGTTGGATGCAGATAAATGGAAGCAATTTGAAGAAGACAACTTGTAGGAGCTGTGTTTTTTCAAGCAGGGGAGAATGATGCGCCAAAATTAGTAGGAAGTTGACAAGGTCATAACTTGAGCTCCGGGTGTCCGTTTGAGTTCGTTTTTTTTTGAAACCACATGTTTCAATGAGACAAACACATCAATAACCAGCCCTATCGGTTGGGGAGAGTTTCAACACATTTTTCGGGCCCTAAATCCGCCATCTTGAGGCCAAAATTAGGATTTAAGTTGTAGTTCGTTTTTTTTCCTATTTTTGGGCATTAGTTAATTTTAGTCTATTAGTTGCATTATGAGTTAGAAAGTTGGCAATTCCTCTAATTTAGGAATGTAGAAGATGCGTGGAAATTTCTGTGCCCGTACGAATAAGCATGTGAACTTACTAAGAATAGCAGGTTCTAGTAAACTGCTAAAAATAGTAAATTCCGCCACCTCTGAAGAGATTTAGTCAAAGTTAGTTAGGGTTTGCATGGAAACTCAAGTTGGGATTTGTTTTTCTATTTAGGAAACATTGTAATTTATTATTGGATAATGAAGAAGGAGATCTATTTTCTTTTTGAGTTCATGTTATTTGTAGTATATGAAGTTTGTTTAGAATTTGGCTACATTATGATCCGGGGTCTTCACTCCCAAATCAAGCGGCTTATAGGATGAGCCCAACATTGCATGCAAAATTGAATAAGCAAGTGGTAGAGCTTGTGAGAAAGGGGGTAGTAAGGGAGAGCATGAGTCTGTGTGCAACCCCGAATTTATTAACTCCAAAGAAGGATGGAACATGGAGAATGTGCACAGATAACATATCAATCAATAAAATTACAATCAAGTATAAGTTCCCAATACCTCACCTTGATGATATGATGGATGTATCTTCTTTGGATCTAGGTATTTCACAAAGATTGATCTTTGAAGTGGTTACCATCATATTCGGATCAAAGAAGGAGATGAGTGGAAAACAACATTCAAGACAGGGAATGGATTATATGAGTGGATGGTGATTCCATTCAGGTTATCTAATGCACCTAGAAATTTTATGAGGTTGATGAACACTATGTTGTGGGAGTACAATGGTAAGTTTGTTGTGGTTTATTTTGATGATATCTTGATTTTCAGTAAAACTAAAGAAGAGCATTTGAGGCATCTGAGGGTGATATTTGAAGTGTTAAGGAAAGAGAATATGAAAATATGAAGAAGTGCACATTTATGCAAGAGAGTTTGGTATTTTTGGGTTTTATTATTTCAGCAGATGGGGTACAGATGGACTTCGAGAAGATAAAAGTAATTATTGAATGGCCTACTCCACAGAGTATAACAGAGGTAAGAAGCTTTCATGGTTTAACAACATTTTACAGAAAGTTTATTAAAAATTTCAGCAGTATTGTAGCACCTATAAAAAATTGCACAAAAGGAAGGGAGTTTTTGTGGACAAAGGTAGTTGAGGATAACTTTCAGTTCTTGAAGAAGAAGGTGATAGAGGCACCTATTTTGGCACTACCAGATTTTGATAAAGTGTTTGAGGTTGATTGTGACACCTCACATGTGGGTATTAGTGTTGTCCTAAGTCAAGGTGGAAATCCAATAGCTTTCTTTAGTGAGAAACTTAATGAGGTAAGAAATAACTACTCTACTTATGATGTGGAATTTTAAGCAATTGTACAAGAATTGAGGCATTGGAGGAATTATTTAGTGCCTAAGGAGTTTGTGTTATTTACATACCACATAGCCTTGAAATATGTGAATACACAAAAGAAGTTGAATAGTAGGCATGCAAAGTGGGTATCATTTTTGCAAGGTTGTACTTTTCTCTAAAGCATAAAGCAGAAAACAAAATCAAGTTGCGGATGCATTGAGTAGGTGTGTGACTCTATTTATAACTATGGAAAATGAGGTGGTTGGTTTTGAAGCAATAAAGGATTTGTATTCTTCTGATCCTAATTTCAATAATATTGTTGAAAGGTTAAGTTGTCCATTTTCAGAAAATTCAGGTGATGTCAGGATGAGTACCTTTTACAAGATGGCTATCTATTCAAGGACCTCGAAATGCCTTGCACGAGAATACAAGGTTGTATATGCCATTTCATGTTCCCAAAGGGTCGTGGAAAATTTGAGTATGGATTTCATTTTGGGATTACCAAAAACACAACTGGGCAATGACTCAATTTTTGTGGTTGTTGATAGGTTTTCTAATATGGATAATTTTATTACCTGCAAGAAAACTAGTGATGTGACAGAGTAGTAGATTTATTTTTGAGAGAAGTTGTTCATTTGCATGGTGTTCCAAAACCATTACTTGAGATAGGACACAAGGTTCTTAAGTCTCTTATGGAGGACTTTATGGAAGAACTTGAGAACTAAATTACAGATTAAGCATTGGATATCATCCTCGGATCGATGGGAAAAGGGGTGGTAAATAAGAGTTTGGGAAACTGTTAAGGTGCGTGGTTGGAGAAAATCCAAAACAATGGGATTTAGCATTACTACAAGTGAGTTTTCTTATAACATCTCTATAAATAGATCCACAGGAAAGTCTCCATTTTCTATTGTGTATGTGAGTAATAAAACGGGGTGTTAGACTTGGTACAACTCCTAGTTGATGGTAGATTTAGTGATGATGCGAAGTATTTGTCGAACATATACAACAATTCACAGGAAGAAGCGCGGAAGAAGTTGCAAAACAAGAATGAGAAGTATAAGGAAATAAAGATGTACACATATGGAAAAAGGTATTTACGGTGGGTGAGTTGGTTATGGTATACATGTGGAAAGAAAATATTTCCAAAAGGAACCTATAACAAGTCAAGTACAAGAAGATTTGTCCTTGCAAAATCGTGAAATAAATAAATAATAATTCTTATGAGGTCGAATTGTCAAGGAATTTTGATATTTCTCGAATGTTCAATATTTCAGACTTATATTATTTTTATGGGTATGGTGCAGAAGGGGATGTTATTGACAAATTAGTAGATTGGAGGCAAAGTTACGGTGAAGAAGAAAGAAGTGGGTCGATTCTAGATAAGAAAACAAAGGCACACACGACATGGGAAATAAAAAAATATTTGGTACATTGAAAAGGATTGGAACAAGAGGACAATACATGGGTCATAGAGTGGGATATTAAGAATATGGATGCAAATAAATGGAAGAAATTTGAAGAAGACAACTTGTAGGAGATGCTTTTTTTTTTTTGCAAGAAGGGAGATGTCATTGGGTCCATTTTTTTAAACCACATGTTTCAAAAAGACAAATGCACCAACCAAATAGCCTTTCCAATTTCAGCATGTTTGGGCACATTTTCGGGGCCGAATTCTACCAGTGAGGGCCAAAAATTAGGATTTAATTTTTAATTCGAGTTTTTCCTATTTTATGGCATTAGTTAATATTATTCTCTTAAATGCATTATGAGTTGGAAATTTGGAAATTCCTCTAATTTAGGCATGTAGAAGATGCATGGAAATTTATGTGCTCGCATTTAATAAGCATGTGAACTTACTAAGAGTAACATGTTCTAGTAGATTGCTAAATATAGTAATTTCCACCACCTAGTGTAGATTTAGTCAAAGTTAGTTAGAGTTTGCTTGAAAAATCGAGTTGGGAGTTGTTTTTCTATTGACGAAACATTGTAATTCATGATTCAATAATGAATAAGGAGATCAATTTTCTTTTGGAGTTCAAATTATTTGCAGTATATTGAGTGTGTTCAAATTTTGGCTACATTAGAAAGTTGATGTTTCATAATAAATCATGACAAATATCATCATGGTTTCAGGAATGAAGAAAAATCATATTTTCATGGAATTCATGGGGCTATAATTTCGGGTGACCTTATTGGGAGGAATGCATATGGAATAAGGGTCTCTTTTGATGCTCGTATTAATGCTCACTCACTAGAAATTTCAGGACAATAACATATGGTAAGAAATTTGATCATCTTCTAAGAAATGATTGGATACATCACCTTCACACTACTTCTTTGCAATGTTTTGGTTATCCTAAGAAATATTCTAACAAGTTTGTAAAGATGAAGAGTACCAAATGTGATGAGGATTCTAATTCGGCTCTGGGGAGTGGACTTTTTGTTGAAATTCCCAAACATGACCCACATATTTAGTACTTAAGGGTTCCTCTGATACCACTTCAATATTTGCATCATGGAGTGCATCACACAGTCAATTTGATAAGAGGAAGGTCATGTTGAGGGACAGGGGGACATAGATTCTTCCTTGTAATTTTTGGATTGTTTGCACCTAGAAGTTTGGGATCTGGGGAACCTTTTTAAGGATGTTGATACAAACTTGAGGAATATTGTATACATCTCTAAGGAATCCACAAGGAAATTGGTAACAACAAAAATGTGCATTTCTCACCTACGGTGAAATATATAGTGTTTGCATCGGATGTTAGATGGTCTTTGCTACCATTATACAAATTTTTCATGAAACACAATGCTACTTCCATCGTAAGATGCTCTATCTAAATTCACATTTTGGATGGATAGTACTCTCCTTAGATAGATGTAGGTTGACATTTATGATGAAGTTTTTTGGGTTTAATATGATGTGTGGAAAGGATTTCAAGTATTATAGTTGTTGCACCCTTCCCATGTTAATAACATCCAAGAATTTTGAGTTAAAAATGCTATGCTACAGACATGATGGGATGTCCTATTTAAAATTATGTAGGGGTTGTGCATACCTTCCATGGACAATGAGAAAGAGGCATGTTTGGAGCCACTCTTTCCATTTAATATGATGGGTAATAAGGTTTACACATAGAGATTGAGAAAATCCAATATCCCAACTTCTTTGGCATTATTTACAAAGAAATTTAGAGTTGTACATGGACAATACACCCACTCAGCCATACTTCTATGTTATGAACCTCACCCAATGCTGAAGAAAATTCGGTGGGGCAACTTTAAATAAATTATTGGAAACCCGAATCCGCAAGGTAACAACCATCCAAAAGAGGTGAGCATAAATTTTAGTATGTGTTGTTTGCATCTTATGATAAAATGCCATGATAAAGGGAAGAAGGCAATGCTTCCAAGTATGGCTAGCATGAAGAAGGAAGAGGAATATCTTTAGGGAATTCAATGCATAGAGGCTAGCAAGGTCTACTCTTGTGTAAGGTGCTTCATGGTGATAATTTTTGGTTGGTTTCAAGTATGTACAATACTACCTCCATGTAGGGAACACTTGAAGAATTAAGAGTAAATTGGATCTTTTTTGTTGAAAGACATATTTTACACCAAGTTATGACAAGGATGGGTTACAAGAATATTGAGTTAAGGGCCAATATTTCTGCTAATTTCAACCATAGAGTTGTTGATCTTCATTTTCCATCTTATGTAAGACAATTTTTAGTCCCTACACCACTACTCATGAATTTTCCTTTTTCCATAAGATTTCAGTTTGATTGTTGTTATACCATTTAATTAAGGTTGAACATGCAAGAATCAAATTTGGGACTGTCATTTGTAGTCATGAACAACTATAAACTTATATTTTAAAAGGAATTTCCATCATGGGTTGATATGGGAAGAAGGCTACGACTAAAAGGAAGAAACAAATCATATTTGATAGCATTGAATTGCATAATATTCCATGAGATTTATGGTTGTGGTGAATTGTTTCCATCCTATTCACAATCTAATTTGAGTCTTGTGATAAGAGGAATAGTTGGTCCAATTGACTATTCATTCGTCACTTACTCTAGAATGGAAACTACAACAATTTGGAAGGATTTTAACACATTTAAGCATGCAAAGTAGGAGACGTCGTTGTTGTTGTTTAAAAGGAAGATAAAGAGTATTTTAAGGAAGAGGAGGGAAACAGAGGTGTGATTTTGTTTGGGTTTAAGCTCCATCATTTAAAAGGCATGAGATCCAAATTATGGGAACACTACAACATGTTCTTTCACCTTGACATGATGATACTTAGACATATGAGCTTGCAATTGCTTGACGACGAGTAATTTTGGGAAGGGAGGATTATAATGTCCCCTTTTTTGATATAATGCCAAATGGAGACTTCTTGTCATTATTTTTACATAGCCAAGAAGGATACGTGAACAGGGGTAGTAATTGAGTTTCATTTTGGTTTTATTTTATTATTTTTAATGTTTTTCTTTGGTGTTTTACTCCTTAAGGTAGTTTGGTTGGGATTACAAGATTCCCAAAAAGGAATTAAAAGATAAAGTGAAGCTTGGTGATGGTTTTCACCTATTTGGACTTTAGTGCCAACAAGGGATATTAAAGGAGGTCATTTAGCCTTATTTTTTTATTTTTTGATATTGTATATTATTATTTTACTTTGTAGTTAGAGATTTCTTTGAAATTAAAAAATGAGTGAATACATAGAGAAAAAAATAAATAGTTAAATTGAATTTTTAGATCATATAATATGAATAGTAAACATTTCTTTGAAATATATTTCTCAATATATAAAAATGAATATTTTTTTCTAGAAAGATATTCCAATTTAATTTTAAAATTAAATATTTTGGAGTGCATTCTAAATGTTCACAATCTACATAAAGAATTATCTAAATGAATATGAAATTTGGTTGTAATAGTAACTTTTCTACATTTAAAAAAGATAATTTCACAATTAATTATTGTGGCAATCAAATTGTAGCTTCCACCTACAAGTTTTATGTGGTAAAGACAATTGTAGAAAAAATTGTTGAAATTTCCACAAATATAATATTGAAGAGAGATACGAAATAGCAAATTGTTGAATTTCTACAATGATTAAATCTATAGAAAAACTACATTTTGGTGAAAATTGTGGAATACTAATAGAAACAAAAATTGTAGAAATGTCTTTAGCAAGGAAAATGCAACCATTGATCTCAGAGTGCAAAACAGAACTTGGCCACAACCTTTAGATTACGAAGGTCTTCCATTCCGATGCAGAAGATGTTTCTATTTAGGTCACACCTCTACTAATTGTGGGATGGCAAAACACCAACATGAGAAACGCAGTTGGTGGAAAGATGCCCTCCTGGAACACTTGGTTTTCGGTGCAAAAGAGGACCTAGAATCAAATTCAAATGCAGAGGCTGGATTTGATTTAGTCCCTGAAACCCCTTTATCGGAAAATCCTATGACAAAGCAAGGAAAATGCAACAAATTTATCTCATTTAGTTGTTGACAGCAAGGAAAAATTATCTCAAGAAAACAATGATGTTGTTTCAGTTGGAATTATTGCAACTATGGAAAATACTCCTTTTTCTAACCCTCCATTTATGGAGGCATCATCAGGTTGGGTAACTGTCGTTAAAAAGAAAAAGTTTATTTTAAAGAATGCCACTTCTCCACCTCGATGATTTGTTTCTCTTTTGTTGTTCGGTTGTTCTACATTGTCCCTTGTCTTTGCCGAACATTGGTTTTTGGATCTGCCATGGTGCTTTGCAGACTGGTTGTTGTTTTTCAGCTTTTTTTTGTTGGATTGATGTTGGGTGTTGGTACTTTTCTCGAAAGTGAGCTGCTTTTTCGTTGTTGGGCTTCCATGATTCTATCTTGGCTTTTGAGCCTTCCTGTACAAGGGTATAGTCCCTTTCAAAAAACTATTTACCAATAATAATTTTTTTTTGTAGAAATATTACCAATATCACGAAATGTGGACGTTATACAATTTAAAAATGGAGGTTAGCTATAAATTTTATAAATTGTGGACCATCCACGGTTTAATGAATTGTGGAAAACTTCAATAATGTATCAAATTGTGGATTAGCTACAATTCCAATGCCATAGTTTTAATTTTTGGAATACCCTATAACCACAAAAAATATTGTTGAAAAATTGTGGCAAAAGGTCTAGTTTGTTGTAATGGTTAGTGTAGGAACCCGACCTTTATCCAGTGGTTTATCTTAAGGAGCTGAGGTCTCACACCTTGGGGACAATCCCATGTGGTTGCTAAGATGCTCAAAATCCTTTGTCTTTAAAGATATTTCATGGGTGCATAAATTCAATGACAACACGTTTAAAAAAATTCTAAAAAAGATCGACATATGTAGTCCAAGTCTAAACCAAAGTTGGTTCACTTGCAGTTCTTACTAATTCAACTACTACAACACATTTTTGAGAACCTAGCTCAAAACATAGGTATACCAAGGAAACCATTAAAATTATGTTCTAAAATTACACATCAGACATAGCATATAGTTGGTGGAAAGAACATACAACATATGACATAGGTAATCTTCTCTTGGCACATACAATCGAGTTGTGGGTGTTCCTACAACTATGTATTCCTCTTGTTGGAATCTCCATTGTTCTTGTTTGGTTTGCACAGCTTAATACATTATTTTGCACCTGTGTAGTGGCTTCCTATGGATAGTTTTACGTTATCTAGTTGTCCTTTGAAATAGAATCATCACTTCCATGATATTCCCTCATAAGGGTAACATTAATTGATATCCTTTATTTTTCATTTCGTAAGTATTATTGGAGAACACACACACACCCACACACACACACAAACACATGCACGCACACGCACACACACACACACACATTTTATGCTTGTCTAAAACAATATTTATGTAAGTTCTTGGGGTAGTGAATATGTGTACACATTTTTTGTCTTTTGAATCTTTGAGTAACACTAAAGATTTCATTGTGTACATATTGGTATGACATTTTGTTTGGTAATTTTTAGAGAATTTTTATTGCTTGCGCATCAAGAACTAATGTCCCATGGGTTCCAATCTATCCGATGTATACTTTATCAATAATATTGAAAGTTATTGAGTTTGTATGCGACCCTTACATTATGCATTGAAATTTATTTTTAATATACCATGTTTTTCTATTCTGAAATGTTTTCTATTTTTATTGTGTTTATAGTTTTTTTGATATATTAATTCAATTCTTATATTATTAAAACACATAATAATGTAAATATTTATATACCAATTTTATGTTTAGCTAAACCAATATTTGCTTTATTTCTTGGGGGCAGTGAAGATGTGTACACACATATTGTCTTATAGATCTTTGAGTAACATAGAAATCAAATTTAATTTTGTAAATACTCATTTGGAATTTATTTAGAAATATTGCATTTGATTCACATTTGACGTTTCTTGCACTTCATGTGTGACTAAAAATGTTCTTATATCATATATAGTATGATAAAGTTCCTAATAGACTTTGGGGATGTGTGAAAGTTCGTTGTTGCATATCGTTGCATATAGTGTGTTAGATACTCTTTTGCTTTTGGACAACTAATAAGGGGCACCTAAAATTGTTTCCTACACATGTGATGGTTTACATGGGCAGTTGACATTGAATATAATCACAGGAAACAAACACAAAGGTGGCGAGAACAAGCAAAAGCCACCTCATGTAGTAGTTATTATGTATGTTTGGTAAGAGGGTGGATGAAAATTGCATCTGTCTATCAAATAGGAAAGCTTTCCAAATATATTCATTGATAATATATTCGATCTCACTAGTTCCTCTACAAGTTCTACTGCATCTATTTGATAGCTCTTTCGCTTCCCTAGACTATATGTAGTCATAAATTAAATCCCACAATAGTTGGTTGCCTTGGTTCATGTTAACATATAAACCCGATATATTGTGATCGTTATGCCAAGAGGGGTAAGTTTCTATAATGCCCCGTTCATCGTTGCTCCTTTGCTTCTGCGACGACCGTGCTTCTTAGAGTTGAACGTTGTTGCTTTTCCTTTGAAACGTTAGTGTTTCGCCTTGTCGAGTTTAACTGTTGGTTGCTAGTAATAATGATAATAATAATAATAATGACATTATGATTGTATTATCGATCAACGATTGTATTTTGTTATTATTTTCTTTATGTCGATTGTTATCGACATCATCCTCTGTTATCGTTAAACTATCCTTTTGATTTGTTTGTCGCTCCCGCTGATCGAGCCTCGTTGCGCAAATGAGGAAGAGTATGTTTTGTGGTGGCACCACGGTTTGGGGGTGGCGTTCGCGTAAATATTTTATTTAAGTACTCAACCCCGTTCTCCTCCTGGGTCGACCGATCCCTCAATCTTAGAATTGTTTTAAATTACTAATTTTAAATATGGATTTTTATGTCCCCAACCTACCTTGTCTCTCCCTTTTGATCTCCTTGTGTACCACGTTTGGCGTGGGGAAGGGAATGTTAATGTCTTTTGACTTTGTTTCCTTGGTTGGCTGGAGGTGGGTGGCTTTAATAGCCACCTGCCATTGCATTAAAGAACCCTGCATCCTGCTTGGCGTGTTGAAATCTCCCTTGTAGGTGGCCGCACTTCCCTGCATTCATTAATGTTGACTTGCTAATCCCTTGAAAATTGCTATCTGCCTTCTATTTTCTGTTCTGGCCGCATACGCAGGGAGGAGAGTCTATTGTTTAGATTTGGTGAAGAAGGGTGTTAAAACCCCCAATCTAATGGAGTCGCAGGTTTTGGGAGCTCCGTCCTGTGTTGTATTCCCTCCTCGCCATGGCCGCAAAACTCCCTGCCTATGCCAAGTGTTGCTGCGAATGCGTATGGGCGCAGTAATGGGTCGATATGGTGGGTTTTGATGAAGCTTCAAGCTAGTGAGGTAGGCGTGTTACCTCCACTTTCATTGGGTGCTGCGAGGTGTGTTCTTGTCGGGGATCCACAAAGAACAGCCTGACTGCAGTGATGATTAGCCAGCGACATGCATGTTGCAGTATGGCAGAAGCCTTTTTGAGCGCTTCCAACAAGCAGGTTGTCCAACTATGTTGTTATCTGTTCAGTATCGAATGCATCCTCAAATTCGGGATTCTCCTTCAAGATATTTTATCAAAATCGACTATGTGATAGTGAGAGTGTTACCAGGGGACCTGATGAAATTTATTACAAAGATTCTCTATTGAGATCTTACTTGTTTTACGATGTAACTCATGGAAGAGTATCTCATAGAGGCGGATCTGTTTCATATCAGAATATTCACGAAGCACAAATTGCCTTGTTGTTTCATTTCTTCCACTCTGCCCCGTAGATGAGGGTCTGTCTCCATCGTGTGTTCGATTCCGGTGGCTTCGGGGTTAGTTTGGAAGCTTTATCGGGGAAGCTTCTTCGGGAGAGGCGTTTCTCCTACTTTATTAATTTTGCTTTCCTGCCAACATTGAGCCATTCTGAATTAAGGTGAGCGATGGCGAATTTGGACGTAAACACAGCTTCTTTTCAGCACATGGAATTAAGTGCAGCGTAGTCTGCATGCAGCGACCTCGATTATGCCTTTCAGCTGCAGTTACAGGAGGCCCTCGCCGTCTCGCTCGCAACAGCTCAACAGCCCAACAATTCCGCTTCTCCTTCTTCTTCTGCTCCTGCTTCTGCTGCGAATACCGTTTTCAATGGCAAACAACCTGCTCATAGTGAAGAAGAAGATGAGATGAAATTGTTACTAAAAATGTAGGCACTCGAGTTCGAGAAATACCAACAAGAACTCGCCGATCATGAGCAGGCCACCAAAGAAATGCACCGCTTATCGCAAGAAAACCGCAGAAGAAACCATGACGCCCAATTTGCGTGCAGTATTGAAGATATGGCGGAAGGGGAGTGGGAAGACGTTGGAAATGACTATGAGAAACCCTTCGAAGCTACGCAGGAGGAGAGGCAATTTAAGCTATATTTTAAAGGGTTGGTCAGTTGCGAGTGTGTGGGGGAAGAGCAGTGGGAGGTTTTTTTAGGCGCAGGTATTGCTATTTATGATCCGGATGATAAGTTGGTCTTGCAGGTGGCGAAGCCACTGGGGCTTGGCTTGAGCAGGGCGCCCTCAATGGCCACTTTTCCATTGCTTGCTTGCCTGCACCTATTCCATCCATGGCTTCGGCGGGCTTTTAGATCCACAGCTGAAGGATATGGGTGAAAGATTGCCTGGAGGAGCTAATGTGCATAATAGACCTGGTTCCTTGCCTACATTTACTCCTAATGGTGTTCATTTACCATCTGTAAATGATGTTGCAATTGCTAGTTGAAACAAAAGGTAGGGAATCTAATGGTCTTCCGGTTGCTCGTAATTCAACTTTTCCAATTGCAGACTCCAATAGTACTGTTTGCCATTCAGTGGTAGATGGACAAGTTATTACAAACAATAAGATTTTTTTTTCAGCCAGTTCAAGATAGGTCGACAGAGTCAAACATGTTATATCAAACCCATAGTATTGATGAAACCCCAAGAAGTGGATCAGTGGGACGTGTGGCTTATGCAGTCCCTGCTGGATATGTTGCTGGTGGATGCGTTTAAAACAGGCATGATAAGACTAACCCTCTCTCTTAATGATTTATTTCCTTTAGCATTTGGATAAATCGATCTTTGCAATTTTGTTCGAATGTTGTAGATATGGGTTTCTTTTGGAATGTTGATGTGTTTTTGTTTTACTAAATAAATAGCGTTTGGACTCTGGATATTATATAACATGCATTTACATATATTGACTCTTTCTTGAAAGAGATGCCCAGAAAGAGATGGGTTCCAAATGACTTTAATCATAATTGCATGAGCTGATCTCTCTCCCCCTTTACCGTTTATCTTAATTACTATTTGACAAGAAGAAATCTCTCCAGTGATTCTCGCTTATCGATCTTATAAAGTTGGTTTATCATTTTGCCATGATTATTCCTGTGAATCAGTGGTTTCTGTAGAAAATATTGTGGTGTGTGTATGAGATTTAGAATATTCCTTGTATTGTTTTTATTTGTAGAACATGGCTTGAAAACGGGAATTTTCTTGGAAGACTATGTTTGTCTTTTATTGTGGTTTGATAACGATATAAACCCCTTTAGAATTGGGGGCTTCTATTTGGGGAGTCGTACTGGTTTTACTGGTCTTTCTAGATACCATCTGACTCTTTTGATTACCGTTTACCTTGGGGATTATTGAAAACCCCTCACCAGGCCCTCTGCTATTATTATTACTATGAGCTTATTATTAGATTGGAACCCTCCTGAAGCATGCGTTAATGGGTTTTCTATGACCTTTACGAATATGTTATGCACGCAAGTCATAATCCTGTGTGGATAATTCTTTGGCTTAATTTTTGAGGCACTACTTGGATCTTTGAATCGGTTAAAGTAATATTGGATACATCGACATTCTTCAAGTTTGATTGATATGTGATGCCCTCATGCATATGAATTCAGGCAATGCTTGAAATATGAAATTATAAATTTATCTTATACTTTGACCTTGAAGCTTGTCGAAAGACTTTTGGTAGGAAAACAGATGAATAGGGAAGTTAAGATAACTACCCTAAAATGGAGTCATGCATAGCCTTAAGTAAAGGTGATAAGCTACCATAATGGGACTGTGCATACCATGTATGACAGTAAGGATATAAGTCCACCTGAAATTATTTAACTTCATTTTATAGAACAATAATTAATACCCATAAATTGGGGTATGCAAGTGGAGGTTGAATTATATAACAGGGTATATTAAGTTATCAGGTAACCAGTAAGGATAAATATGTTATTCCAATACTTGGTTAACGAGTGGATTATTTTCTAGCATTTACGATGATTATTATGTTAGCTAAAAATTGATACTTGCATCTCAATTGGGAGTTGAGATAATGTTGATACTTGTAATTATAGTGGCTTGGACCGCGCTTACTTATCTTAGTTAGTCAAATGTATCTTTGACATATTAGCAAAATATGACAATATTGTTGATCGTAACTCATTCCAATGAGTTGGACCCTTATACTAATAGAAACATATAAAGGCATGGAATAAGCAACCAAAAGGATACCTAAATAATATATGAACTTGTGGATTGGTGGAATCTTTGTTAACATAAGTATATTCTTAAAATTGTGAGATAAATATCCAAATTATACTTACATATCACTGATTATCTATGAAGGTTTGATACTTGGGTAATATTGATGAATAATATAAGATTGATACTTGTATTTATTATATAAACTTAATGTTGTTGGTGCTTTTATTTAATTGAAAGATAATATTGTTGGATACTTATATATGTGAAGTAGGTCGAGGGTATTAGGTGAGCGTTATTATTATTACTGTAATTTAAGTATGATTTATTGCATGGTTAAGGTTGTATATCTAGTCACTTGGAATTGTGTCCTTATGTAAGCAGATCTTAAAGAAGTGAACATTAATGAGTAGGAAATGTATTATCATGAGATGTGCAGTTAAGTTTTAAATGTATGTTAGAAATTTATTTGATAAGGAGTATTGCAAACTTTCATTTATTTAAATGCTAGATGGCATAAATTATTAGGTGAGGTTTATATCTTATCATGCTCAGTTCTAGCGAACTGACTCTAATAAATATTTGTGCAGATGGATTATGCGAGTAGATTAAAGGAAAAGAGTGTAAAAGTTTCATCAGTTCAAATTATGAAGTTCTTTGTAGAAAGTTCAATGCGTTGTAAATTTTGTAACTTTGCTTGCAAGGAGTTTAGAAGATCTCTTGTCTTGGTATGTTTGGAAAACTACGTGGTGAAGTGTTCTTTCCTTTTGTTGTTAGACTAGTAACTTACCTTGGTGAGAAATGATATTCAATCATTACATTGGCATAAGTATTGTAAAACCTTGTTTTTGAGAATAAAGTGTTAAGTCAAAACTCTCTGACACCTTGTAATGATGTGATATAAGTAAAATTAAATGGAGTGGTTAACCCTTATAGAAGTTAACTAAAATATATGTATATTCAGATAAATTAATGTAGAGATGACTTACTTGAGAACAAGAGACTCCTGAAATGATCAAAGGTGAAACTATCCTTGTAAAGTAAAATTTTAAAATTTGATATCCCTAGCTAAACTAGTGAACACTACCCCTTTTGGGTGAACTCTTAAACAAGCTTAAGGGAAAATAATGGTTAGTTTCGGAAGATAATAAGATTTAGCAAGTAGGAGAAGACTTTAAGTGAACTACTCTACAGTGTATAAGAAAATAACTCAGTTGGTAAGATGAATTTGTGCGAATCATACATTGAATCTTTCTGAAAACATAAGTCATGAGTTAAAGGGTGTTTTATCAAAATAAATAACCTTCAATCAATTCTTACTGTGGTTTGCCCTAGTTGTGAGAGTGTCATGTGGTTGGACTTCTATGTTGTTCTGTCAAAAAGAAAAGTGTATTATCCTTTTGGGTGTGAACGTTTCCGTGCTGACCTTGTGGTCATCCCCGTAACAAGTGGTTCCCAGAGTTGGTTGTAACTTTGTGACGACATGTTGTGTCGTGTTATGTGTGGAAGCAAGCCAAAAAAAAAAATCCTGTCTTTTACTGTGTTGTTCGTGTGTGAATTTTTGGGTCGCTACTGATTTCAATGGAAGTGGCCCTCTCACTAACATAATGGTTAATTGGTTGCATGATAAGTATGTTTGTTTCTTAACTACTTAGGTTGGATATGCCTCTTTACACACGATTAAACTCATATTGGTTAGTTAGCTTGGCCTGTATTACTACCCAAGTCGATACTCGATTGTGCATCTTGGAATGACTTCAACAACTCTAAAAATATTGCCATATTTTATTATCGGCATGACCATTGCACCTTCTTTTGGTGCAAGTGTTAGTATAGGTCGTAGTAGGGATTAAGAAAGAGATAAGATTTTACATGAGACTCATATACATAGCCAATGTGTTAATAATATAGTATATTTATGTTGATTATCCACAAGTTAACACAAATTATCTTAAACCATCGATCAAGCTAATGACTACATAAATTTTGTTTTGCATGACCATGTGAAGAATGTATTTGGACAAATGTACAAATTTTGATTTGATTTGGCCAAATACATAATTATGTTAGATCTAGACCATGTTTTTGACTTCATAAAATCACATATATAGTCTCCAAATGCATCATTATTTTTATATACTGATGAGATGTTTGTTAAAGCTTTATTTAATAATATCTTGGAGGTATCTTGACATTCAATTGTTTTCTAGGAAAATTGTGCATGTTTAAGATGATAAACGGGGAGGTGGAGGAAAAAAATGAAAAAGGTTCTTTAGAACAACCTTTATCATTTTGTATGGTCCTTTTATAAATATATATTGAATATCTACTTAATTGTATTATATTGTGTTTATGTTAAGACTATTATTTGGGATTTAAGTATACATTCAAAATTATTTATGGAAATTTATATATGTTTGTGCCTCTTGTCTCATTTATGATTAGAGATTTTTGATGTTGCTTAACATCCTTTTGTTGTGGGAGAGCTTCCAACTATCACATCGAAATGAATATATAGACCAAATTTACATTTGGTATCCCTAATTGCGTGCCTTGTAACTCGTGTGCTTTTGCTATTTTATATATATGGAGACAAGAAGCACATATGAGAGCCATTTGAAAGCAAACATACCATAAAAAGCAGATGAGAGTCGTTTGAAGGCAAAACACACAAGAAAATACAAATCATAACCCATCCTTGCAAAAATAGGAACCTTCCCTTTAGAGGCAACCACTATGACAAGTTTACTATGTTATTTGAAAAAATAGAAAATATGAAGACCACTAGATGGCTTAGGGCTGCAAGATATGAAGAATTGCAGAGATGAAAGAACACATGGATGAAACAAAATCTCAAATGGATTAACATATGAGACATCAGCCCAAGCGAATGTCCAAACCTTAACAAAGACAAAAAAATATTATGTAAATGAAAAGTTTAGAACATTGATGTGGAGGAAGAAAACAATTAGGAAACAACAACACTACATTTTAGAGTTCAACCCAACTTTCAAGCACGATGAAAAAACATATATAAGAGTTGAAATTTAATGAAGGGAAAAGATCCTCATTGTTCAACTAAGGACTACCTCCCATAGGATCAAATGTGAAATTAGAGATAAACAACACCCAAAAAATGGCAGGAAGAGAGGGTTTGTGTTTTATGTACCACGGTCAATTTGAGTTTTTACCATCCTTCAATTAGAGGAACAATTATGCAGAAACATTAAGAGTTGCTTGATAAAACTGCTTGAAAAAATTGCTTAAATTAGAAAAAAGAACAACTGTGAAGGCATTGGAGAGCAGAAGCACATATGAAATCCGTTAAAAAGCAAAGCAGAAAAAGCAGACGAGAGCCGTTTGAAAGCAAAGCTCATCAGAAAAAGCAGATCAGAGCCGTCGCAGTCTGCAGATGAGAGCCGTTTGAAAGCAAAGTCCACCAGAAAAAGCAGATGAGAAGCTTCGGAGATTTGAGCCGTTTGAAAGTAAAGCAGATGAGAAGCTTCGGAGATGAGATCCGTTGTAGGTAGAGATTATAAATAGCCCTGCCCTCCCCTAACCTTCCCTGTATTCTTTTCATTTCATTTCATTCCACTGTTTTGATTGTTGTGTCGTGTGGCCGCACTGTCCTGTGCTTGTGTAGTCCTATGTACTACAGTGCTTGTGTAGTCCTATGTGCTATGTACTGTCTTTGTGTTCGTCTTTCTTATGTGTGTTTTGTGAATGGAATGAGATGATAAGATAACTTTGCATTGGGATATGGAAGAGCCTTACATTCCGTTTCCAGGTGGAGCGTTACACTTGATTAGAGGAGGAGTCTTGCATTCCGTTTCTCAAAGCCCGGGTAACCTACTGTTTTCCATTTTATTTCATTTGCTTCAGATGCAGTGCATTCGTTTCGTGTTCCTTTGCTGTTCGATTGATTTATAGTGACTTATTTTTAGTATAGAATCAATGTTATAATCTGCAAGTCATTTTAGTTTAACATCCCCTGTTCAAGATCCCTGGAAACCCTCAGTCTGTTATAGAAGTTTAACTGCCGTATAGAATCAATATTATAACCTGCAAATCATTTTAGTTTAACATCCCCTGTTGAAGATCCCTGGAAACACTTACAGTCTATTATAGAAGTTTAACTGCCAGAAATTGTTCAGATTTTTCTCTCTTAGTGAGTAAATATGTCAGAAATCAGATGGGCGAGGGCGGTGATGCCCAATTTTTTTGGTAGCCTCTTTGGGCCATGATGCTTTTAGACCTATTTGACGTAGCCACTACAACTTCTCTACTCCTCCACTTCTGTTAGGTAACCATCCCGAACTTTGCTGTACGTACACAACTACCTCCGAAAATACACTTTATTACCAAAAGTAAGCTAGAAAAACTGTCTCCGTTTGAAAAATAATCAGCTGCCAAATATCTGATTGTCCTTGCTGAAGTAAAACCCTGGGAAGTCTCTCTTGCAAGATCTTCCAAAAACTGGGACAGACCTGCAAATAATTCTTAAAAATCTACACCATATAGAGTGCAACAATTAGAAAACCCAATCCAAAATTAGATGCAGAGGAACATGGTCTTATTAAATTAAATAGACTCATGAGGAGCTTCTCCAATAGAATATACATAATAATCTTACACATCGGATCCAAAAATTACACAAAATGAGACTTAAGACTCCACAATTACAATTACCAGAAAATGAGATATCAACTCCATCTGGACCGATTTTTGTATTCTTTCCCAACCTAAATTGAACACACTAGTATAGCCCTACCCACATTCTATTATTAATTGCATCTTTTATCTGTTTATTTTGTTTTAAAATTCTTAGCATTCACAATGTTAGCTAGTCATCTACTTAGGAAAAGGGAAGTGAGGTTTGAGAAGACAATGAATTTAATGTTTGTTGATCACCTCTTGTCAACTGACTACATCAAAACCCTAAACCCTATGTCCCTAAGAAATAACAAGAATTTTCAACATCCTTCCTTTAAGGAAGTTACACGATTCATCCTAGTTCTTATACCAAAACATGGATGCATTGACATTCATGTGTACAATTTATACAATGAAAGTTTTCACAGTCATTATGTTCATTTTTGTAATACCTTTGAGGTACTTATAAATAATTACCAGCTTGGTCAAACAATTGAAACCTATACAAGTACAAATTTAAACTTAATATAAAGTAATGGGAAAAATTCACCATCCGGGTTTCTACAAGGGACATCTCATACACCAAATTGGTGCTTGATGCAAAGCCCACCCTCTGTTTTTGGGATAAACCCATCATATGCATCCAAACCTGCAAAAATACATGCATTTCAATTAAAATAAAACAATTGCATAGATTATGAGAGCAGAGAGAGGAAGCACTTCACATTCTCTCTGCACTTCTGGGTGAAAGAATTCTCTCTTTTTCTTTTTGGTGTGGATCTTGTCATGCACTCTGAGCAGTCAGCTGTTGTTTCAGGCTTCAGCAACCCCTGACTGCACTATTAGCGTCTAGCTTGGCCGCAATTCATGACATAAATAACTACCTCTGCCTTTACTTTTACCAGGCAGCTAAAGACTGCTGAAAGTTCAATTAGGTTCACTCAACCATATATGAAAAATGTAATCCATATTCTTTGAAAGCACCAAAATATAGCCTAGTTTGTATATCTTTTTGCGTTTGTGTGGATAGAAGAATGAAGGGCGTGAAGACCAGATTACAGGTGAAATAAATGGATTGAGCTAAGCTTGCTCTAAGTTTGTGTAGTCAGTTTCCTGGTTCCCTCAACTGTTTCTGATCTGATTTGTTATGTTCAGTAACTGGCTATTCCAGTTATGTTGAGAATGGTGTTTCTGTCTGGTGAATTCCAGAAACCATAAAAAGTGGTGCAAGAAATGTTAAATTAGTTCTTTCATTTTCAAATACATGAGACGCCCTCTTCACATTATGTATTTCATTTTCTGTCTTCCTTTTCCCATGTGCTCCTAAATCTACAATATAAGCTTGTTTAATCGATCTGGGAGCTGTTTGCTGTACAGCATCCTTGAAAGAACCTGTGTAAGGCCAGATTTGGTGCTCCTTTCCTCCTTGAGCATGGATAGCTTTGTCCCCTCAAAACCCTGTGTACGATCCAGTTCCTCCTTCCCCTGTTTGACTGACTGAATTTGTGATTTCATGGCTCCTGCCTGGGGCGCAGCAATCCTTGAGCCTTCACATAATCAACATATCCTGCTTCTCCTCTCTGCTCATGGATTGCATAAATGGTTCCTTCTTCAACATCGCTGGCATTCTAATTCCCCTCTCTGTGCTCCGGAGGAGCAGTAGTGTCACACACTTCCTCCATTTGAAAACTCCAGGTCCATTAACCAAGCCCGCGGAGCCAGTGGCGACGCTTCCTGCGGTGGACCTTTCCTGTATCTGTTTTTGGGTTTGGTGATTGCAGCCATTGCCTCATCCTCATAATCACTAGTCTTCCATTTTTCCTTTACTTTACTGAGATTGATTCTCCTTTCCAAACACTTTGTAAGGTAAATGGGCTCCAAATGTCCTCCTTGGATTTTGTATTCTTTTTGTTATTACAGAACCTGAGTCTTCAATAAAATGCAAAATCTGGACCTGCAATACTTTATCAATGTTTAAAGAACATCAACATGATTTTTAAG
This sequence comes from Taxus wallichiana var. yunnanensis, assembly GCA_018340775.1. Classification (NCBI taxonomy): domain Eukaryota; kingdom Viridiplantae; phylum Streptophyta; class Pinopsida; order Cupressales; family Taxaceae; genus Taxus; species Taxus wallichiana. The sequence continues at coordinate 314,963,706 of CM031239.1, forward strand.
CTCCAGCAAATTGATCTCCCATAATTTTCTTCAAGTATTTCAAACTTTACTTTATCAACTTGAGCTTCTAAATGTTCCTAATTTAATGCTTTAATATGCTACCAATAACAAAGTTTACAATACTTTACAAAATTGATTCTCCTTTCCAAACATTGGTATGTCAATTAGCTCCAAAATATTCCTTCGGATTTTATATTCTTTTGTTAGTACTTTAATAAATAACAAACCTGGACCACTCAATAAAGAACCACAATCTTTTTCCTCATAAGCTCCTAACAATGATAAGACTATGAGATTTTTCTACAAATTATGCAAGGATATACTGCTTATGCATGAGCTTGTAAACTTACATTTTCAAGAAATGTACAAGTCAAGTATTGGTAATAACTGTCACATCCTTCAGGAGGTGCAAAATAAAACTTAACCAGGTAAGTTGTTCCCTTTCCCAACCAAGGATAAAGTAGAGTGCTATCAAAATCCCACATATCCCTAACCATGTGAACACAAAATTATCTCAATGGTCTCGAGGGTTAAACTAGAAGTCTAATTTAATCCTTGGCATCTATTGTCCCTTTCCCTATAGTTCTTTCTATTCCTGCATAACTAATTCATATTTATGGATCCCATTATACTAACCTTTCCTCTAATTATTTCACATTGTTAAAGCATAATCTCAGAGAGATATTGGTTACCTTTATGCAAGTCTTCATAACAATATTTTTTATAAGAATGTTGGCAACGAAGAATTCTTCTTCTTAAACATTTATCCCAGTGTCGATTTAGGTTCCTAATACTTTTACCTCAAGTTTCAAGTATCAAATGGGAGACCCTATTTGTCTCATTTAATAGAGTAAATTCCTATTCTTGGAGACAACCAACATGATTTTTTAAAGATAGTTCAACTACATTACTAAACCGTGTTCTTACTTGTAACTCTTGAATAGGTAGGGTTTTCCCTAGAACAACATGGTCTCCTTTCTAGTAAAGGGTTTCCCTATTTTGGATACCCTAAACAGAACTGGCAGATGGCTTCTACGAGTCACGATTTCTTACTCAACTTAATATTTTCAGTGTCTTTTACCAATCTCAACTGCCTCACTTCTTCGTGCCATCCCTATTATTATGCAGAGTGGGTCTTTGATGCAGGAGCATCACTCCCCTAGTCTGTATATAGGGTGATCACATCCAATTTTGGCTTCCCTAGTATATTGATAGGTGTTGTAGGTTATTAGGAGTCATTTCAAGAAGTGTGTGTGTGTTGAGGCCCCTCCAAAATGACATTTGAATCATTGAAGGCAATTTTGGTATGTAATTGGTGTGTGATTGTCATCTTGGAGCATTTTAAAGGATGTATAAGCATGTAATAAGTCCTATTAAGGTCTAAGTGTCTTACTTGGACCTAGTACCTAGGTCATAGGTTTCTAGTCTTAAATTAGGCCATTTAATGATTAGAACAAATGCAAATCATGTCTCTTAAGAGGTTTCTTGAGCCAAGATTCGGTTAGAGGGCTTATCAAGCATATTTGAACCTCTCTTGTAACTGTTTGTATTATTATTCGAATGGTCATTCACAAGAAGTGAGCTCTAAGAAGGTTTGGAAGAGGAATCCTGTGTGTATTCACAGTTTTGTGTTTGTGTTTGATGGTTTTTATACATTTGTGTGATCAAAGAACTCTGTGCATGCAGCATAAAAGAGATCTATCAATGGTAAGAGGTCTTTAATGAATGGTTGTATTGATATTTATGAGTTCTTACAATTTTGTGTGTATCATAGCTTGAATGCATTGTACAAGCCTGCAATATCAGGGAGGAGACCATTAAGAACAAGTGATTTACATTGGGGGAGAAAGAGTCTCACATTAAAGTTGATGAGCACAATTAAAGGAAGATGTGTGAAGTCCCACAGGACCATTTCCTTCAAATAGAGAACTTAAAAGCAAGTTGAGGGTTTACTTGTGCAAACCATAGGTTAAGAGCACTCTGTCTCAGTTAACAGAATAATGAAAGTTTATAACCACTTTTGAATTAAAGGACATATTGAGCATTACTGGTAAGCTTTCAATGAAGAGTTGAGGTTGTAAAGGTCGTTGAGACAAGCTTCAAGCCTTAGAAGTGAGTAGGTTTCCTTTTATATCAAAATATCACCTATGAAGGGGCCTGTGAAAAACCCTCCTTGGGGTTTTGGAGAAATCACAAGACAGTAGTTGTAGTGAATGGGCCATTTTACTTGCAAAATAACAAACCTATCTAGTGTAAGCCTTTAGCTGGTGAATTACAGTGAGAAATAGGTTTGAGACACTCTTGAAAGGCGTAAAAATGCTTTGATCAGTCCAACAGTGACCTTTAATTAAGGCTTGCATTTATCAAGTAGTTAAACCAGATTTAACGGTGAGAAAGAGGTTTCTGAAGAAACTCTAAGATTACCTAACCTGACTTTGAATGCTGCTTAAAGCCCTAATGAGAAATAGGTTTGAGACAATTTCTTGAAAGGTGTAAAAATGTGACAGTCACAACAGTGACCTGTAGGTGTGTAATTGTAGTTGAAGACAAATACAGATTTAACGGTGGAGAATAGGGTTGAGACTCTTAAGAGTACTCTGAGATTACATAAATAACCTGAGTTGAATGCTTAAAGGATCTAAAGAATTTCTTTGGTGGGATTTAATGCTAACAGGCAGAGTGAAGGGGACTGTGTCAAAACACAGTATTGCCTAGGAAAGGAGTCAAGATCACAAGACAGTGGCTTAGTAGTGGAATCTCATTTTGATATTAAAAACAAAGTATCTAGTGTAAGAGAGGAGTCATTTCCAAGAGGATTCAAAGCTTTATCAGACTCCAAGGAGTTGATTTAGGTGACAGTGTACATAACAGGCTGTGCATTCACTTAAGAAGCCTAATTGGTAATGAGAAAGGAGGTTTGAAGAAATTGCTACAAAGAAGCCTAACCTGAAACTTTGTACCCTGCTATAAAGCCCTAACAAGTATCCAAAAGTGTCTAAAAGGGAGAAAAAGGTGTCTTTGATTGAGTCTCTAGAACGAAAGATAAGGTTGAAAACCTGCTGGGGCAGGGGTAGAAGAAGCTAGAGTACTAAAAGGGAGAAAAAGGTAATTGGAGAAGAAGTGTTGAGTCTTGAGTTTTGAAATTTGCAGTACACTTTCAGGAGGGTAAAGGGAGAGTGAGGAGATTTTCATTTGGTTTTGGGTATGACTAGGTACTCCTAACCATGAAAATACCAATGAAATGCCCTTAAGAAGCCCCTTAAGACAGTTTTGACAAAATTGAAGGTAATTTTGATAATTTCTTCTATATTACTTCAAGTGGAAGGTTGAATTAGCCTAGAATAAGGATTTGCAGCAGAGAGCAAGAAGTGTTTAGGCCTGAATTGGTGATTAGAGTCAACTTGGACTCATAAAGGAAGCATTTTGGCCTTGGAAAGGTGAGATTCTAGACTTGCAAAGTATTGAATTTGAATTTTTGGTTCATACTAATCTTGATAATTGAATGAAGTTTTACTTTGCTCTGCATCAGTCTTGCATGCAGGCCACAAGGCAACATCTAGGGTAGCTGTATTGAGTTGTCTTCACAACTTCATACATATATAAGGGAAACCTGATTCCTAGTTATTTATCCCCACATTACCGTATCAGTCATTCAAAATTACATAGGTGTTGATCTGAAGTCTTGTCATGACCAATGGGAAACAATGACCACAGATAAGTGTTTCCAATTTAGTAAGTACTGCCCAATTAGATTGCAGCAAAATCAAACTTACATTAAGGAACCTATTTATTACAAAATTACAATTTTGCTCAAGACTAGCATTAACAGTTCATATCTTGTAGAAGAAATGTGATATGCTGAGCCTTGTCAGTCTGCCCCTGTTTCATTGTTACTGGAGAATTAGTTAAATTAAGGAAATGATGTCATAATCTGTGAGCAGCCAATAGCGCATTAAAGTGCAGGAATCTCATAGTCACCACCATAAAATCCTACAGTATATTTGACAAATCATGTGGAAGATGAGATCAGTTTGATAAGAATGAATTCCACCTTCCTCATCTTTCCCTATTTAAACGAAACTAGAGAGTTCACTATCTTCAGTGCCTTTCACCAGCAGGCTAACACACACTCAATGCAATAAAACATTGATAAACAACCAAATGACTAGACTGCTGGAGTCTTTAGTCGGTCTACCACATCAGTCATGTAAATTATTATTCAAGACATGTTAAAGTTTTGAGGATTACAATGGGTGAGCTCACCAGTTAAATTACTTTATTTTTTCAAATCTGTTTTATCTTGGATATTACCATGTAGACTTTATTGGAGTAATGCTTGTATTGGTTAAATGTCAATTTCATTGTTTGTAATAGATTTTATATTGGGCATTTTTGCTTATATGATATATCACATGCTATAGCCTATTATTGTTCCCTCACAGGTTTTTTTAAGGGGTTATAGGGAAATAGATATTTTATTTCTCAAGTAGATTTTATCTTTTGATATGGTCTTGACTATACCCTATTTTTACATCTTTCAAGTACATTTTCAATTGGATCTAGTATTGTCGGCTATTTAATATCAATTACATTTTATTATGGCTATGTGTAACAAACCTAACAATACCCAAGATGACCTATATTTTTTTCATTTGTATTGGCACAAAATACACGGAGTTAGAATCTCTCTATCAGTTTGCCTAAGTTTTTGAAGATCTTATTCTTTAACCCACTCAAAATTAGTTAATGGAAGCCCAGGGTGATCTAATAGCCACACCATTTCTGCAATATAGAAATAGGTTTTCTATAGGATTGTCCATTGGTCCAAGAGATTAATAGTAACAGTTCTGTTTACAATTGAGCAACCATGTTTATTTGGGGTTGCTATGGCAGTGTTACTATCATCAGAATTATTACATTTTATTATGGTTATAACAAACCTAACAATACCCAAGATGACCTATAATATTTTTTTTGGCACAAAATACACAAAGTTAGAATCTCTTGCCTAACAAAATTTTTATGGAAGCCCCAAGTGGTGATAAAGCCACACCATTTCTGCAATATGGAAATAGGTTTTCTATAGGATTGTCCATTGGTCCAAGAGATTAATAGTAACAGTCCTGTTTACAATTGAGCAACCATGTTTATTTGGGGTTGCTATGGCAGTGTTACTATCATCAGAATCCTTACAATTTTTATGAAAATAAAAATCCCTATATTAGACCTGCTAATAAACAAACAAACAGAACATTGAGAGCCCAAAAAGTTTTGCATTTGAGATGTGTAATACTACACCTCAATAGCCTACTCTTGTTCCTCTACAATTCATGACCGCCTCCTCAAGTTTGCTTTCCAGTCGGGCCATTTCATCATCAATCCAAGTGCAAATTTGATCTTTGAAAGCTGGCATAGTATGAAACATGCTGTTGGAAATCTGCCCTGCTATGATTCCATCAGTGTTACACAGGAACGTGTCCTAGATTTTGGTGACATTCAGACGTTTCGGGGACTTGGGGATTTAGAGGGGACATTTCCTATTTTTAAAAAATATTTCAAAAGTTTTCTGATGTTTTTACTTTTAAAATGTTGTTATTTTTACCAAGAACATTAAATTACGATCTTGAAAGTACCTAAAATACATTAGACACAATTTAAATCCCTAAATTTCATTGAATACAATTAAAATATTAATTTGTGTATATTATTTTAGTAGCTGTTCCCAAAATTTGAGATTTTTTTGCTGTCCTAGAAACGCCTTCCCCATCCCCTGTCCCCGAGACTTAGGTAACTATGGTTTCCATTAATGGTGTTGGAAGCCATGTTAAGATTTCCAAACAGATTTGTGAGAGCACTGTGAACCAACCCCTCAAAACGCTCAACCAACTTGTGTTCTATGATCCTAAATTCCTTAATCATTCTAGCATCACGACTATTTTCTAAGCCTGGAATGGCCAAATTGACCATGTCACGATTTTGTAGTGTATTTCTGCAGTTGTGACTGTGAACTCTTCCTTCCTCACTGTCTATATCTTCTACTTCTTGATTCACCGGGTACACTATAAGTCTTGTAGGAGTGTACCCTACATAATTGTTGGTTGGTGGTCCCCATACCTGCTCTTTTTCTCTCTCAAAATCACAACACCATAAACAACTCAAAGAATAAAACTACCAAACAGAATGACTTATTGTCACTTTGTATAGGTTCTGTATCATTGCTCTGGGTGTAATTACAATACAAGTTGCTTCTTGTAATTTTGAAGGGATTCAAGTCCCGTTGTAGTAAAAAAGGCCTTGTCAAGGTACAAATGCAGAATTTTTGCAATTGTGACTGGAACTCCTCCTCCTTCACAGTCCATATCTTCTACGAATGGCCAAATTGACCATGTCACGATTTTGTATTCTGCAGTTGTGACTGTGAACTCTTGCTTCCTCACTGTCTATATCTTCTATTCACGGGTACACTATAAGCCTTGTAGGAGGTACCCCCCATTGTTGGTTGGTGGTCCCCATACCTACCTGCTCTTTTTCTCTCTCAAAATCACAACACCATAAACAACTCAAAGAATAACACTACCAAACAGAATGACTCAATGTCACTTTGTATAGGTTCTGTATCATTGCTCTGGGTATAATTACAATACAAGTTGCTTCTTGTAATTTTGAAGGGATTCAAGTCCCGTTGTAGTAAAAAGGCCTTATCAAGGTACAAATGCAGAATTTTTGCAATTGTGACTGGAACTCCTCCTTCCTCACAGTCCATTTCTTCTACTTCCTAATTCATCATGTATACGTTATAATTCCTGCAAGAGTGTACTCTGCAGAATTGTTGGTCGGTGGTCCCCATACCTACTCTGTTTTTTCTTTTAAAAGCACAACACCATTAAAAACTCAAAGAATATTACTACCAAACAGAACGACCCATCGTCACTTTGTACAGATTATGTATCATTACTATGTGTGTAATAACAGTACATGCTGCTGCTTGTAATTGTGAAGGGATTCAAGTCCCATTGCTAAAAAGGCCTTATCAAGGTAAAAACACAGTTCTTTTGTAATTCATTATTTATCATCATCATTTAATATGGGATTATATATGGGTTTAACTCTAAACCCCTGATACCTGTTCCTTAAGACCATGTAATGTCACATCACTACTGATAAGACAGTAGCAACTGTCATCCATGTGACCAGAAGCCTGCTGTATTTCAGGAAAAGCTACTAAATTGCTCCCGCCATTTATATATTTGGTGTTTCTGCAGTGCATCATCATGTAATATCATTTTTTCGTATCAACCGCAAAAGTTTCAAATCAATCTTTATGATCCATATTTCGTGAGTGATAATGGTTTTAAATAACCCATCTCTCATGAGCATGAATGGTCCACTCAACACTCATTGCATCAATGTGATGTCATAGGCACACATTGGGACTTCTTGGCTAGGAGTTCATTCATCCCATACTACTTTGGCCAATTAGGGGCATTTAAATTTGAGACACTTAAATACGTTGATACATTGAAATTAGGGATGAAATTTGAGTATGATACATTGATAATGACCTAAAGTTTTGAAAGATTTGGCATCTTCAAACTTATCCTTGTCATAAAGAATGAATGAATTCTTCAAAGTTTCCTTTTTAAAAAGAAGCATATTTTGAGACCAGAGGTGCACTTGAGACACTCATGCATCGAGGTGATGCTCATAGGAACACATTGAAACTTTTGGGAGGGTATCCAACCCAAGCTACTTTGGCCAATTAGGGGCATTGAAATTTGATACACTTTCTTGCATTGATGAAATTTGAGTACATTGATACATGATTTGGCCAATTAGGGGCATTGAAATTTGAGACACTTGGATACGTTGATACATTGACACGATGCTTTGGTATGATAATCACGAAGCTTTTGAAAGATTTGGCATCTTCAAACTTATCCTTGTCATAAAGAATGCATGAATTGATTGCAAGTTTGGGATTTTAAAAAGAAGCATATTTTGAGACCATAGAGGTGCACTTGACACTCATGCATCGAGGTAATGCTCATAGAACACTTTGAAACTTCCCGCCGGGAGGGTATCCAACCCAAGACTACTTTGGCCAATTAGGGGCATTGAAATTTGATACACTGCATTGATACTTGGTACATTTGATACTTTGGCCAATTAGGGGCATTGAAATTTGAGACACTTGGATACATTGATACATTGACCTAATGTTTTGGTATGATAATCAAGAAGCTTCTTGAAAGATTTGGCATCTTCAAACTTATCCTTGTCATAAAGAATGCATGAATTGATTCGAGTTTGGGATTTTAAAAAGAAGCATATTTTGAGACCATAGAGGTGCACTTGACACTCATTGCATCGAGGTGATGCTCATAGGAACACATTGAAACTTCCCGGCTAGGAGGGTATCCAACCCATTACTATTTTGCCCAATTAGGGGCATTGAAATTTGATACACTTTCCTACATTGATACTTGGTACATTGGCCCTGATGCTTTGGTATGGATGAAAATTATTGGCCAATCGATATCACTGATTTGCTCAAAAATAACAAAAGTATTTTGTAAAAAATCTGAACTTCGACCAGATACTCGGAGTACAGAAAATCTTCAAATGAATGACCGAGTCCCTGTACTGATTCGGACTAGGCCTACGCCTAATATGAAATTTACTCTAGAGATAGTACAGGATCCATTGGAACCAAATCTAATTGAAATCGAAGAAATTGAACCAGATGTACATCTGGAAGATCAAGATCTAAATGAGTGGCTAACTCGGATCAAAAAGATGAAGGAACAATATTTGTTAAACTTAGATATTTTAAACAAATTAAAAGCCGATGTGAAAAAGTTGGAAAATAAAATGGATAGGGATCAACCCGGCATACGCCACAAATTTAAAAGGGCACGGGTTAAAATAAAAATTTGGTTTTTTGGTTTCCGAATAACAATAGCTCGATTCATTACGAGGAAATTGCCATATTTTATGAAGGTTTTTATTTTAATAATGGAAAGAACATTTATTGATCTTAAAATAATTGTTCTTAATCTCATCCTTTCAAATTTCCATTTTATAATGCTTTTAATGCAATTTAGGATGAATATTGCAGCAATTATCAGAATATTTATTACGAATGGAAATAGAATTATAAGAATAGTCATTAAGACTAGAAATATAATTTTAAACCCAAAAAAACAAGATTTAAAAAAAAAAATTTCCCAAGCATATGTAGTTGCAAAGATATGGCAACAAATACGGGCTATGAAGGGGTCTTATGCGAGGGATTTACTACAATACAGAACATCGTATCCTTTAATTAAAAAGGATATCAAAGAATTCCTAGATATGCAAGGAATATTGGATTCTAAAGGGCCTCAAGATTTAAGGGTAAAAGATTGGAAACAATGGTTAAAATGGTGTGCCGGGTACAGAATAGCACCCCAGAAAAAAAAGGTAAAAGGTTCGAAACAATGGTTAAAATGGTGTACTGGGTACATAATAGGACCCCAGAAAAGGATAAATGTAATTGGTAACCGATTGGGATGGAGTCAATTTGCATCTTTTTTGGGAGACATTAAATTTGCGTCTTTTATAGGACGACTCCAGAAAAAGATCAAAAGTAACAGATATCTGGATTATATGAAAGAGGATACTCACGGATCCCCTATACACTATATACCGGAACCAGATAATCAAGCTATTACCAATTTTAAAAGAACCGAAAAGGATTCCGATTACTCCGATTCGATACACTATATACCGGAACTAGATAATCAAGCTATTACCAATTTTAAAAGAACCGAAAAGGATTCCGATTACTCCGATTCGATACACTATATACCGGAACCAGATAATCAAGCTATTACCAATTTTAAAAGAACCGAAAAGGATTCCGATTACTCCGATTCCGATTCTTCTAAAACTAGGAAGAAGAAAACTCATAAGAAGCCCTATTACAAATTTCAATTTTGGCTTTTCCCAGAAATTAGAAAAAAAGCAAAAAAAGCAAGAAAACTTGGTGACCTTTTTCCTCCAGACATATTTAGAACGCGTCTTCTTAATATGAATGACTTTGAAGAGTTTAAAATACCAGAGGACTTTGATGTTGATGCTTTTCTTATGGAACTGGAAAGAAAGAGCGAAGAAGAAAAACAAAAAAAACGGGAGGAAGAACAGAGAATTAAGCAAGAAAAAGAACAGAAAAAGAAAGAGAGAGAACGGAAAAAAGCAAAAAGAATGCAAAAACTGAAGGCGGCAACTACTCGAAAAGAAGTAAAAAAACTGAAAAAGGCATTCAGGAAAGAAGATAAGGATAAGAGAAAGAAAAAAATGAGGGACAAAATGAAGGAAAGAAAGGATAAAAGAGTAAAAAAAAAAGCTGAACAAGCTAAAAAACGGGCTGCTCGACGAGCTGAACGAGTTAAAAGAGACAAAAATAGAAAGAATCTAAAATATAGAGACTTTCTAGTTCAAGACTTTAGGAATCTTTATCACAAAGACAAAAAAGAAAGAAAACATCCCGAAAAATTTCGAGTAGACAAAAAAGAAAATACTTTTAAACTAGATGCTGAAAAAAAAGCACAAGGTGACAAAAAGGGATGGGATGAAGTTCATTTTCAATTGGATTTTGGATTGGATAATGAAGAAGGATTGGATAATAAAGAAGGATTGGATAATAAAGAAGGATTGGATAATGAAGAACAAAAAAAAGTAAAAATAAAAAAACTAACAAAAGGAGAAAGGAAAAAGCTAAGAGAAGAAAAAATAGAAAAGAGAACGAAAGAAAAAGAAGAAAGAAAAAGACAGAGAGAAGAAGAAAGAGAAAAAATAGAAAAACAAAGACTAGAGAAAAGAAGAGCGAATAAATTGGCGAATCGAGAAAGGGCGAAAAATGTACTTAATTGGAGAAATAAGTACAAGCTGGGAAACCTGTTTATATATCCTTGGTTTAAAAGTGCCAGAAATGCGACACGTTTCTTAGACCCAAAGAAATTAGGCAACGATAACTTTGCATATCAAGTAGCTAAGCCATATATGGATAACGGAGAACTTGACTTAGAATTATTAGAGCTTATGATGTATATGGGAAATTATTTCAAGGATAACGAGAATACATTTAAGAATATTTTGTGGGATGCAAGAAGACGGTCTATGCCACTTATACCGGGGTACTTTAATGACCGATTCTTTATATATAAAATTGCAAGTTTTTTATTGAAATTAAAAAGTAAAGGGATTGATGTAAATCTTTTTGATGAATCTGTCCGACGCGGAAAAATAGAAACTATGGAGGATGAAAATGAAAAAATTTCAAGTTCCTTCATTTTCGAATATATTTTTATTCCAAGACGTCGTAGAGAATTTCGAATTTTGAATCGTTTGAATCTGGAAAGCACTTTAGGTGAAAGTGCAGGATTGTCAAATAGTAAAGACATAAAGAATGACGAAGAACTCATTGAAAAAGACGAACATCTTAGCATAGATACAAGAGAAAAGATAAGACGTTTTCTTTGGCCTCGTTATCGATTCGAGGATCTTATTTGCATGAATAGATATTGGTGGAATACAAATGATGGGAGTCGATCTGTTATGTTGAGGGTACGTATGTACCCAAAAATAGATCATTGGGAACATGTACGAAATAGTTTGTATCAAACCTCTCAAAGTTTTTTAAGAGAGATTCTTCCAGATCTGTTAACTCACCTCAAAAGTTTCTTAAATATAAGGGTGCGAAATGTACCTAATGAGGTAAAGGATACAAAGGATACATAAATGAGCTCTATCAGGGCGGCGCCCCTTCCTTCAGGGCGGCGCCCCTTCCTTTTGGTCGAATATCTAACTAAACTCTTAGGGGATTTATAAATTATTGCTTTAGAGTTCCCAGCTCCTGGATAATAAAGTTAGATACTTTATTAACGAGGTTTACGTCTCATATCTCGAAAAAATGGAATATTTTTAAAAAAGCATTCCATAAACATAAAAAATAAAAAAATGGATTTTTTTAAATTTGATTAATATTTAATATTAATAAGAGGTCTCAAAACTATTGCTCTTATTCTTCCAAAGAGGTGGTGTTATGAGAACGATATCATAAAATATAATTATTATTATTATTGGGTAGGCCCTACAAAGTGGGGAAACACACCACGGAATTATTTCGAGACCGGGATTAAAAATGTGGCCCATAAATGATATAATCAATATTATTGGACTACAACCAAAAAAATCTATCACTTTATCAGGAGTAGAGTAGGGAGAGGATAACCTTCTTATGAGACATTATTACGATGTCTATACCAATTCTCAAAAGCTGGAATATCACTGATTTGCTCAAAAATAACAAAAGTATTTTGTAAAAAATCTGAACTTCGACCAGATACTCGGAGTACAGAAAATCTTCAAATGAATGACCGAGTCCCTGTACTGATTCGGACTAGGCCTACGCCTAATATGAAATTTACTCTAGAGATAGTACAGGATCCATTGGAACCAAATCTAATTGAAATCGAAGAAATTGAACCAGATGTACATCTGGAAGATCAAGATCTAAATGAGTGGCTAACTCGGATCAAAAAGATGAAGGAACAATATTTGTTAAACTTAGATATTTTAAATTTAAATTTGATACACTTTCCTACATTGATACTTGGTACATTGACATGATGCTTTGCTATAGTAATCAAGAAGCTTCTTGAAAGTTTTGGCTTAAGTTCCCATAAAGAATGCATGAATTGATTGTGATTTTGGGATTTTAAAAAGAGCATGTTTTGAATCCATAAATGTGCCCGAGTGTTCGATGAGCATGAGTTGCCCTACCCAAAACTTCACCAGCAATGGTCTCCTTGTTTGAATCCTATCCAGGATCTGAAAGAGGCAGAGTAGGGTTGTGGTTGATAAGAAACAAAAAATTATGGGATGGAGATGGACCTATTATCCCAAGCACACCAATCATCCCAAAAGTAAAATTTGGGAAGGATTTGGAGAAAGTTCCAATCCACTCTAACAAAGGCTGTGCTGATTCAAGTTTACTAACCACAGCCTGATCTTTTCTAGCTTTGAGAAATGGAGGAGTTCATGAGGCATCATTGCCTTGTCTAGAATTTGTTTTCTTTCTAGAAACCTTCCTTGTTCTATAAAGATTAGAGAAGAGAAAATAACATCTAGATGATCCACCATGATTTTGATGACAAGCTTCTAGATGATCCAACATGATTTTGATGACGAGCGTCTAGATATTATTACAAAGGGAGGTTGGGCAGAAGTCTCCAAATGATTCGACTTCATGTTGAGAGAAAACATGGTATACTTTCAATCAAACATCTATTTTGAGTTACAAATTGTGTTAATAACTTTACACAAATCCTCCATGATCTCCCAAATGGCATGAAAAACCTATTTGAAAGCCATTAGGCCATGGGACCTTATCTTTTGTTATTTTGTACAAGGCAACTTTTGCTTTGCTAGTAGAAATAGGGCAAGAAGGGAATTGTCTTGTTTTTTCAAAGACTAGAGAAGGTATGTTATGTAGGAAATAGGGCTACACATCCAATGAGTTACCCCTTGCTAAAACAAGAAAACGTTGGAAGAAGTCCATATCTTCCTATTTGATATCCTCAAGATCAATAAGCTAAAAACATTTAGTAGAGAAGATGTTTGAGATCATGATCTCCGAAACTACTTGGAAAAACCTAGTTGAAAGCCATAGGCCTTGGGACCTTATCTTTCTTCATTTTAAACAAGACAACTTTTCTCTCGTTAGTAGAAATAGGGCAAGAAGGCATCTATCTTGTTGCAGAGACTAGGAAGGTATGTTATGTAGGAAATAGGGCTACACCAATGAGTTACCCCTTGCTAAAGAAAAAAAAATGTTGGAAGAAGTTCATATCTTCCTATTTGATATCCTCAAGATCAATAAGCTAAAAAAATTTAGTAGAGAAGATGTTTGAGATCATGATCTCCTAAACTACTTGGAAAAAACCTAGTTGAAAGACATAGGCCTTGGGGTCTTACCTTTCTTCCTTTTAAACAAGACTACTTTTTCTTTGTTAGTAGAAATAGGGAAAGAGGGCATCTATCTTGTTGCAGAGACTAGGAAGGTATGCTACGTAGGAAATAAGGTTGCACATCCAACGAGTTGTCTCTTGTCTGAAGCAAGAGAAAATTGGAAGAATTCCATAGCTTTTTGATATCCTCGAGATGAATGAGCTAAAAACTTTAGTAGAGAAGATTGGAGATCATGTAAGCATGTCTCTCCCTCTTCGTGAGGGGGTGTATTGATAAAAATAGGTTTCATGGGACTTTCGGCTTTCTGTAAGGAGTTATTCTTCTAGGATAGGATTTGAATGACTATTTAAGTGCTAAGAAACATAGAAGAAGAAGAGTTTTTAATCTCCAAAGTGCCTCGAAGATTCTAGATTTTGTTTTGAAATGTTTTCAAAGGAGGTTTTATTTCAGTACTCAAGACAACTATTGCATAACTTCAGTTTTGTGATAGCTGGAATGTCTCCGATCCAACAATGTTCAAAGATAAATAGATATTAGGCTTTTGGTTGGTGAGGTGATCAAGCCAACCAACAACCTATACCATACATATAGGGGTTGAGGTGATAAAATCAAGGTGATGGGAACAGGAGGAGTAGAAGGCTGGGGGAGGGGGCACCTCTATATAGATATGTATTGATAAAAATAGGTTTCATGGGACTTTCGGCCTGTAAGGAGTTATTCTTCTAGGATAGGATTTGAATGACTATTTAAGTGCTAAGAAACATAGAAGAAGAAGAGTTTTTAATGTGCGTGAGGTTACCAAAAACAGCCTATGGGATGAGATAATCTCCAGTGCCTCGAAGATTCTAGATTTTTGTTTTGAAATGTTTTCAAAGGAGGTTTTATTTCAGTACTCAAGACAACTATTGCGTAACTTCAGTTTTGTGATAGCTGGAATGTCTCGATCCAACAATGTTCAAAGATAAATAGATATTAGGCTTTTGGTTGGTGAGGTGATCAAGCCAACCAACAACCTATACCATACATATAGGGGTTGAGGTGATAAAATCAAGGTGATGGGAACAGGAGGATTAGAATCGGGGAGGGTACCCTCTATATATATATGTTGTTTGCATTTCCCTATCCCAAGAGGATCTATATATAAGTGGAGGGGAGGCATAATACTAGTTCATGTTGATTGGTTGTCTGACATATAGATATACAGGAACCCAAGCAATCAGAACGTTGATTGTTGCCCTATCTATATATTTATGATCTTGTTGCTCTATATATTTATGGTGCTCTCATGGTGCTTACACGTATGAGCTTATATAAAATTGGTTTGATATGAGTAGGAGCATCCTCGATTCCTATACCATATATATAGGAACCCAAGCAATCGGGAACGTTGATTGGTTGCCCTATCTATATATTTATGATCTTGTTGCTCTATATATTTATGGTGCTCTCATGGTGCTTACACGTATGAGCTTATATAAAATTGGTTTGATATGAGTAGAGCATCCTCGATTCCTATACCATATATATAGGGGCTGAGTTGATAAACTCGAGGTGATGGGGATATGGAGGATCAAAACCGGGGAAGAGGGCACACCTCTATATAGATATGCTGATTGCATTTTTCTATCTCGAGAGGATCTATATAGAATTGGGGGGCCGTAATACTAGTTGATGTTGATTGGTTGGCCCGACATATAGATATATAAAGACTCCAAGAATCATGCAAGTTAATTGGTTGCCCTATCTATATATATGGTGGTCTTGTTGCTCTATATATATTATACGTAATGTCGTGGTGCTAACATAGATGAGCTTATATAAAAGTGGGTCTATACAAGTAGGAACATCATCTACCTTTGGGGCCTGTCGAATACAAATAAAGATGGATGAATGAGATCTATATATATCGCGAATGATGGGATGGATAAACGAAATCAGCCTTGTCGACTATGACTAGAGATGGAAAGTAATAACTATTGACAAATCAACTAAAGATGGGATGAACCACCTAACCTTGATTATAGATATAGGGTGCTTTAAACTAAAGAGAAAAGTCTTGTCATGTCTATATATATAAGGTGCTCAACTATAGAGTAATTGTCATGTCTATAAATGGCACTCACGAGATGAACTAAATTCGTAGAGACTGGTTGGTTATCAACGCACGCAATCAACCTTGTACGTAGTTTAGTTCGGAGATAAGCGTCGGCACAAAGTGCCCGTATCTATCTCTCTATATGGGGGGTGCAACTATCAACTATGTATATATAGGATAGATGCCCCAGATAGATGTATAGGTCGAGTGTCATATAGTTGCATTGGATCTCGTCCCCTATTTATCGATGGCTTGAAAGGCCGAGGTCGCGTCATCCCACTTGGGCACCCATGACTCCCCATAAGTAGAGAGGGGTGAGTGCCCCATATAGACAAGCTATATTACCCACTTTCACATTTGGAATCAATCTAATACAAGTAGCATCCCCATGCCCCTATGTAAATATGGATAGATAACCGGGCATCCCGACCCCTATTTAAATCTAAATTTAGATCATGTTTATAAACCTCTATTGTATATAGCTTGCTTATACTAGGGCCCATATAGATTATCTGGACCTATCTCTAGTAGCCCCCCAACCTCTATATAGTTGTAGAGAATTCTCTATATGCTTTGGGGTGACGACTATTAACAATGTATAGGATAAGTGTCTAGATAGATATATAGGTTGAGTGACATATAGCCACACTAGTTTCCTTCCTATCTATTAGTGTCTCAAAAGGTCGGGGCTGGGTTGCCCACTTAGGCACCCATGACACCCCATAAATAGAGAGGAGCAAGCTCCCCATATAGATTAGATATTTTACTCATTTTCATGCTTAATATCAATCTAATATAATGGATTCTCCATGCCCCTATATAAATATGGATGGGCAATTGGGCATCTTAATCCCTTATCTAAATCGAAATAGAAGGGTCCACTTCCATGTCATGTTTCTAAACCCTTACTCTATATATCGTGCTTATAGCATGGCCCATATATATTATCTGGATCTTATCTCTACTAGGCCCCCACCTATATTTAATTGTAGAGGATATTCCTCCCCATATAGTTTTGATCTAGATAGGTTGAGAGAGTTCCTTTACCTCCCTATAGATATAGTGCCCCCACACTATATATAGTTTAATTGGCGTTCATGTTACTATCTAATGTCTAGTCCGCACCCCCACCACATTTATATAGAGAAATATACGATGCTCGAGGTGGCACAGATTGCTCCTTATATATCTTATCTAGTCAACTGTCTATATCATATTTATAGACTTCCCTTAGGTTATTGGATGTATATTTCGACTAACGGCTACGATTACGAATACTAATTTAAATGGGAAATGGAAATGAATTCTCCACCCGCCCTATAGATATATAGATATAGATATAGTGCCCGCACACTATATATAGTTTAATTGGCGTTCATGTTACTATCTAATGTCTAGTCCGCACCCCCACCACATTTATATAGAGAAATATATGATGCTCCGAGGTGGCACACATTGCTCCTTATATATCTTATCTAGTCAACTATCTATATCATATTTATAGTCTTCCCTTAGGTTATTGGATGTATATTTCGACTAACGGCTACGATTACGAATACTAATTTAAATGGGAAATGGAAATGAATTCTCCACCCGCCATATAGATATATAGAGGCCATGGACATTTCCTCTACCTCTTCCTCCCATGTAGATATGGGGGCCTCTCCCAATGTGACCCTTCTCTAATTAAATAGTAGAGCCCTAACTATATACAATGTACAATCTGCTATGTTAAAAAGCCTTACTTCTCCCATTATAGATATAGATAGGGCACTCGGGTGCCATATATAGATACGACAATGTACAATCTGCTCCGTTAAAAGCCTTATTTCTCCCGTTATAGATATAGGTAGATATTGCTCCGATTAATACAATGTACAATCTGCTATGTTAAAAGCCTTACTTCTCCCATTATAGATATAGATAGGGCACTTGGGTGCCATATATAGATACGACAATGTACAATCTACTCCGTTAAAAAGCCTTATTTCTCCCGTTATAGATATAGATAGATATTGCTCCGTTAATACCAACAACTAGTGCTTCACACCCCAAGATAGATATATCCTCTCCTATCGACATACCATATAGATCCGAACTATCTCGGCGCTAGTGGCCCTATCCTCTACATAAGTACAACCGAGGGGGACCCCTATATAGAGAACTCGGGTTGATTTGGGATTCTATCTATAGGGGGATCAACTTGATGATCAAATTAGTTCTCTATATATGGCCCCAGATCTATATAGGGCAACTGGGGTGAGAAGTGACTCGAGTTCTAGATCATAGATGGATGACTATCGATCGATCTGAACCCAAATATCTATATATAGAGTAGTATCGACTAGGAATTGAACCCCATATAGATAGGCCTCTCGGTGTGTGGGGGCACATAAATGACCTGACCCATATATAGAGAGGGGGTTGAGTGCACAATTGAGATATATCGAAATGGCATTCTCCTCAAGCTTCATGCATCAATCAAGATTTATGCTAGGCTGCCCTATATATCTAACTAGAGTCCTCTAGCTATAGTCTCTGTCTTTTATTACCCCCTATACTATATGGGATATGGCTCCTATCTATATAGATCTCTATATGGCGGGGTGTGTGCGTCGGGGAGTTGAGGTCATCTCCCCCTAGAGTTTAGTTCTCTAAGTAAGTGTCGGGAGGCCCCCTGAGAACTATAGGGCTCCTCAACGACTTGCGCTCTATCAGGGGAGTGCCTGACTATGGGAGTAGAGTATAGCTTATGGTACAACCCTTCTATCTAGTTCTCTGGGCATTACTAGATTCGAGATTGATGTCAAATTCTAGATCAATGCTCTGGATCTTAGGCTCACCTTTCTGAAGGTGGTGCACTAACTCTCATCCGAGCCTCGACCAATCCAATCTCGCATAACTTCCCCGCCTAGAAGGTTAGGTCCATCAGTGTTTCTAGTCCAATCCATTCATTCCATTTCACCCCCTATCTAACACTATAGTACACTATGGGTGGACGGAGTCCTTTATGTACTCAATAGATTGGGGTTTCCCCAACCAAAGCTTATCTATATAGAATAAAGGGGATGGGCGCTCTCACCGACATTTTCCTATCTCTAGAGAAGGGGAAAGAAATGTTCTATATGTATTCACGGCCTACCGTATCAAAAAGGAGTGCCCTATATACCTATCTAGCTCATCAGACTCATGTTCTAGATAGGGATGAGTTGAGTAGTGTCTGAGATGATAAGGTTGTGAGTTAGTCAAGTGCAATGTGGGGGAAACCTTACTCGTAATGTGTAGTTTGTAGTTGGGCCCTGTTGCTCTTCGTAAAGTCCTATCGACGACCAATGACTTTTGTCCCAACTGTCCCAAGTCCAAAAGTGCGTTCTGTTCCCCGATCGGCCGATTGCCCCGAAGTTTGTCTTTTTCGGGCCCGTCGGAACTTTTTGTCCCAAGTGTCCCAAATGGAATTGTGCAAGTTGTTCCATTTTCGGCCGAAACGCCTTGCCGCAGTTTCAGCGTACTTGCGGCCCCAAATGTTCCAAACTTTTCCAGGACTCATTGTCACCTTTTCGCCCGAGCCGGCCGAGTCGCGTGTTTCGCGCCCTTTTGTCCCAAATGTCCCAAAAGGGATTTGTGCATCTTTTCCCCGTTTCGCCCGAGTCGGCCGAACCGCGTGTTTCGCGCATTCGCGTCTCACATGTCCCAAATGAACCAAGTGCCATTCGTGCTTATTTTTCCCGCTCTACCCGAATATCATGCTTATTCAAATTGGTAGGTATGTATTAAATGCACATTCATTGTCTCTCTCTCTCCTAATCGGCTATATAACGAGCATTCCCCCTTTGCATTTTTCGCACTGCTTCCATGCTATCTTTTGCTCGAACCCTTGCAATTTGAAAACCTGCGCGTGTGTCCCCTCCCTCTGTAATTCCTTTCCGAGTCTGGTTTGCGGTTCTGTCCTCCTAGTTGCTATCAATATGAAGATCAAGTTTCAGGGACAGGAACAAATTTCGCCGCTCGAGTCTGCCGTTCACAATATTGGGGACAGTGAAGCTCGTCATCTTGATTTCAGTGATTTCTGGGCAAGAATGGCGGACGCAAACCCTACACCAATGGCGCAGATGATTCACGATAGCGGTTTGGCTTTCGCTGGAGGTTTCCCAATCTCGGTGCAATGTGCTGATACAGTGCTTTCATGCGGAGCTCACTTCGACCCTGATTCGAGTGAATTAACCAATGTACACGGGGAACTTATTGCCAGGATAGATGCTGCCGCCATTAGCACTGCACTAAGGATCCCGGAGATGGATAATGCCATTGTTGTTTCCCAGGATCAAGCACAGGCCCTGTTTAATCAAGATAGCGACAAATTCAAGGCACGGGTGGCAAAGTCATGGCTTAAAAACCCTAGGAAGGGAGCGTCTCGTCTATCCAAGACTCTCTTCCGAGCAGATTTCAATGAAGAGTTGTCAGACTTCATAATCTTGCTGGCTCGGGTTATGGGCTTACCTTCTACTAATGAGTTCCATTTCTGGATGTGCCCGCTCATCAGCATGGTGTGCGAGGGAACTCAAAATATCAATTGGGCAGAAATCATCAGCATGAATTTGACAGAGCAGCTGTCCAATGTGCAGCAAAAGAAGAAGTTCTACATGACCTCGTACCTGATGTATACCCTGGCAGCGTCACGGCAATGGTTTGGCTTTTCTTACATTGACGCTCACAAAGATGATCCAGTATATGCTTACTGCCCGCAGTTCACCCTGGAGACCAGCAATCGCAATTTCAGAAGGGTAAATGATGCTTTCACCATGTACGTGGTCAGGCTGCTCGAAGGTGATACTGCCAGGAGATTTTCTGATGAAGCCATGAATCTGATATCACGCTACGGTGCTTATTTCATACAATTCAGAAAATTCTCCTATATTAGGCTTGCCGGCTATGAGAGCACCCCTCTGCGGCTTCCCATGTTCTGCAATGATAAGATGGCTTTGATTGAAGTATGCAGGCAGTTAGACAAACTGCACAGAACCTGCAGAGACAAGAAGATTTCTGGTTTGCACTTTCCCATCTCTTTGGGAAATTACACTTGTAAAAACAACCTGGACGCCTGCACGAACATAGAGAGAGCCCTGGTTCCTATACTGTCCATTTCTTCTCGCCGGAGATTTTCTGATGAAGCCATGAATCTGATATCACGCTACGGTGCTTATTTCATACAATTCAGAAAATTCTCCTATATCAGGCTTGCCGGCTATGAGAGCACCCCTCTGCGGCTTCCCATGTTCTGCAATGATAAGATGGCTTTGATTGAAGTATGCAGGCAGTTAGACAAACTGCACAGAACCTGCAGAGACAAGAAGATTTCTGGTTTGCACTTTCCCATCTCTTTGGGAAATTACACTTGTAAAACAGCCCTGGACGCACAGAACATAGAGAGAGCCCTGGTTCCTATCACTGTCCATTTCTTCAAGCCAAGAACTTGCTTCGACTTGAAGAAGTTCATTGAGCAGAACATCAAGATAATCTATCATCACAGGGCAGATACAGAAGACTATTGGGCTGACTGTGCAGATGATTTTGAAGCTCGAAGGAGGCACTATGGTAGGTTTCTCTACAATTAATCCAAGAACTCGGCTTGCACCAGGTTCCTGAAGGACTCCAGGATGACAACTCTGACCTATACTCATATGAGTATGATAATGTGATTAAGCACACTCCCTTGGAGGACTTGGATTGGAACAGGAAGGAAAAAGATGATCTGGCTGAGATCCTTGCTCCAGTCTTGGTCAGGACCAAGGTCTGGTTTGACAGGAAGGTTCGAGAACTCAGAAGGCACTCAGGAGAGTCCTCTTCCAAGGATGTTTCAACACCACGGAGGGAAGCATCGACTCCCATATCAGACACACCTGTGCAAACCCCTCCTGCCTCATCAACGCAAGGACCTGCAGCTTCCACTCCTTCTTCATCCACTCAAGTATATCAGAAGAAACTCAAAGAAGTTAAGAAGGAGCCTATGGAAAAGGATTCTCCGAGGAAGCAGGTAGAAGTGCCTTTGGGACCAGAGAACATCATTGTTCTCAGTGAAAGTGAAGAGAGTGAAGTACCAGCCCCAGCAAATGCTCCTGAAGATCCAACAGATGAAGATAAGGAGGTCCAGAGCACTGTGCTTCCAAGTGCCATTGTTTCTTCTGCAGTGACTGTCTCTAGCGCCCCACTCACATCTCAACTTGAGACAACAGCTGCGCAAACCTTGAGTGTCATGAGCTCTATGTCTCTTGGTCCTCTTGCCCCTCCTGCTGCTTCCTCTTCCTCTTTTGCGTGGGTTCAACCTTTTGTTGACAGTAGAAAGAGGAAATCTTCCTCTCGGAGCTCAGGGCCAAATTTTGATGCTGTGGCAGCCATGTTGGGCACTACTCCTTCTCGTGCCAAGAAAGCCAAAGTCACCTCCAGAATAGTGTCTGATGCTCAAGGTCAGCAATTCCTGGAGATTGCTAAGCCTACAGTAGACAAATCAGAGCAAGACTTGCTGGCATCTGACTTGGAGCTTTCAAGAATTCCAATGGGAGAGTCTACTCCTGAAGGTGAGATCCATAACCTCCAGGAAACAGTCACAAGAGTCATTGGGAGGGTAGAGAAAGGGCAGCAAACTATTGAACAGTTGGAGGAACAAGCCCAGATTCTCACAGGTTTCATCAAATCTCTTTTGTCTAAGGACAAAGTTTTGGACCCTACCCCATTGACTACTCTTCCACCACCTGTAGTTTTGAGCCAAGATGAAGTGCAGAGTATCAAAGACATGCACAAGTATTCTATCTATGGCAGAGCTATGGAGGCCATGGTAGAAGATATGCTTATTGCAGGATTGAACTTCATCGATGAAGCTTTCAAACTCCATGGGAAGGTGAGCAATTTGCAACAGAAGTTCTCCTCCACTATCGGGGTCATAGATAAAGAGCTCAAACTCTGGAGCAGTTGCATAGTAGACCTCCGTCTTATAGGACAGACAGATGAGAACATTTTGTTGGCAAATAAGGTTTTTGATGATGCAAAGGATAATCTGTCGAAGTCCTGGGTTTACAGTGTGGAATGGAAGATCAAAGTTTTGGAGGAAGCTTTGGGAGAGCTAAAGAATAGCTGGCAGAAGGGAGAAGCTTTCAAGACGCTGGTTATATCAGCTTTCAAAGATATTCATTGTCATCTTCAAGATGAAACTTCTGGTGTGTCCCTTTCCTTGCAAGAAATCAAAGCTCAATTCAGAGCTTATGTCAAAGATAATCTATTCAAGGAAAGCTCCATCTCCAAAGAGAAAATGAAGGAGGTCTGCTCTCTTCAATCTGCCATTGAAGAAGCAATAAAGATTATCATACTCATATCGAGTTTGATAAAGAAATGGAGAAGTGTCTCGGATTTTGGGGTCAGTCTACAGCCAACACGTCAGTCCCTCGTGGCAGAGACATAGCCGAGGCATTGAAGAGATTCAGGCAGCGAATTTTGAAGTCGGTGGGCCCCTCTCAGTCATAACCACCTGTCTTCTTCTCCTTATTCTTCTCTTCTTTTCTAATTCTTTTTCTCGGATTCATTGTAATAAGTTGAGGTATTGCGATTGGCAATCCTTAACTAATCTTTAGTTAAAATAAGTAGTTACAAAGAGTAACTGATTTGTAAGCTATATAATGGCCTTTCCACGCCATTTTGAAGGAGGAAGAACTTGGCTTATTTTCTGAAAAGTGTAAATAGATTATAAAGAAATCAATACAGAAGGACTTTCCATTCTTTGTCTATCTGATCTCTGTTATTCCTAAGCTTTCATTTATTTTCTTTGTGAAGATCATTTGTCTCAAGTTTGTTAGTCTTGCCGATTGCATACTCTTCAACTTTGCAAGCATGGTGATCTTGTATAACCAAGAAGGAACTTTGTGTCCTTGATTAATGAATCTGTGTTATGTTAAGAAACTTTGTGTTCTAGCAGATGTTATTTACAGAACTTTGTGTCTTTGAATTCCATCTTATTTATCCGATACAAATGATCTTGTTTCAATTCACTGTGACTTCGCATACATAAAGAATTACTCTGATATCTATAATTCTGCATGTTGCCTTTCTGCTCTTTCCCGTACTCTCATTTCCTCAGTCCTTTTGTAATTGATGATCTTCATAGAAAACACTTTCGTAATATCCAAGTTTAACCAACAAATCATGTCTTGTACATTTGTAAATAGGTTCGTTTCTGAATAAGGGAACCTCTCCCATTAAAGAGGAGGGACTTCTTGTCCCCTGACTGTTGCTCTTCGTAAAGTCCTATCTGACGACCAACAGCCCCCATATCTAACTATACATGGGAACAAGGCTGAATGACTTTTTCGACCCCCATCTCCCCTCCCCATTCGGTCAAAACTATGGATAGTTAAAGGGCCAATGGCTTGAACTATCTAGTGGGCCCAACGCTATATAGTAGGCCACCATATCTAGAGAGTATCTAGAGAGGCTCCCTCTATAGATATGAGATGGGCCCGAATAGACTCTAGATGCCTTGCCCCTCCCCAATCCCTTCCATATGGGGCGATCGGTCCCTAGAGTGAAGAGTGAGGCCCTAGTTTAGAATCCCATGGTGATAGTGCTTTCCGCATAGAGTTCTTTCTATGCGGGTGGACATAAATCCAAGGTTTGTTGGCCTATGGATATAGGGGCTATATCCAGTTAGGCGTCCCTAGTTCTATCTTTCTCTCTATCACTCTCTATAGGTAATTCCTACTCCAACATGTCTTCCTCTTTCACTAGATAGTAGTCCGCCGGCCCTATAGTTCACTATGGTTGGTATGTAGCTTTGAGGACTAAATGGCTCTTACCGCAGTCCCCTCCGTAAAGAATACTCTTACAATGTCCTTAACGGGATGACAGAAATGCCTTCGCTATATCCGGTTAGTTGTGGTGCCGACTCTATCTAGTCTCCCTTGAACATATTCTATCATCCATATTCTCTCACTATAGGGGGAGGGGGTGTCACGTATAGATAGATAGATAGTCTTCCTGTTTCGCCATAAAGTTCGGGGCTATCTAGAGAGCGAGGGCCTATCTATTTCTATGCCCCAATTCTGAACTAGATCCTCGAGCTTGGCTAGTTCACTAACTACATAGAGTATAGAGTTCCGTCGCCCTCTACGTATCTAATCCTTTCATTGGCCTATATACTATATAGATCACTATAGGCCCCTTCTCCCCGTCGGGGGAGTGCCTCCGTCGGGATCGAGGAGTCCCTCGAAGAGAACCTAGGTATAGGGGTGGGGGAGAACACCATATAGTGATAGGGGCCCTTAGAGAGACCTCCCCTCACTATAGATCTATTTTTGAGGTTGAGGAGGGATCTTGACCTCCCCATATCTAGATAGGGTCCTCTCGGAGCCGCCATCGGGGTCGAGGCTTTAGTTCTCTCTCCCTCCTCTCCCCATAGTTGTAAAGGGGGCCTATATTCCAATATCACTATGGGGGCTTCACATCGATCACACATCAACCATCATCCATCCATGTGTTCTATTCTCTACGTGATACGATGGATGTCTGGTTGTATCATGTATATAACACATATAAAACAGATAATGTGGTGCTCTACCCGTTAGATAGATAGGCATTCCCTCTCTATTCTATCTAGAGTTGGACCTGGGTAGATTAACTCTTGGTTGATGAGTGATATCACGATTGGGATTGGTAAACAATTCATCAATGCTATTACATATGCAATAGATAGACTCATCCTAGCTAAATACATATGCAACCGAGCAACTGCCCTATACATGGGTGGCCATTCATGTCTAGTACAAACAAGTACAATCCCCTACCTAGAATAGATGGGAATCATAGATAGTCAATCAAGTCAACCACACCACATCAATCTGAGATCAAACGCTTGACCCTTATATAATAACGGTAGAGGGGTATAGTTGGGCTGGGCCACATCATCCATGCAATGATTCATTCTATTATAGGGCTAGATATGGCTGTATCTTATCTAGATAGGGCTAGATAGGGCCATATCTAGATCCATGTATTATATACGTGATAGATCGATTATTGATTACGGATCCATCCCATCTATTATATACGTTATAGCACCGGTCATCCGATCAAATCTCGTATGTCGAGATAGAATATATAGGGCAAATATGAGAATCTCAATCTCAATTAATTTAGACTATATGGCCTGGGCCTGCCTATAGTTCTATCTGGAACGAACACTGAATGCATCGAGATCTATAGGGCCCATAGTGAATATGGAGGGGATGGGGTGGGGGTGACTAGGCTATCTAGACTAGAGATGAACCCTATAGAACGCTGGCCACCCCTTTCTATCTCTATCTATCAGGTTGATAGATTTCTGGTCTGGGCTAATAGACGACCCCATAGTGATATAGTACTCTTTATAGATAGCTGGGCTGGGGCCCCTATCTACTGCCCATAACTAACTAGAGGGTGCCCGACGGCCTACTCTATCTAGTTAGCTGGGGGAGGAGGTTGAGGCCCCCCTATATGGTGCTCAACCCGCTCTCTATACTCTATAGTTAAGGTCGGAAGGTCGACACGCTCCCTTACTATAGATCTATAGGGGAGGCCAAGGCCATGAATAACCGCATAGAACGAGGGCAGCTATCTATCTCTAGTCGGCACTCCCCTCCCCCGAGTTATATTATAGATATGGCTCCCCATCCCCTATCCCACTACTCTATATACAAAGACAAAGAAGGGTGGGCTCAGTTGGCATGCATAAGGCATCATTACTCGACCGCCAAGCCATATAGAACTATGGGTGGGGGGTTGGATAGAACTGTAAGGGGCATCCTCCTCCCTATAGATTATTAGTACTATCTATCTGGGGTGGTCGGTCGGGTCCTAATATAGTGATTAGAATTCTACCCATCTATCATCTATACACCAAAGCAATTAATAGATAGATAGATAAAAGAGAGTGGGCCCTTCCTTCAGAAACGAATAGAGTGGGCCCTCATAAATAGATATATAGAGTGGGGAGTGGGAACCATCCCTCAGCCCTATATAGAGATCTACCCCACTTGCCTGGTGGGTGAGTGGTCCGGACTCAAAAACAAACCCACCCCAAACTAAACTCTAGATAGGGTGGCCACCACCAGGGCAACGGGTAATAATGAATAGATGGGGAGATTTAATATATACGTGATATGATTGATATCACCACAATTTTGTTAATAGATGTATGATGGATGGATGCATGGATAGGGGACTCCCCCATCTCATCTATATTTATGAAATGTCCCTCTTTCTAAAATAACATTACTGAGAGGACCCTTGGCTTATTTTGTCTACCAGATGGCTAAGGGGGAAACAAAAAGGAAGTCATTTTAAATTATTATAAAGTGCCATTAAAAGAGGAAAAAAATATAAAGCACTTATAATAATTTTATGACTTAATAAAATAACAAATTTAGAAAAGAGAAAAGGCCCATTATATTTTGTATTCCCTCTAGGGAAAAATGCGACTTGCCTTAGGAAAGGAAATGGGTGAGAAAAGAATTAAAAATTCATTGAATGCTGATTGGTTGATTGGGTGGTCACCTTTTGGGTCTCTTCTTTCCTTAAAGGTGCAAGTCGACTTGTTGGGGAGCATTCTATGACCATCTAATATTTCTGAAAATTACTTGCAAGCTAAGTGTTTGCTGCTGCAATCTTTGAGGACGAAAACCCTCATGAGAAGTTGAAGGAGGAACAAAAACTCTTCCTTTTGGATTCATCTATTTGTGTGTTGAATATTCAAAGGAGATTTATTTGCTGAAGTATCATATATTTCCTAGCTGGAGCGACCCAGTTATAGATTGTTTTTTGGCATATAGAAAGGTTATAAAAATCAGTTTTGATTGATACCTTCTGTTTGAAGCTGATTTCCAGTCATATATTCTACAAGTTTTGGAGTATTTTTCAGGGGTCCAAACCCTCATTCTCAGCTGTAACTGCAGATCAGGTTCTGCAGATTTATATTAAATAAAATCTGGTATTTTGGAGCTTAAATCTGGTACATTTCTATTGCTTTGACCTTCAAGAAAATTTATTGTTATCATTGGACCAGATAAAGGCATTGTTTGGTATCTTGTATTGCTCTTTTCTTCTTGGGTACAAGTCGCACTTTCTCATAAAAATTTCAGATATGCATTATATTCCGTTCTCTTGTGTTCTATTTCAATTGGGTTTTGGGAAAAATCCTTTGTGCATTCGTTTGTGTCCATGATTGTATATGCCTATACAGTCATGTCGTTTGGACTTAAAAGCGCACTCGTTGTCTTTTCACACATTGTTGTAACTGCTTTTGAGGATTTCATACTAAAGTTCCTCTAGGTATACCTAGATGAATGGATGGTCTATTGTTTGGTAAGGGACCATTGGGATAAATTAAGATTGATGTTTAAGCACTGTCGACAATTACAAATTTCCTTAAATTTGAAGATAAGATAAGATAACATATATGTATTAAATGTCCAACAGGTGACCACAAAAGTAGGTCAAAGAGACATTGTTGTAACTGCTTTGGAGGATTTCATACTAAAGTTCCTTTAGGTATACCTAGATGATTGGACGGTCTATTGTTTGGTAAGGGACTATTGTGATAAATTAAGATTGATGTTTGAGCACCGTTGACAATTAAAAATTTCCTTAAATTTGAATTTAAGATAAGATAAGATAAATGTATTAAATGTCCACGGTGACCACAAAAATAGGTCAAAGAGATTGCACCATAGAAAGGGACCAGAAACCAGCCGGGAAACCAAGACGGGTTTCTACGAGAAAACAAGAACAGAAAGAAAGAGAAGAGAAAAGAGAAATGAAGCGAGGGCCAATGGCCAAGAAGGGCCACCATAGAAGTGGGCATGATCCACGACTGCAGAGCCGGGGGACATGGGGAATACAATGTAGAAGGGAGAGAAGAAAATCCAGAAGAAGGGGAGAGAATGTGTTGGCTATATTTTCTGCACATGCCTAAAAACCTAGGCAGCCATGAGATAAATCTCCCTCATTTATGGTGAGGTTCCCGTGTAAGTTGTTTATCAATATGGTAAGTATGAATCCTAATAATTGTTTTGCAGGGGTTTTACTTTAATTACAAAGCTCATGAACCATAGCTAAGCAATTCTGCAGCAAGTAAGCAACTGTTTGTGAAATATTTTCAGAAGGGGGAAATAATGAAATTTGGGAAAGAAGAAAGGAAGATATGTAATTCAACCAATAGTTTACAGAGTTGGTTTCATACACATGGATTAAATAAACAAGTAGATCTCACAATATTCAGAAGTAAAGGAAAAGAAAAGCTTCTAATCTAAATCTCAGATAACATAAAGTTTATCTAAAGATCCACACAGAAGTAAGAAGCAAATGCACCGTGGACAAAGTTCTCCAGAAATCTGCCTTTATTCAATTCCTCAGCTTTCACAGAAATGACACCAAGGGCTACAACACAAAGTTTGAAACTCAAGAATGTTGATTAAGAAATTGTGTTCCTTTAACCCGTAGGCTCTTCCTCTATTTATAGTGCATAGAGGGCAATTACAAATAGGAAGCTTTTAATTGAACTCACACATGCGGAAGGTATAAAGGAAACAACTGGAAACCTTTCCCCTGGAGTTCCTCTTTGCATGACATGCATCTGAAGACTAAATCAATGCCCTGCATGTCTGCCACATATTCCCAAGTAATTGACTTTTTCTAGTAACTTGAAGTAACGACTTTTAAACCAATTACCTAAGTTTTACAATTTAATTGATCACTCAATTACTTTTCGGAGAAAATAAGAGAAAGAAGAAGAAAGAGAAGAACTTAGAAGAAAGCTACAACACTCTTAGTCTTGTTCTTCTTCCATACTCTGCATGCTGATCCAACCTGTATTGCATTTTTGCTTCATTCACTTTAGCAATGAATGATCTGAATGTTATCTTTGCCTTGAATCTAAGATGCTTTTTTCTCCCATATGTTGTTGAATCCTTTCCTTTGATTTTCACCAAACTGGATCAGAAGCGGTGATCGAGATTTACTTGCAGTCTACCTCGACTGTCTTCCTCTTATGCTTGAAGCTTTTACGTTCTTTTCAAAGACGTGCACCGGTCAATGTTTGCCGTAAACAATTCAGACAAAACTCATCACCTTTTATTTTTAATTGCATATCAGCAATTTTAAATTCTGGAAAGCACTCGGGTGAAGGCAAATACAAGTAAATTCAATGAAGGCTTTAAGCTGGAAAGAATTTTCCATGCAATGACTTCCACATGCGTTGCGTTAGAAACAAGAGGATGAATTTTTGCCAAAAGCCTTTGCAATTATGAGAGTTGGATATATTTCTTCCTCTAATTCTAAAGATATATTCAATGTATCAGACATTGACTTCTGCTTTCTTCACCAATATGGGCATAAATGAAGTATTCCTGCAAATAATTCAGATAAGTATGCAGTCCATAGCATGAATATCTAATTTCTTCACCGAGATCTGATTATAAAGCTTGCTGCCCTCTATTTTTAGACTTTGCTCGCATTCAAGCAAGCTAAAAATATTATTTTATCCACCCGAGCACTCACATCAACATGCATATAGCCGAATAATAAAAGAAATCCTTTCAAGCGCCAAAACTGGATGCTTCCTAACAATTAAAAGAAGTCAGCTTTTAGGCATTTAGCTATGCTAGAATGGGTCACACTTTTTGGCTAGGAATTGTGTGAAAAATAAGAGGGCAAGGAAGTGGGAATTTTTATCCTTCCAAGCAGCTCCAAAATTCCCATCTTGCACTTAAGTGATTTAACTTACATTGTGGGAAAAAAACAACCTTCCAGGAAGCCTCCAAATTCCCACCTTCCAAGCAGCCCCGAAATTCCCATTTGCACTTTAAGTGATTTGACTTTCATAATGGGAAAAAACAACCTTCCAGGAAGCCTCCAAATTCCCACCGTCCGAGACATAGCTCCAATATTCCCACTTTTCACTTAAAGGACTTGACTTCCGTCATGGGAATTTTTTACCTTCAAGTAACCTCCAAATTCCCACCTTCTAAGCAGCCCCAAAATTCCCATTTTTCACTTAATTGACTTGACTTCCATCATGGGAATTTTTACCTTCTAGGCAGCCTCCGAATTCGACCTCTAGCAACCCCAAAATTCCCATTTTTCACGTAAATGACTTGACTTCCATAATGAGAATTGTTTACCTTCTAGGTAGTCTCCAAATTCCCACTTTTCACTTAAATGACTTGACTTTCATAATGGGAATTGTTTACCTTCCAGTAGCCTCCAAATTCCCACCTTCAGGCAGCGCCAAAATTCCCACTTGCATGGAGAAGTCATCTTTACCAAAAGTGCGACTTGTATTATGAAATTGTTCTTCCCAAAAAGTAGAGGATAAAATTTGCCATTTTTGTAAAGTCTGGGAAGATGTAGTAGCAAAAACTTGCAAGTGCCATAACTTTCACTCTGTGGCTCCGTTTTAGGTCTCGTTTTTTCTATAAGTGCATATTTTCTTGAGCTCTACACATTGGTGGAGTATTTTCTTATTTTTATAAAAATCCATTATTGCACCTTTTTAGACCAAGCAACCTCTTGCAATCTCTGAAGGAATCTTGAGCTCTGGTCTTAATTAGATAGATTAATTAGTAATTAAAAACACTTGATAACTTTTCAAAACTCTAGGCCCGGGAAAAGGTCTGACAGGAAGAATGAATAGGCTACGGGGATTGCTGGATGGAAAATGGAGAAAGACAAAAAGAAATAAAAACAAAACCTGAAAGAAGCTGCGGGTAATTGCTCGAAAAATTTCTCCGATTAAGCGATTTGGAAAAATTCTTCCTCCTAGGTGAATGTTCTATGATGATAATTATGGGATGAAGTGCTTTCTATAACCTAAATCCTCCAGTTTTAGCTCAAACTATTTTTAAAAAAGCTTTATTTATTTAAAAATATATAAAACACTTGCAGACAAGGTCTGACGAAGGAATTGAGTGAGCTTTGGCATGTGGGTATTTGTCGAATTTGGCTTTTATGACTCTCTGGGGATACCTTAGAGCAATGCAAACAACTGGCAAAACAAACACAAAACGACCGTTACTTTGAAAAGAACGATTTTTTTTAAAAGGGGTAGTCCTAGATTTCAGGGTGAAATCTCGGGGACACTAGAATGCGAACATGAACTCTCTCATCTAGCATCCAAGGCCGGCTGAAAGAAGCTAGTAATGCGCTGATGTCCAGTGGAGGACGTAGTGGAAGGTATGGAATGCTGATTTAAAGAGTGAGAAGCTCTCTGAGCAGGTGTGGTGGATCTCCGCGGACATCTATGAAGGGATGATGTCGGCCTCATATGTGTCTGGAAGCTCTTGAACTAGAGGAAGGTGCCTTGGTTCTACACTAATCTAGTCAGGGTCTGTCTTGGTGTTATCGCCGCTTGGTGCCCCTCCCTGAAGGGATCACTATGAAGGATCTCACAACGAAGTCTGAGAGTCTCCCGCATATTTAAAGCTAGGCATCTCTGGTCATAATATCTGAAGAAACTGGTAAGGTTCGGATCCTCTCTAAAAAGACTAGAATCTCCCTTTGATCTCGTAATAGATGTAACACTGGAAAATGATACAATCTGTCTCGATCTCTTGAAGGGAGCAAAGGCATGAGATCCTATCTAATTGTGGCAATTGATGATCGTTTTCAACTCGAAGCTGTGGGTGCCCACTCCCTCTGGTCATAATATCTGAAGAAACTGGTAAGGTTCGGATCCTCTCTAAAAAGACTAGAATCTCCCTTTGATCTCGTAATAGATGTAACACTGGAAAATGATACAATCCTGTCTCGATCTCTTGAAGGGAGCAAAGCTGGCAGATCCTATCTGATTGTGGCAATTGATGATCGTTTTCAACCCGAAGCCTGTGGGTGCCCACTCTAAAATGGCCAAGCGGAGCGTGGAGGGCATGCATCTAGTGATGGGAGATGTATTGGGGTTGAGCGTTGAGACCATTGTTAGTGACTAGGAAGTGCGTAGCATAGAATGCCATCTTAGGATGCAACCCTCCATAAATTCACGTGATCTGGACAAACTATGGGTTAGTCCACGTGTTCTAGACAAACTATCTGTAAATGTCGCTTGGATGATTTTGTTTAAAGTCTTCTTGTTTGGTAGGAGGTGGGTTGGAGCGTTCAAGGAGTAAGCTGAATGGTGGGTTGGGGTTGAGCGTTGAGACCATTGTTAGTGACTAGGAAGTGCGTAGCATAGAATGCCATCTTAGGATGCAACCCTCCATAAATTCACGTGATCTAGACAAACTATGGGTTAGTCCACGTGTTCTAGACAAACTATCGTAAATGTCGTCTTGGATGATTTTGTTCAAAGTCTTCTTGCTTGGTAGGAGGTGGGTTGGAGCGTTCAAGGAGTAAGCCGAATGGTGGGTTGGGGTTGAGCATTGAGACCATTGTTAGTGACTAGGAAGTGCGTAGCATAGAATGCCATCTTAGGATGCAACCCTCCATAAATTCACGTGATCTCTGGACAAACTATGGGTTAGTCCACGTGTTCTAGACAAACTATCTCGTAAATGTCGTCTTGGATGATTTTGTTCAAAGTCTTCTTGCTTGGTAGGAGGTGGGTTGGAGCGTCAAGGAGTGGCCCGAATGGTGGAAGGTGGTGCATCTCGAAGGCCACAGATCCCGGTAGGCTCAAGACTCCGACATACCAACAACGAGAGCGACCAGGGTGGTCTAATAAGGTTATGGCCTCCAAGGATTAGTATGCTAAATATGGATACCTCTCTTCCGCAACAGAATCTACAAGTCTCTGGACGCGATGGAATAGCGAGACGAGGCCAAAGATTGCTTCTAGCCGAAATGGACGAGCACCAAACTCAACTAGGATGATATTGTGGGGTATGGTCTCTTTGTATCTAATAATGCGCTGAAGCAAAAGAATTTGAATTCTCTAAGCGTAGTCGAATTTGACTCAAGGATGACAACACCATTTGGTACCTTGTTAGGACACATTATGTGCAAGGATGGCTTATTGGTATAAACTATGGGTTAGTCCACGTGTTCTAGACAAACTATCTGTAAATGTCATCTTGGATGATTTTGTTCAAAGTCTTCTTGCTTGGTAGGAGGTGGGTTGGAGCGTTCAAGGAGTAACTGAATGGTGGAAGGTGGTGCATCGAAGGCCAACGAGATAAAAGTAGGCTCAAGACTCCGACATACCAACAACGAGAGCGAGGGTGGGGTGGTCTAATAAGGTTATGGCCTCCAAGGATTAGTATGCTAAATATGGATACCTCTCTTCCGCAGCAGAATCTACAAGTCTCTGGACGCGATGGAATAGCGAGACGAGGCCAAAGATTGCTTCTAGCCGAAATGGACGAGCACCAAACTCAGCTAGAATGATATTGTGGGGTATGGTCTCTTTGTATCTAATAATGCGCTGAAGCAAAAGAATCTGAATTCTCGAAGCAGAGCGAATTTGACTCAAGGATGACAACACCATTTGGTACCTTGTTAGGACACATTATGTGCAAGGATGGCTTATTGGTATAAATCCAAGGTTGCAGTAATAGTAAATCTTATTTCTAGAAAGTGAATTTGGTGAACTAGAAGATGTGATCTTATTTCTACTGAGAATGGGGTCGTGCTGAAAATTACAAGGTCAATCATGCAAGCAATTAGTTGTTAAAGTCGCACCATATCAGATCATTGCAAGATGGTGTCACTCAGATTTCACCCCGAAATCTGTGACTACCCAATTTGAAAAAATTTCGTACTTTTAAAATAGTGGGTCATTTGTTGTTTTTATTGCCTGAAAGTTCCTGTATTGCGTCAAGATAATCCTGAAGAGCCATATTAGCCCTTTTCGCCAAATACCCAGATGCCCAAAATTGTTTTATTATGTCGTCGGGATTTGTCTGCGGGAAATTTGTATTTAATTATTTTGAGCCCCGTATGAGGCTGTTTGCGCTCTGTTTTAACTCTATTATGAGCGAATATGTTATTATTCCTATATACCAGAAGGATTTTAACTTATTTTAAGTTTTGGGCTTTATTTGTAACTTTTGGCAATTTTTCGTGTTTTTGTGGTGTCCCGTTCTGTTTTCTGTAAAATTTCTCTGGAACAACTCCTTCGCCGGGTAAGCCCGATTTTTGGCCTGGAGCAGCTGGAAAACATACACGCACATTTTGCCCGGAGGAAGTCATCATCAGAGGTCTGGATCACTGGGAAAAAGCGAAGTCGTGCACAGGAAAGCCCCTGCGGGGATGGGCGCATTTTTGGAAAACAAAGGATTTGAGCTGCGATGGGAAAAATATAAGCCGCAGGTAGGATGGGAATTGTATACCTACCTTGCAGGGTACTTTTTCCCGTGTTATAAAAGTCACTTAAGCTGCAGTGGGAAAAATAGAGGCCGTAGGCAGGTGGGAATTTATTGCCTACCTTGCAGGGTGAAAATTCCCATGATATAATAAAAGGAAAGTGACTTAAGTGAAATCATGGGATTTTAGTGCCTACCTTGCAGGGTAAAGAATCCCATTGCAAAAGTCAAATCACTTAAGTGGATCATGGGATTGTGGTGCCTACCTTGCAGGGTAAAGAATCCCATTATGGTGAAAATTCTTAAAAATAGAATTACATGTGCAAAAAAGTGCGCCCCCTTTGGTGATGGATAAAAATAATTAAATTGATTATTTTTATTAAATTCTATCCTTGGAAAAAGTGCGCCCAAGCTTGAGGAGGTTGAAAAGTCAAAGGAGGATTAAAATAGAGCAATTAAATTAATTAAATTTAATTTATTTAGTGGCTGCCCCTCTCCTTGGAAAAAGTGCGCCCCATTTAGGAGTTATTTAATGATTTTAAATGCATTAAATCATTAAATTAATTTCTATTTTCAGTGGCTATGGTCAAAGCACACTGTGAGGCTAAAGTTAAGTGCTGTGTGAAGGATTAAATTGGATTAATTTAATTTATTGGATGGCTGTCCTTAAACATGCAATTTTTAAAAGAGAAAAGCATGATTTTTAATTAATTAATTGCCTTTAATTGTTAGGGCAATTATTAATTATAGAATTATGAAGGTTATATAAGCATGGGCAGCCATATGGATTTATTATTCAACACACAGGTAAAGAATTGCAGCAAGGAGAAAAAGTGCGCCCCCATTAGAGGAAGGATTTTGCACAGACAAAGTGCTAACAAAGGCTAAAAGCTTCCAGATTTGGCGCATGCTTTGGAAAAGGTTCATCTTCGTCTGCACAATTGTTTTCACAGGTGTTAAAGGAGCTCAGGTGTTGATTGAAAGGATTCATGATCTCTTTATGTGCAAATTAAACACCATTTTTTGGGGCAGCAGGCTTGAAAAGTGCAGATTTTTATAATTTAAATTCACTATTCATGCTCCGGTGGCCATTTTTGTCTGAATAAATTGCAGGAACTCATTACAGGTGCTTTATAAAAGAAAAGGAGTATTTATCAATGTCCAATACATTGCAAATATCCTCCGAATCTGAAGAATTGTCCAGATCTGCACCAGTATTGAAGAAAGCAGGCCAAATTAGAAGAAAAAGAATTATTCAGACAAAGATTGATAAAGCTATGGCAAAAGGAGATGAAAAAGAGAGCACGATGGATTCATGCATTGCTTCTAAACTTTCAGACATAGGAGACACGGATCTAGGCCCAGAACCTCTTTCTGATTTGATTGATAGATCCAGAGCTGGAAAGACTTCACTCATGCGTGCGGTCAAAAGTAGCGGAATTATTCGAGCTGCAGCTTTCCCATGTACAGCCCAATTGCCAGAGTTTGTGATGGAGTGTGCTAGATCCTATCATCCTTCATCTAGATCAGTGCGTGATGTTGCGGGAAAGACAATAATTCGTTTGGATGCAGAATTCTTCGATTATTGTTTGAAGATTCCAGTACGAAAGGTGGTGACTTCTATTAGCATTCAGGATGCTGACAGTAGGTGGGAAAAGCATAGAGCTGATTGTGTGAGCATCATGAATAGCCGGTTCATGAAGAAGCCTAGATCCCCTTCCAGGTTCCCGAGAACTCTTCCACGATCCAATTTGGTGCAGGAGGCGGATGATATTGTCAAATTGCTATGCAGGTTGAATGGTGAAGCGAATGCCTACACTTTCCGGACATGGATGTATGCTTTCATCAGGACCATTGAAATCAACAAGGTTGATTCTATAATCAGTTGGTCAGAAATTATTAGCAGCAACATCGGTGAGCAACTGCGGAACGTAAAGCGTACCTTCAGCTTCAAGATGACTTCATACTTGGTATATGCTGCAGCTTCACAGGGTGTCTTTTCCAAGCTAGATAGATGTGGTATTCTTTCCAAGGATCCCATTTTCGAGTGCTACCCACAGCTTACTGCACCTGCGTGCGAGAAGGACTTCAAAGTGATCAACGATGGTTTCTTCTACGATTTCATCTGCAGGTTAGACAAAGACTTGAAGACTCACAGAGTAAGCAAGGAAGCATGGGAAGCAGTGTCCAAGATTGGCAGTATATTCATCCAGTTTGCAGATTTCACATACCTCAGGGTTACGAGCTTTTCAGGTGAACCAACAAAGATGCCAAGGTACCCGAGTGACAGATTGATTGCCATGGAGCTAAGCAGGCAACTTGTGGAGTTACACGACCTTCAGTCGAAGCGGCACAAGTCTACGGGCTACTTCCCACTCACTGTGGGATATTACAGTTGCATCAGCATTCACAGAGCTCGAAGAATGGAAGCACAAATGTTGTCCGAGTATGAGCAAGAGTTCTTCCCTGCACGGCTTAATTTTGATCCATTTGGAATAGCCAGGAAGACAATCTCCCAGGAGTACGCACATGTGCCTTCGTTAGAAGATTTCTGGATGAAGTGCAGAAGTGAGTACGAGGTCAGAAAGAAAGATTTCAGCAGGCTGTCGGCAAAGCAAGTATTTGACTTTGGACTAGCGCGGATACCTGCGGATCTTAAAGATGATGGGAACGTGGTACTGGACACTTACCATCAAATGGGAGGAGATAAAGCTCTACTACAGGATAGCAATGGCAGCTGCAGCACAATAGAAGAAAGATCCGGAGCTGTGTTGGTGAGTACTTCGAGCTGGTTGCTAACGAAGGGATACTGCCTTGATGAAGTATTGATGAATCAAATCACGGGCAACTTCGGCGCAGGAGATTCCCTCAAGCGAAAGCATGAAGGAGAGAGCAGCAGAAGGTCCGAGAAGTTGAAAGTACGCAGAAAATCTCAAGAGAAAGAGGAGACCACTTCTACGACCATAGCTTTGACTCCGACTTCTCCAGTACCTAGTGGATCACCAACTATTGCACCACAGCAGCAGGATGTTTCCATGCCTTCATTGAAACCAGCAACGTTCATCTTCTCTCCGCAGCCACTTCGTTCAGCACCCGTTCCAGAGGAGATGTTGAAGCTGCAGATGACGGAGTTCGAAAGAGCTTTGTCCTTGGATGTTTCAGAGGATGGCAGCCATGATACTGTGGCACTTTCTGATGGAGAGGATGCAGAGCGGGAAATAGTAGCGCACTCAGCAACTTCTCATTCTCCGAGAAG
This sequence comes from Taxus wallichiana var. yunnanensis, assembly GCA_018340775.1. NCBI lineage: Eukaryota > Viridiplantae > Streptophyta > Pinopsida > Cupressales > Taxaceae > Taxus > Taxus wallichiana. The sequence continues at coordinate 315,002,377 of CM031239.1, forward strand.
TAATTTCTCGGAATGGTTAGCTTTGCAGTTGGTTCCGGAAGCAAGAATAGAGATGAACTTAGAGGAACATGACTTGCAGCTACTTCAGGATCTGAGCAGAAGAGACAGAAGGCCTAAAGTTGCTAAAGCAACTTCTAGGTTGATCATCGAGGATTCGGGAGAGAAGTTTGCTGAGATATCGATCCCGGCGGAAGGAAAGGTAGAAGAGGAACTCACGGCAGAAGATGTGACAGTGACCAAAATACCACTCGGTCAAGCTACCACTGAAGGATTGAAGCAGGACACGCAGACATTGCTGGATGCTTTGTTCCTTAGGCTTGACAATGAAAAGGCGGAGAAAGAAGAGCTACAGAAGCAAATATCTCAATTATGTGAGATCATAGCCAAGGTTGCTAAATCTTCCGTTCAGCCCATTTCAGCGCAGGTGAGTGATCATCTTATGCAGGAAATGGAAGATGCAAGCAATCAAGTAAAGGCTATTGATGAATGGAAGGATCTGATTATTCGTCAAGCTTCTGTGCAACTTGGAGAAGTGCCAGCCCGCCTAAAGGTTATGAACGATGCAGAAAATCAACTAAAGCAACTGATAGAAAGCATAAAAGGAATAAATACAGTTGCAGAGAGTAACCTGAGTGTTTTGGCCGAGATCAACAAGCTGCCGGGAGATGTATTGGTTGCAGAGCAAATTGTGCCGGATGGATCAGTCGAGAAGGGGAAGCAGCTAGAATTTGCAGTATCTTTCCGTTTGGAGATCTGCAGAGTTTTGCTGAAGAGGATGCAGGCACTTGAGAGCAGAACATCAGATTTGCCGGATAGTGTTATTTCTTTCACTGAGGAAAGAGTGGATGGAGGTATTACTTCATACGTGCGGATTGTTTCTAACGAGGTGCATGATTCTCTGGAGGGTTCTCTTCTGATGGTGCAAAAGAGGATTGATAAAGCCACCAAGCCTTTCACGATGAACTCTATCAGTAGGCTGGTGACACTGCAGGCAGACATTGCGAGATTTGGGCCAAGTTTGGAAGAAGTGGAAGCATGCAGCAAAGTGTTGAATGAAGGATTGCTGCAATTCAGGACAGAAAAGGAAGCAGTAGCTAAAACAGATGGAAAGATGCTGAACTATATGTTCGACAAGTATATCAGATATCAGAACAAGAAGAAGATGTAGATGTTACAGCTGGCATGACTTCTTCTATTTCTTTCTTCTTCTATTTTCTATGTTCCCGGATGGAATTGTAAACTTCTAAGTTATTGGTTTTGCAACCATTACTCGAAGTCATGAGGAACCTTTCTATTAGTTAAGTGATACATGTGTCACTTAAGAAGAAGTTAGTTGAGGATGATTGCCAAATGTCATCTTTACTTGTTGTTCATACTTTAGTTCAGTTTGAGTCTTCTATTTGTACTTTCCCTCCTACATTCTATAAGTAGGAGAAGAACCTTCGGGTTAATCATCGATCAGAATTTGTAAGAAGCAATCTTGTGTTCTAGACTTTGTGCTGAACCCCTGAGAGCCAATTGTTGCAGAGGAATACAAAGAAGCAGGTTTCCGGAGAACTTTGTGTCACGGTGTATTTTGTTTCTTGCTTCTAAATCTTAGATCTCTTAATAGACTTTGTGTTATTTTAGATCTAGATCTAGAGCTGCCTTTGCTTTATAATTCTGTGTGTTCAAATCTATTTGAGTTTCTTCTATGTGCATGCAATTAGCTCTGCAATCTACTAATTGGGATGCACATCTTCCTCATTTCTTCTCTGTAATTCCTTTACTTCCTTCTTCTGTAATTTTCCTTTCTTAAACAGCTGCTTACTTGCTGCAGAACTTCTTAGTTATGGTTCATGAACTAAGTTGTTAAAGTAAAACCCCTGATAGATAGAAACACATTTTTATTGACAAATCTGACACGGGAGCCTCACCGGTTAAATGAGGGAGATTTATCTCATGACTGCCTAGGTTTGATGCTATGCAGAAAATCTAGCCAACACAAGATAACTCTACAAAATGGGAGGCGGTGAAATTTTGCGGCGAGGTGTTTTAGAACATGAAAGGATAGATGTTCATCGCGAAGCGCATAAAGGGATTGCAGGGGGCCACTATGCTTGAGACGCAACTACGCGGAAAATTCTTAATGCAGGTCTCTGGTGGCAAAGTTTGTTTAAAGATGTGAAGGCATACACCAGAGTGTGTGACCAATGCCAACGGGTCAGTAAACCAAATAAGCGTGATGAAATGCCCCTCATACTAGTGATCACGCAGGAACCATTTGCAAAATGGGCGATATACTTTTAGTTACTTTCCATCTTGTTGCGTGATGAAGTGGAGCTTGCTAGATAATTACAGCCACAAACTATCTAACTAGGTGGGCAGAAGTTGCTCCTACCAAGGATTGTACAACAACAATGACGAAAAGGTTCTTATGGGAAAACATTATCAGCTGATTTGGATGTTCGTTAAGTTTGACAAGCGATAGAGGGACACACTTCTTGAATGACACTATAAGGATTCTATTGCGAGAGTTTATGATTACACATCATAAAACATCACCTTATCACCCATAGACTAACAACACAATAGAATCATTCAACAAGATTCTGAGTAACACATTGACAAAGATATGTGACGTTGAGCATCAGAATTGGGATGTGATCTTCTTTCTATAGAATGGGGTGGTGCCTGAAAATTACAAGGTCAATCAACGCAAGCAATTAGCTATTAAAGCCAAGTTGTATCAACTCACTACAAGACAACTCTACAAAATGGGGCACGGTGAAATTTTACGGTGATGTGTTTTAGAACATGAAAGGACCGATGTTCTTTGCGGAGCGCATGAAGGGATTGCAGGGGTCCACTACGTTGGAGACGCAACTGCGTGGAAAATTCTTAATGCAGGACTCTGGTGGTAAAGTTTGTTTAAAGATGCAAAGGCATACACCAGAGCCTGTAACCAATGCCAATGGGTGAGAAAACCAAAAAAGCATGATGAAATACCCCTCATACGAGTGATTGCCCATGAACAATTTGCAAAATGGGTGATTACCTTTGTAGGTCTTAGCAATCCTACTACGCGACGAAGTGGAGTGCACTACATAATCACAGCCACATACTATCTAACTAGGTGGGCAAAAGCTGCTCTTACCAAGGGTTGACAACAACGACGGCAAGTTTCTCATGTGAAAACATTATCGGCCGATTTGGATGTTTGTTAAGTTTGACAAGCGATAGAGGGACAAACTTCCAAACGTCCCTATAAGGATTCCATTGCGAGACTTTATGATTGCACATCATAAAACATCACCCTATCACCCACAAGCTTACAACACAGTGGAAGCATTCAATAAGACTTTGAGTAACACATTGTAAAGATATGTTACGTCAAGCGTCAAGATTGGGATGATAAGGTTTCAGCAGTTCTTTGGGCCTATAGGACAACATATAAGTGATTCCATTTTAGCTTGTCTATGGAATTGAGACAGTATTACCTATAGATTTTCTAGAACCATCACTTCGAATCACGCGACTTGCCAACTTAGATGATGAAGATTCTATTACGGAACGCTTGACACAATTATTACATTCGGATGAAACTAGGTTACAAGCCTGATGCTCACAAAATATTGAGAAAGTGAGATAGAAAGGTTGGCATGATCAAAATACAAAGAATAAGAATCTTAAGGTGGGCGCAAAAGTTTTACTTTATGATTCAAAGTTTGCGCGCCACCTTGGGAAACTAAAGACCCATTGATGAAATAGTGGAGATTTTTCTCTTTGGGGCATGTCTGATAAAGGACCTTAGCGGCATCCTTCTACCAAGTTACTTTAATGGAAGTAGGCCGAAGTCCTATTTCCATTAAAGTAGAATGACAAGAAAATAAGCGCAGGACAATTGCATAGTTCATTGTTTAGTTGTCGTTGTGAGAAAAAGCACATAAGATAAAATAAATACATTAATGTCGAATGAATGACCACAAAGTAGGTCAAAGGGACTACAGAAAACATCGTGTGCAAATACAAAGCGGGAGAACCAAAAGGTATCCAAGAAAGAAGAATACAAAGCTAGAGAAGCTGGCAAAACCGGAGAGAGCAAACCCCCAAACCCAAAAACGGTGGTGGAAATGCAAAAAGAAGAGGGAAGGGGGAGCTGCTAGGGAAAACGGAAAGGGAGAAACATTGAGGAAATTCTATCAGGGGATGGTAGATCCCACTCTCCTAACATTCGAGGCCAATTGGAAGAAACTCTGGATGGAATGACGACTAGACGAAGAGGCGATAGGATGCCTACAATGTTGTTGTCTGGACACCGTACTATATCTCGAAGGCCTGGTAGATCGAGTTTGTCTCTTGGTGCAGGGCTTGGTGTGGGCCTGTCTAAGATGGCTCGGGAACTGTGGATGGTTTCCTAGGCCGAACAAATTTGGAGTAAGAAGCGGAGGTGGCCTCACCTTGGTGCTTGGTGCCTCTCATTGAAGGTAGCATTGTGAAGAAGGAAGTGATCCGTTAGGAAGAATCTGGTTTGGAATGTGGCTGAAGAGTGTGCTCACGAAGCCTCAGAGCCTCTGTAAGTATAAAGCTAGGCACTTCTGATCCTCATACCTAAAGAAGTCAGAAAGAGCTGTGCCCTCTTGAAGAGGTAGGAAAACCTCCCTCTGATCTCGTAGTAAATGGGGCAGGAAAAGATGAAGTGTGTCTCCGTCTCAGTCTCTTGGAGACTACATAGTTGGCAAATCCTATCCGAATGATCAAGGTGGTGATCCGTCTCACACCGGAGTTTGTGAGAACCGACTTTGAGTTGACCAAGGGGATGCGAAGGGCATGCATCCAAAGTGATGTAAAGTATAATGAGACCGTCACTCAACTCCAAAAAGTGCTCAACATAAAAGGCCATTTTAGGGCGTAACCCCCACAAGGGTTCACCCAAGTGGTGTGGATGAATTTCTGTAAATATCATATCTGATGATCATGTTCATCACTTGTTTGGTAGGAAGAAGGTGGCTCGAAATGTCAAGGATACCGAAAAGGAGGAAGATGATCCATCTGAATACCCATTGTCCCCAAGAGGTGAGAAACCTCAGCATACCAACTGCGACTACAACGAGGGGAATCAGAAAGAGAAATATTCTCTAAAGAGAAATATGCCAAGCAGAGACTGTCTCGCCCCTCACACCGAGTCCATGAAGCCTCAAATGCAGTATAAGAAATAGATCAGGTCAAACATGGTCTCCAATTTGAAAGGACGGGCTCCAAACTCAACCAAAATAATGTGCTGAGAGACAGTTTGCTTGCACCTGATAAAATGGTGAAGGAGAAGTGTCTGGACTCTCTCGATAGAAGCCCAATCAGTCTCCAATAAGGAGGTTTTCCCATTTACAGAGCCGTAAAGGAAAGTGGGTCTGGTGAGGGAGCCCATGAGGGACATTTTGGAGATGTCTTGGAAGTGGTGGCGAAAGCATTGTCTCTTGAGGAGGGCTAAGGATCCATAACCCTTATTGACATGAGGCTAGAGGGCTTGTCTCAACTGAAACGCGCAGACTAGAGAATTGAACACCCAAGTAGGTATATGTGCTGGTGATCTCGATCTCCTCACCCCTGAAATAGAATCGGAGGTGCGAGGTCTTCAGGCCATTGAAGACCATAACCTTGGTTTTAACCGGGTTAATCACAACCGCCAAATATCACGAAACAAGGCCAGTTAGCGTCCAATTGCTAAATATCACGTAACAAGGCAAAACCAGTTAACTATCCAACTGTTTTTGCAGACCCTCCGGAGAGGATGCCAAGAGGACCACATCATCAACAAATAAAAGGATGGATATCAGGACTTGGTGAAGAAGGCACCCATCATTGTCTGAATATGCTCATGGAGAAAGGACTTAAGCTCATCAATGTATATCCCAAAGAGAGTTGGGGATAGGAGACAACCCTGTTTGACCCCAATGGTACTCTGATGAAATCCGACACCCCATGAGTTGTGCGGAGGTGACCCAAAACAGTCTCGTATAGATGCATGATGGCGGTGAGAAGGGTCTCGAAAATGCCAATATTTATGAGTCTCTAAAAAAGTGCCACACGCAGAATAAAGTCAAAAGCTTTTCGAAAGTCTACAAAGCAATAGTAGACTTTCGACAAGTGATGGCATGCCTCCTCAATGATAGCCCAAAGAGTAAAGATATGATCAATAGTCTAGTGATCAAGACGAAAACCCGCTTTCCCCGGGCCGTGAGGTGCCCTGCGCTCTAGTTCCTCGGAAAGCTGCATATGTAGGACTGTAGCGTAAAGTTTGGAGAATGTGTGAACCACCATAATTGTCCTGTAGTTGTTGGGATCCAAGCTAAGGCCCGATTTGTGGATCGGGTGGATGGTATGATGCGACCAAGTCGGCGGAAAACCATAACATACTATATGGTTGAAGAGGTTGGTCAAAAAGCTACCGAGTACCCCAATACCATACTTGAAGAATTCTTCTTGGAACCCCTTCCTCATCCACTGCACGCTACTATTCATCACTCTAACTGCCTCTCTGATATTTTTGTATGTGAATAAGTGGCATGAAGATGGTGGATTAACAACCTGGATATGCGGCTGTCCAGGAATATCATAAAGATTGGAAGTGTGAGAGAACATGGATTTGGGGCTAAGCTCTGAGGGAAGAGGAGAATGGCGAGGGAAAATGGTATGCCAAAAATGTTTAGGCGAGCGTCAGAGAGACGCACATAAAGTTCGTCTACGTTGGGAGATATAGAGGCGTTTTTTACGGCGAAGGAGGTAACAATAGGAGGTTTTCAAGGTGGGATATGAGGGATGGGCCTGGGTAAAAGCATGTCGTAATTGGCGGTGTAGAGATTTGCACTCGTCATCATACCACTTGTTCATAGGGCAACCTTTTTGTTGGTGGGGAGTGAAGGAAGACCAGGTGGAGCTAGGGAAGGACATGAGGATGGCTTCCGAATGATCAAGACAGTAATCATACTTGGGAGCGACACTATCCAAAGAAAATAAGTGAGCCTCAAGTGGGAGAAGTTGCCGAATGTGGGAGGAAAAGGTGTTTGGATCCCCTTTGTCAAACTGAAAGGTGGTGTGGGGGAGGTCGGTGGTGTGGGGGAGGCCATGAAGGGGAACAGTGACAGGAGGGGTAATGTCAACATGGAAGGATATAAAGAGAAGAGCATGATCAACAAGGAGAATGGGGGAAATAGAGAAATGGCTGATGATGGACAAGGAGTTTTGGCTAGAAAGGACATAATCCACCACACTCGCACCCCCACCATGAGGTCGGCAAGTGAAGAAATGAGAGTCAAGAAAGCTAGCAATCCCGTTGAGGATCAATAACTCATGTGGTTTAGCAAGTGCAAGAGGTGTCAGCCATAACCGCGGTGAGGGGAATTCAATCATCCTCTCTCGAAGTCCTATGCTGGTCAATTGTTTCGGAGGGAGGCCATGAAGGGGAACAGTGACTGGAGGGGTAATGTCAACATGGAAGGATATAAAGAGGAGCATGATCAACAAGGATAATGGGGGAATTAGAGAAATGGCTGATGATGGACAAGGTATTTTGGCTAGAAAGGACATAATCCACCACACTCACACCCCCACCATGAGGTCGGCAAGTGAAGATATGAGAGCCAAGAAAGCAATTCCCGTTGAGGATCAATAACTCATGTGGTTTAGCAAGCTGCGAGAGGTGTCACCATAAACTGTGAGGGAACTGAATCATCCTCTAAAGTCCTATGCAAGTCAATTGTTTCTGGATCCACCACTTGAGTGCAGAACATATCCTTTGAACGATTGTGGAGAGGAACCTGAAGGGTTCTGGTGTGGGCATTAAAATCACCTAGAATGTCTTCCCCAACCACTGAGTACTGAGCAATGTTGTCATACAAGTCGATAAAGGATCACCGTCAAGACCATTATGGATGGCATATTGGGGGAGGCCGGAGGGAAGTAACAAACAACAATGAAGATCTCTGGGATGATGTGCTACACCCCGAATGCGAGACCCACCGCTGAGTGTAGAACATATCCTCTCGAACAATTGTGGAGAGGAACTGAAGGGTTCTTGTGCTAGCATTAAAATCACCTAGAAGAATGACTTCCCCAACCATTGAGTACTGAGCAATATTGTTATACAAGTCGATAAAAGGATCATTGTCAAGACCATTATGGATGACATATGGGGAGGAGGCCGGAGGGAAGTAACAAACAACAATGTAGATATCCCTGGACTGATGGGTGGACCCCGAATGCGAGACCCATATGAACCTGAGAAACTCATCTTTGGTGACCAGAGAAATCTTGCTCTAGAGGGAGTCTCTATATAAACAAGTATTAAAATCACCTTAAAGAATGACTTTCCCAACCATCGAGTCTTCGAGCAATTTTGCTATACAAGTCGATAAAAGGATCATCGTCAAGAACATTATGGATGACATATGGGGAGGAGGCTGGAGGAAAGTAACAAACAACAATGAAGATATCCTTGGACTGATGGGATGGACCCCGAATGCAGACCCATATGAACCTGACAAACTCATCTTTGGTGACCAGAGAAATCCTGCTCTAGAGGAAGTCTCTATATAAACAAGTAACACCTCCTGAACCTCTGACACCACTTGTACTTCTAGTCTCCTGCCTATAAGTAGAGAACTACGACCTTCCGTGATATCAGGGAGAGGCCGCACAAGGCTCTCATGGGTCTCGAGATGAAGATAAGATAAGATAAGATAATTATATTAATGTCGACGAATGACCACAAAAGTAGGTCAATGGGACTGCACAATACAATGCCAAAAGATCCAACAAGGAGACCCGAAAGGGTTAGCCAAACAACAAGAAAGGAGAGAAGAGAAAGGAAAGAAGGAGAAGCAAGGGCCACAATGGCCAAAAGAGTGCAAAAGGGTGGAGCTGAAGAAGGAGCTTCATTTATGATACAATCACCTAACACTTGAGGCTGACTGGAAGTAGTTGGTAATACGCCTGTGTCCTGTGTTGGTGTGGAGAGTTTGGGATGTCGGTGTCTAGGAGAAGGATGCCCGTGGATCCAAGAGCATTGTGAATGAGTGTAGGTGAAGATCAAAAATGTCCATTACCATTCCAACATCTGATAGACATGCCCGTGTTTTGTTGCCTCTCCCACTTGGCCCGTCATTTGGAAGTCCCAGGTCAAGACTCCCATCCGGGAGGGAAAGTGTCTCTTATTACCACGCATGAGGTTCTTGATAAGCGCTTGCTTCCCGCCTTACGCAATGCCAATATCGGTTCCCTCGAGTGTTTGAGCTCGGCTAATTATGATTTGGTAAGATCTTCATTGAGGAAGATCTTATTAGGAAGAGAATATAATATGTATTTGGCCCTAAGAGCCCCGAGTCTATCTCTTTGCAGATCTAAACCAAAGGAAGAGGGTAGACTCATATCCCACCAAGCATGATCTAGCATATTTTTGGTATGGGCATTGAAGTCCCCAAGATGATGACCTCCCTGAGCCCAGAACTGAGATATAGCAGCATAAAGGTATGTTTGAGCTCGGCTAATTATGATTTGGTAAGATCTTCATTGAGGAAGATCTTATTAGGAAGAGAATATAATAGCTTTTTGGCCCTAAGAGCGCTGAGTCTATCTACTGCAGATCTGAACCAAAGGAAGAGGGTAGACTCGTATCCTAACCAAGCACGATCTAGATTAATATCTTGGATACCCAAAGTATCTCTAATGAATGAATTCCCAACCATCAACGGGTCATGTGACAATTGGAGTGAGGGGAGCCCCTTACGTTAAGTCAACTCACGTTCGCGCCTAGTGCATTCCTCCCCATGTTTGGCTTTGAAAATATCTTCAACAATAACCATAGACGGGGAGTGCAGAGGACTACGAAAAGCTTTATTATGGGAGGAGAAACAAAGAGTAAATGGTACAAAGTATTATTACAGAAGCTATCAGGAAACAAGGGGGCACACTAAAACAAAAGAATGTATACTCTATAATTCGCATACGTAGTTCAGAAAATGCTTGATAAGGAAATGGTGCTGGGACAAAGTGTGGTGAATGGAGGAATGGGGAACCTTCAAGAAGGATGTTAGCTTGATAAGGAGCTATGGGCAGGAGGCACATAAGAAAGTGCACAAGGGAGGGAGACACGACCCAAGAACATAAGCTCATTCACATAGCCAAGGGCACGAGGGAAAAAAGCTACCATGAAGAAGCCCATGACGCACACTTAACGGTAACTACGAAGCAAACGAAAAAAGGAGCAAAGGACAACGTCAACAACCTGGGAATTAATTGCGGTTATGAGGAACTAAAAGCTCTCGCGCAGAAATAAATGGAACATGCATTTATTGTTTATAAGATGGGTAAAAATAGGAAGAGGGCTAATTAGTTTTAGCTAGCTTGTAGTAAAAATGAGAGCCTTGGTGAAAAACAACGAGATAACTTGGAAATATGACTCAATGCTCGAGCTCTGACGGAAATCAATCACCATTTATTCCAACTCAAGCTTTTTCAGATCTAGAATGGTGCGCTAGAAATGTTTGGGAGAGTGGATAAGTGACAAACATAGCTCACGGCACCTATGAGAGATAAATGTGTGTTTCTTATGTCGAAGGAGACGACGATAGGATGACTTCAGGGAGGGGAAGGAGGTAAGGACATGCAAGAAAGCAAAGCGGAGTTTTTGATGGAAGGCTTTGCATTCCTCGTCATACCATTTGTTCACAAGACAAGTACCATGGTGAGTGACATGGGGAAGGAACTTGTGGTTGCCTCACGAATAGTGCAAGATAGGGTATTAAACATCCGGTTCAAGGTGAGAGAGGAGAAAAGGGGAATGGGGGAGAAGCAGACGAAGGCAGGAGGAAAAGGTGTCGGGATCCCCGTGTCAAATTTCCAAATAGTACGTGATATACGGGGAGGGTGGGGTCTTGGGGGAGAGCTTGGAGGGAAAAGGAGAGGCTCGCATGGTGAGCAAGAGGGATGGGGGAGGTATGTAAGGAATCAAATCGGGGTAGTCATGACGTAATCAACAACACTGGCCCCACCACAAAAGGGTCTGCAGGTGAAGGACCGAGAATCAGGAAAGCGAGGAATGCCATTCAGGATCAGTAGGTCATGAGATTCCCCTAATTCGAGAAGATGTCGACCATAGGAAGTCAGGGGCCCTGTCGTGTCCTCAGAATCTCGCTGGAAGCCAACCAACTCGGGATCCACCTCAGAAGTGCAAAGTACATCGTCGGTCCTGTCGTGCCTCAGAATCTGCATATTTTTGGTATGGGCATTGAAGTCCCCCAAGATGATGACCTCCCCAGAGCCCGAGAACTGAGATATACCAGCATAAAGGTCAAAGAAGGGGTCTCCATTTGGGCCGTTGTGGATGGAAAATGAAGAGGAAGCTGGAGGGAAGTAGTAGACCGCAATAAAGATGTCTCTCAGGAGGGGAGAGTTACGTTTGATCCGAACCCAAAGAAAGCGGGCAGACTCATCCTCAGCGGCAATAGAAATCTTGCTCTAAAGGGTGTCCCTGACTAAACAAGCAACCCCGCGCGAGATCCCCGACGCCGTCGAACTCCGAGTCTCCCGTCTCGTAAAGCGTAAAGCTAGTAGTAACCACTGATGTCGGGAGAGGGCGAACCGGGCTCGCATGTGTCTCCGTAACAAAGAGAAGGTCCGAGAGACCTAAGGCATCATGCAGGAGGCCAGAAGAGGACCAAAAGGACCCATTTCCATTCCAGCATGCGAAGGAGATGCCCTGCTTCCGAGCCTTCTCCCGTCGGAACCGTCATCTAGAACTAGAGCTGGATCCGGAAGCCCAACCAAAAGGGAAGGAATCCCGAACCATTGGCTTGAGGTTATGAATCACCGCCCATTTCCCTACTTTTCTGGCTTCCATGACAATTTCCCGAGATTTCTTGAGTTCGACAACTTGTTCTCTAGTAAGATCCTTGTCGAGAAAGACCTTATTGGGTAGAGAGAAAAGTTTCCGCTTGGCTCTGAGAGCCTTAAGGCGGTCATCAACTGACTTGAAACGGATAAAGAGAGTAGATTCCAGACCAAACCAAGCTCTATCCAATTGAACCTCGGGCAGCTCCAAGTTATCTGTGAGGAACTTCGAAGCAATGGCTAGGGGTTGAAAGAGGGAGGAGTGGGCAATCCTCTGACCTTAAGGTTCAGCTCCCTGGAATGTATGATTCTCTCATCCACTAGTTCAGCTCCCTCGAAAGAAATTTCTAAATTCATAAGAGGATGTAAACTTTGTTGTAAAAGCAAGCCTAAAATCAGAAAGGAAGGTTTGTATATGCCTTTAATAGTCATTACTCGTTCGTGGGAAGATATTTCTATGAATTTATTAGGAGGATGGCTTGTCTAAACATGGCCATGATTATCTATATTTTGTTGTTGATAGATTCAATAAGATGTGTGTTCTTATGGCATGTAAAAAGACAATAAAAGCATATGAGGCAGCTGAACTTTTATTTGCTAATGTATGGGTGCATTTTGGTTTGCCAAAGTCTATTGTTTCTGACAGAGATTCCAGGTTCTTGGGGAAGTTTTGGACTACTTTGTGGGACAAGATGGACACCAAGTTATAGAGGAGCATGGCCTTCCATCCATAGATAGATGGAAAAACAGAGGTGGTGAACATGACTTTGGTGCAGCTGATTAGAGGATATAATAGCAAATATCCACAGACTTGGGATGAGTCCTTAGCCTACATTCAACATTCCTACAACTGAGCAGTACACACATCCACTATGAAGTCACCATTTGAAGCATGTTTGGGATATCTACCTATGAATCCACTGGACATAGCAGTTGGGCAGCAGGAAGAAGGGGAGATATGTGATTCAGAGGTGACTAGAGCAGCGAAATTCATTGAGAGGATCCGGCAAATCCATCTCAAGGTGAAAGAATAATTAGAGAAATCTCAAGCCAAGTATAAGGCTAGACACGATCAGCATCGGAGGGAACACAAACTTCATGTTGGAGACAAAGTTTGGCTTTACTTGAGAAAGGAGAGACTACAAGGCCAAGCAAGGAAACTCAAGCCACTACGGTATGGACCATTCACTATACTAGAGCAAGTTGGAGAAAATGCCTTCAGGCTTGATTTGCCACCATTCATGCGGATGTACTCAATAGTAAATTGTGAGAACTTGCACCTATATGAGCCATCCATGCTTGACGAAGAAGAAGAGTGTCAGTTGCTACCTTCCATAGAAGATTGCGTCTTGGATTCACGAGGCGAATTGGAGGAGGACGTAGTGCTACAACAGAAGATCAAAGAGACAAGGAGAGGTCCATAGGAGTCTTGGCAGGTTGGACTAAAAGGGAAGACACCAAGGCAGATAGACTACATGAGCTGTCAGCGGGGTATATACACTATATGGTACAAACACTAATTTTTAGCGAAATTGGTGTGTATGATGCATGTCAATATGTCCACTTGTATTTATGAGATTGTTGATCTGGGTGTCTAGATATAAAATAAATAAATTATTTAAACTTTGTTTGATTGTTTATGAATGTAGCAAAATTATTTGGGCCCTGCAATATTTGAAGAATCCAAGCTGAATATTTTATTTTTGGGAATCATCTTCCTAAAACTTACACTCTTAACACGGTGATATTACTGCTCACTTAACATTGACAGGTTTTGGTTTTGTCTTTTAAAATTTTGTTTCACTGCTTAATGTTATTTGGGTTTGAAAGGTGATTAAGGATTCTCATTAATCAATGCTACAAGATATACTGTTGCAGGGATGGTATAGCAGATTGCAGAGAGATGGGGGGGGCACTGACTGGTAGATGTCATTGCTAAACTTAGGTTTTTAATCTTCCATTGAATACAAAACTTAGAATTGAATACACCAAGGGAATGTGTGACTCCCAAGCATTCTTTTAAAAAGGATATATGTAGCATAGTGTTGGAATGGACGCATTTGTTTCCTAGAATCTCATGTTCTAATGTTATGGACTTTGGAAGCCTATAAGAGTAAAATCTCCAATCATTAAATGGTTTTTGTCATACATTAGCCAGCGAATTTGTTTCCTAGAATCTCATGTTCTAATGTTATGGACTTTGGAAGCCTATAAGAGTAAAATCTCCAATCATTAAATGGTTTTTGTCATACATTAGCCAGCCATTAATGAACATTCCCTATACTGAAGAACGACAACTGATGTAGGCAAAACAATATAAAAAATGGATGATACCTGCTATATTGTTTGGATTTTTGTGCAAGCTTCTGAGCCAGGTACATTGGGTACATTGGCATAAATTCATGGTTAAAGAGGTGCACCTCCAAATGGACACACACAATCCACACAAGTACCTGATGTGCATTCATCTTCATTGATGTCACTATTGATTCTTCTCTTAAAGAAGAGTACAGGAGATTGAGAAAAGAATTTTGTAGAATATGCTTAACGTTGATTCTGTAGCAGGCCAAAAGAACTAAGAAATTGTTTGGGTGTAAGAGAATGAATTATAATCACGAAATACAATGGATATGGCTTGCATGAGAAGATGACAATTAATGCAACTATGACAATTAAGATGTAAAATATTATGAGTATCCACTGTAGCAACTGTGATGCATTTGGAGTGTTGGCAGGTTCTTGACACTGCACACCATGTTGCAAGTATTTCTATTTCCACTACTTCTGTACCTTACAATGAAATGGCAAGCCAGTGTGTGGCTCTATTAATGGGCAAGCAAAAGAAGATGTCGATTCTCATGAGCTTTAAGGGAAACACAAATCCATTGCTTCCTCTATCAGACAACAATGATTCAAGTAGATCAACTACGGATGAATCCATTCAAGGACCCAATAAGGTGGGTTGGTTGAATAAATTTCTTCTTTTTTTCATTTTTGTTCTTCCTTAGGTTCTCTAAAAAAAAAAATCATGAGGATTTTTAATAATTAGGGACAGAGGTGTTTGCAGATTAAAAATGATTCAGTTGCTGGAGGCTTTTTAAGGGAAAATGACTTATATTGCTCGGAGAAACATTTGTATCCTGATAGAGATGATTGTGACTGGATATTGCTATTGAGATAACACATGCCACATAATATCTACATGTCATGGAATATTTAGCATCTCACAAAAATAATAAAATTTGAGTAGAGATGGATGCTTGAGTTACCTGCTTAAGATAATTGCTAAACTTAGGTTTTTAATCTTCTGCAAGGAGTTGCCAATTGTACAAAACTTTATTTCCATGTTCCATTGAATACACCACACTGGATTTATTTAAAACCTGAATTGTAGTATCTCTATCGTGTGGCAGCGACACCTCTGCCTGATGGTTTTTCATTTTACAAAATGGCATCTCAGACCATCTGTCAACACTTTGATATTATTGCATGTCTGGATGCTTCCTTTTCTTCTAGTTTGGTGTTTCTGTCTTTGAGGTAAAGTGAAAATTGCTCATTGATGCTCGAAATCCTATTTTTTCATTTTCATCTTTTGTGGACTTGTTTTGAAGATGAAGTTCAACACATTGATTCACTTCCTCTCAAGCCATTTCTTGTACCTTGTTCCTCAACTTTCTTGAAGTCTCATCTTACATTGTGAGGATGTTTGTGAGGAATTTTGCCCCTGGCCTCACCTTTCTCTCCACCCCCTCGATTGCCCCTATGGACCGGCTCGTGCCGCCCGCCCCTTGCCTCACCTTTCTCCAATCCCCCTTTGGTCGCTCTCTGTAATTGGTATATCGCCCCACCCCCATGTTATCACCCCATCATTTGCGCCCGTGTCACCAACACCCCCACAAAGCAAAATAAACAAAGAAGACCTAAAAGCCAGCCGCGATTGTGACCGACACCCAACTCATAGGTCGCGATTGCGTAATCGGCTACAAAAAAACTTGAAAAACAACCAATCATTATAGCGATTGACCTGTAACAAAAAAACATCTAGTCATTATAGAGGCAAGCCTCTAAAAAATATTCCCGATCACTGCCCCTTCACCATTCCACATTCACAACCCAAGCCCCCGCACGCTCTCGCCTTGCCCTCACATGCCCTTTGCCTTGGGCATGCATACTTTCCACCGTTCCCTCACGTTCTCTCCTCCTTGGGCTCATACGTGCTCCACCTTGCCCGCTCTCCACCTTGCCCTCGCGCGCTCTTTTCCTTGGGTTAAGGCTTTCTCTGCTCCGTGCGATTTCCGCCTTACGCTCATGCATTCTCCTCCTTGGGCTTGCGTGTGCTTTGCCTTGCATGCTCTCCACCTTTCCCTCACACGCGCTCCACCCCGTGATCTCTCCACCAACCCCTTCTCCCTATCCATTTCACATGGATTCAATTCACTCCCATGCTCATTCTCACCCCGACTTGCTCCGCCAACACCTCATTGACCGCATTGCCAGGATTGAGTCCCAACACTTAGGGGGACTTCCACCCACACCAACTTATCACACAATTTTCAATGATCCTATTCACCCTATGGTACCATGCCACCCCTATCCACCACATTTCAAACTTCCCACATTTGACAAATTCAATGGCACCAAAGACCCTCAACACCACTTACATCTATTTCGTCACGCATGCCACCTCATTCAACATGATGACACACTCTTATGCACCTTTCCACTTTCACTCACTGGCCAAACACTTGACTAGTATTCCCACCTCCCACAACATAACATTTACACATTCACACAACTTGCTAACACATTCATATCCCACTTCTTCATCCATATTGCACCCAAAACAACACTAATTGACATTCACATGCTTTGGTAATACCATAATGAGTCTATTGTTGGCTTTGTTGTGCATTGGTGTGTACTCGTTCATCCTCTCATTTCCACTCCCACAATCCGAACTCATTGACCTCTTTTCTAAAATTTGTGCCCCTCACATCTCACACCACATACAAATTCATCCACTTCATGCATTTGACGAGGCCATGCACATGGCACAACACCTCGAGGATGTCCATTTTGGTCCTCCTACCTTACACATTTTTCGGCTTCTCCTTCACCTATTCCACCATCACACTTCCATGTTCATAATGTCATGCAACTGAATCCTCCTCACAGTTCATCTCCTTCTACACACACCTCTTTGCATTTGTCCCATTCTACTAGGGCTCATTGCTTCATCCAACCCACTCACACATTTACTCCTTTGACTGAATCACTTTCTTCTATTCTCCACTAGTTGCTTGACGTACATCTCATCACTCTCCCTCCCACGCTAGCCCCACCATTGTGGCGTGCCTCCTAAGAAATATGTGTTTATCATCGCATGCGACGGTTGTTCACCGACTCATGTCCCTAACTACCATGCGCGTGCGCCTACACAAAGTGTATGATAGAATAAATGTGTCCATAATGCAATGTTAACCTACTATGTAGTCCATATTTCCACACATTTATAGATATGTCCCTCTGGACTTGTGACTCTACTATAGTTGGGGCATCTTCGTGTGCCATTGTTTCGCACGAACCTAACCTTCATGGCCTCCTTTACGTGCATCCATAATAACAACATCAGTTGATGTGTTGCCCACCATCTTGCCGTTGTACCTTTCAAAAAATATACTAAACAATTAAGTCATGCCTCGTCGGTTTGCATATAGGCCTCAATGTCTTCGAGAAAATCTTGGATATTTTCACTTCCACTAAAACTTGGTGGAGTCTAGGGGTTTTCCATACTGATCCTTCAAATACTTCTGTGAATGTATGTAGGTGCTTGGATAGAATGGTATCTAGATGCTCTCTTAATCATACCACAATCTCGCCCTAGCAGTTTGTATGAACCATGCGCCCAATTTTCGCATGCCACACTAGTTGTATCGGACATCGATTGGTTATCTCCCCACTTTATTTCTCCTTCCATAGTTGGCTCAAAATTATCTATCTCTGTAGCTTGGATATTGTATATATGCTTCGTGTTCTTCCATAGTCTCCACATAGGGCGTATTTTGTTTAGGGTCCATCGGGAAGATGACACGCTGACCTCCGTTTTCGAAACTCACACATTGTTTCTTGAATTGTAAGTATGCATTATTGGCATAACACCAAGGCCTTCCGAGTAGCGTCGGAAATTTATCCGCTTTTGCGAGTGGGTATGATTTGAAATGTCCATTGAACTCCTATCGGCACTACCCGTGCTTTGTTAGCCATGAACAAGACATGTGGGGATGGATACAACATTGGTCACCCCATCTTATTCCAGGCATCTATTGTAACTATGCTAACTTTCGTGCTGTGCCGACCATTATGTCATTAATGTTCCAGCTGTCTATATAGGCATAAATAAATATGACAGGATTCACTTTGTCGAAGACGACTCTTGTGTGCGTTGTTACCCAAACCTTGGTCTATGGCTCCATTGTTGGGATAAATTTTGACTTATTTCACCATAGTGCGTGCAATTTTTATCATTCCTATGCCCTTTTCACTTTTTTTCTTTCATTAACTTATAGAAGTCGGGCAATCTTCTATTTTGTGCTCCTGAAAATGTGTGCAAATTGGGAAGGTGGGCAATCACGTTGATAATGGTCTGGAGACCCACATTTAAAACAAGTCCGTGGCGGAAATTTTTGACCCCGATCCCCACGTCCTCGACCATACCTACCTCAGCCAAACCTGTCGTGTCCTTCATTAGTATTATTTATTGTAGCTTGACAAAGTCCTAATGATCTAGCTTCATGTATTTGATCAATGATGTGACAGTTGGTTGTGTCATGCATATACACATCACATATCTTACAGTAAGTCACGAATTTTTCCTATTTGGCTTGGTGGAGGGGGCAGTTTCGAGCATCATGACCACCTTCGCATATTTCACACGCTAGAAGCATAATTTTCAAGCTTTTGCGGGGGCATGTGTTTTTGGTGCGACATTCAACTTCACAATCAATACACCATACCCCACTTCGTGTTTCTATTGCATTGTTTGCCGTTAGCTTCTCCAGCTGATTCACCATGGATGCAATTTGTGCCTCCATAAATGGGCTTATTCCTGTGTTAATACTACCAATCGCCTCAACACACAACGTTGCTTCTAAAGCTTTGCGGGGGTCAGTGAAAGTCTTATGGGATAGTGGGCACCTAAAAGGCATAAGTAGTCCCCTACGAACCACTATACATGTTGTGTGGGATGTACTTCATACAAGAGTTTAGAAATGAGGGTTTTGAAGCGCGCATCATAAGCGCATACACTCTCTGTGAGTTCTTTCTTGATCTCATTGAGTGTTGAAATACTTTGTTGCTCAAACTCGGGAATGTTGAACTCTTTCAAGAATGCCTCCTTTAGTTGATCGTAGTTGACTTCAGCCTGTAATGTATCATGTTTCCTATACCACGTATGGGCTCGATCGAGCAATGTGGTCGTAAATTGACTTTCTTGTCATTCAAATGAAGTTATCCCCTTTGCTTGCCATATAAGTTCACACTTATGGACATGTTCTGTTGCATTTTTGACATCGTGATACTCTTGTGGACTGGTGGTGTTGTGTTTGTATTCATCATCCCGGATCGTTGCGCTTTTGGTATATTAGGATTCAATGATTTTCTCCTTGGTGTTGGTTACAATGATTGTAAAACGTATGGTAATCTACTATCCAAAATTTTCTTCTCCTTGGCTCGTTTGACTTCTTTGTCACTATCACTTTCTATTAAAACTTGTTCTGTATTAGTTGACCCAATTGCGTGAGCAAGCGCGGGATGTTGGATCAGGATACTATCAGCGTTATATTGTCCTTCCTCGTCCTCTAGATCTCACATATTCTCTCAATGCGCTGCCATTCCTTCCTGGAGATCCTTGACCTTATTGCTCTCTCCTTACCTTAACCAATGTTGTTGGTCATCACCCATAGTTCCTAGAGTTGAGTCACATAGACTTACTGGCTCCTTTTCTCGTGCCTTGCGCCTTTTCTCTTCAAATCGCATCCTCCTAAGTCCGAGGAATCCATAACTTGTTCTTGATATCTTCTTGTCCTTCCTATGTCCTACGTCGTCCATGCTACGAAGCGTTTAGCCTTCCATTGGGAAAGTTTCTACTCCCATATCAATCATCATTTTATTAATTTCCAATGGTAGATGTTTTAGGCATGATTTGCGTGGGGTTCTTTGAAGAAGTTATATTGTGCTTCATCCACACAGGAAAAAGGTTGAAACCGAATACTCAAGGATATAGCTTCGACTTGTGCCTTCCCACAAGTAGTCTACCGCGCGTCCAAGTTGCGTCGTGTCGTGCTAACTTCCTTGTGCGCTCAAAAGTCCAAGTATATTTGCAATCCAAATTTCTGCTCTTTCCAAGACAATAGGCAACTAACCATGCATGTAGGTGTATTGGAAGCTCACAAAAAAATATTTCATATAGTTCATCATAGAGATTAGCCTCGGCCCACTTTCTTGGAGAGCAATCCTTACAACTCGGGTGATGTTTTACAAAAGCATCCTCAATAGCATATAGCCAGGCTTGATGTTTCCTGTGTTAAGAGAAGCATCTTCCATCCACTTCATTTTTGCATTTTAATGAAGGTCCTGACAACGGAACCAAAATGTTGGCGTTTGCTAGTCTGACTTCCCATGCATGTGAATTCTATATCAGTCGCGTGCAAGTTCCACCACAGTCACGTTGGCATATCACGCCTTAGTGAACTAAAGCACGCTCACCCGAAGCATGAGAGGTCTCTAGGTCCCATCATAGTTAGCAAAGGTGAAGTGGATTTATTTTAGTGAATAGACTTATATTCCTAGTTCATTAACATATAACACAACCATGAATAGACCAAACACAAAGCTCATATATTAATTGATGCACAGTTACAAGTTCTAGCCATCTAGTAGCAAGTTCTAAGTACACGTCATTCATACATCACTCCTATAGCTTTTTGATCCGGATTGAAGCACAACCCGATGGACAACACACTAACAATGGTGCTTAATGTGCTATAACAATCAAATTCACAATGAAAGAGTTATGAACACAAACAATTCTTATTGCAATTCCAAATGGATACAAATTGGCAAACTCCGTAAGAGAGATGTATGCCCGGAGATCTATCTATTTATTCAAAACAAGCTACTTTATAACTACAATGAGAATATGAAAAGAACTTGCTAAAAATAGAATATAAAGGGTTCTGAATGAGAACCAAAAGGTCATCCTACATGGAGACCATTTGTATCCACCTTAGGGATGGATTCGAAAAGATAGAAGTGGAAAAATCAGAAATCTATCCAATTATTACAATTATTTTATCAGCCCCCTTGTCGGGGTCATATCATCTAGTTTGTTGACCTATTTTGTGAACCAAAAGAAATGTTGGGAAGAACTTGACATGGGAAGCTCCAATGATGATTACATTTTGTTTAATCGTCGAAACTCTAGAAACGCTCCGGAGACCCTCAAAATTGCAAAATACTAAAAGTTGTTGATAATTTGCTAAAAATAGATTTCCAGGACTTTCTAGAAATGAGATAAGATAAGATAAATATATTAAATTTCCAACAAATGTCCACAAAAGTAGGTCAATGGGACTGCAACCATACAAAGAGGGTGAAAAGATTCCAGCCAGAGGACCAAAAGGTCCCCGAGAACAACAAGAGAAGAGAAAGAAGAAGAGAAGAATGGGCAAAGAAAGAAGCCTGGAAAAAGCTTACAAAAACCAGCCAAGCTTGAACATTCGAGAGGAAGAAGATTAGGGAAGAGAAGAGGGAGAAGAGACCCTCAACTAGTAACCAAGGCCGACTGAAAAAGCTAGAAATGTGTTGAAGCCTAGTATCGGAGTGTGGAGGATTTAGAGTGCGATGTCGGAAGATGGATGAGCTCTCCGTGTTCACACGGGTGGATCTCAAAGGCCATCGATGAGAGGGTGTGTTGGGCCTAATATGTGATTGGATTTCTTTGGTGTGTGAAATTGTACCCGGGTCTAGAGTGATCTCATATGGTAGTGAGGATTGGGATCACGCGCGTTTAGTGCCCTTCCTAGGAGAGAGCACTCTAAAAAAGGAAGTAATCCGTGGCGTAGTCGTTTGCCTAGAAGAAGGTTGAAGGGTCTCCTCTCGAAGCCTAAAAGTCTCATGCAGATAAAGAGCAAGGCACCTCTGGTCATAGTATCTGAAGAATTCGTGAAGTTAGGAAGTTCTTTGAAATAACAGTGAGAATCTACCTCTAATCTCATAGTATATGGGGCACCAGAAGATGAAGTGCTCCTTCGATTCGATCTCTTGGAGGGAACAAAGCTGGAAAATCCTTTTGAACGATCAACTCGATGATCACGTTCAATACGGAGTGTATGAGAGCCATCCCTTAACCGACCCAGTGCAATGCGAAGGGCGTGCATCCAAATCCAAGAGATATACTGAGGCCGAGAAATAAGTCCATTATTGACTTCAAGAAAATGCGCAACATAGAATGCAATCTTCAAACGTAACCCACCCTCGGGGTTGGTTAAGGTGTACTGAATGAACTGTCTGTAGATATCATCTTTGATGATTTTGTTCAAATCCTGCTTGCCTGGAAGGAGATGGGTGGGAGCATCTAAGGAATAACTGTATGGTGGGAGGTGACCTGTCTGAATACTAATAGACTCAAGTAGTCGTGAAACTCCGACAAATCAACAAAGTGGGATTGACTAGAGTGATCCGCATGAAAGCAATGGCTCAAGCAAGGTAGGGTACATGTCCCTTCCCGTAGGGGAATCAACTAACCTCGAATATGATGTATGAGGAAACAATGTGAAAATCGCTTCCAACCCAAAGGGACGAACACCGGACTCTGCTAGGACAATATTGTGGGGAACCATCTCCTTGCCTCTAATGATACGTCTGAGAAGAAGGATCTGAATTCCCTCCACAGTAGCCCGGTCAGATTCAAGGAGGGAAGGCCCCCAAACCTCCGAGCCGTAAAGAACTGTGGACCTAACTAGAGATTCCAAGAGGGATAGCTTGGACGGGATGTCCAGGAAGTGATGGCAAAAGAACTGTCTCTCTAAGATTGCCAAAGAGCCATAGCCCTTATTGACCAGAGGCTGGAGTGCCGGTCGTAAACTAAAGTGAGGTCCGAGAAAAAGAGAACTCCTAAGTAAGTGTAAGAACTGGTGATCTCAAGCTCCTCTCTGTTATAGAAAAAATGAAAATTTGATGTGCTCAGGGTATTGAATATCATAACTTTGGTCTTACCCAGGTTAACAGTCAGCTGCTTGTGGTCGCAAAAGAGGGCTAAAGCATCCAATTGTCTTTGTAAACTGTCATCGCCAAGGAGGAAAGACGGACCACATCGTCCGCAAAGAGGAGAATATAGATCAGGACCTGGTGGAGAAGACAATTGTCATCTTGTATATGGTCCCGAGAAAATCCTCCAACTCATCCATATAAATGTTGAACAATGTAGGAGACAAAGGGCAACCCTGCTTGACCCCAATGGTACTCCTGATGAAGTCATATAAACCAAGATAGCGAGTGTGGAGACAACGTAGAAATTCCTCATAAAGGTGCATGATGGCAGCTAAAAGAGTCTCGGAAATGCCAATCTCTTTGAGCCTTTGGAAGAGAGCTTCCCCACGGAACAAAGTCAAAGGCTTTTTGAAGGTCAATAAAGCAATAAAAGTCCCTATAAGAGTGATGACATGCCTCCTCGATGATGGCCGAAGGGTGAGGATGTGGTCAATGGTCTAGTAGGTTGATCAAAACCCCGCTTGTCCTCTGGATCTGCCATGATTTTGGTCCAAAAACTCTGAAATTCGCATGTGAAGTACAGTAGCATATAGCTTGGCAAATGTGTGACCCACCATGATCGTTCGGTAGTTGTTGGGATCAGAGGTAGGACCTGATTTGTGGATGGGGTGAATAATGTGGTGGGACCAAGCCCTGGAAAACCCAGTACAAACCACTTGGTTGAAGAGATCCACTAAATAGTTGTTTAGGATGCCAAGTCCCTGCTTGAAGAGTTTTGCTTGGAAGCCCTCCTCATTTGCTGCTGCTGCTATTCATGGCTGAAATGGCATTTTTAACATTCATGTGGGTGAAAATGTGGCAAGTAGAAGGTGGGGATACCACATAGATATGGGGATGGTGGGGACATTGTAGAGAGTAGCGGTATGAGCAAACATGGAGTTGAGATCCGGGTCATGCAGAGAGGGGGAATGCCAGGGAGCATAGTACACCGAAGCTCCTGCCTCCATCGAGAGATGAAAATATGTTTCTTGTGGCGGAGGAGGTGGTGATAAGTAGACTTGAGAGAGGGAAAGGATGGGAGAGCATGGACAGAAGCAAAGCGAAGCTGCCGGTGAAGGGCTTTACAGTCCTCATCATACCATTGGTTCATGGGGCAAGTTTTTCTGCTATGATGGGTGAGAGTGATGTGGGGGTAGGAATTCGAGGCAACCTCATGGATAATGGAAGAGAGGAGGTTGTACTTTGTGTTTGTGGGGAGCGAGGTGAACTGAGGCTCAAGGGGAAGAAGTTGACGAAGGTGGGAAGAAAAGGTTTCAGGGTCACCCTCATTAAGCTTCAAAATAGTATGTGGAGGGCAGTGAAAGTGAGGCAGGACCTGGGGGGATCAATCTACAAAGAGAAGGAAAGGGTAGCATGATCAACAAGAGGGATGGGGGAGATGGAAAGGTGGTGGATGAGAGGAACCAAGTTGGGGGTGGTTAGAATGTAGTCCACTATGCTAGCCCCACTTGGTTAGAAATAGTTTTTGGAAATTCTATGCGGATCAATTTTCCGATCTTTCCCTAAGCTACTTAAAACTACTTACATTCTAGACCCCTCCCTAGGTATTTATACTAGTGGGAACTTGTCCTTCACTAGTTTTACAAGAGCTAATAATAGCCCTTGAGCTTACATTCCTACGGTAGAAAAAATTAGCCACTTGCCGTCTTAATCCTATGTTGCATGCTAATCCTCCTCACAAAATGTTGCTTATCCTTATCCTTATCCATCCTTCTTTCAGCTTCATGCAGATGTCGAGAACTGAAGCTTTAGTCTATTTTTGAACTCATGTTTATCCTTATCCCTTGATGCTCTGCATGCCCTTTCCCTGATCTTATCCTATTTGCATGATCCTCTTTGTGGTTATTGTCTTTCTTCTCCTGCGCACTTTTGGTGTCCTTACGCGCATACTTCCTA
Source organism: Taxus wallichiana var. yunnanensis (assembly GCA_018340775.1). Lineage (NCBI taxonomy): Eukaryota > Viridiplantae > Streptophyta > Pinopsida > Cupressales > Taxaceae > Taxus > Taxus wallichiana. The sequence continues at coordinate 315,027,463 of CM031239.1, forward strand.
TCTTTTTCCTTGCATGGTTACCTCTGCGTGCTCCCTTGTTCGTATCTTGTGCATTCCTTGTGAACTTCTCGCGCGGGCCTCCAAGAATAATGGGTCATCAATAAAGAATATCAAGTCCTTGAGGACTTAAAGAATAAATAATACAATTAATCATGGGACAACAAAAACCAAAACCTGTGTCTTGCAAACTCAAACAATAGTGGAACAGAATTTTAAAAATCTAACACAATGCATAATTTTTTTATCATTGATGTTTTGAGAAATTGCCCGTGTTAAGTGAATATTAATGTGTGTTAAGGGTGCAAGTTCTAGGTAGATGATTCTCTTCATCCACTCCCAATAACAGAACATGGATGCTTAAAATATTGCAGGCCCGCATAATTTCGATCCCTTCATAAAAAATCAAACAAAGTTTAAACAATTCTTTAGATTACACCTAGAGACTCAGATTAACAATCTCATTAAAACAAGTCAACAAACTGTCATGCATCCTACACACCAATTTGGCTAAATAGTAGAACTTAATCTAAAAAATATTGATTAAAAAGAAATGCGGCTTACAAATTTTATCCTAATATTTTTTCCAGATTACTCATTTGGTTTGGAGCTAGGCTTGTATTTGATCTTCCTCTGCATCTCAAATCTTGAAGAACAGTCACAATAGGAGCTTGAGACTACAATAGGAACATGTAGTCTTGATTCATGATATTATGCATTATGGTGTAAAATTAGCCTTTGTTCAGTTAACATTGACATCGAACAGTAACCCATATAGAAGAAATAATGCCCGGAGCAGTAACCTGTATAAAAAACAGAATAAATATAGGGAAATCGGTACATTAGACAAAACGCAATGACAAAAAAAAGTAAAAGTGTAAAAGCATTTCCAGCTCCAAAGGCCAAATGCCCAAGGCCCTAGGCCAATTGTAAGAGCATTTCCAACTCCGGAGGCCCCAAGGCCCCTAACTAAAACTACTTTTTGCATTCCATTTATTTCAGATTTCAAAATATACTTACTGTGCAATTATTTTTGTTAATATTATAATATAGATTTTATTTTATTTTAGGGGTGCAAGGTAAAAGAGGTAAAGCATATTTTTATCTTTTGTTTATGGAGTAAATATTTGGGGGAAAATATTGATGAAGAGAGTGCAGATGAAGCTAGAGTCATGCAACAGAAAAACAACAACAATTTTTAATTAGAGGCCTATAGTCAGCATAAGTTATGATTCAATGACAGCGAGCAACAAGTAGGGCATGACACACAAAAACTCGAGCATCGATCAACAAAGCTACAGACTAAAATGGAAAGGTGAGGCATCCAAATGTAAGGAGATTACATAGACAAAGTATAACGATGCTCAACTGGGTAAGACCCTAGTAGCCGAAAACTGCTCTTGTGGAACATAAAATACAGGGCAACAAATGGATTTTTCTTCAATTACATCAAATGTATTGCAACTTTCTAGAGATATTTTCAATAAAATCAGCTTACAGAGGCTAGAAGTAGAGGAGTTTGAAGGGTTATAACAAATTTGAAGTTTGTCAAAAGAAAAGCTGGAATTTTTGGAGCAAAAAAACAATAAATTCTTGATGAATGGATATCTACATCAGGAAAGATAAGCAAAGAACCACGGAAATTGTAGTAGCTTTATCGTCACCTAACTTTGGTTTTAGGAGATACCGGTTATAACAAATTTGATGTTTGTCAAAAGAAAAGCTGGAATTTTTGGAGCAAAAATACAATAAATTCTTGATGAATGGATATCTACATCAGGAAAGATAAGCAAAGAACCACGGAAATTGTAGTAGCTTTATTCACCTATCTTTGGTTCTAGGAGATACCGGTTATAACAAATTTGATGTTTGTCAAAAGAAAAGCTGGAATTTTGGAGCAAAAATAGAATAAATTCTTGATGAATGGATATCTACATCAGGAAAGATAAGCAAAGAACCACAGAAATTGTAGTAGCTTTATTCACCTATCTTTGGTTCTAGGAGATACCGATTTGGAGATGAGGTTGAAGAACATAAATCGCCACCAACAAAAACAGCAGTTCATACTTGCTTAGCTTTGGCTACATTCTCAGGTTTCATTACCATTGTAAGTGACTCTCCTTGATCTGCTTTTCATGCTTCAATAAAAAAACAGCAGCAGTAGAAACCCCCTACCTCAGATTCTCATCACCAGCAACCATCTTATGACCAAGCACAGGCTCCCGAAAACTTCAGAATTGCTTCTGCAGATCATCTTATTCTTTAACAACCTAATGATCCATATATGTGAATATCAAATTGCAGCAGCACATGCATTCATCTCAAGTTTCAATGGTTGACAATCCTTGCACCTAATAAATCAGCAAGCCTATTATTAAGAACCAATGTTGTTGTTGTGGCTATTCCATGCCTTTCTATACTCTAAGATCATTAGTATAGCTTGCTTATGATAATGACCAATGTTGTTGTTGTGGCTGTTCCATATTTAGTCTCCTCCTATTTCAGTTTTGTAGATCATCTTATTCTTTAACAAATATATGCGAATATGAAATTGCAGCAGCACATGCATTCATCTCAAGTTTCAATGGTTGACAATCCTTGCACCTAATAAATCAGCAAGCCTATTATTAAGACCATAGTAGGAAAACTCGCCAAAACCAAAAACTCGCCAGACCCCAAAAAAAAAAACTCGCCAAAAACTCGCCAATATTCGGCCAATACTCGGGAATATTCGACAACTTAAAAAATACTCAATTTTTTTTAAAAAACATAAATTTTAAGCAACACATAGCTACAAAATGTATCAAATGAGCCCATAAAATGTTGGAGAAGTGTTTTCTATTAGATTTGAATACAAATACAATACAAAATCGCATCATCATGCGAATACGACAACCGGCTGATAAGTAATATGAATTTATGATGATTGACATTGAAAAATATCATCATAAATTTCATATCTATGCAAGTTACAATATACAATAAATTACATTTTCCTCTTCCCCAATCTAGAGAAATATTGGGGAGAGGGTCTAGTGCCTCTGGCTCCACTAGTCCCCACACTCGGCTGCGTCTCCACGCTCCTCCTAGAAGGCTGCGAATCTGGCTCGATCCTGGAACTAGATGGTGGTGCTGGTGGCTCCTCTGCTGCATGTTGGAGATCACCTCCAAAGATGTCATCCACTCCAATATCTCCTCGGAGTCCTGCTAGTGCTTCTCCCTCCATAGCCTCCCTCTCAAAAGAAGCAATCTCGTCCGCTGTGAATGCAGGGTTTTCCTCTTCTTGCCCAGTCCACTCACTGTATGGATCTATCTCATCCAAATCAATGAGCTCCTCTGATGTCGCCTCAACTTTTTTTGTGCGAAGCCGGAGATTGTATTGCACAAAAACCAAGTCGTTGAGTCTTTTTTGAGTCAACTTGTTGCGCTTCTTCGTGTGAATGGCCTCAAACAAACTCCAGTTGCGTTCACATCCAGAAGCGCTACAAGGTTGAGATAGAATTCTGAGGGCTAACTTTTGAAGATTTGGGGTATTCCCTCCCCAATCCTCCCACCAAGAACCTACAAACATTTAACAAGATAATCAAAAATTTATAATTAATTAATAAAATCAAATATGTAACTAATAAGTAACTTGGTAAACATTCTAAGTAACTTGGTATTACCTGGTGACTGTGTGGTTCTCCCTCGAATAGCTAGCACCGATGAAAAGAGTCTCCCCCTACCATGTTTGTAACTCTGCAGCTCTAAAATAACGAGGTCCCTCGTCTCAACATCCGGTATCATCCTCTCAATACATGTCGAAAGGCCCTCCATAACCTCTCCATTCACATCTGTGAAGCTGTCAGAGTAGAAATACTTGGGGTTGAGGTAGTACCCCGCTGCATGAATAGGTTGGTGGAGTTGATTGTTCCACCTCCGATCAATAATCTCCCAAAAGGGACCATATCTGACGATATCCCCCCTGTAATAGTTTTGGATAGACTCTTTGGTCCTATCCATGGCCTCATATACAAACCCCATGGGGTTTTGCTCCCCATCAACCAAACGCAAAACTCTCACCAACGGCTCTGACACCTACACACAAATTAAAATGTAAGATTGCAAACTTACAAGTTACAATACATATTAGAAATGAAATAAAAAAGTGAAAAGTAGAACAATGTATTTAATATTTATAATTTAACAAATTAAAATAAAGGAATGAAATATAAATCGAAGTTTGAAATTACCTTGATGATCTCTATAGCTCTCTTTGCAAAGATATCATCAAAAACTATCTTTGCAACCCTCTCTCCATCAGCTTTCTTTGAATATTGTGAGTCTAGCCATGCTTGACTCACAAACATTTGTTTCAAAGATGTCAACAAACTAGAAATACTTTGCAACGTCAAGAAGTTAGTTGCAAACCTTGTGACACCGGCTCGAACAAGTTCTTTCCCCTTTGTGTGTACTCTCATCAAGCTCAGAACCCAAGGGTGATTGTATATGTACTTCGTTATAGATCTTGCATCTTCTACAACCGGCCTCACCCAATCAATTTTGCCTATGTCCTCCAAAAGAAGGTCAATGCAATGAGCTGCACAAGGAGTCCAAAAGAGTGATGGATGTCTCTCCTGCAATAGTCTCCCAGCTGCCACATATGCTGCTGCATTGTCTGTAACAACTTGCACAACATTCTGTACACCAACCTCTAATACAACTGTCTCTAACATAACACTCAAATTTTCTGCATTTTTTATTATGTCAGAGGCATCAATAGATTTTAAAAACACCATCTCACCGTTTGAAGCTGCTAAAAAATTAACAAGGGTGCGGTTCCTTCCATCCGTCCACCCATCTGAAAGAATGGTGCATCCGAATTTTTTCCATTGTTTCTTGTGCTCTTCTAGCATGGTAGTGGCATCTGCAATCGCACCCTCAAGTAATTTTCCGCTCAAATCTTTTGGAGAGGGTGCCTTGTACCCTTTCCCTACAACTGTCAACGCTGTCACCAAGTACTCCCAGTATGGGCTCTTTGCCACATTGAATGGCAGGTTGTTGTAGTACCAAAAATTTGCACAAGCTTTATCCACTTCCTCGTGCATATCTTTGTTCCAGAATGCACCATCCAATGAAGGTTGTGCTCCAGGTGTGTTCCTTGCCACAAAATAACTCGGTATGCCTTTGCTCGAACTCGATGAAGATGAGCCTCTTCCGGCTCTTCCTGATCGTATGCGTGGACCACGAGTAGAGCCCACAATTGTTGCTGCATCATCGTCTAAATTCTCTTCCATTGCAGCCCCAGGTCTAATAGCTTGTGCTATGGCTGCCTTCAACCTTGCGTTCTCTAGTTTTTTCTCCTCTAACTCTGCCAGCTCTGCTTTAATCTCTCGCGTTGCCTCTTCTGACACGTTGGGGCAAACTGTAACATCTCGGCAAGGAATAGTTGAAAGGTGATATTTCAAACGATTGATGCCTCCATTCATTTTCTTGTTACAGAAAGTGCAAAGAATTTCGCCCGCACAACTTCCACGTACAGCATACTTCCATGCTATGGAACGGGCATTCGGAGGAACGGTCCCTGCTAGTGATCCAGATGCCGAACCTGATGCCGAGCCTGATGCCATTGTTAAACTCTAATCTGTAACACAATGCACATTTAAAAAATTAGAAAACGTAAACTTAATTTAATTTTAAAAACAAAACATGCCTGAATAACAAATTTGCGTAAGTAAAAAAAATACATTACAAGCATTCAATTTTACATTACATGTATTTAGAATTACACAACGAATCGATTACAATACACATACATAAAATTTAACTAATTTACAATGAATTTGCGTTAATTAAAAAAAAAATACGTACCTCTAGCTGCAAATGAGTATTAAAAATTTACAAGTATTCAATTTTACATTACATGTATTTAGAATTACACAACGAATCGATTACAATACACATACATAAAATTTAACTAATTTACAATGAATTTGCGTTAAAATAAAATAAAATTACATACCTCTGGCTGCAAATGAGTATAAAAAAAGTACAAGCATTCGATTTTACATTGCATTGATTTAGAATCACAATAGGAATCTATAAAACCTAAATAATATATTCAAAATTTGGAAAAACTTCAAAGAATTAAAAAAAAAAAAAAACCTACCTCCAAATGCAAATCTCCAAATTCTCTCCTCGAATTCGCTCCAAAATCCACTCAACACAAGCAATGCAAGCTCAAATGGTTGTGTGAGTGACAATGAGGGAGTTGAGGGCCTTAAAAAGAGCCAAAACCGTGTAAAAAGAATGTTTTTTGCGTGTGAAAAGCGTGTATCCGTGTACAGGCCGCGTCTGGCGAGTATTTAGCACGGGCTCGCCGAGTTTTGGCGAGTACTCGCCGAGTTAACTCGGCGAGCCCTGTTTTGGCGAGTTTTATGGCGATTTAACCGGGTTTAGGTTTTTTTGGCGAGTTTTTCAAAAACCGGCGAGTTTTCGGCGAGTTTTCCATCTATGATTAAGACCAATGTTGTTGTTGTGGCTATTCCATGCCTTTCTATACTCTAAGATAATTAGTATAGCTTGCTTATGATAATGACCAATGTTGTTGTTGTGGCTATTCCATGCCTTTCTATACTCTAAGATAATTAGTATAGCTTGCTTAGTCTCCTCATGTTTCAGTTTTGTTTATGATACTGAAAACAGCATGTCCGGAAGTTTATTAAATGTAACAGTTGATTATGTAAGTCTTTGAGATTAATCATGGACATGTGACAAACTAGTCACCGATCAATTTTGGCACATATAATTGTTTTTGTTGATGATATGAATTGATTACCATTAACGACATGTAAAGCAAAACCCCAATCTCACGCACCCTGACCTTCTTCTCAAGTATGGCGGAGGGAACTTTCATGAGGTCCTCTTAAAATTGATTTATTGCTATGGCTACCAAAATGGATTGTGGAATGGTGGGTATGTCCAGTTAATTCAAGCTTCTTCAATTGTGATGCAGAGCTCTATTCAATTTGCATGCATTCAAGAAGATATGAATAGCTTCAAACAAACTATCACCCTGTTTTGGAGTTCTTGTCTAATAGCCTAGAATGGCTCAGACTTGCAATATTTGACTTTTTTCTACTTTAGATGGCTTTATCAAGCACAATACCTTGTTCACCTAGCTCATGAAATGTCAAATCTTCCAACATTTTGGGTAAAAACAAGAAAAATAATCAATTCCTTCCTTTTTCCAACTTTGTTAACAAGCTAATTTTAGGACTTTTGGCCTTAATTACCATAACTTACCATATCCCCTGTTTCATGAGTTCAATCGAATGACAAGCCAATCACTACCTTGACTCCAAAAGATCAAAACATCGAACTTTTTACTATCTTGCCCAAAACTGCCTCCTCGTGTTCTTAAGGGCAAGCTTCTGGCGGATTCATGGTTGAGGATATCTATAAGCACCCAAAACAAAGTAAAGACACCTTCACATACCCTATATGCCCGCTGAGGTGGGGTCCAAATTGTATAACTCGGGACCTTATACTTTTCTTGCAATCACCTTTTCTTCTTCACTAGCTTACTTGCTCCTACTAGCCCTGCTCAGAGTCTTTTTTCTTCATAACTTTTGTTAGGAGGATTCATTTCACAAACTAGGCACCATTTAAGATACCCATTTCGCCTTTATTCATGAGTGCAAAGTTTCAGGATAGGTTGCTTTGGTAAACGTTGGACAAATTTAACTTTTCTAGTCTCTAACTAGGTCTATGGCTGTAGTAGTCTACCTAGAAAGCCCACTGTCATGCATAACTTTAATTTCTTGACTCATTACCACTTCTAACCTCCTTAAATAGTTTCTACATACCCCTCAAATGATATGCATGAGTTTTTAGATTTCAATTCAAAGGATCAAGGTAGAAACTTCAAATTTTGGAAGCAAACCTTCTTTGTCTTCTCTCACAGACATGGTGAAGACTGTCACGAGTATCTTTTGTCTGTCAACTCCTTTTGTGTTGATTCTTTTTGGATAGGAATGGGGGTCCTCTAAGGATAGTTAGTACCAACTATCAGCTCTTGACAAGGTGTTTAACTCTTTCAACTACCAAACCCTCATAAACCCTTGTAGGGTTTTAAGAAACCCGGATTATGAAAAATTACTTGCATAAAGACCTTCTTACTCGCTCTCAAGGCTAATATTGCTCCCACAGGTCTGTATTGACCTCTTACACCTCTTGAAACTGTTAAGTATCACTAAGTACTCCAACAACCCAAAGATCATTCAATAGTTCACTTTCTTGACCAAGAAAACAGAGTTAAGGCGCTCTATCCAGTTTAGGAAGAAATATAAATAATTTGCTCAAGCTTCAAAACTCAATGTAAGGGCCTGTATCACCCCTAGGATCCCTTACCACTCATAAATCTTATCATTCCATTAAAACTTCATCATTTAGTCACCCAAACCTGAGTTCACTGTGTGGAGAAATGGACTGTTACATATTTTTCTAAGAAGATTTAAACTAATCAACACAAAATCCATTGAATACTCACAAGAATCGATAGACAAAGAACTTGAACACTCTTACCAAACATTGGGAAGGATCATTAATGCATTTACAACTCCTTGTATTACATTCAACATGCATGAATCTTCTATTCATTCGAAAAAACTGTATTTTTACCAGAGGATCTTGCAAAATAACTTTAATTTCATTCAATCGCAGTATCTGACATGAAAATTCTTCTTCTCTGACATTCCTCCCACGAGGATACTCCCCCAAAAACCCCTCCTTTCGAATGGATCACATCCTCTCTTTATTATCCACTTAACTATACTCATAACTATCAACTACTTTTATAACTATTTTACCCTAGTAAGACTAACCAAGGGTTTCCAATGGTGTTAACAACATTCAATAACCTCCATGTCTCTAACCAAAAAGTGCCATATCCTTTTTACATGCCTTAAAAACTCTCAACAAGAGATTACAAATTCAAATATTTGAATTATGAATTATGGAGGGAAAGTGCTTTCTTGCTTCCATGAAGGAAATATTGACCTCTTAAGGACCCCATTGACCTCCTACAAATATAAATCCCCAATGATGTTTAGAAACCCAAAATATGTGCCTTGGAGTTTATGCTCCTGCATCAAATTGCAAGCAACTGATGGTGTATGTGGGAATAAGTTACAACTATCATACAATACATGCATCACAACAAGTTTGGACACTGTGTTACTAGGATATGGGTTCGATACACGGATACGTCAATTTTAAAAAACCCTTGGGTACAATACGTCTTGGATACATCTTTACACACACACACATACTCATTTTACTCATTTTTTAGTCCATAAGAAATACAAAACTTTAAAATTATAGTAGGATCAATGTTCAAAACATTCAATTGATCCTTATCAATATGGTGCATATGAAGAAGTGCAAAATCAGAAATAAATCAATTTTTGAGAATGACCATTTCTGTACGAGGGCAAGCCTGACAACTATCAGGAGCTGGCACATGAAGTTTTCAGGTTTCATACTGTGGCTCTATGTATAACAAATAGAGTCGACTAAGGGAATAGAAACATGTTTTGGACTAGACGACCAAATGGTTGTATTTATATGAAAAGGTCTTGGATAGTTGAAAAGCTTCACTATATTGTAGTCATTATTCAGCGTTGAGAGCATGCACCCAGAGCAGAGCGTAAACCATATATCATGTTGTTCATATACTTACAAGGTTCTGAAAATTCTAGGGAGTAATATTATTTTTGTAACATGTATTATTTCCATGATATGTATAAAAAAAGTTTTAAATGCCGTAAAAGACATTTTAAGGCTTGGATACATATGAGTACGTCGAAATGTACCCGAGACGTACCCGTATGTATCCAACATGTATCCGTACCTGTACCCTCACGTATTCGTACCGGATATGTATCAGGCAGGGTACGTGGGGTAGGGGGAACCCTAGTAACATAGTTTGGACGTTGACAAGGACACAAAGTTGTCAAGAAATACATTGCTACCAAAACATCCTTATTTCACTTAATTTTTTTCCATCAAAGACACTGAAAAAGCCAGTTCCTGATATGCAAACAAAGACTTCACAAATGACTAAATATCTGGTAAGGAACACAAACAGTTGCATCCTGTTCTCTCACATTGCAAGCATTTTATGTCAAAATAGGATATGCTAAAAAAAATTTTGTGCAGAACAAACTAATAGAGACTTTGTGAGAACCTGCCATCAAATTTATGCTTGACATTTAGGGGCCCATCAAATATGTTACATGACTATAAACCTTACACCCAAGAACATACCTCTTCCTCCTGGCAAATCCAATTGCCCATAGACAATGTACCCTTAGAATTTGGATGATTAATGCTAGTAAAAGTTACCAAATGGAGAGCAAACTAAGATCTTGTCAATGATGGTAAATATCTGGAACTGCTACAGGACCCCTCCACAGGGCAGATAAGTCAATGATGGTAATATCTGTGGGTGGACTGGTCCCACAGGGAATTACAGTTAACTTTCAACTAGTTGATGTTTGTTTGGTATATATCTATTTGGCTGCTCCAGAACATCCTCTGCTATTATATTTTGGCCTCTACAGAGAAAAGGACTCTTTGAATTTATCTCAATTCTATTTAAGATAGATATCAGACTCAAAGGATCTCCAATTTTGTACATTGAACCTCGGTGGTTAGGAAACCCATAAAGTGAACCCGTTTTAGCTATTTTAATTTAAGTTTATTTAAAAAACAATTACAAACAAGAAGAAAAAAATTAAATAATATGAGAAAGCAAAGATGGAACTTATCAGGAACAATGTTTGTTTCCTCTTTGTTGCTATACTAATAAAGCTTGTTCTTGGGCTGATATTATTTATGTAGTAAATAGATGGTTTTCAATAAAATTAGATTTATAAACATTCTACTTGTACTGTCATGGATACTCAACATTGATAACATCAAAAATGTTAGAAAGGGTTGTGGAAAAAAGACATTTGACTTGTATAGATGATAAAATAAGCATGTCATAATACTTGCTTATATATAAAAGGATAGAAACACATGACATATACTGATCTAACAGAAAAAATACTACACTATAATGGATACTCAACATTGATGACATCAAAAATGTTAGAAAGGGTTGTGGAAAAAGACATTTGACTTGTATAGATGATAAAATAAGCATGTCATAATACTTGCTTATATATAAAAGGATAGAAACACATGACGTATACTGATCTAACAGAAAAAATACTACACTATAAAGGAGCCATAACCTTATTTTATGTAAACCTGGACATTTCTATAGTCATGGGATACCTGATAGGTGTGATTTTTGTAGAGACACTGTAAAGAGTGGAATATAGATATCAGACTCAAACGATCTCTACTTTTGTACATTGAACCTTGGTGGCCGGGAACCCCATAAAGCGAACCCCATTTTAGCTATTTTAATTTAAGTTTATTTAACAAACAATTGCAAACATGAAAAAAAAAATTAAATAATCTGAAAAATCAAGGATGAAACTTATCAGGAACAATGTTTGTTTCCTTTCTGTTGCTATACCAATAAAGCTTGTTCTTGGGCTGATATTATTTATGTAGCAAATGCATGGTTTAAAAAAAAAATAGATCTAATTTTTTTCACTTATACAGTCATGGATACAATTTTGAGGATACTCAACATTGAGAACTTAAAAAATGTTAGGAAGGTTGTGGAAAAAATACATCTGGCTGGTATAGATGATAAAATAAGCATGTCATAATACTTGCTTACATAGGAGGAGAGAAACATATGACTTCTAGTGATCTAACAAAAAAATACTACCCTATAATGTAGCCATAACCTTATTTTAAGTAAAATTGGACATTTCTATAGTAATGGTGATATCTGATAGGAGTGATTTTTCCAGAGACCCTGTAAAGAGTGGATGATCTAACAAATGAATAAAAAACAAGACAAAGCATATGAGAGCAAATAGATGGTTTTAAAAAAATAGATCTAAAAACATTTCACTTATACGGTCATGGATACAATTTTGAGGCTACTCAACATTGAGAACTTAAAAAATGTTAGGAAGGCTGTGGAAAAAAGACATCTGGCTGGTATAGATGATAAAATAAGCATGTCATAATACTTGCTTACATAGGAGGAGAGAAACATACGACTTCTAGTGATCTACCAGAAAAACTGCTACCCTTTAATGTAGCCATAACCTTATTTTAAGTAAAACTGGACATTTCTATAGTAATGGTGATATCTGATAGGTGTGATTTTTCCAGAGACCCTGTAAAGAGTGGAAGATCTAACAAATGAATAAAAAACAAGACAGAGCATATGAGAGCAAACTACACTAGCTGAAAACTGAATCTTCTTCTCACAAAGATGGGTTTGAAAATGATGTGAGAGTTGATGAAAAATGCTTGTGGCAGAATGAATTTTATGATGAGACACATACAAATATACAGAATGTGAAAGATAAAAAATTGGAACAAATTTTTGGGGGAAAATATTGTTGCAGAGAGTGCAGATGAAGTTAAAGAATCATGCAATAGAAAAATAATGGCAATTTTTCATTAGAAGCCTATAATCAGCAGAAGTTACAAAATGACACCAAACAACAGGCAGGGTTTGACACACAAAAAATCAAGCATTGATCAGCAAAATTACATACTAAAATGGAAAGGAGAGGTGTCCAAATATAAGCATTACTGTTTTTTGAAGGGATGCTCAACTGATTAGGAATAAATATTTGGGGGAAAATATTGATGCTAAGATTGCAGATGAAGTTGAGAGTCATGTGACAGAAAAATAAAGGCGATTTTTCATTAGAAGCCTATAATCAATAGAAGCTACAAAATGAAACCAAGCAATAGGCAGAGTTATGACACACAAAAATATTCAAGCATTAATCAACAAAATTACATACTAAAAAGGAAAGGTGAGGTGTCCAAATGTAAGAAGTAATGCTTTTTAAAGGGATTCTCAACTGAGGTGTCCAAATGTAGCTAAAAACTGCTCTTGTGGAACATAAAATATTGAGAAAATGGATTCTTCTTCTATTACGTAAAATGTATAGCAACTTTCTTAGAGATTCTCAATAAAATTAGATAAGGTCTAGAGGACGAGTTTGAAGGGTTATAATAAATCTGAAACTTGGCAAAATAACAGCTGGAATTGTTGGAGCAAAAATACAATAAAATCCGAAAGAATGATTATCTACATCGGGAAAGAGAAGCAAAGAAACATGGTAGGAAATATAGGAGGCATAAAGAGGCAAAAATTATCTTAGCTTGCAAGTAGCTTTAACGTCAACTATGTTTGGTTCTAAGAAATATAGATTTGGAGATGAAGTTGAAGAGTATGGATCACCAACAACAAAAACAACAACTCTTACTCTCGGCTTTATTGTCATCATAAGTGACTCTCCTTGATCATCTTTTCATGCTTCAAAGCACAAAAATTAGCAGCAAGTAAAAAGTCTTACCATGGATCCATCATCATCTCGCAACCGTCTTTTGACCACGGTAATTAAAATGAATCGTAAATTGTCAGAATAAACGAGTGTTTCCTTCTTTGCACACAAATGAAGAAATGTTATTTGAGTGTAAACCTAGTCTTCGAATGACCTCTTTAGTTGTTCGGATAGCTTGGATAGCCATACTGGATCACGGAAACCACTCGAAATGACGAGACAAACTTGCTCCTATTTTAAAATTACCTTGTTGTTTACTTTACAAAAGTTAATAATCACGATTTTCAACAATGTCTACAACATCTCTTTGAACCTCGAAATAGGAAATTCAAGCTTTGGTTGTGTACCCTGTCATGTTGAGTGTTGCTTCAAACCTTGGAATGACCTCACATATTTGTTTGTGCATTTTTCATAACCCCTCTAGGAGCCTTGTTAACCTTTTTGCAGTTTGGGAAGTTGTTGAAAATCAAAAGTTGAGTTTGGTTTTAGCATGTCGTTTGAGCTTTGAGTGAAGAAATGAATATTGGCCTCTGTATACCTCTAGTATTTATCCATGAAAATTGCTTGCAACCCTTAGTGCTGAGAAAAACACTTCGCCAGTTAGTTTTACAAGGGTTTTCAGACGCCTCTGGTTGTTGAGTTACTAAGTCAAACTAGTCTAATTACTACCGGCGGCTCCGAAAAAGTGGTTGCCATTTGTACCATGTTCATCGATTACGAGTTCCGTCAACTCCAATGAATTCCTTGTATATAGTTTAATGTATATGATTTGTCTCTGGTGCTTTGATCATCAAAAATTAGTTTTGAACGTACTTTTATAGCCACTGGCTAATTTGAGCGTTTTTGTGAACCAAGATAGCAAAATCGAGAAAACACTGTTGTGAACCCATATTAAGTTAAAACACTAGTGGAGAAACACGTAGAAACTAACATATGATGTTATGAATCTTCGTTTAGTTGTTTGTTTTGAGAAAATTGATTGTGAGGAAAATGATGTATTTCTCTCTCCTCTCTCCACCTCACTATAGCTTGGAAAATGAAATGAAATTAAAAATATTTCTTACCTCTCTTGTATGTGTAAAGTATTGTATTTTATTGCAAATAGAAAATTATCAATCGTGAATTGTGCTTGATAGTAGGGGAATTACATGCCAACGTCTTTTGTTGACCATGCTTACAATTTTGTGACAAGTTGTAGGTAGCGCAACAAATAGAAATAATGAGGAGATTTGGACTCTAAAATTTCTCTTATCTTGTAATATGGTTGAATAATTGTATTTATTTCCCTTTGAAAAGAGAAAATGAAATAAAGTATAAGTTAGTTCATGCGTGTATTGAAATTTATATGTAGTTGTAATGGAATGTTGTACTATGATTTAGAGTTGATAAAACAATGATTTATGATGTTAATGGTCACTTATTCCCTTTTAACACTTAGAATGTTGGATGGAACTTATCTTTCCTTAGTTATCTAAACGGAAATGAATATCTAACCCTTTTGTTTTACCTTTACTCTTAGTCGAGTCATGTCAAGTCCGAAAACCCTTATCATGCTAAGAAAAAACTTAAAACTTTTACCAGTTGTTTCCTTACTTATACACGGTACAAGCCTTGCAAGACCATGTCCATAACTTAGGTATGTTCATGTGAGGAAAGGGTTGCACTATGTGTACCCTGTCACATTGGGTGTGAGTACGATCATCCTTCTTAGGTGTCATAATTCTTGTCTCCTCTTGAACAAGCTATCCTCCATGTGTGTATTGTCATTGGTGCTCTAACGGTAGTAGCAAAGCCTTGTGAATACAATTGGGGTGTTTTCACCTTTAAATGATCTCATTAAAAATATTCTAATGACACAAGTGGAATATATGTCTTAAGTTACCTATGCATGAAACTATTGAGTTCGAATCCCTTAATCTCTGCACAAATAGAAGTGTTACTTTGGCAAGATGTATCAAAGCACCTTTGGGTGTGCGAAAGTTACGAGATAAGGATATGCTAGTACTCTAAGTTGTGCCTATTAGTATGGTGTAGACCCCATTTGGGTGTTAATGAAATGAGTCAATTGTGGACCTCTCTTTAGAATTAGAGTGAAATACATGTTAATGTATGTTTGCCCAACGAGAAGAGTAATTGCTTAGAAGGTAATAGGATGTATAAAATTATAATTGAATGTCTATTTTGTAACGTGTATCTAATAGTTAAATTATTAGGAATAATATAATTAAACAATATTCCAAATAAATCTCTCAATAATGAACTCTGAAAAATCTCAGAAATTCAAATATAATTTATCATGTGTGTGAGGTCATACTCGAATATTGATGTCTACGTGAAGAACATGTATTATACGAACCTTAATTATTCAAAAATGAAGTCAATGTAATGACATAAAGGTTATAAGAACAACAGTAAATGAGATGATATTTTGGAATGGTCGTTATTAATATCACATGCACCTTGAATGATGCCAAAATGACTAAGATGGATTTTATAACAAATAAAAAAGTAGTGCCTCATTAGTGATCATTCAACCTATTAAATGAGTAACTTGCAATACTTAAGGGATGAACATATTCATCATACTCCTAATCGTGGTTTAAACAATAATGTTAAATGATTAAAATTATCAAAAAGAAAAATGTGAATTAATTTATCCTTGTACCTTATTGGCAAAGCCCTAGCCTCCTAATTTCCTCTTATGGTCTCCTTTTGGTTGGTGTTAAGGTCGTTTGAGAAAATGTGATGTTGTTTAGTGTAACCTTATTACGTGATTGTGCATTTAGAGGAATACAATTTCTCTAAAACCATATATTATACCATGGATATAAATGAGATATGCTTAGGGATGGTCAAATACCTCACCCTCTTTCCTTGTTCTTGTAGGTTCTTATTTTATTTTTCCATCGTATGATGGGATGTACATGTTTATTTTCTCATTTGAGTAGTAATGTGGTTTTTCTATATGTCATGTACCTATTTAGTACTCATTATTGGACTAAGAAGTGTGTGGGGCGGGGGTGGGAGGAGTGGGGTAAGGTAGGTGTGTGTATGTCGTATGTTTGGGACTTGCATTGTCGAAAGCTGGAGGAATACATGTTATTATGATGTATGAGGTTTCTTATTTATTTTGGTAGGAAACAAAGGTTGGTGAGACTAGTTTGAGTGGAGCGATAAGTGTGGAGAGATAAGTGTAGGAACCAAAAGATAGTATCCATTCCTTAGTGGAGGGATAAGTGGAACTATTGACACCATTTATTCTTGATAAATTATGTCATAACTTGGTAATATTATATTTTTCCTTTTAATGTTTAGTTCGCATCATCATCTCCTTGTTTAGAGATACATTCGAAAAAGACGCATCATATGCTTTGGTTTAGACATTGTGTTATTGTTATGTGGGCCTAATTGATAATGTAAGTGTATTTGATGTAAGCTTTTAAGTTAAAATAACTTATTCATGTTTTGGCCGTTTTCCCGGTGTGGGTATCATAGGTTTTAACGGGTGTGATCCATTTCCATGCAAAATGAACTTGTGAGGGAAAAAATGGGATAAATGTTTAAAATAGTCTTAGGTTGGTGGCAAGCATGGAAAATGGGATTTAAAACCCCCATATGTTCTAACCTATCTCCCACAAGAAATTCTTAGTAAAGATAAACTAAAGGAAGTGAGATTTTTTGGACTCTAAAATGGCCTTCAAAAGATTGGTAAAACGCCTAACCCTAGTAGAGTCAAATGTTTTGAATTATCGGTGACAATAAAGAATATCAACCTAGAGGTGCTAAAGAGAGACATTGATAACCAAGTTGGGGTTTGTATTGGTAGAAGGGGGTTGTAGTTGGCCAAATTCAATCCACCCACTAAGGTTCTCTAGAGAGAATCCTAATTTTATGAAGGTGCTCATAAGGTATAGAATTTTGAAATTTTATCAATAGACTTTGCATCCTCATTTTTTGGGTTGAAACTTGTCCCTGAGAATATTCCAAGACATCCAACTAAGAGAACCTTTAAAACATGTATTGTGAATAAAATTGAATCCCTTTTTAAATAGCATAAGGCTCTTAATCCATAGAACCATAAAAAAAAAGGACATGTGGAAGTTGAAAATATGGGACAACCAAAGGATAAACCATCTCCAATCCAAATGAGGTCGGATTTGAGCATTTCCCAAGCCTTATAGATGTTTTTAGCCACAAGCATTCCACTAATTTTAATGGCCACATGGGTGATGAGATTACATCTCAACCCAAGGCTATTCTAAGGTTTTTACTAAGAGGATTTCCTGAGAGGTGTAACTTCTCAAGAGGATTTTCCATGCGTTAGAACCTTCGATTATCTTATAATTCTTTTTGTACTTAGGGCAAGGCCTTGAAGCTTGAGGTCACTAAAGGTAATACCTCCATCTTCCTTAGGTCTCTGCAATGAATATCTCAAGAGACTTTGTGAAATTCCTCGCCCCTTAAAAATTTGGCTAGTAAGAAATCCCTCAATGACTTCTCCAATATAGAATAAGCACTTTGGAAGGTTCCCAACAAGAGAAATAATAGAAGAGTAGAAATTAAAACAAACTTGGAATTTCCCAAACAAGGAGAGAGGTTTGGTGGTCAATTTGCAATCTTTTTCTCAACTCTTTGAATCATAAATGACCAAAGATTAAAAGAAGAAGCTCGGAAAGCAAAGGGGTTGCCTAAAAACTTAAATTCTCATGAGGTTGAATCCCCTTCCATTAAAATCCCTCTACATAAGGAGGTTTGGGGGAGAGAGAATTTTTGTAGCATTAAGTCTTTCTCCACTATATGGAAGATCCATAACTGAGACAAAAAATATCAAGGCATTATATAACAAGCTTCGTTGAAGGCTCTTATTTCAAAGGAGTGTGAAATGGATCATCAACAAAATTCCTATTAATGAGATGATGATCAAACTGAGGAAGAGATATGTCTTTAACCAAATCTCTAGTGGGGTAGTTGGTAAGTAGATAGTTAAATCCTTCAACAACAAGAACGTATAGAGAGGGAATCAAATGACAACCCTACCTAATGATCTATCAAGACCAAATTTGAGAGATACCGCCTTGTTGATAGTGATACAAGTTTTTGCATCTTAAAATAACATTTTGACAATGTGAAAAAATAAAATCCAAACCCTAAATCTTGAAGCATGGCTAGGATAAAGTCTTGCTTAATCCCATCATAAGCTTTCTCAAAGTCAATCTTGACAAACAAGGCTTTATGACTCGAAAATGTAGCCCATTTGATACCTTCCCATGGGGTAATAAAATTTTCAAGAATATTCATATGTTGCATAAATGAAGTCTATTTAGATTTAACAATGAGAGGAAGAAAATGTATGAGTGTAAGAGCAAGAGCTTTAGAAATTATTTTAAGACTCGTCTCAGGAAAGTAATGGGTTTAATTGGTGATAAGATTAAGGTCCCATGGGAATGAACTTGATACTCCCCTAATTTGCATGTGACCCAAAAATTTAGATTATAATGTTTTTAAATACACTTTGCGGATGTCTAGTCCAACTATATCACATAAGGTTTAGTAAATATCATAAGGAAAACCGCCAATTCCATTTGCTTTTGTTATCATCCATTTTCATCGAAACATTTGTAACATCATTGAAGATGAATGTCTAATCACAAGAGGTTATTTGAGATTCAAAAAGTTTTAGGGAACCCTTGAAGGCATTGTAAGAGGGTAGATTCTCTACTAGGAGAAGAAGTTTGGGCATAAAAAAATCTATGGTAACGATGGACAAAGACGTGTCCAAGGATTTTAGGAAGTTTAGTTACCCAATATTGGCATCTTTAATGGGTTTGATTATGTTTACAAAAAAATCTAGAGCATAGAAGGGAAATAGTTTTTTGATAATCTTACCGCCTACCCTCAACCAATTCATTCTTTCTTTAAGTTGAACTTCCATAGATATGTAAGCTTCTTTAACTTTGAGTGTGTCTTTATTAAGAAACTTGAATTTGAAAACTTACATTGAAAAGGAAGATATCAATCTCCTATGAAGTTCTAATGAATTTATGATATGAGGCCTCATGATCCCATTGTTAGAATATGGTTGCATATTTTCCATAAATCATATAGAAGGTGGTGGTTTAAGTGATAAGATCCTCCCACCAACGAATCCAACCAAATCTCCCTTAGGTCTAGGAATCATATTCCACATCATGTTAATGCAATATAATTTTTTCATGCTTGAGAAGGGTAGTGCTGAGGTAGAAATGTATTTTAACTGGATTATCATGTGAAGTATACCATCCAATGCCAAAATCCATGGGTAGATGGTCCTGAAAGCATAATACCATAAAATACACAAATAGGTTGATCATAAGAGCTAGGAAAAGAAAATAATTATGTTATGGAAGCAGAGAATGATATACTTATTGGACAACTCAATCTTGGCCTTTCCTAAAGTCTTACCCCAGTGAATCAGTCGAGGAAGGTTCTCCATGCCGATGATGTTGGGATTCTACCATGTTAAAATCACCCTAAATAATCTAGTGATAATCTAGGAGCGTGTTAGCATGACATCTCTACAAATATCCTTTTGTATGTCATTATTTGAGGTGTACATGTTAGCAAGCCCAAGAAGATAATTGTCAATATCAAAGAGGGTCCATACCACACGATGGATGGGGTCTAAGCCCCATGAAATAATATTTTATAAATCTTTGGCATAAGTGGTGTGATCACTCATCCATACCTAGGCTCATGATTGGACATATGGTAAAAGGCACGTGACCAAATAGTGTGATTTTATTGTCACCTAAAGAATTATACAAGTAAAAAAAACTCCCTTAGTTCATATTCCAACACATTTAACTCACCTTCCAAATGAATTAAAGAAGTTGTTTGAAATCATCAAATATGCCCCCAAACACAAATTGTGGGCTTG
The DNA here is from genome assembly GCA_018340775.1 of Taxus wallichiana var. yunnanensis. Lineage (NCBI taxonomy): Eukaryota > Viridiplantae > Streptophyta > Pinopsida > Cupressales > Taxaceae > Taxus > Taxus wallichiana. The sequence continues at coordinate 315,047,857 of CM031239.1, forward strand.
CGAAGGAGGATTCAAATCTAAGTGATGAAGAAAAATAGAGCTCGATTTAACACACACACACACACACACACACACACACACACACACACACACGAGATAAATTTTTAATTAATCCAAGGAGTTCGTGGAATGTATCGATGTATGGTGAAGTGATGAAGTAAACTCATGCATTAAGTCAAACCAAGAAGCTACACCAAAGGCATGTTGAGTGACCTAAATTCCTATAGAGCGAGTCCACATTGTGAAGAATATCGAGTAAACATACAACAAAGTCCCACTATGGGGAAATGAGTTATAATGAAACATGTAATATATTTTGAAGATAGATTCACTCTTTTATTCCGAGGATTTATTTTTATTTCTTCTCATGCTATGTGGAGTTGTCATGGAGCCTTGGTATGATGAACTAAACATTTTCGTTCCTAAAAAGTTTCTTGCATGCGATCCATTGCACCGTAAGTGTACGTATTTCTCTTAGCATCTTGTTTGGTTTGTATAAACTTGTATATTCCTATCCTTCCCCTTGTATATAGCTTGATTTTTCCATTTTTGGCTTGCTTCTATTTATGTTTTTTTGTGTGTGTTCAATAAATGCAACTTAAGAAAGTTATCCCTTGTGTTGTTGTGTTGAGTTTGAATCTATTTCCCAATGGATAAGGCAATGGTTATGAACCACCGTAAGATTTTGGAGTTTGAGTTATGCATTGTTTGTGATTCATCCAATCAATTCATGTCCCATTAAGATCTAGTTGTTAGCATTCACAAAATTTATGCTCATTTTTAATATTTTCTCAACATGCATTTCGTTCTCGAGATTCCCAAGTATGAATTTTTTTCGTTCTCGTATTATATTTGTGTTGGACTTCAAAGCAAGCATTTGTAAATTTTCTCGCCATGGTTTATCCCTTGTGGTTTTTCCATTCCTTTTGCATTCAAACCATTTCTATTATGGTGAATTGGTACAAGTTATTTGATCATTACGGGAATAATTAAGTAATTCTTGAGGCCACCTTGCATGAAAATTCGTTTCTAATCACTCCTAAACCTGGTCATGCATCGCTTTTGTTCTGAAAACCTCAAAGATGCGTTTTGGAACATTTTGGTGATAATATTGCATTGGTTAAGTCCAAATAATATTATTTTAGTTCTTAAAAGCTTCCCGGACTACACTTTTACACCTTTTGGTTCCCAAGCACATTCTAGTGCACTTTCGCACCTTCTCAGTTCCCACAACCACCTCCAAGTATGATTTTCACTTAACTTGTTCTCAAATGGAATATAAGATGCGCGTTTTGCATCGTAAGTTCCTAAAACCGCGTTTTCACTTTAAGTGAATTCTTAAAACATGTTCCAAATGCACTATTACACCAAGTGGTTCTTAGAACCCATTGCATATGCACTTTATTAATATGTTAGTTCTTAAGTCATGTTATAAGTGTGCTATTGGGATGAAAAGGTTCTTAAATGGACTTATGAATGTACTTTCTAGCTTAAATTAGTTCCTAAAATCACTTTCAAGTGCACTTTTGAGAAGTCATTAGTTCCCAAAAGTGCACCTGATATGGAGCTCGGGAACCAAACTTATTTTGGTCACAAATTTTGCATTCCAACTCGATTTAAGCGTTAATTGAAAAGTTGGAAATATATTTAAGCAAGGATTGATCTTGTGTAGGATTCATGATATCAAAAATTTCATAGAAGTTTCTTGAGAATTTTTTCTCACGTGTTTTTTTTGCCCTCCTTCTGAGACTTTGTTTTCTTATAGTTCAAGTTTTACTCAGTGAATTTTGATCAAAATACATATCCTCTTCACCATGGAACAATTTTTTAAAATGCATTCATGGCGATTTTACTATTGGTGATTGAAAATTTGATCATATGAACTTCATAAATATTGAGGCAAGGATGACTAGTGGAAAACAAACTCCCATCAAAGAAATATTTCACTGTAATGGCAGTTATTATCCATTTAAATTCAACACATCATCGTGGTCCTCAAGTGTGTTGATGATTTCATATGCTTCATAATCATGGATATATTTTTGGGAAACACTCTCATCTTGAAGGATAAAGATGTATTCGAGAACATTATGGAATTAAAGGTTGCATAAGTGTTGAAGGTGTACGTGCTCGAGTGAATCATGTAAAGAAATCTCCATGGCTGGAAATCATCATTTATTTTTCTTTCTTCGCTTAAGTGAATTTTATTTCTTTGTTGGGAAAAGTATTCTCCACGGTTGGAAATCATCATTCATTTTTCTTTCTTCACTTAAGTGAATTTTATTTCTTTGTTGGGAAAAGTATTTTCCATCACTTAAGTGAATTTTATGTTTCTTCATTGGAAAAAGTGCTTTTTGTAAAACTTAAGTGACTCAAATATAAAGTCACTTTAAGTTATAACTTAAGTGAAAGTGAAAAAGGTAAAAGTTATAGTCTTACCATGAAAGTAGTTACGAGGTGGTAATGGGATAAAAGTATAATTGATTTAACAAAATTAAGTAGATATGTTAAACCTTAGATAGGCTATTTGAGTCACATCAATATAGATAGCGATAAAATACATAAAGTGACGCAAGCAATAACCAATGTAATTGAAAAACCTAAGTGTAATGAAGAGTTAGATTACTTAGTTGATTTCACAATATTCCCAGCAAAGTGTGCGAAGGTGAAGATTGGTAAAAGCTGGAACAAAGGAGGTCACAACCAAACCCAAAAAAATGCGAGAAGTGCAAAGGAAGGTGGGCCAAGGTGTGTAGAGGCGATCTTGGGGTGCCTAGATGTTAGGATCCCTATCTAGGTGCTAGAGTCTCACATGCAGATACTCGAAAATGAATTACGTAAGGTCGCTAAGTTGTCACAATGCTTCGTTGTTTGTCACTATAGTGGCACACAATGATCATTGATGTCGCTGATAACCTGCAATGAAGATATCACCTGCAAAACCCCCAAACTACATCAAATCCTTGAAAATAAAGATGCAAAATGAGAGGTCGGACTATCCTTGATACTCAACAAATTGAACTTACGACCGAGTGTTGTACTACATTGTAGACCCCATGTAGTTTTATGTGTGTGTATAGATTGTGTCTTAGGTGGCTCTTGTGTGTGCCACACTTGATAGCGAGCAAGTAGCTAAATATAAAAGAGGTAAATAAATGTGTGCATGGAAAAATGAACTTCCCCTCCTATGAAGTGTTTGCATAATAACCAACTCTTGTCCCTTGAGTGAAGCTAGATGGATGCAATGATGCTCTTTAGGTGCTTGTGAATGCAACCTTAGGTGGTGATAATAGATGCTTAGAGATTTCTCCTTAAAAATAAAGATGCAAAATGAGAGGTCGGACTATCCTTGATACTCAACAAATTGAACTTACGACCGAGTGTTATCGCATTCGCAGACCCCATGTAGTTTTATGTGTGTGCATAGATTGTGCCCTAGGTGACTCTTGTGTGTGCCACACTTGATAGCGAGCAAGTAGCTAGATATAAAAGATGTAAATAAATGTGTGCATGGAAAAATGAACTTCCCCTCCTATGAAGTGTATGCAGAATAACCAACCCTTGTCCCTTGAGTGAAGCTAGATGGATGCAATGATGCTCTTTAGATGCTTGTGAATGCAACCTTAGGTGGTGATAATAGATGCTTAGAGCTTGGTCCTTTAATTTGATCCCATAACATTGTATTTATATGTTTTCCTTGCTTACATTTTGTAATTGATCACTAAAAGACACCTGCCCCTTAGAGATAAGGATGTCCAACAACTAGAAAGGACCCAAAAAGGAGTGAGTAAGATACAAAGAGTTTTAGGGCGCCTAGAGGGGATGAGGTCACATGGGCGATGGTGTCCATAACCGAGGAAAAAGTAGAGTATTAAAGGTCAAGCTAGGCAGTAGGGTGTGCGAGGCCAAGAAGGAGACTAGGAAGGAACATAAGAGGCCAAGGATAATGATCAATAAAAAATTTTCTCCGTTAGAAAACATATAAATGCAATGCATGTGATTAGGACCTAGAAATGTACCAAGTACGCGATTTAGTGTCTACATTTTCCCTCACTTTATGTTGTTGTGTGAAATCTCGGTAGTATAAAGTAGATAGAGATGCATACCGATAACCATGTAGATTGATGATGAAGAGTGTGTCGAGAGACAAGAAAAAATAGGAGTGATAAAAATTGAAGCGAGAGAAGAGGAAGTAAAAAGTGATGATGACCCTAGGGGTGAAAGCGTATGTGTAGATGTCGCATTGTACTTGTTGATGTAATACTTGAAGTGTGATGATGTGAATTTATGTTGACTACTACTTCCCATAAGGAAAAGCTTGCAAAAGAGAAGAACGAACAAGTAGTCAAATACGCGTATATAGAAAAGTTTCGATCCAAATATATGAAATGTATGTAAAAGTGTGTAAAATGTTGAAAGATAGAAAAAGGAACATGTGTACATGATCCGTGATCGATGAAATAGATAGAAATGATCCTTAATATGTTGTATAAGAATGAGTTTTTCGACCTGATCTCATGCCGGTTACCTTTGAATCGAACGCGAGTTTTTGGGTGATCTCGTGCAATTGCGCCATGTGTGGAAGAAGTGTAGGGAGAAAGGTCTAGTGTTATTATCCAACCATTGCCTTATTCTTGAAGTATAAACACCATTGCAGATGGTGTGCCTAAGTCCGATCCAACACGAAAAATAGAAAAGAAGGTGGTAGTGCATGTATGCCGAGTGCTAAGGATTAAGCTGTCATGTAAAATCCATTGTGTAAAAAGCTGTCATTGAAAGTGTGTCAATTTGAGATAAATGTGTATTTGCCCCTATTCATAGGCACCCGGGAAGGGACATAAGCGCTAAGTGCCCAAGTGCCCAAGTCTATATCTCAGGGCGCTAGTTTATCTTCAAGTAATGACCCAAGTCTAATTCGAGCCCTTCCGAGATTGTAGAATGTATTGTCTCGTGCTTAACTATGATAAAGCTGTGTTTGTGTCTTTGCTAAGTGGGGTGATTGATTCACCCAATATATGCCCCCCTCTTTTGGGGTGCATGCGACGTTGCTGGGAGGATGCGACCTAAAAGATGACCCGGAGTTGGTGATACTAGTATGTAGGTGGGAATGTGCTTGGTAGAAACTAAGGCACATGCAAACAAAGTGGGCTAGAAGACAAGTGTTAGTGCGAAAAAAGACATGTATATAGATAACATAGTATCTTTAGCAAAGAAGTTAGAATAAATCGTGAAAAGTGGGTTGCAAACATGGGACGTCACTCACGATGTCACAAGACAATCAAGGCCCTAGTGGCCAAAAGAATATAATGTGCACACAGAAAAAACATAGGGAAAACACCGTAAACAAAAGCAAACAATGAAAAGCAATAGTGAGCAAAACTCCAGCAACCATGGTAGCAAATAGTTTATGCAAGACAAATGCTTTATGCACGTGAAGTGCTGTTAGCATGTTAGAAAGATATAAATTATGTCAAAAGCGTGTATAATCCGATATAATAATGTGATAGTAATTATATGAATTAATATTGAATGAAACAATAACACCTGTAATGTGTACGAATGTGGATGCCCCAGAGCCTCGCTACGAGGACCGGTAAGAGGTATAATGCCAAGCATCCATGCTGCATGTAACAATCTGCATAAAGTCTATGTTCACAACTAGAAGGAAATTGAATGCGCATGTGTATATAGAAAAGATAAGCTGCATATAATGTATCTCTGTCTAATCTAGTAAGCAAAGTGTAACATGTAAGTATAAGCAAGAACAATGTGCAACCAAGATACGTAGTATACTTTGAATGAGTGTGATGGAATGACATGCGGTGTGAGTGTGATAGGATCTGCATGGCCTCGAGTGTGTATGTATGCATTAGTGAGATGATGTTCATTTATAGATGACCCTCAACAATAAAAAAATGAACCATAAAACAAGAGTGTCATCGGAAAAAGGTTTGAACGAAGTGTGTGCTAGAAAGATCCGATCAATAGAGCACATAGCGTAGATTGTAAAATGTTGTAATGTGATTTGTAAGCTAGAAAGTTTGTATGAGACATTATAATAATTGATTGTAGAAAGGCACAAATGAGATGCTAGAAATATTGATCTTTGAAATTTAGAATGATGTGTAGTAGGTGCTAGAAATATTGATGATGAATACCAAATGCAAGATGTAGAATGTTATGATTGAGGTGAGGTTCAATTCAAATTTAGATCCCCAAAATCGAGTATGATCCATGAGACTAGAGTGCGTCGTCGGGTAATGATGCGTGTCTTTAGAAAGATTTGATCATGAAGTACATATTGTATAATAGAATAGTATGATTCACAAGGAGAAGGTCTTTGGAAAGGTGTGTAGTATGTTGTTTGAGAATGCGACTCTAGAAGAATGTACATTAAATGTGTCAATTGTAAGTATGTGTTGTGTGTATAACAATAAATGAGAGGATAAAGTGCAAAATGTGTAGAATATGTAGTAGTAGATGTAAGAAAGAGTGCAAAGTGTGTATGAGCCGTAATAGTAGATGTGAAAATAAGATGTCGTAAATGCGTGAAGTGTGAAATGTGTAGTGTGTGAGGTTCATGTATACAGTATTCCCTAAACATTCAAGTGTGGACCATAGCACAGTAGCAAATTACGTGAGATGAACGACTAGAAATGTGAAGTATGAGAAATAGAATGCTACTAAATGATGGACACATAGTGATGTAAGGAGAGGGTGGGGGAAATGAGCATGATGACCCCCAAGCATATGATGAAGAGTAATATCATGTAATATCATCTAGAACATTTTTGTCATGGTAAAATCCAAATGGAAAAGCATCGAAACTTGGTAAGCAATAATATTAGGTTGATCGAGTAAAGAGCCATTGAGGCGTAAATTGTACATACCCATAGCATATTCTTCATTTTCAGAGATGGTTGTGGACAACCATGTGCGTACCACTAAGAAATATTTGGAGAATAGGTAGGAGATGAGCTCACCAAATGATTTAAAAAAATTAGGCAAATATATTAAACCTTAGACTATTTCGAAGTCACAACAATAGATATAATAGTAAAATACATAAAGTGACGCAAGCAATAAACAATGTAATTAAAAACCCTAAGTGCAATAAAGAGTTAGAATACTTAGCTAATTTCACAATATTCCCACTAGTGTGCAAAGGTGGAAGACCGGTAAAAGCTGGAACACAGGAGGTCACGGTTGAACCTAGAAAAATGTAAAAGTGCAAAGGTAGGCTAGACCGGGGCACCCAACGTAGTACTCGGGTGTCTAGTGTCTAGAGATCCTTGTCTGGGCGCCAGAGTTCGCACATATACTAAGAAAATGAATTTGGTTGCTAAGTTGTCGCAATGCTTTGTTGTGTGTCGCTATAGTGTCGCACAATGATCATTGATGTAAATGATACCTTGCAACGAAGTTATCACCAGGAAAAACCCCTAAACTACATCAAATCCTAAAAAATAAAAAAATGAAAAATGGGAGGTAAGATTGTCCTCAGTTGTCAACAAAGTGAACTTACAACCAAGCTGCACTAAATTCCAAGCCCCCATGTAGTTCTATGTGTGTGTGTGCAAAGATTGTGCCCTAGGTGGCTCTTGTTCAGGTCGTACTTGATAGAAAACAAGTAGATGGATGTCAAAGATGTAAATAGATGTGTGTATGGAAAATGAACTTTCCCTCCTATAAGTGTATTCATAATAACCAACCCTTGTCCCTTAAGTGAAACTAGATGGATGCAATGATGATCTTTAGATGTTTGTGAATGCAACCTTAGGTGGTGATAATAGATTCTTAGTTTGATCCCATAACATTGTATGTATATGTTTTCCTTGCTTGCATTTGGTAATCGATCACTAAAAGGCCGACCCTCAAGAGATAAGGATTCCCAATAGCTAGAAATGACCCAAAAAGGAATGAGTAAGATACAAAGAGGTCTAGGGCACCCAAAGGGGATGAGGGCACCTTGACGCTAGCGTCCTAGCTGGGTGTTGGTGTTTAGATCCGAGAAAAGGTGAAGTATTCGAAGGTTAGACGGGCGGTATGGTGTGCGAGGTCAAGAAGGAGACCCGAGAAAGGAACTTACGAGGCTAAGGATAGTGATCAATTAATACTTTTTCCTCTTAGAAGACATAAATGCAATGCATGTGATTAGGACCTAGAAATGTACCCAAGTGCGTGATTTAGTGTCTGATAACTAGGGAAGGCGTTTTATTGTAGGGGGTTCACCATTTTCTCTCTTTTCATTCAATTGAGAATAAATTGCTTCAACTTTTTGTGTATATTTTTGATTCAATTCCATTAAATATAGAATGTTACTCGGTAATGAGAATCATGTTATTGTGTTTATGGTCTTTTGATTATGAAATTTTACTATTCATGCTTGGAAACATATTTTTAATGTTAATTCTTTGTATAAAAAGTGCATTAATATATAGACTTTGTCTTTGCCTATTTCTATTTTTTTACTTTGTGCAATATCCACACAATTAATTAACCTTATAAACTTTGTGCTTATGATTGATTCCTATTCTCCATGTAGTTATTAAGTTTTATCTTCCATGTTGGGCCATTTATGAAAATATAAAGCGACATAAAATTTTCCCAACATTGTGCATATCCATAACATAGTATAAATACATAAGGGTGTAAACATTTGGTGAACCAAACATTTGGATAGATATTATTCTCCTCCTTTGTGGCGTCTCCCTATAGAAAGAATGATTCTCTATAGTCATTCTTCCAATGATGGGTCATATCCACAATATTCGCTAATAAGAGCACTTGAGACAGAGTTTTTACTATGCAATAACCTTAAGATGCTAAACATAAATGGATTTGAAAAGTGTAGTGGTTTTTAACATAAATGGATTTGAAAAGAGCAAGTGGTTTTACCACAAGTTCCACATGTTAACCATACACCTTCCGTAATGCCCACTCCTCTTTTACACTTATTTTGCTATGATTTTGATCACTGTTGATTAAAGACTTAGACCTCGTTTGATATTTTGATAGACTACTGTTAGACACTATGGATATTGTGATGATCATTACGTTTTGATGTTTATTCGGACATTATTATTATGTTTTGATTAACATGTTGATAAACTATATAGACATTTGGATTATCAATATGTTGTGATTCATATTTTTGAATATGACATGTTAGTGACAATCGGGGACAATTTTATACATATTGATTTGCATTGTTATGATTTTATATTGACACATATATTTGTGAGGCATTGCCTATGTTTGGATGTTCGAACTAGTCTTGTGATATCATTGATGTTAGTAAAATGGTAGAATCGAAGTAATTAGAATTCGTAGACAATTTATATAATTGCTTAATTTTAATGATGATTATTGATCAATATGTATGTGTTATTTCTTGATGTTATTGATGTGGCCTTGAGGCCAAAGAGATATTGTTTGATTGTTGCAGGTTATTGTATCACAACAAACAAGATGGGGTTAGGAGACTAACCATAACGGAATATTGGATGGTTGCAACGAAGGTCACCATGATATCTTTATGTTCAGTTATATTATTGTGTTGTAAGGTTGTTAGGAGGTCCCCATGGGGGGATGACCTCTAAATGTGACCATGGGTTATGTGTGCTTCTCCATTTTCTAGTTTAATTAATTGTGGAGTATGTGATTCACTATTGTAATGTATTTCACTTTATTATTGCTAATTAATGTGCTCTTATTTAAGTTGATTAATCATGTTAATTAAATTAATTTGGGATGTGACAAAGGGGCATTTAATTGGGGTAGATTATCCTTGTGATCTTTTGATTGAGTTGGATTCTAATTGATTTGGATGTTGTGCACTCAACCCATCCCTCAAATACCAAAATTTGATTTTAGAGCCATTTTTGGAGGTTTGTGAGACAAGTTAAGTTTGTCTCACACCTCTTAAATTCACCTATTAACTATACCTATGGGGTAAATTGGTCAAAATTAAACCCCATTATGTGATTTGAATGGTAAAAAAGTTAAATTGATTACACTTTTTAACATGAGCTTTTAATTTTGTCCGTAAGAAGTATGAAGTAAGAGTATGTGTGGAAGAAATTTGTCATATCCTCACCCACCAATTTATTAGATTTAGTTTTGATATTTGACTTGGTGATGTGGAGTTGATGAGAAGTGATGTGACATCCTACATGGAGCCACCTCACCCTCCTCTCCTCTTTTTCTATTTATGTGAGTTATTTTGATAATTCAAGGGTTACTTGATTTAGTTGTTCACTTGCATTATGGAGATTTTGACTTGAGTTGCTTGCTTGGAGTCTTAGAGTTTGTTTTGGATTTGGTCTTGATCTTGAAATGAGCTTAGAGTTGTGGTTGTGGATGAAAGGTTCTTACAATGGCAAGATAGAGACTTAAACCTTGTAATTTTATTTTTATTATATGCATGTTGTATGTAAAATGAATGTTTGTGTGTGCATGTTTGAGACTTGGGTAGTATGGCCTTAAGGATGGTGTAGGAGAAGGAATACGAGGATCTTTTGAGGGAGGGATAAAAGTATTGCTTGCATATTTTGGAGGGAGTTTGGGTTGGGTCTCCCACCTTTTTAAGATAAGAGATTCTTACTTATCTTTGTATGAAAATAATTGAGGGAGTGATAAGAGTATAAGGGAGGCATGCGAGTTTGGTTTGTGTATTTGGATGAAGGTTTTGGAGGCATTGGGCACTTAACCCATTGGGAGACATAAGTGATTTCCCCATATTTCCTTTCTCCCTTGGCTTAGAGTTTTAAGTCTTGCATTAGAAAACTTGCATTTTATTGATATTGTTGTTTTATGCTTGGATGTGTGTTAAAAGATTGTTGGCATGTGTGTTGTAATGTGGAAGCATTTCTGAAAGTTGTCATTGGTTGAATCCATTCCCTATTTTTCTATGGTTGGGACTTACAGGCCAATGAGGAGGATGACTTCTCCTCTGATTGGAATAAAGGTTGAGAGGTGAGTGTTTTTACACCCCTTTTCTTGTTTTGTGATTTTGAAGAAGGAAAAACTATGGAGTTGAAAGATGATCTTGAAATGAAGACTTTTGTATTCGAGCTCAATGGAAGAATCCTATTTTGTAAATTTGGCCAAGTTGTTTCCACCTTTGAGTGGAAGACTTGTAGTTTTGGAAACAGCTTGAAAGAAAGACTTTTGTAAGTTGTATTTAGTGGAAATGTATTCCCTTCAAATTTGGAAATGAATCAATAAGTTTACTTGTGCCTTCATGTTGAAAATGGTTGTTTTGTATTGGAAAATATTTGGAAATTTATACTTGTTCCTTGTTGAAATGTTTATTATTCTTGTTGTGAAAAGAAAGGTAACTTGCATTTAGTAAATGGTTAAATTCCTTCTCTTATTTTAGAGTTAAATGTATTATGGTTTAAAAAGAACTCTTGTAGTTAAATTTCAAATATTGCTATAAAGGAAAAAATATTCATTCTATAATTTAGATCAATAAAGAAGTTGTTATTTCCATTATGGATTTTGTTAAATTTAATGGTGAGTTTGAACTCGGATTTGATACATATAAATATAAATATTATTCAATGTATGTATGTTTATATACACCCCTTTAAAAACAATATGTTTTGCACAGGTGATCGACATCGATCGACCAACCTCATGTTGACAAAAATAAATGTGAGTATCTAAATATCCAAAACCAAATTCATGGTGAGATATCTACATCAAATCAAATGAATAACTTTGCAATACCAAATCTAAGAATAAAACTAAACTAAATAAAGAATGAAATGTAGGGAGTCTCCTCTTATTTGCAGAATTTGAACAAAAAAATTTCTCTATGGTTTACCCTCTTACTTCCATGGCTTCCGTCTTGCTTCTATGGCTTCCACTCCTCCAACCCGCAAATCAAAAATGAACAAATGAAGAGATTAACTAGGAGTAAAAAATAAAAAGACCTCGTAAGGATAATTAGGGTTCTCTGGGAAAGACCTAAATCTAAGGGTTCATATCAACCTAATCTAAGGGTAGATGATTGACCCTACACATTTCAAGTTGTGGCATTATTTGTGGGATTGGGTAACTTTAAATAAAAGTATGGGTATTAAATGGATGGGGTCACTTAATGGATTAGGGTAAGTGGAGTACCCCTTGATTTAGATTTGTAAATAAATAATTAAGAATTGGGTAGAAGGGTTAAAAGAATAATAGTGTGCATGACCTTTTGATAATAAAGGATTAAAGTAATCATAGTAAAACGAAAGGCTAAATATTTAATGATGGGCATTGATGTTAAGTAAAGTGGGTAGTAAGAATTAAACTAACTTAGGGAATATTAGCCCTTAATGAACTTAAGTGGAATTTTAAATAAGGTGAAATAACGAGATTCAGATAGTCAACATTTTTAAATGAGAATTAATGGAAACCCTAGGAGAGAAATTAAATCTGAATGATCTTGGAATAAATTAATAATATTTAATTATTAATTTGGTTACAACAACTTTACAGTTATGTGGGATTGATTAAACGAGAAATATTTAAACCTAGTGGATGGTTATCTTCTTATAACCCTCCTTCAAACAAAAAAATTATTCCATAATTTTCCAAAGTATTAATGAGATTTTAACATGGGTTTTGGTAAAAAAAAATGTGGGCCTTACACCTTTTTTTTTGGTACCATTCACGGTGCATATTATACAACCATCTAATTCATTACATGCCACTTTTTGTTCACGTAAGTCTCCTCATTACACTATGATGTCTTAGTCAATTTCCTTATTCACTTATCATCTACACATTCTTAGTTTTATCCTTCTCAAGTACCTAAGGGAATATATGGATCTCACTTCCTTGTTTTCAAAGAATAGGTTTCCTCACACTATATATTCTCCTACATACTTTGGTAGAGTGATGCTTTAAACATGTTTGCAAAATTTACTAATACTATCACACCTCTTCAATCACAAAGGGTTGCATGCATAAATTTGAATCAATTGCAATCAATTGCAATATCTTAAGACACAATAATCTAATCACAAATTTTAATTCAAAATCTTCTAGTCATATTATTTTTAGTGGGTTTATCCCTCCTTGTATTTCTATATGTTATAACTCCCCATAGTTTCTACATATAATGTGTCATGTTTAAGGTCAACACCTCCATAGTTTGGGGTTCATATTTCCTCATGATGAGACTCATCTTGGGTAGATATTACATTACTCCTCTCCTTGTACATAGCTAAATTTAAAAATACAAAAACATACACATATTTTCAATAACACAAAACCAAGACCTATACACATAGCTTGACTTGTTAGCACTTTACATATGTTTTTTTATCACTATGGTTTGATATATAACAAATATTTTATATATACTCCTTACGTACACGAATTCATGAAGTATATTGAGCATGATGTATAACACGCAAATCATTAGATGATGATAAGATCTAGTTTGGATCCTTACAACACACTCTTAGGGATATCCCTCCACATCGTATAGGTGTTATTATTTTATTATATTTCCTTTCTACATCATTGTTACTCTCGATTACATATATTGCTTAGATGTTATCTTTTTATGTTATGTCTCCAATGCAATGTTGATGTATCATGCTTTATGTGCTTCTTACTATGTGCTATGATATTTGTATCATTGTTTGACATAATTGTTTGTTATACATGGATGCTACTTCTTATTGTTTGCTTCATTATATGTGTCTTGAGTGCCTTATTTATATTGTGACATTGTAGGTGTCCCATGTTTGTGGCTTTATACCTTTCTTATGTGATATTGCTTATATCAAATGTAGCCTAAGTGCCTTGATTGTCTTGTGACATCGTGGGTGTCCCATGTTTGTGTCTCTATTTCTTGATGTGAATTTAATTTGCATGTTATTGTTTATGTTTTCTCAGTTCACGAGTAATATGTCTCTAAATTTTTATATTGCACATGTTTTTGTTGTTAGTATTATTGATATTGTATTTTTTCCTTTATGCACCATGTTCTCCACCATGTGCAATCCCTCTTACATGTATAAGTTCTCAAAGGTGTCCATCATTTCAACCTTCCACAATTCTCCTACAAATTATCAAACATATGGTACATGGGTACACATCTTTTCTTTTCACCACGTGTTCAAATTATTCATCACATATACCTCAAAAAAGGGGAGTTCATCATGGTATATTCTACACCTACATGTATATTTTTGAGTTTAGGAACTTGTTTTCATAAGTAACAAGTCCTCGGAAACATTTTCTAGATACAAAAATTGCACACGTTCAAAACCATACGAACAATTAAGATCGTATGGATGTTCTTGACCTTACCATACGTTCTACCCTAGGGGTAGTTACACTAGATTATTTTTCTATAGTTTTAGATTTTTACTTACAAATATAGGTTTTGGCATGATATCAGACTCAATTGACATGATTTAGAGAAATTTACTAGGGGCATGAAAATTTCACTCCTTAACCTATTTAATACTTGAATTTTGTTCAAACATAAAAGTTTTTGGGGTATGGGTATCCTTCCCCATCATCATTTTGGCATATTACACTCTTACTCATATATACGACACACGGGGAGAGCATGTTGACATCCATTCTCTTTTACACTTTGTGTTTATATATACAAAATTGGCCAACATCTATTTGTAGCAGTGTTATGGAAAGTATCGAAGTAGTTATGTTATTCATAAGAGGTCTTTCCTATTCTCTTTCAAAGTGGAATATATCATGGTTACTAGAAAAAATGATACCCGATCTTCTTCCTTTACAAGATGCTTTGATACCCTTCTCTTATTCTCTTTATACCTTCTATTAAGTGGAGTTGCATGTACGCAATGCTCCAGTTTCTCCTTTATCACAATTATGGACTGATCACCCCTAATATGTTGACAAGATCAACAACAAAATCAAAATATCTAAATGCAATAAAATAATAATCTCTTCCCTCCATAGAAACATGTGTGTTTCTTCTATATTTTGCATCTCTTTATTTCACTTAGCATAATTTCAATTTTTATATTTACATTTAAGTTAGGGTTCATTTTCTAGTTCATTTTCTACTTTGTGTTGTAGGTTTTACCATGGATCATTCTAATAACAACACATATGGACAACAAAACCATTGAGTAAAGACATGATTTTTCTACACACTCAGGTATTTTTCCTTTAAGAATGTAATTTTCATTTCATACTTAAAGGGGGAATGTGGAAACTCAAATTTAGAAATTTACCCTTTTGACATTGTGTGTTGTGATTATGCCTATTTTCTAAAACAAATATCAACATTCTATCGCCAATGTTTACACCCTTTTAGATTAATTAGGTTTATTAGGTAATACTGAAAAAAATAAAAAATGTAAGTTTTGGAGACTAGACATTATTGTGATAAATTAACTTCCAAAATTAATTATAAAAATCATAATAACAAATTGAATATTTAAATTAATGAGTGCAAGATTAAAAGAGAGAGAGAGAGAGAGAGAGAGAGAGAGAGAGAGAGAGAGAGAGAGAGAGAGAGCAATGCACAATAGTACATGAGGAATATGGGAAGATAGATTGAATAATAATGGAGTATAGATCCTAGAGAAACTTCACAATTGAAACTATAACCTATAAATCTCCTTGTACATGACCATATGGTTTAGTCAGGATATATAATCCAATCACGCCCCTTATACATAGCCTTGAACACCTTTAGAATTGGGTATGTGACTTTTGAGTCATTTAGTGGCCTAAAATTTTACTTCATTGTCAAACCCTAGTTTTATCACAACTTGATATCATCTATAATCAATTGAATCGCTCCAAAACCCTAACCATGGGTAGAAGACTTTATAAGAAGGTTATTTTTTGGGTTTTGGTGCACCTTATGCACCATGTATACGTCGGTACTACTTTGAAGAGGTATTTAACCACACATAGTTCTCCACCTAACATGTAATATCTATATGGATGTAGCTAGTTAGAAAATTGAACCCCTTAATCGTGCTTGATTTTATTGTGATCTTTCTATGATTAATTCTTTTTATTTCTAGATTCATTTTATTAATAGTTCATTTTATACTAAAGATATAAAATGAAATGGAAATTAGTAGACACGTTACTTTTAGGAATTAGTGCTAGAGCATGTCGATTTGAATTTGATTGGTGGCATTCTTTGCTATAAGAAACCATGGCCTAATGTATAAAAACCTAGGAATAAACTAGCCCAACTCAAATGAGATATTATAGCTCTCGAGATACTTTTCAATGTCCTTGGAGAACACAGCCGATGATTTAGGTCCAGAAATAGGAATTTGGTGTGTTTGGATGTGAGGGAAATCGAGACTCCTTTACCTAGTCGAGTGCTTTAGAATTTAGCAAAGTGGCTACCCAAATGGAAGTGCATCATCTTTAGGAAGTTGTAGGAGGTCTTGAGTGTCTTTTATGAGTGTTTCATGAGAGTATGTCAATATAATGTCATATGATTTTGAGGTGAGTAAATGAGGTGATGTTAACTTACTTATATAGGGTTACGAAGTTAAATTATTATGATTAGGCCGACCAATAAAGATGAAAAAGACCCAAAAAATGAATTACATTGAAATTATATTTGAAGAATGTGTTTTGCGAGGACCATATATGTCAGCTAGGACAAGATTATATAACTAGACTGAATTGTATGATTTTGGACAAGGAGAAGTTGAATCAAAATTGGAAGTTGCACAATGATGTAAGAGATTAAGAATTGATTTAATGGACTTATATTTAGATTTTTCGACACTTCGATGTATGAATAAGCAAGTTAGGAAAGATATGGTAAGCTATACTAAGCAGGAATAATATGTGGGTGTTTTTCTTAACCAAGAAACACAATTGTAATTATTAGTGTCAAAAGGGTAAATTTTTTAATTTGAGTGTCTACATTTCCCCCTTTAAGTATGAAACAAAAAAATAGATGCTTAAAGGAAAATATACTTGAGTGTGTAGACACAATTTCTATTATCTTAGATTTTTCGTTTCCGGATGTGTTAGTGTTAGAATTGTCCATGATGAAACTTGCAACACAAAGTGTAGTCAATGTTTGTAGTAGAAAATTGAATTATAACTCAATAACAACTATAGAATTTAAACTTTCATAAAGTGAAAGAAAGAGATGTAAAAAGTTGAAAGAGTATACATGTTTGATTTATAAAGGAAGATCTTCTTGTTCCTTTCTTGCAGTTAGAGATTTGTAGATTCGAGAATGTTGTTAAACTTTGGTAAAAGATTGTGGGTGATTAATTCCTAATTATCTCGAAGGAGGAATGAGGGTATTGGGTGCATGCAACCCAACATTTAATGGAAGAAAGAAGAGGTAAAAATGCACCTTGTGAAGTAAGAAGACCGTGTATTAAAGTTTTTAGTAACCTTGATATTTCCCCCTTTAATATGAGGAGAGGGAAGACTACCTACGAAGAACTTAGCCAATTCAATACATTTCATAACTTTGTGAACACACCTTTGCATATAGATATAGGCCCAATTTTTGAGTATATAGACACAAAGTATACAAAGAATAAGTTCCCCCATGCTCAACTCATGTGTCATCTTTGCTAAGAGAGTGTATAATATGTTGAAATAGTAATGGAGAAGGAGACAAGTGCCCCTCCAAAAAACATGTATTTTAATACGAAATTGAGTAATGAAGAGGAAAAAGAGCTAAATATTTCACGCCCCTTGTAATTTGATTTGAACCATGTCATTTGATTATAAGATTGTGCCAAAAAAATGTACTTATGTTGAGAAACCTGAAATTGTAGATAAACCGTGTTTTTTCCCTAGGTCCTAAATGTATGGTGTGGTCAAAACCATCTGTATGGTCTTAACCCTTATGTATGGTTTTGACCCTATGTATTTTCTACCAAAATTTGATATCTAAACTTTTTAAGTACCTTTTCACTATGAAAACATGTGTCCGAGCCTTTTCTTCTACATTAAGTATAGAATATAACCCAATGAATGCCCCCTCTTTTGAGGTAAGTGTGAAAATGCATGTTGAACACATGATTGAAAATAATAGATGTGTTCCCATGTACTATATGTTTGAGAAATTGTAGAAGAGTGTAGAATGCTGAAAAGGTGAATACCTTTAAAGAACTTATACCTATTAAAACATGAGTTACGTATGGTGGAAACCATTACACACAAAGAAGAAAAGAACCATAACAAAAAGAGAAAATATAAGTAGTGATAACAATTAGAATAAAAGTGGTAACAATAGCACATATGTTATAGGTAGAATAGAGCCAAAGAAACAAAAAATTCAGAAAAAAAAACACTAGAGCATGTAAAATATAGGCATATTAAGGCATAAGGACGCAAACATGGGACACCCATGGTGTCATGAGATAATCAAGGAACTTAGGTTGCATACAAAAGAAAGCAATGTCACACAAAAATGCATAAATCCACAAACATGGGACACCCATGGTGTCACAAGACAAACAATATACTCAGACCTCATACAATGTAGCAGACAAGTAGTACACACACAACTAACAAACATACATAACAATCATTTTAGACAATGATGAAAGCAATAAACAATAAGAGATCACATGAAGCAAGATATGTCAATGTTTTACAAGACACATGTGTTAGTCTGTTAGCTTGAAAATAACTTATACACAATATAAATAATCTAGTATAATGAATATGTAGAAATGAACTATGATGAAATAATAACACTTGTATAGTTTGCAGGATGCCCCGAGAGAAGAATATAAAGAACAGTGGTAGCTCTAATTAGCATGTAACAATCTGTGTGGCTTGCATCACACTCAATATATGCCGTGAATGCATGTGTGTAAAGAGTAGAATATATATTATATCAATCAAACCGTTAGGACTAACAACATATGTAATGTAAAGTGCTAATCATACAAACTATGTGTATAGGTCCTGGTTTTGTATTTTTGGAAATATATGAATGTTTTTTGCATTTATTTAATAAATTTATGAATAAAAATAGGGGTAGCATAAGAGTTACCCAATGAGTTCCTCATAAGGAGGTGGAGTTTTAATACATGAGAAACAAGACGTATGTACCTCAAGTGTGCCAATGATGAATGATCATATGCAAGAGGTTTGATAGTATTATCATGTTTCTTAGAAAACATAGGAGGAGAGAAAGGTTAAATAGAACCATAAGAGAAAGTATGGGATGGGATGGATATATGAGGATTGATCAAATAGAAGGAGCGACAAGAAATGAATTTTGCATGGGAATACGTGTGAGGAATATTAGGGGAGGCGAGAGCCACTTGGATGTAACATGCATGTGAGAAGATTTGCGGGAAGACTTGGGAGGGTGAGATCCATTATATACATAACATATGTGAGAGGATATTTATGATCAATGGTATTCATTTTAAGGCTTTTTTTACGAGATTATCTCATCGTGTTTCTACATTTTCTCCTTCTAGGTCTCTCGAGTGGCCTTATGACGCACATATGATCTCCATAAGATCTAGCCCTTTTGAGTATCTTAATAATCACGATAGCACACATGTTATCTCTAGTAACTCTCACCCTCCATGGTATTTTATACCATGGAGGGTGAGAGTTACTAGAGATAACATGTGTGCTATCATGATTATTAAGATACTCATAAGGGCTAGATCTTATGGAGATCATATATGTGCGTCATAAGGAAGGAGAAAATGTAGAAACAAAGTGAGATAATCTGAAGAAGAGCCTCAAAATGAATACCACCTTTGATTGTGACAAGTTATTGTTGAATGAACTTAATAGATCGATGTAAAAACACGGGAAAATCCAAAGCATATGTAACCAATGGAAACTTAAATGCATGTCGGATGAACTAAGAGTGTAATAAGATATGAAGTGAGCCTAAGTAGTAACATGACCAACAATTATGGGTAGAATGATATAACCATAAGTGAGTAATAATTTCATGTAATGTGTTTCTTAGAATAAACAAGGGATTGAAGTAGATTGAAATTACATATATTATCCTTGTTGTATAGATGAACCAAAACACTATGGATAGGAAGTTGATCGATATATACCAAAAATGTATAAAATATACACAATAAGAGTATAATGTAGATCAGATTCATCAAAAGTAATAAATGGTGTAGAAAGTCTTGTAGGAACAATAGTGCTAATCATTGCATCTAGTGGGTGGTCATAGGAAGGTGGAGGTGGTACCACATGATAGGTGTTATGCATTTCATATGTAGATTTGTTATATTCATGATGAGGAAATGGGTCATTAAATTTTTTTAAGGTTTGCGTTACCATTAGTAGGTTTGGAAGATTCAATGGGATCATCCCATTCGATTTTGATTGCATTGATAAGATCTTGTATAGAATTTTTTTATCTTAATACATTAATTAGTGGGATGACTAATTCAATTATGAAAATCATAATAGGAATGAGGACAAAAATATTACTATGAGAAATTCTTGCATCGATCTCAAGCGGTGGAGACCCTATGATTGAGGGATAACAAGTGTTCTAAGCTTTCTTTTCCCTCACTTCTGCAGATACAATGGAAACACCTCAGGGCTGTGGGTATCCCTATGTTGAGGTGAGTCTCTAGGATTACAAGGCCGGTTCCTTATTGATGTATCCTAAAACTAATTAACTGTGGGGTTTAAGGGTGAAAGATGGATAAAATTGAAATTTAAATGAGGTGATACACCAAAATTGATGAGACTTTGACTAAGAAACATGCACAATATACTGAGAACAAATTAATGAAGCATGATCCAATGGGTTTCAGCTTGATCCTAAGGAAAACACTTTATTGTTGAGGGATAAATCACAACAACACTACAGATTACTTGCACACTAAGACTACGCAGAAGCACCAAATTTGCAACAAGGTAAGCTAATTAATTTATGGAATACAATTCACAAGAGTTAATAAAATAATACACACCACTGCAAATAATTGGAAAGGCAATAACTGGTTCTCATTCAAGGGAATATCTCGCCAAATGGCTTCAACACTTAATACAAAATTACTCCTGTAATGATCCCCTTGTGCTTTGCAAATACACACAATATATAACAAAAATTATTCACCCAACCCCCTAAAAATAGACTAAGTCTAACTACACTTGCATGTTATTATTAACCTTCATTGTGAATAAATAAAAGGATAAAATAACATGTTATTACAATTAGGCAATAATAGTCTTTTAACTCCAAAAATACATCTCAAGTCAAAGTGTAGTTTGACTTATCTAATTTTGATACAATGAATAAAACTGGGTGAATACTTTAGCTAATAATAGCTCCTTGCTTGATGTGCAAGTCTTCTAAAGTGCATGCAAATAATTTTGTCTTGTAGCTCGGATGTGACACATGTTTGTAATTAATAAGGTTATACATGCTGATAATGACAACCTTGTCATTTTCCTATAGGGACCACACGTGCACATGCTAGAAAGCAAATATTCTTCCATTTTGCAAATAATAAGGTCCTTTGAGAAAACTCCAATTTTGTCCCTTTCATGATCCATGTGATAACTTTGCATATAATTGGCAATATAATGTGGGTATCCTTTTGCATACATATATGACACAAATACTATAGTATTCGACCTCTTTTTGATTATTGGTCTCCTTTGAAAACATAAGGTCATTGTGCATAATCATAAGGTATAGCGCATTTAATAGTCTTGTTTGAATATTTGTACCCATCCATAATCTTTTGTTTGGAATTGATTGGGCATAATCATTCGGCTTTGATTTATCATGGCACAAACTATAGTCAATGAACATAATTATTAATTGCGGAAGGTCCCCTTCTGCCGCACGATGCTCGACCCCATTATTGTGTTGGCGATATTACAAACACATGGTTAATTTTAGGTTTTTTTTTTTAATGTCCTCCATCCGTGTAATGTTGATTCTGGTTTGAGCTAAGTTAACTCAAGGTTTGAATTAGAGGGAAAAAGGTTGAACCCCTAATCATTTCAAACATTCTTGCTTGAGCTCTGGATTTTGGTGAAGCCCTATCAAAATTTCCTACGACGGCCATTTGAGGGATTTTGTGAGCTCTCGCTACTTGATTATTATTCCTCCCTTCTATGTTTTTACTCATAATTGAGCCATTTGCTAGGATCTTCTCGTGGTCGCCATTTATGGGTGTATCCTATGCTCTCCTGCTTGATATGGGCTTGTTGGCGAGCAATATTTCTTGGGGAACCACCGTGGAAAGGGTAAGTTCTTTATTTCTTCTATTATTCAAGCTCTAGATCTGCTAAATACCCTTGGCCGCCATCGATTTTTATGAGGCTTTATTTTGCATTTGTGCTCTTAAAAAATGGCCGTTGTTACTATTTTATGGAGCTCCATTTTTTTGACAATGAGCTGAGTTGAATCTCTTTTAGGTCAGCGGTTGATGTGCTTGAAGCTATGTTACGTGTTTGAGTTCGAGTTTCCTTCACTCATGATTTGTATGAACTCAACATACTTGGTAATTTCTACATGTGTATGAGTTTGATTATATGGAGTAAACTTTGAGAAGTTCAAAATGCTTTATGTGAAAACCCTCTCCACTACTTTGTGTTGTTTATGAGCTTATTATTATCCATTTTTGCTATGCTTTTGAGGGTTTTAACTCTTTGTATGTCTATGCATGGTGATTGAGGTTCGAATTTGGGTTCCTTTTAAGCTTTACATTCTTATCACGTCCTCCAAAATGAAGGTGAGTAATAAGTTTTTATCCCGCTAGTTTACGGCGTGACCTCCATTGTTGATTTTCTGAAGCTTTGGGTAGTCCTCTTGCTTTTGTCTTATGATTTGAGCTCAAACCAAATTAATATAGCTCCTATTTTTCATAGAGTTCTCCCTTTTACCATAGATTTTTGTTAAGTGCTCTTGAGGGTTTCCTTCATTTTTACGGTTTATGCACTGTTTATTCTTTGTTGTTCCTCGACCTTCGAGGGTGTGCTGGATGCTAGCCATGATGTTGGTTTCCATGAAAAGAGTAGTCACATTATTTGACCTATAAAAGCTCAAATGCCCGAATTGTGTGTTGAAACCGAGCATGTCTTGTTCCATTTGATGTTCATATTGTAATGTCTCTTGATTCGAGCCATTATTGCATTTTGTTGTTGTTTCTTCAAACTTAGTTCGATAATTTTTGTGTTGATGGATTCGGTTCATATAACTCGTATGTCTTGAAATCTGCATTACTTTATGCTTATTGTTGGGCGAAACTCATGATGTTGGGTTCCATGCTGCACTCTTCCTTTTCATTCATGAATATCAAAGTTATCATGACTCAAACTATTAATAATAATGTATTTTGAAGCATGGATACAATTTTCTCTTAGAGATTGGAATCTTGTTCTCTGTAAGATGAAAATCTTGAATTTCGAAAACAAATTCTTGGAAAATAATTTTATTTGTTGTATTTTATCTTTTGCCAAATTTGCAATTTTTTCTCTTCTAGGTGATATGATGGTTGTGCTCCTTTTTAATTTGATCTAAAAAGTCTTGTATTTGTACACATGCATAATCTTCATTCATTTCACCGTGAAACATAACTTTATCAAATAATTGATGACTCATCGGGTAGGTTATGACTCAAATAAAACCACATTTGTTTGATCGATGCACTAAAAAAATCAGCACTTTATCTCACACTCATATCCGAGTTATTGTTTCCTTTTGTCGTTCTACCTTCTGAAAAATGAATCCATTGAAGCGTGAGTATCATAGATGTATTCTAATATTGGAGATATGATTGTAGCTTCATTGTTCCTACAATGCTTCACCGCTTGATATCCTCTCGTGCTTAGCCATGGTTGGTCTCCTAAAGCTCTATCTTGATAGAAATGTAGAGAATCTAAAAATGCATTATTTGAAGAATGCTTTCATATGTTGATATGTAGCTCATGAATTTACAATCTATAGGACTATACTCTCTTTAATCATTTCCTTTGAAAAGGCCTTCTTGTCATGATTTTGTTCCGATGTCAGCTACATATTGAGAAATATATCACTTCCTTGATACGAATTACTTCGTACCATAAGTTGATGATTTGTATCTTACATTTGTAAAAGGAATTTAATCTTTAGCATTTGTACACGATAGTGATCCTTGAATTTATTCAAAAGTACTTGTTCTTATTTTCATGAAATAATAGTGGATTCATATACAGATGATGCTTGCTATTGATTTCTTGTACATTTTGAAAGTTCATCTGCTTAAAGTTGTGAATACAACAAGATTAAAATCCGGAGCTCTAACAAAATCTCTTTTCTCTTTCAGGTACAATGGCATCAGCTGGTGAAGATGGTAGAGAGGAGCAATAAGGACAACAACCCAACCCAACTGATGGAAATCCAGGAAATGATGGATTCCATTCTTTCTTTGTTCACAACTTTACGTATATGTACTTTCATTTATGTTCTTGATTTCAGAGTTATTCCCACGGCTTGTGTGGGTTCACTATACTGTTATTCCTTATGAATAAATGAAACTATTTTTCATGTAATGAGATGTATGTACTTCTTCTTTCTATACTTTCTTCAATTGAATGGATAATAAATGAACTTGTACAACTCAATACACTTAAATAATTCACTTAATTATGGGAATAAATTCAATTCAATCATACCTTTTGATGCTCATTGAAAATGTAAAGTTTTTGTAAAATTGTACCTTCCCATGCTTCAAACCATCATCTGAAACTGTTGTTTCAAAACATAATACTTCACATATGCTATCTTTCCCACCTTCACCAAGGCCTTGCAACAGTCTTCCAAGGCTACTGCACTATCTTGCTGAAGATGATACATCGAAGAGGTGATATACACAAAGTGTTTCCTTGCGGGAATACAACTTCAACTGTTGATTTGATGCATAACATCCTAATCCTATCCAAAACCAAGAAATTAAAAATTGTATCCCCTTCCGAGATGGCTGCCCCAAACATAGTCAAACTTCTAACCCGTCTAATATGAGAAACTTAAAAGTTTCGAGTTGACCTTTCGCACAAGGTGCGAAAAATGTCAACATTTCCTTCATGCATATTACAATTGTATCTTATTAGGCTGGTATATGACATTAATAATTCCCTTAAGATTAGCCTTATTAACAATGGCTTTGTCTTTGAATATAAATTTAGTTGGGAATTTGGCATTGGATGGAGAAGATGAACTAGCAACATATTTGAGCTTGTTTATGTGGATTAATTTAACCTCACATTCCTTGAGAGTATCACATAGATAATTAAATGAGGGGAACTTATCAAATATGATAGAGTTTTACAATAGAGTAAACAAGATTTGCCACAAAGATATCTTGAAGTTTTCTATTAGCTAAGGTATTATACATTTTAGTAAGCATAGTCTTATAGCATAAAGAATAATCACTAATGTATTCATCGACCCTTGGTATACTTTAGACATTTGATCATATGAAAGTTTGTTACAAATGTTGATAGAGAATTGTACGAGAAATTGATTAGCCAAAGTAGTAAAATATCACACAAAATGTGTTGGTAGATCATAGAACCATTGCACAAGGAAAAGTCCTTAAAACTCATTGGGAAAATATTTGTTATTAAGTTATCATGAGAGGCATAGTAAAAAAAATCACATGGAATGCTTGAAGGTGCTCTACAAGATCACTCTAGCCATCATAAATAGGTAACTTAGGAGAAACAAAACCAAGAGGTAATGTATAAGATACTACTTTGGGTGCTATTGGATTATGAAGCAATTGAGTAGAATCCATGTTATGCGAAGTAGTAGATGCACCATATTATAATTGCAATATTTGAGTTTGTAAAGTATGAACAAGGGTCATAAGGGTGCGTGTGCTAGAAGAAGATACATGAGAACCACTATGATTACCATTAGGAATAGTGGTTGATGTATGCATATAAACACAAACATTGTGCATTGGGGAATTAAGTGCCCTTGTATATGTAGATATAATGGAAATAGGAACATTCGACGTTTCTTTATTATATCAAGAGGTGTGCTTGTGTTACTCCTGGGTAACATATAAAAGGATATTGATATGGGTTGGACTATCTTTTAAGAAATGTTCCATATGTTGTGCCCCATCCTTGGGAAGGGAATGAGAATGATTGACAAAGTTAAAATTATATCCTTCACTTTGGGTACATGATTAGTGATAATAGTAATGAAAAAATAGCAAAGATGTCAATGGTATAATAAGAGCTAATAATAGGGGTCATTGTGCCAAGGTGTATACTGACATAAGGGGAATAATATCTCATGACATTGGAAGATTGAGAACTTATAGGATAAAGGAAAATATTTTATAAAATTTGTGGATTAATCATGACAAGTGATAGAATGAGACAAATAACACCAAGAGTGAATGAGAAGAACATACAAAATTGAACCCTATGGTAACTAGGGTTTGAGCAAAAAAATAGTTGAAGGTAATGTCTTGAGACTAGAAGTTATTTTGATAAATTAATTGTTAACATTAATTATACAAAATCATAATAAAATATTGGTTATTTTGATAAATGAGTGCAAGCTTAAAATAAAAAAGAGATAGAGACTTATTTATACACAATTATACAACATGAATCCGAGAAGACAAACTAGAGAATATGGGAGTATAGGGCTTGTGGAAACTTCATTGCTGAAAATTTAACTTGCAAAATCCACAGTGCAGGACCGTATGGTTTGGCCAAGATATATAATTTAGTCCTACCCCTAGTATACAGTCTTAGACATCTTTAGAATTGGGATTTATGAAATTATAGGTCATTCGGTGAATTGGAAATCTACTTCACGCTTAAGCCCTAGTTGTCACACAGTCTTGCTATAATCTATAATTGTTTGAATCACTCCAAAACCCTAATCATGGGTAGAAAACCCTACAAGAAGGTTAGTGTATGGATTGTAGTGTACTCCATGCAATGCCTACTTTAGAACTACTATGAAGAATCCTGAAACCACACTTAGTTCTCCACCAAAAATGTAATATCTATACAGATGCAATTAGTTGACAACTTAAACCCCTTCGATTATGCTTGATTATAGTGTGATTTTTTTAAGAATTAGAAATAGGAACATGGTGCACTTGGATGTGTGGAAAGCTAGACTCCTTGGCTTGCTTGAGTGTTATAGAATTGTAGTAGTGGTTTCCCTAATGGATGTGCATAAACTTTATGAATATTTAGGGAGGTTTAAGTACCTTTTGTGAGTGTTGCAAGAAAGTATGTCAATAGAATACCATACAATTTCCAAGTGAGTAAATGATGTGATGTTAACTTGCTTGTATAGGGTTTTGAATATACATTATCATGATAATTCCAACCCATGATGAAGATGAAAAGACCCAACAAATGATATTGCATCAAAACCAGAGTTGGAAAATGTTTGAAGTGCATGACATGATAGATAGGTCTGCCAGACTGGATTATACAACATAACCAAACTGAATAGTTTTATACGGGGAGAAGGGGAATCAAATATGAAAGCTCTACAATGATGGTAAGAGCTTAAGAATTGATTTATGGACTCACATTTAGATTTTTTCGACACATCGGTATGCATGAATAAGTAAGTTATAAAAGAGATGTAAAGATAGAGTTGGAAAGATAAACCGAGTGAGAATAGGATGTGGGTAATTATCTTAGACAAGAAGCATAATTACAATAAGTAGTGTCAAAAGCATAAATTTCTAAATTTGAGCTTTTATACCCACTTAGTACCTCTTATTGTTTCTCTTCCATCTTTCTTATTCCTACACACTAATGCATCATCACATTATTAATATAAATGAATAAAATTAGTACTTAACCTTTATTTATCATGATACGACTTTAAGATTGCACTCATTATCATCCTATCCAAAAATGTATAGTAGGGACATGATGTGATTTCCAGGACTTGGCTGACTTATATGGTCTTGGACCGATGCATCCTCAAATTTTATTTCAAGTTTCTTATCTTTTTGGGTCTTTTAATCCTCCAGGTTAGCCTTCTCATAATGATTTACCTTTGGAACCTTATATAAGCAAGATTATATTACCTCATTTACTTACCTAACAATTTTTGGAACTACGATGAGCTCTCAATGCAACTAATAATAAAAAGGACACTCAATACTCAAGTATTCTAAAAGTTTATGCAGGGAAATCACTACTACACTTCTTCTTGAGGCCGGGAGTTCAAATTCCCTTTTTCCAAACACCTTAAGATCCTAAATTAATGTCTTGGCAAGAGAAAAATCATCTCAAGAATGGTCAAAGTAGTTCTAGTTGCCAACTAGTTGCATTTATATAGATATTACATGTTAGGTGGAGAACTACATTTGGTTTAAAGACTCTTTATAACTTAGTGTCAATGTATTTGGTGTAAAAATCAAACTTCAACCCAAATACTAACCCTTTTGTAGGTTCTTCCACCCATGGTTAGCATTCGAGTTCCATTTGTAACATCCCAAAATTTCTTGTAAGTTAAATTAACTATGGTTAAGTCTAAACAAGATTAGACGAGATCATCATTGGGTGTAAAATTCATTTGGTTCATCGTATCATGACCCACAACTTTTCTTTGTGGGGCATGACATTACGGAATGAATAACCCCGCACCCACCTTGATGATCCTTCCTAAAACATGATTAGGCCTTAATCATAGGTAAAACGATTCATAAATGATAGTGAATCTTTCGGTTATTTGTATTCGGTTACTTTATTTTAATCGGTTTGGTTATCTTTTGTTTTGTTCAACTTTTGCATTCAACCGCATGAAGATAATCGTCTCTGTTTAATTTGACAATGCTATATCAAGCCAGCTTTATGAGAATATTCGAATTATTATTTACGAACTTGGTGATTTTCATATTGGAATGTTTTATATAAACCTAGAAATTCAACTAATTTTTATGGTAATATATTGTTGGAAATATGTGGGCTTGTATTATGAAGGTTAATTTTAACTTAACCATTAAGTTAGGTAACAACTAAAGTAAAAATAAAATGTATGAAATATTAATTAGTATATATATGCGTACATGCGTGTGCGCACAATGTGTGTGTGTGTGTGTGTGTGTGTGTGTGTGTGTGTGTGTGTGTGTGTGTGTGTGTGTGTGTGTGTGTATTAGAGGGATTTGGCATGTAAGCCAAAAGTTTTATTTAGTTATTGAAATTTATGGGTTTCATAAAGTGAAACACCTTCACATGGCACAAGTGTGAAGCATGCACTAAAACACGTACCAGCATTGGGAAGCCTGAAAATTTTTCAATATGCTACCCAAATATAGTTCTTTCATTATATTTTTTTGTTATTTTTCCTTCATCTATTTTCATTCCCCCTTCTGGAATACCTGCGTGAGTTTTGGAGGAAAGAAAGATTCAACTTGTTGGAGCGGGAAGAGTAGAAGGTTTCCGATTCTGGGTTTACTTCAGGCATGAATATCTTCTCCTTTCTCTGCTGCATTATTTGTAAAAATTGAGGAAATACACATTCTATTTTTAATGGTAATCAAGGAAATTGTGGACAACTTTTGATTTAATTGCTTGGAAATGAAGTATGAAAAGAAAATTGATGGATTATGTATTCTTTTTAGTTTTCTTTGTGTGGATTTAACCTAACCTAGAAAAATATGCAGATGGGGTTTTGGGTTTTGATCAACAAAAATAAAGTAAAAGAAAGGTTAAAAATTCTTTCTGCATTATAATAAATTATACCCAAAAGGAAAAGAGTTGTTTTTTTCTATACAGGAAGAAGGAAAACGTTTTGTGAATTTGTGTGTTTAAAATCGATTTGTGCTTGTGGGTTTTCATTTTGTTAAACCGAAATTTGGTTGTGTGTTTTCTGTAAACAAATTGATTTGGGTATATAAATCGATTTGGGTAACCCAATCAATATGGGTATGCAACTGGTTGGGGTTTTGTATTTTTCTTCATGGTTGTTATATGCAGGTTTGATATTTAATTTATTGATATCTTTTGAATGATAATTTGTGGGTGTCAAAGCTCTTGCATGGGGCTGCATTTTCCAGAAATTTTATTATTATGGACCACTAAATTGGTTCATGTATAAATGAGGGTGTCTTGTTATGTGTGAATAATTAAAAAAAATGGCATTTATCCTGTAACTTCTAGCCTGGAAATATGACTTGGATTTTTGTAAGGTGAATTTTTTTGCTTTTCTTGGTAAGGGCATGAAAGCCAGGACAACTTGACCAAGATGCACCAATGAGTAATTGGAGGCATGATTGGGTTTAAAATAATGATATCTTATGAAAGAAATTATTAGCTATTCTTTTACTAAAAAGAGTATGTTTAAATGATGTAACCATGGTGCTGCTATATTGTTGGTTGGGATGTTTTTTTACTAGATAGAACATGTTAAAGTGATGTAAGTATGGTGATATTTGTGCTAATTTGTAGAGCTGCTCATTGACTGAAAAAAAAAACTCTTCTTAATCATATTGTTTTTACGAAGTTATGTAGAAATTTTAAATGTCAAATGCTTATTGATTGAAGCTGGAATATAGATGTATTGACCTTTGTGATTAGAGGGAAACATGATCATTGAAATAGAAATTGGTTGTTCTATTTGTGTGCATCTATAGTTGTATCTTTATAGAAACTAGGTAGTAATACATTTTCAGTTGTATTACCATGTGCTTGTTGATAAAACAACATGTATATCCTTTCATATTTTATTAATTAATTACATCAGAAAATGGAGTTAATATTCATGCCAGTTCATTTTGAACTGACATCATACCACTACTCCAGTCTTACAGGACCATTAGCCGTTACATTCGGATGTGCGGAAACTCATGTCTTGTGAAGTTTTATCGTAGCATGGATCTAAATGAGATACTTGGATTTCAATTGGTGAAAGGATGATATCCTTGAATTTTTGGCTGAATTATTGGGATCTTGGACCCATTGTAAATATTCAAACCTCACTATGTGAGAATTATTATACTGGTTATATATTTCGCCTTAACGACATATGTAATATATGATTTTAATAAAGAGATGATTACTTTGTGTGTAATAATATCTCAATATGAGTAAATGATGAATACTTGAGTTGTGAAATCTTACTTTTCACAAATTGTTGAATACATTTATTTGATAGTTATCAATGTATGAAGCCGATAATTGGGCAATTATTGTAACAATCAATTGTCTTTAATTTCTAAATTAAATAAGCTATTTAGTGGCATAGCTAATCGAAGGAATAATTAAATATACATGTTTTAATATATATTTAATTTGGCCTTTCGGTAAACTTGGTATTAATATGATAAGATTGTAAATCTGTTGTATAGAGAATGGAAGAGTATCGTTGTAAAAGGTAATTTAAGGTTAAAGAATCAAACATAAGGAAAAAGAGACTAAATGGGATGGTAAATAGATGAAAAGATCCATTAGGCATATTAAGGGATAAGTACATGCGGAATGCTGATATAGTTACATTTCAGCATAACGAATGTACTTATCTCATAAAGATCCTAGTTGGCCTTTGGCATCTATCTCAATATAAACTCTTGCAAGATAGGTTTAATTGGAAATAAATAAAAACAAACTATAAAGATCTAGATAACTGTGAAAGGGATAGTTGTGAGGTGGCGGAAGACTTAAAACTCATAAGACTAGTGTGTTGTCTTGAGTTTAGCCATAACCTGCACGACGGATAACTTTGGTCAGAGTAATGCATTGATGGCTGTGCATTGTCTAATCACATAGTCCTCCAATTAAATAAAAACAATTGTATGTAACCTGATCATGGGAAGTTGAAATACTGAACGTGAGGTAGACAATTGTCGGATACCCGAATACGAAGTCGGGAAACTAGCTTCGTGGTAGACCCAAGGACTTTCACATAGTTCCCATGACCTTTAAAAAAAGGTTGAGCCGAAATGCTAGTAAGCATTGTCACTCGAAGTAGTGACGAAGGGAGATCGTGGAGATCTGGATACACCCTTCTCAACCGCACATGGCTTACATGGATGTTATCGGATAGATCAAAAAGAAAAATTGATTAATGAATTTGATTAAATAAATCTATACGATTGCAGTTGTGTAATTTGTTATTATGTTTATGTGTTAAAAAAAAATCCTCATTTTTATCCAACTCCAAGCAAGTCCCGTTTGTTCAATCGCTCATGATGGACACTGGGATTTCATAGTACAATCTCAAGAATAAAGCATCTTCAAGTTTAACACTCCCTGATTCTTCAATATATACATCGAAAAATCTCTTATATCACTTTGTATGGATAATTACGTATCTCCTCTTGTATTTTTGAGCTTATAACATATCATTACCAATAGTTGCAAATATTAATTATTGTGAAATTACATAATTATTATTGAAAGTTAATTAATCATAATAGTCTTTCTAACAAACCTTATATCCTCCTTATGTCTTGTGTATACCCATAACCCAACATAAATTAATAATGGTGTAAACACTACATAACCAAGAAAATTGAAGAGAAGGAAATCAGATTTGATCTTTAGTTTGGTCCAATAAGTACTTAATGCTCTATGGTACAAATGTATAGCTTAAAGTACAAGTTATTTTTTTCTTTAAATTTAGACGGTAGCCGCTCTCTAACATGACATTATCTAGCCTCTTTTGTTGACAAAGAGTGCGAGATCTGATTCCCTAATATGAATGTCATTTTTAGCATTATTATAGAAACGGTGGATTTTTAATTTTGTGCCAGTTATTTCATTTAATTACCAGGTGGCATTTGTAAAACGCATTCTACAGGCGCTAAGACTTTCCATCCTCTAGTACACTCCTGTTAGAACCTTTTGTGATGTTGCCTTCAATACTTACATGTCACAAGTAGAACACAATTTTGGTATTGTGAAAGGAAAGCATGTAATTAAAACATTACTGTATTATGTGTGCTCAGCTAGTGTGCTTACTTCTTTGTGTCCTTGCGTGAGGAATGTTTGTTCATAGTATTTTATAGTCCATGTAATGCAGTTTATTACATCTCAAACTATGTGCATTGTCTTCCTTAGACGGATCTATAAGAATTCCTTTGCACAATCTTTGGAGTATCATGAATGTGCGTGTAGAAATTGCATAACATAAAGCTTTGGGAAAAACCAAGTGTTAGGTATTGTGTAATGCCTCGCCTTTTTGATCTCGTGCCAGATTGATTGATTTTTTTTTTTAAAAGGAGACTTAAAATAATAATAACAATAATAAAACACACAGAGTACGATCGAGATAATAAAATAGATTTTATTAATCAAAACAAATGAAAATGAGATAATTTAAACTAAAATAAAAGAGGGAATGTGAAGTGTTGCGGGTTAAAGGAGTTATGGAGGTTGGTAGAATGGATGTAGGGTAGGAAGGAAGGGCGGTGAAGTGTGTTGGGTGAAGGCGAGACATATGTTCCAATCAAAGCATTATGTTGTAGTTGTAGGTGATTTGCAAGATATGTATGCAAAGTGTGGACAACGATCAAAGAGAAAAAGTGGATGGACTTTGTCACATGTTGTAGTTGAAAATGTGTTGGTAGACATTTATGTAGGTGGATGCAAATACAAGTCACATAGATTGTTTGATAGAATACTCCCAAGAGCCACTTCATCATGGGCGAAATGATCGCATGCATGCACAAATTGGATCTGTTGAAAAGGACTTAGAAAATTCTTGACAAATGCATTTGATAGATGTAAATTCAAATTTCCACAACTTTGTGTCTACGCAAGTATGGAATCTTTAGAAGTGGGCACATATGTCTATTAAAACAAGCGTAAGATGTATTTTTAGATATGTAGCTAAAATCTCTTGGTAGCTATATATGAAAACTTAGATGCATACGCCAAGTAAGTGAAATGCTCAAAAAGACACGTCAAAGAAATGTGTTTCAAGAAATTCGATGGTTGTTGGGTGTGCACAAATGGTTTTTTGAAATGGGCATTCCAACCATTCAAATAGATATGACAGGTAGGTGTGTGAATGGGAAAGAGTTTGAGGGATGTATGGGAAGGTGGTGTTGTTGCGGTGCTTTATGTGGATATATGCATGCAAAATAGAGGCGCACAATGAGTATGGGGAATGTTTGACAATGCCCCAATCAAGTGTAGTTGTTTTGGGGGTGGACCCGGCCATGTAAGCTTCATTTTTGTTTTTAGTAGGATACCTGTAAGGTCATGGATGAGGGATGTAACACTTTATTCTAAAATCGAGACCATCCTTGGCCACACTGGCTAACTTTGGGAAGCTCGAAAACTATCTCTAGCATTTCAATTAAATCATAGGTGACTATGTGGGTATGTTTCTTGGTGTTTATAGAGCACATTATAATGTGCCAAATGTAGTGGCATGCATAGACATGTGACATGTTTGAAAAATGCTTGAAGTTGTGGATGATCGTGATTTGGGCTCAATTTGATCCTCATACACTCGATAGTTCGATTAACAGGAATGGTGATCTTACCTCTACCAGACGATTTTAAATTTTCTTAATGGCATTGGAAATCAAATTAAAGGAAGAATATGCTTTTGTTTGGTTAAAATAAATTGTAGTACCAAAACATTAAAATTTAACTCCTTTTTCTTTACAACTAGAATGATCACTTAAATTATTAACCATACTCTCGAACCATGCCTAGTGGTGATTAGTAAACCCATATAACACGATTGGATAACCATAATCACTTTCTTTGGTGAGTTGATTTTGAGTTCCCAATTAAACATGCTATGTTTACCTTGCAAAAAGTTAATAAAACATGATTTTCTTTTACTTGTAAATACCTCTTTAAACCTCTGTAATGGGAAATTCAAGCTTAAAGACTCGCATTCCTTTTCACATGGAGTATTAAACTGAGCCTTAGAATGACCTCGTATGTTCTTTTGAGAGGTTATCGTCACGCATTTAGGAGTCTAGTGGACCTTTTTGCGGCTTTGGACAACTGTTAAAAGTTAAAAGTTCAATTTGGTTTTGGCTTGCAGTTTAGACCCTAGGTGGAGAAATGTAATTAGGCCTTAGCATACCTCAAGAATTTCTCAAGTGACAATCACAATCAATCTTTAGTTTTGAGAAAATCACTTCACAAACTAGTTTTACAAGTGGGTTTTGTAGGTCTTCGGCTGTTGGATGACAAGGCCAAACTGACACAATTACAATAAGTAGCTCCATAAAGGTAGTTGTTCGAACCCTAGTCACCATATTTGAGTTCCGTCAAATTTGAGGGTTTCCCGTAGATAGGATAGTAGATAGTTTTTTCTCCTTATGTGTTTGAGACTCAAAATTGGTTTTAAATGTAGTTCCATAGCCACTTTGGCTATATCAAATTGTACTCTAGTAAATCAAGCATAACATAGTCAAAGCACTTGCACCTCATTCATACCTAGGACTAAGCGCTCACCCGAAGGACGAGTAACTCCTTTGAGTTCCTTCTAGGGTGGAAATCAAGACATGGTTCCTGCAAACATGATTAACATAACATGCAATATATTCCAGATGCATCTTATGATTTATTACAGTATGCACAAAGATGATGTATCATAGAGGGATATTGTACTCATTCATCAATATATACAAGTAATATGAGTATCCTGGATACTAAGGATAGGGTAAGTGCACCAAGTTGGGGGGCCAAAAGGGGTCTTAAGTGGATGCATTTTTCTGAAAAAAAAACTTCAGCTTGTACGAGTTTTTCGAAATAGTTATACTCAAAATTGGAAGATGTTGTAGAAATATGAATCGTAGCATTTTAAGTCTAGTTTCTAAGCTATTAAATTTTATTGAAAACAGATAATTTCAAGTGGGTCAAACAACAAAAATACCAACAGATGCTCCTATTTTGTTAAAAAACATAATAGAGCGACTTTCGTGCCCCCCACCATTTGTTGAGCACCATTTAGTATTTTTGAAAACCTTTTGGTAGAAAGATAGCTAGGAGCATCTAGTTTGGGTTCCATTTTTTGTTAGATTTTTTTAGTGAATATTTTTTTATTTATGATTTTTCTAGTACATAAATTTTATGTTTTGAAAAATAACAGAGCTCGACCGTGCCCTGCCTAACTACCTCAAAATATCGAAAATTGGTTTTTTTTTTTGAATATGTATAGAATTAGGCCTTCTTTGGGCTAGTATAATTTTTTTAAAATTTTGATCACCCAAAAAAAAAAGATACACAATGAAAGATAAACATTTTTACACTTCAAAATATACCTATAAAAAGACATAGTTAGAAAATAAATAATATAGAAACCTTATATTAGTCGAGAAAATATGAAAAATTATATTTTTGGAAAGAAGAAACTTTGCTCTACGTCGTGGTATATTTTTTAAAAATGGATCAATTGTTTTTTTGACTTATCATAAAGGAAGTGTCGATTTTACATTTTCTTGCAAAAACGTTGTTTGTTGTGTTTCAGACGGGTCCATGCCTCGGCTTGGGGATCCAAACCGGATCCCAAGCCTTGAGGAATGGCTAGGGAAAGAGAAAACGAAAATGCGTATGTGTTATAACGTGTACGCGTTTTTTTGTTTTATATATTGTGGCCCCCCAATGTCCCTTTCATCTCTTTCACGGGAATTCTGCAAACATTCTGTTTTGTCTGCAATTTTCTCTACATTCTTGCACGATTTTTTAGTAGTTCATTTTGTCCCCTACCCCACTAGTTGATTTTTTCTAATCATGGGTGATAAACGTCGAGCTAAGGACAAGAGTAAAGTCAAGAACAAGACACCGAGAGCAATTGGAAGAGAAGAGAATAAATAAATTGAAGAGAATGTAAAAACTTTGAGCAGGGAAATGTACATCCGCTACATCAAATGTAGCTAATGTATTAGAAAATGGGGATGAAATACATAATGAAAATGTAGAGAACAATGATTTTGCAATGAATAATAATTTTGCAATGAATAATGATATTGAATTGAATGATAATGTTGGTATGGATCAAGAAATTGATATGAATCCAATTGTTGAACCCTTATTTGAGAATCCAAATGTTAACCCCGAAATTTGTATGAAAACATTGAATGAAGAAAGTAACCTTGTAAACAAATATTCACCTCTAAGAACACCTCCTTCCATTTTGCGAAGAAAACCAATTCACTTAATTGAAATTGATGAAAACATTATAAACTGATGCATAACAAAATGTCTGAAAGAAATGCGAGAAGAAAAGCTAGTGGAATTTGGGATAATTACTTTGAGAATTTAAATGACATAAAAAGATGTCAATTATTTGTTTCATTGATGAAATTAATTAAGATGAGACCTATAATGAAGACCCTAGGGTTAAGAACATCTAATGTTGTTGATCAAAATGTATCAATTGTTGAAAACATACATAAAACATACCAAACTGTAGGTGGAAAAAGATGCACCAAAGATAGTAATGCTACACGACATGCACTTACTAATTGTATAGTAAGTGATAAAACAATTAATAAACACTTGATTAAAAAAACAAGTAGTGCTTTGAAGCTAAACAAAAAAACACTAATGAAAGTAATAGAGAGACGTAAACATCTTGAGTTAGTCAATAACACTGACTATTGGGCTTTCTCTAGCAGAATTCCATGAAAATACAAGAATACATCTGATATTCTAAAAGAATTAATTGTAAAATTTTGGAATGAGAACACAAGGGTGTCACCGAATAGAAGAGATACAGTAAAAAGAAGAATAGGTTCTCGTAATCGTGAATCGTGTGCAAAAATTTCTTAGATATGACTCAAACAATTGTTCTCTAAGTTTAAGAATGAAAATCCACAAATTAACATTAGCCAAAGATTATTTGAAATGAGCAAACCCTTTTATGTGAAAATCAATCCCTCACGTCCCACTTGTTGTTACATACATCATGTTGAATTTTCAATGCATTATGTGTTTTTTTATCAAATATGTCGTGTTTTGCATATCGACATCATGTTAAGAGTGTGGAATAAATGTCCCACAAAAATCTTAAAGGGAATTTATTCGACAATATTTTCTGAAAAATCAACAAGACACTTTTTTTTATAACAAAGCATGTTTGGATGGAACGTGCAATGTATGTGATGGCTTGCCAAATCTGAAAAGTTGTATCCACGAGGAGAGTACATATTCAATAGGAAAAAAATTGGTTGATTTCACCAAATATAAATCAGTGGCATATCAATTAAAAGATGGAAAAGAATCTAAGAGGTGTGAGCTTGTTAGAAAACAATTACCTATATCAGAATATATGGTCAAATTCAAAGAGAAATTTTTTTATGAGTATGCAAGGAACACACATAGATCTCGATGGTTAGATGAACAATTCAAGTTAAGTAAGGACACATTCCCACTTGGTACTATTGTTTTAGTAGTTGACTTCTCGAGAATTACACATTACGATCACAAATGGAGGTTCAATCTCAATATTATAACTCAAAGTGCAAGTTTCTATTTTCGTGCATATAGCATTCACGCACTCTCTTGAAAGCACTTGAGCAAGATAAAAAATATTAAGAGTATCATTTCTACATCAGTGATGATCAGACACATTCTACAAAATATGTACAAGGGTGTTTTAGGTGTTTTATGTGAACTTGAATGAGAGGAACATAAGTTTTGATCCACATTACATTCGGTCGGACAACTACACATCACAATTCAAGAATGCATGGATGTTTTATTGGCTAAGCAGGATGCACAAAGAAACAAATGTACAACATATCTAGATTTTTATTGAGGCAGGGCATGGAAAAAGAGAGCATGATGGTGTAGGATCATGTGTGAAAAGAGCACTTGCAAGAGAAGAGTTAAAGTTCAAGGATGGTGTTGAATTTACTGAGATACAAAAACATTGTTGATTGGTGTGTCAATAATATGGGCCATGAATCTCAAGAGAGATGAACGGTTCGTAGATATTTTTGGTTGATAGAGGAACAACATCTGGAAAAATTTGAAGATTGTATGACAGTTGCATGATCAAGTGATATGCACACATTCCGTAGTTCGGATGAAAATGCTTGAACTATTTATACTAGGTGCATGACATGTTTTTGTATATCATGCATTGATTTTGCATGGAATGAATGTGAGTCACAACGGTGGGTGGATGAATAGACTTGTAGACCTCTAATTCCACTCGACACACATCATGTTCCATGAGCGGTACAACTTGCGGGGTCTTCGATCAAATGACAACATCACCCGACTTTGACCAAGTCTCTGATTTAGTGTAACAAGGTACATACATATATGTGCATGCCATGTTTTAGATTTATAAATTATTAAATGGTCAACTCTTAATGTATTTATAAATTGATTGAAAATTTTACTTTGTGATACATAGGGCACGTTTTTAGTTATTGCAATAGAATTTAACGAAGAGGAACATACCACTTATTGTCTCGTTGTGTAGGGGGAAAAAGTGACTTCCACAGTCATTGATGGTGAAGACCTTGAGTATCCCACTAGATCAATGGTAGTCACTGGAACTTGACTTCGATGATATCCTATCAAAAAATCAAACATTTGGTTGTTTGAAGACTATGAAGTACATCGAAAGATACTTCACTATTCACATTTGGTCCTTGCAATAAATATTGAATTAATCAAATATCGATTTCGCCATCAAACAAAAATTTGTGCAAGGTTCGTGAATCGATCATGAAGCAATTCTTGCTACTGTCATTAAGATGAGTTGATCCTTGCGGTTCATTGGATTGAATTTGCAAAGGTATGTTCTTCATGAATTTAATTTGAATATTTACTTAAATGATTTTGTTTAAATTTTGTATGATTTAAAATTCTATTTAATTGCTTACTAACACTTTTATGTAGGTTAGTGGTGCCAAAAAAGCTTCCACCTTCATGTGGTTGGCACTATCAGTAGAGAATTTATTATTCTCGAAGACAAGTGAAACTAAGAGAAATTAAATATTAGAAAGGAACAACAAACATAAATTCTCATTTCACCACCTATATTGTAAAAATATCTTATTAAAATTCTCATTTCACCACCTATATTGTATGAACCACATATACTAGTGATTGGCAATGAACAACCTTACACTGACTCAGTCTGAATGGAGATGGAGAAAACTTCAAGAGGATTTTGTAGAGGGCCCCAACATGGAGGTATCGGATCTGACGAGATGTCTCTAGGTGTCATGGAGTCCAAGAAATCATCCGTCGAATATATGGTGTGTTTGGGCCTCGGGGCTCTTAAGTGACTACGCTT
The DNA here is from genome assembly GCA_018340775.1 of Taxus wallichiana var. yunnanensis. Lineage (NCBI taxonomy): Eukaryota > Viridiplantae > Streptophyta > Pinopsida > Cupressales > Taxaceae > Taxus > Taxus wallichiana. The sequence goes on from CM031239.1 coordinate 315,088,037, forward strand.
GACAAGGTAGCCCGAAAGCACGGGAGCGTAAGGAACCAAAAAGAAGCCTCCAATAACATTCACCTGGCCACCTCGATGTGTTTTCGTAGTTGGTTTAGTCCCACGAGCTTCTGTTTGCAAACTAAAGCCTTTGGCAGCTATACACTCGACTCAGATCGCACTATTTTGTGCATTTAAAAACAATAGCACAACACGAGAACCTGATGGAGATAGAAAAAAACATGAGATTATTTCATAGAGGGCCCCAACGTGGAGGTCTCGGATCTGACGAGATGTCTCTAGGTGCCATAGAGTTCGAGAAATCACTCGTCGAAGATATGGCGTGTTTTGGCCTTAGGGCTCTTAAGGGACTACGCCCAGACGAGGTAGCCCGAAAGCACGGGGAGCGTAGGGAACCAAAAAGAAGCCTCCAATAGTGTTCACCTGGCCACCCCGACGTGTTGGCGTAGTTGGTTTGGTCCCACGAGCTTCCGTTTGCAAACTACAGCCTCTGGCAGCCATACACTGACTCAGACTGCACTATTTCATGCGTTTGCAAAAAATAGCACAACGAGAGAACCAGATGGAGATGGAGAAAACTGCGAGAGAATTTTGTAGAGAGACCCAACATGGAGGTGCGGAATCAGACGAGATGTCTCAAGGTGCCATAGATTCTAAGAAATCACCTGTCGAATATATGGCGTGTTTTGGCCTCAGGGCTCTTAAGGGACTACGCTTGGACAAGGTAGCCCAAAAGCACGGGGAGTGTAGGGAACCAAAAAAATCCTCCAATAGCATTCAACAGGCCACCCTGATGTGTTGGCATAGTTGGTTTGGTCCCACGAGATTCCATTTGAAAACTACAACGTCTGCGATGACTCTCTTTGACTTAGGATGCACTATCTCGCGTGTTTCGCAAATAATAGGACAACGAGAGAACCAGATGGATATGGATAAAAATGCGATAGGATTTTGTAGAGTGCCCCAACATGGAGGTCTACGATCGGCGACGAGACATATCTATGTACCATGAAGTCGAGAAATCACCTGTCGAATATATGGCGTGTTTGGGTCTCAGGGCTCTTAAGCGACTACGCCTGCACGAGGTAACCTGAAAGCATGAGGAGCATAGGGAACCAAAAAAAAACCTCCACTAGTGTTCACTTGGCCACCCCAACGTGTTGGCGTAGTTTTTCGGTCACATGAGCTTCCTTTTGAAAACTACAGCCCTCTCGGTATTGTGTCAGACTGATGACTCAGGACCGCACTATTTCGCGCTTTTACAAACAATAGCACAACGAGAGAACCAGATGGAGATGGAGAAAACCGTAAGAGTATTTCTTAGAGGGCCCTAATTTGGAGATCTCAGATTAGATGAGACATCTCTAGGTGCCACGGAGTCTGAGAAATCACCCGTCGAAGATATGTCGTGTTTTGGCCTCAAGGCTCTTAAGGGACTATCTTGGGACGAGGTAGTACAAAAGCACAGGGAGCATAGGGAACAAAAAAAAAGCCTCCAATAGCATTCACTTGGCCACCCTGACATGTTGGCGTATTTGGTTTGGTCCCACGAGCTTCCATTTGCAAACTACTGAGCCTCCGATAACCCTACTCGACTCGGGATCGCACTATTTCGTGTGTTTTCAAACAATAACACAACTAGAGAACCAGATGGAGATGTAGAAATCCGCGAGAGGATTTGATAGAGGGCCCCAACATGGAGGTATTGGATCAGATGAGATGTCTCTAGGTACCACAGAGTCATAGAAATCACCCGTCGAAGATATGGCATGTTTTAGCCTTAGGACTCTTAAGAGACTACGCCTAAATGAGCTAGCCCGAAAGCATGGGGAGCGTAGGGAACCAAAAAAATCCTCTACTAGTGTTCACCAGGGAACCCCAACATGTTGGCATAGTTGGTTTGGTCCCCGAGCTTCCGCTTGCAAACTACAACGTCTGATGTTCTCTACACCGACTTAGACTGCACTATTTCACGCATTTACAAACAATAGGACAACGAGAGAACTAGATGGAGATGGATAAAACCATGATAGGATTTCATAGAGGGCCCCGACATGGAGGTCTTGGATCTGATGAGACATCTCTAGGTTCCTCTAAATGAAGAAAGTAACCTTGTAAACGAATCTTCACCTCTAAGAACACCTCCACGTCAGTGTAGGGCTGCTAGATGCTGTAGTTTGCAAACAGAAGCTCGTGGGACCAAACCAACTATGCTAACACATTGGGGTGGCCTGGTGAACGCTAGTGGAGGCTTTGTTTTGGTTCCCTACACTCCCCGTGCTTTCGGGCTACCTCGTCCGGCGTAGTCGCTTAAGAGCCCTAAGGCCCAAACACGCCATATCTTCGATGGGTGATTTCTCGGACTCCATGGCACCTAGAGACATTTCGTCAGATTTGAGACCTCCATGTTAGGCCCTCTAGAAATTTCTATCATGGTTTTATCCATCTCCATTCGTTTATCTCACTTTCCTATTGTTTGCAAATGCACGAAATAATGCGCAGTGAGTCAGCATTACTAGATGTTGTTGTTTACAAACGGAAGCTCGTGGGACCGAACCAACTACGCCAATATGTCATAGTGTGACTGGTGAATACTATCGAAGCTTTCTTTTGGTTCCCTACGCTCCCCATGCTTTCGGGATACCTCATTTGGGCATTGTCGCTTAAGAGCCCTAAGGCCCAAACACGCCATATCTTCGATGGGTGATTTCTTGGACTCCGTGGCACCTAGAGACATCTCGTCAGATCCGAGACCTCCATGTTGGGGACATCTATGAAATTATCTCGTGGTTTTCTCCATCTCCATCTGGTTCTCTCACTATGTTATTGTTTACAAACATGCGAAATAGTGCAGTCTGAGTCAGTGTACAGCACCGCTGAGGTTGTAGTTTGCAAACGGAAGCTCGTGGGACCAAAAAAACTAAGCCAACACATCGGGGTGGTCTGGTAAATGCTAGTGGAGGATTTTTTTGGTTCCCTATGCTTCCCGTGCTTTTGGGCTACCTCGTCTGGGCGTAGTCCCTTAAGAGCCATGAGGCGAAAACACGTCATATCTTCGACGGGTGATTTCTCGACTTTGTTGCACTTAGAGTCCTATCGTCCGATCTCGAGACCTCCATATTGGGGCCCTCTACGAAATAATTTTGCGTTTTCTCCATCTCCATCTCGGTTCTCTCATTTGTGCTATTGTTTGCAAACACGTGAAATAGTCTAGTCTCGAGTCAATGTAGGGTCGCTAGAGGTCTGTAGTTTGCAAATGGAAGCTCGTGGGACCAAACCAACCGCACCAACATGTTGGGGCGGCCAAGTGAACAGTAGTGGAGGATTCGTTTTGGTTCCCTACACTCTCCATGTTTTTAGGCTACCTCATCTGGGCATAGTCGCTTAAGAGCCCCGAGGCCTAAACATGCCATTTCTTTTGACAGTGATTTCTCGAGACTCCATGACACCTAGAGACATCTTGTCTGATCTGAGACCTCCATGTTGGGGCCCTCTAGAAAATTATCTCGTGGTTTTCTCCATCTCCATCCGGTTCTCTTGCTTTGCTATTGTTTGCAAACACACGAAATAGTGCCGAGTCGAGTCAACTGACGGGCCGGACAATCGTAGTTTGAAACAGAAGCTCGTGGGATCGAACCAACTACGCCAACACATTCAGGTGGCTAGGTGAACACTATTGGAGGCCTTTTTTTGGTTCCCTATGCTCCTCGTGATTTCAGGATACCTCGTCCGGGCGTAGTCGCTTAAGATCCCTGAGGCCCAAGCACGTCGTATCTTCGACGGGTGATTTCTTGGACCCCGTGGCACCTAGAGATGTCTCGTCAGATCTGAGACCTCCATGTCAAGGCCCTCTAAAAAATCCTATCGCGGTTTTATCCATCTCCATTCAGTTCTCTTTCTGTCCTATTGTTTACAAACACACAAAATAATGCGATCTGAGTCAGTCAGTAGAGGGCTACCAGACGCCTATAGTTTGCAAAAAAAGCTCTTGGGACTGAACCAACTACGCCAACACAACGGGGTGTCATGGTGAATGCTATTTGAGGCTTTGTTTTTATTCCCTATGCTCCTCGTGCTTTCGGGCTACCTCTGTCTCGGGCGTAGTCGCTTAAGATCCCCGAGGCCCAAACACACCATATTTTTGACAGTGATTTCTTGGACTCGTGGCACCTAGAGATGTCTCGTCATATCCGATACCTCCACATGGGGTCCTCTACAAAATATTCTTGCGGTCTCCTCCATCTCCATCCTTTTCTCTCGATGTGCTTTATTGTTTGCAAACATGTGAAATAGTGCGAGTCTAAGTTATCAGAGGGTTGTTGACACTATAGTTTGCAAACTAAGCTCGTGGGACCAAACCAACTATGCCAACATGTCGTGGTGGCCTGTTGAATGCTATTTGAGGCTTTTTTTTGTTCCCTATGCTCCTCTGTGCATTCGGGATACCTCATCCGAGCGTAGTCCCTTAAGAGCCTTGAGACCCAAACACGCCATACCTTTGATGGGTGATTTCTCGGACTCCGTGGCACCTAGAGATGTCTCGTCAGATCCGAGACGTCCATGTTGGTTCCGTCTACTAAATCCTCTTGCGGTTTTATCCATCTCTATCTCGATTCTCTTGTTGTGCTATTGTTTGCAAACATGCAAAATAGTGCAGTTTGAGTCAATGTACGGGTGCGCCAGTGCGCTGTAGTTTACAAACAGGTAAGCTCGTGGGACCAAACCAGCTACACCAACACATCAAGGTGGCTTGGTGAATTCTATTAGAGAAATTTTTGGTTCCCTACGCTCCCGTGCTTTCAGACTACCTCGTTCGGGCGTAGTTCCTTAAGAGCCTTGAATGACTAGATTGGCATAAGAATGAATTTGATAGGGGTATGTCTAAGAACACACGGGAGTTATCAATCACCTAGTAAATCTTTCTTGTTTAGTTTTTGATGGGATTCAGCTGGCCTACGGCTTAGTGACCTTCCATTCATTGATAATTTATGCTATGATAAAGCCATGGATGCTGTCAAAAGTGCCTTAAAAAGGATAGGGGTAGTCATCAAGCCTAGTGAAGGGTGTCTTTGTGATTTCCAAATAACTTGAAATGCCTACATATGTAAAGGTAATGAAACTAATTGGATAGGATTATACAATCAAGAATCATTGAGTGTCCGAGTCAGAATGTCATTGCATCTAGAGACATTCTCAAGCATTGGAGTAATGTATATGGAGAGACATTCTCAAAATATCAATAGATGAAAGGCATCAAATTGTAACAAATCTCGGGTGTTTTAACAGGGGAGAAGACTACAAAGCATAGAAGAATGTAGTAAGTGCATGATAATATAGGAACCAAGACAAAGAGACCATGAGAAAGAAGAAGCGCAAGTAAGGTAAATACACATATACACATTGATAAATTGAATTAATAATTACTCGATTAGGTAACTCTTTATATACATACAATATATAAATATTGATTTCCAAAGTTTGATGCATATTAGACACTTTGAAAATGCTAGTACATGTACATCACTAATAAATAAAAAAATCCATAATGTCTTAAATCTTTGTCAAGTGCACATCATATTAGTTTCATGCAAAAATAATCTCAGAAATGTAAGGTCTCATACAAAATTATCAAGTTCCAAATAGTATTTTAATGTGCATAATAAATACAAAAATTCCCAAATAGGTCATATACCATCAAGTTCAAATGTCATATAGGCGTACATACAATGCCATACACATAGGCATACAAAAACAATGTCATGTAAGACATATATATTTCCTACTCATCAAAATCTATCCCTCTCTTGGCCTTGCTTGAAGAAGGCCCTCCCTTAGATGAAGATGGAGATCCATGAGATGACTTTGGATCATCCGAGCCCATGCTTCAAGTCCTCTTCCATTGAATACTCACCTGTAGATGAGCCTGTAAATGCAAACAATGATTTTTTTGTCAAAACTTAATTTATATATGTTTTCAACATGTATTTAAGACCATGCTAGAATGAAAGTATTTACATAAATACACAAACTTACGCAAGTTGTCGATCACGCCGAATTTACATCTCACGCAGATGAGTCATCGAGAGCTCCTATAGTATGAATGGGGGTACAAAGACGACGAGATGGAGGAGTTCGTGCCCTCGAAGTCAAAATGGAGGGGGTTTAAGTTTCCTATATACACATAAGACTAGAAAATCTAACATCAGAATTAGCGAAAAATAGAACTAAGTACATGTATGTACATAATGACAATATTTTAACTAATTTTATCAATATAGAACTATTGTTTTTACCCGCCACGCCTATGAATCAAATGAACAGTGGCTGTTACCTGTCGTAGGTAACTCCTGCATATACACAATGAAGGACATTATTAACATAATTTAATAATTCTACAATGAAAGACATTACTAACATGTAATTTAACATAATATGAATTACACGAGAAATTTAACAAAATTTACGTGTTGTTTGAATACCTTAGTGAGTTACAACGCAAATGAAATCTCAAGTAGCAACATCTTTATCTACTTGTCGCAGAGATGGTGGGGTGTCTAGTGAAGTCAATATCTTTATCAAACATGTATATCACGTGAGTTAGATGGACATACAAGAACATACATATATTTGAATTCAAAACTAATACACACACACACACACATGTATGTGAAAATTTTACATAATTAACATTCTAAATTACCTCTGTGAATGTATGTGTATGCATGGTGCTCACCGCCTATGGTCAAGATGAAGATGTGCCTCCCGCACTGTAATATCAATGCATATACATGTAAAAATATAATTATTTCAAAAATTTAACATATATAAGTAAATTAAGTACTCCAAAATTTTGTAACACACATAAAAAACATAACAAATTTACCTACCAGTAACGCCGATGAATGTTATCCAAATGTCTCACTCAAAAGGACATCTGACATAGTGACATTATTATGTTCACCCCTAGCACCAAGTACACCAAAATTAGTACGCATGAAAGTATCGTCCTCCTCGGGCCCCAAACATATGCTACCAAATGACGAGCAAAGATGTGGCCTCATGTTAGTAGTCCATGAGGGAATACTGTGTACCTCCGTGAGCATCTGGCTTAGAAATCTCCCTCGTATGTCGAACAAGGGTCACAGATAGCCCCTGAAGCGCGTGGAGTGTATCAATCTCTACTGTCTCCTTCACTGCTTGAGGGACAATCTCAGGGTGAGGGGGATTCTATGCGGGAATTTACCCTGTTGAATAGGTGCCCGTTGTGCACCTAGTCGATCCTGTGAAGATCATTTTCCTCAGCCTTGGAAATCTCAGAAATAAAAATAATTTGGGATCTCGTTGAGGATAAACTCGCAATAGAGTCTCCTCAGAAAGTATAGTGGCACCTCGTTGTTATTACAAGGTGGAAATTCAAACATCATCCACCATCGGTCCCAAAAATTATTTTTAATCAAATTATTATTGCACCAATGGATGTGAAATCGTTTACATGACAACGAAACAGGAAAATTAGTGCGGGGGTCTGTGAATAAGGGATGCATATGAGGTATTTTGAAATTTATTTTTTCTTTACATCCACATATGAAATTTTTTTGGAATAATAAACCCTACAACCTTCTCTGTAAGCTGTCCAATGATCAATTTGCCTCGTTTCCACGTCAATTTTAACAAGTAATGCCTCCAATGTTTTTGCAAGAGAGGTGCAGTGGGGGTTTGTAGATTGTGAATCCCTCATTGTTTTGATTAAATCCTCAATTTCAATTTTGTTTTCAACTATGTGGATCTGCTAAATCTTCTTGACTACCCGAGGGATGCGGAGTAATTGTGGGAGTGTCGGGAGAGTTCACGGGAATAACAGGTTTGGTTGTGGTTGATTCCCTCGACCTCTAACTGTAACAATAAAAATATGTATTCAATTTAAATTTTAATATATAATTATCATATTTCAATGAAATTTTGAGAAAATAATTGTGCTTACCTCTTCTCCGTGGTGCCACCATCGATCCAGATCTTCTCGACGATCCAGAAATGATCCTTTGAGCTTGAGATCCAGCTGAATGAAAAAATGCGAGGGCACGGTTAACCTCTGAAACTCACGTTTGAGGGAGATAAAATGATAGAGGCTCGGGTGTAACGTCTTGATTTTTAGAAGCTACTATGATAACCTCTTTTCATGATGTTGTAAATGTGGAAATAAGGATAATTATGTTAAGATATATCTTTTAATCTTAACAAAAATGTGTTACTGATCTGGACCCTTGTTTACTGTAACTTGTTTACTTGAGACAGAGGTCATTATAACTTGTGTTTTGCAAAGTGCGAAAAAGAGACTGCTTTTGTGTCTGATGAACACATATTGTTGTTGACATCACACCTTGAATCAATTCCATTGATCCAAGGTATGCTACGGTCTTCTTTATGATCACTTTGTCGATTTACTTTCTAAATGGAATGAAGTCTGAAACCAGACTGAAGGTTGTTATAAATGTTATAGAACCTAGTTACAGGTATAAATATCCGGTACCTTGATGCCAATGGAAAAGGTTTGATTTCCGAACTACATACAAATTGTAATGCCGAGACAACGTAAGATAGTAAGAGTTTTGGTGCAAGCGAACAAGGTATAGGTATGTCGGGCATGGAACGAACGTCCTGCATTATGCTGAGTATGAACGTAAGTTTGTAAAACTTACTAAGGAACCTATTAACTAAAACACTACAGGGTTAATTCCTAACCTATGACCTAACAACTATCCTAGGAGGGTTTGATAAATTAAAAGGAATTTAAAATATTACAAATCCTAATGATTTGCGACCTTGGTGAATACCTAACTATGGACAATGTAACCTAAAACTATTGCTAACCTAAGGAGGGGACCTATGGACCCATGTTGATGAAGTAGATAAGAAGGAAGGTTAAAAATTTAATAAGGGACATTAAATGATGTCCTTGCAGTTTTCAATGCCAAGTTTGGAGGGAACATGAAAATTTGGAGATATCCAACTAGCAATGTAGCTAAGAAGGAAATTACGTGCAAAATTAAAAAAAAGGAAACTCGCCAAACCTGATTCGGTGGTGGCATGGAAATTAAGGAAAAAGCAATGCATTCAATGCATTTATTGATCTCGGTCTTGGTGACCAACTTGCCTTGGAAAGAGGATAGAGGAAATTTTGTGGTTATTGTGTTCATTCAGGTTTTGAGTTTTGCTCTACATTTTTTTTGGGTTCTTTCGAACCTGCAACCATTCTGGTCATTGTTACTATGTTTGGAGTAACCACGGCTATTTTTGAGCCTATGGAAGTTAGGAGATTATTGGGAAGCCTTGTTTGTTGTCACCGTGGAGAAGAATAGCTCCTGTGGGTGTGGACGCAATTTTCTTCAAGCTAATAGAAATTTTACAGGCATGTTGAGCTCTTCTCTTTAAACCGTTTTGCTCTTTTTTAAGCGTCTTCATTAAAAGAACTCTCCTCTTATGTTGGGTGTTTTTGTAAAATGAAATTGTTGATATGTTTGATGTGATTTTCTGGGTTGATTCATTTATTTTGAGATGAATACGATTTAGGCATTTCTTTGCAAAAAGAGTAAATGAAATGAGATCTGTCCTTGCTGTATGAGTTTTGTTTTGAAAGTGTTGGGTATTCGGTTCTATTACCCATTATGAGTTGAGTTGATGAATGTATCAGCGATGAATAGATTGTTTCCTGAGTTTTGTGTGTATAAATGGTTTTGAAAAAACCGGGAGAATGCTTGATGGAATTGTTTGCGTGAGTTATTTCTTTGATCGTAATACAGTGCATAGAATACAAATTCTTTGGGACAGTGGATTTATTTCATCGTTTTACTCTTACCTGATTTAAAAATGATTAAATGTCTCCTTATTTGATTTTTAAACCTATGAATGGTTTTTGGGAATGGTTTACTTAAACCCGGGAACAGAATAATCTAGTTAATCGATGGGTGGAATAGAGCTTAATCGTTTTACTTCTTCCTTGAATTTAATGATGAAAATATAGATATACGAACTGCATATTTGAACTTCTTCAATGTGTTCGATTGGAACTGAACTTGAGTAGATTCTTGTTCTTGTAAAAAAATGGTTTCTTTACCTATTACAGTGAAATTATGGTAATATAGCTTGCTGTACTTTTTTTTACTTGTTTCAGACCTAGCTGGGAATGATTGTTTTTAGCGAATATGTATATATATATATGCAAATTGCATTCTAAACTTCTTGCTGCTTGCATTAAAACTGAATCGGAACTGGGTTCTTCCTTTGGTGTTTGGAAAACGAATCCTTTATTATTACGATGAAAATATGATTGTTGTCTGTTGTACACTCTTACTTGTTGGTATCTGGATGAGAATGTCCGTTGGGTGAAAAATTAAAGGAAATGATTTTATTTAGAGGGGCCGTTGATATTGATACTTACGGCACGATGCAAATGAATTCTGTCAAACTCTCTGGAATGGTAGTTAGTAAGTTTTATTTACTGAATTATATTTGTTAGAAGAAATCATCTTATGGGAACAGGTCTGTGCTAACTAGTTGATATTCGGCCAAGCATTGAGAAGAGATAATACAATTATTTTTCCGTTCATTCGATTATTGACTTTATTTGCTCTCTCACTTTGGCTGTTATCATTGATTGATATCACTTCTTGTTTAAATCATTCAGTATAGTTGTGATGAAAAGAAAGAGAATATTGGATGGATAATTGGAAGTAATAATTGTTTTCTTCTCTTATCTAGTTGAAACTCTATATTTGATATTAAATGAATTTCTTACTACCTTAGGCGTAAGCATCTGCATTTAATTGTTGTTTTCTTTCTTTTCGGATTTGAAAGAAGTATTATGTTGTTTGCTGAATTTTGAGAAATGACACCAGTGTTTTCATGGTGAATGACTACTTTCTCTTCTGCATTTGATTGCTTGAAATTAAATGAGTAGTATGAAAGGGAAGTAGTTCTATTTGAATTCTTAATTAAAATTCATCTCTTGAAATTTCAACTATTATAAGGGAATGGAATTGATAGCAATTGCATTAGAACAACATTATATACATATGTGTATTAGTTCTTACATATGTTTTTATCTGGAACTATTTAGAGGAAATTACTTCTTGTAGTAATTATTTGGGAGAAAGTTAGTAAATCTTTTTGTCTGATTGTGATGGTAATTAGAGGATTGGGTTGTTAAGCTGTTCATCCTTATCAGCACTTAATTCGTGGATGATGTCCATCTCAATTTATTAACATTTCATAAAAGCAGAGTTCTTTTATTGAGATAGTTAATTGAGAGCACCTCATTTTAATGATAAGTGCTTAATATGCTCGACCAATGAACTGACTGTGCAAGTAAATTTTGCAGATGGTTTCCATGAGTAAAAATGAAGATGCGTGGTTTTTGATGCTTCTTCGATTAGCTAAGGATGGATATTTTCTGAGATTTTATTATTCCTCTACGAGGAAATGGGAAAAGAAGAAGTTGTATTCTTCTTTCCTTATGAGTTTTTAATGTCAGTTCGATATGAATGAAGTCCAGTTGTATGGACTTATAAATTGTATAAATTCTATTCTTGAGGAATGAGTAAAAGGAAAGGAGTGATATTTTAATGGTTGTACCGCTTTGAAACTATTTGAAGAAGATCGAGAATATAAATTTTATTCATTGAATTTGAATATATTCAAATGATGGTTGATAGATTTTAAAAGGACATAATATCTATTCTTTACTTGAATACAACTTTTAAGTTGAAATGTACAATTAATTCATACTTAGGTTAATATGGATTTTATATTGACATTGAAAAGAGTTAAGTGAATATGAATTCTTAAATGAACGATATTCGAACTGTTATATAAGCTAATGATAATAAATAAAAGAGGGTTGAATCTTGTACTCTGATTTCGTTAATATCCTGGAGATGTTTGATCCAGAGGATATTTGGTATGAGGAATCATATCTCCTTGTAACAAACCTTAATTAAAGTAAGGTTATAGTGAATAAATGAATACATTCATTTGGAATTAGGCCTCATTTAAATGACATCTAATAAGATGGAATTCTGAATTTAAATTTAGTTGCGGATAAAACTTGGTTAAGTTTAGTAAGTTGATCTTACTACGTTAAGCTATAATGGACTGTTAGTCTGAAGCTTAAATTAAGGAACTAAGATGGAATTAAGAAATCCTTCAGTAAAGAGGAGTAAAGGCATATTAAGCTTTAAAGATACAAGTCTTTCTTAGCTATGTCGTTGTAAAAAAAGTAAGGTTAGAAGATCAACACGGTTGTTGAAAATTGATCTTAAATACTTAAGATTATAATCTAATCACACTTATAGCTGGATGTGTATCCCTTGATGAGAGGATTTCGTAGGACCTTGGCACACGCCAACTATAATCTGGTGTCTTCATGAAGGCGGGGCCTTCATGACGACACAATGTTGCAGCTGACATGTTACAACGCCCTCCCGAATCGAATCATCAAGTTTACATAAGCTGGGACCAAGTTACTTGGACGATGATAGGAATGTGACCGCGTATACGAGATGAATTGATGACTAAAGGTAACTAGACACATGTAGTCATCTAGGGTCGACAAGTATGTCTTTGTACCTTTAGTCACCATGAGTGTCTTCCTATACTCTTTCATATTGCTAGTTTGGGTTAAAGTTTAACCTTAAACGAGAGGACTAAAAGAGGTCGAAAAGGCCATTCTAGTTAAAAGACGAAGGAGGTGAAGGACGTATTCCATTGATGTGTATAACGTCTAGGAATATGATCATGCAAAGCATGTGAAAATCTTTGGCCAAAGTATCGCAAGTTGCTAGTTGCGTTGTCCTAATCACCTAGTTTAAGAAGTAGGATATCAGATGAATATCAGTAATAGATATTCAGATAGGCCTCTTAAATGGAATACTTTGATAACCGAAAATGGTAAAGAGAACCAAGTATACTTAGTATACAATGCATGGATTAACATGAAGGATCGGTAAGTCGCCGAGTCATGAAATGAGAGATCGTTGAAACTCGAGCCATAAAATGGGAGATCGGTAGTTCTTCGAGTCATTTATGTAGCATATGGTATCTGTTATATGATTGAATGGCATTGAATGTGTGCTCCATATTATAAATATGTGAATAGAGAACATTGGTTTTAAAAGTAATTGTGTGATCCGAATTACATTAATTGGACAGAGAACAATTATTAAAACTTGATCATGTGTTGTGAATTACATAATTTAGAACAGGGAATGTTTTATATATATATATTTTTCCCCTGTTCTAGTGTCTTAAAATGGGGATGTTACATCTTGGTATCAGAGCTGAAGGTTACAGCTCTTGGACCTAATGAGTCCACAATTTAATAAGGTTTACATTTTCTTATTGAACAAAAAATGGTTAGAACAAGAGGAAATGCTGCGAACAACCCGCTACCGGGTGGAGAAGCAGCTACTACTCAAAAGCTAGATGAAATCCTTGCTGCCCTACTAGATACAAGAGATCATTTGACTATTTTGGAACAACAAGCAATGGGAAATGAGGAGGAGGAAGAAGATGCTGATATAAATGATCAGCCACCTCCTGTGGACAACACCAATGGAGGGAATCCGGGTGTTGATAATAGTAATGTGAACGCTCCTAATCATCCTAAAAATAAAAGGGAAAGATTAGTGGCTGAACTTACAAATGACATAAAGAGAATAAGTCCTCCAAAGTTTGATGGAACAACACTTGGGGACGGGGCTGAAAATTGGCTCAGTGAAATGGAGAAGTACTTTGTAATAAGAAACTTCTCGAGGAGACCAAAGTGATATGGGGAGCATATCAGCTTTCTCATGAAGCATCATCATGGTGGGAAAACCGTAAGGTTGAGTTGAATATTGTCGAAACAGACATAACTTGGGATCAATTTAAAGGTTACTTTAGGAAATGGTGGCTGCCTCAACTCTATTTTGATCGAGAAAATGACTGAATTTTAGAATTGGTCGCAAGGAAGGTTGATGGTGATAGAATACTGGGAAGGGTTTACTAAACTCCTTAAGTATGTACCGCAGTACCAAGCTGACGAGAAGTTTAGAATACAAAAGTTCATAATGGGATTGAATCCCATCATTGGTGGCGAAGTAGATGTCCATGGTCCAACCACTATGGAAGGAGTTGTTGAAAAGGCAATAAGACAGGAACAAAAATTGAGAGAAATCTCTGCTCATAGGGAGGAGATTAGGAAGAAGATTCCCAACTCTTCTTCATCTCTCACACCCAAAAAGGGACCCTGGAAAAGGTTTGGTATGAATTTTTTTTTGTGTGGATAACAATAAGAAATCAGTAATGAACAAACCTGTTAATAGTGTGCGGAGCAGCTTTGCAAAAATTAGTGGTAATGGAAAAAAGTCCTATGGAAGCCAGAGTGATAACTTCAAGGCTGGTAGTAAATTCAAGCCTAGGAAGGGGCCCATCGGAGGCTGCTTCAACTATGGAAAGGACCATTACGTGAGTCACTATCCTCTGAAGAAGGATGATCGTGATCAACAAAGCATAGGATACACGTTGCGGTGGCTAACAAACAAGCTGAAAAACAAGTTACACCCATAGAAGTTCTAGGTAAGTTATTTGGTACACATGTAGTCATACTTTTTGATACTAGAGCTACTGAATGTTTTATTTCTACTAAACTAGCAATGAAATTAAAAAGGAAAGATGAACGAATGGATAAGACATGGACAATGCATTATGGGAATAATGTTGTCCATACAGTCGATATGTGCCTTTTTGGGGCAATTCTTGACTTGCCCAATTTCTCCACAGAAGTTGACCTGTATGTCACTCCTTTAGGGTCATATGATATAATTATAGGAGTTAATTGGTTGGCAGAACATAAGGCAAAGGTCGACTATTATGAAAAATAGATTTTCTATTTTGATGACCTGTAGAAAGAAAGCAGTCATTCAGGGTGTAAAGCGTGAGGTTGCAGTTAGGAAACTAACAGCTATGCAACTAAAAAGGGCTAAAAATAGAGGCTGCACTTTGTATGCCGTAAGAATGATAGAAAATGCTGAGGAAGATAATGATTTCATGGAAAAGTATCCATTATTAAGAGATTTCAGTGATGTATTTCCGGAGGAGTTACCAGGTCTTCCGCCCAAACGAGAGTTTGAATTTGCAATAGAGATCAAGCCAGGAACCGAACCCATATCTAAGGCACCATATCGAATGACCACCCTTGAGTTGGTGGAACTTAAGGCTCAGTTACAAGAACTTTTGACTAAAGGGCTGATAAGACCAAGCGTCTCACCATGGGGAGCGCCGGTAATTTTTGTAAAGAAGAAGGATGGCACACTAGATTGTGCATTGATTATAGAATGTTGAATAAGGCAACCATTAAGAATCGATATCCACTTCCTAGGATTGATGATCTATTCGACCAGATGCGTGGAGCATCAGTCTATTCAAAAATAGATCTTTGATCTGGATATCACCAGCTAAGAATAAAGGAAGAAGATATTCATAAAATAGCTTTTAGAACAAGGTACGGGCATTACGAATTCACGGTGTTACCTTTTGGGTTGATGAATGCACCTGCCGCCTTCATGAATTTGATGAACAATATTTTTCAAGAGTATTTGGATAAATTCATGCTTGTCTTCTTGGATGACATTCTTATATACTCCAAAAATGTCGAAGAGCATCAAGAGCATTTAAGGATAGTGCTAGAAGTTTTGAGGAAGAGAAGGTTGTATGGTAAATTGTCTAAATGTTCCTTTTATGATGCAGAGGTGCATTATTTGGGGCATGTTATAAGCAAGAATGGGATAGCTGTGGACCCTTCAAAGATTACAGCTATAACTGAGTGGCCTGCGCCTAAGAACGTGCATGAAGTAAGAAGCTTCATGGGCCTGGCAAGATACTATAGAAATTTCATTAAGGACTTTTCAAAAATTGCTGCCCCAATCACTTCACTACAAAAGAAAGATAAGAAATTTGTCTGGAATGACAAATGTGAATCTTCCTTTAAAATTTTAAAGGAACAGTTAACTACAACACCTATTCTGACTGTACCTGACCCAAATGGAAATTTTACGGTCATAATGGATGCGTCTGGAGAGGGTCTCGGAGGCATTCTATTACAAAATGACCATGTCATAGCTTATGAAAGTAGAAAGCTTAAGTTACATGAATAGAATTATGCTCCACATGACCTAGAGCTCACTGCCATTGTTCATGCACTTCAAATGTGGAGGCATTACCTTCTTGGTAAGCCCTTCGAGTTAAAAACCAACCATCTGGGGTTGAAGTATATTTTTACTCAACCAAACCTGAATGCAAGACAATGAAGATGGTTAGAATTTCTATCTCAGTATGATTTTGATATAAGCTACATCAAAGGCAAGGAAAATAGGGTGGCAGATGCTCTGAGTCGTAGGAAGCACATCTCTACTCTTATAACATTAAGAACTCAGTTTAAAGATGAGGTGAAAGATGTCATGGAATCTGACTCTTATTTTTAGCAAGTTAAAACAACACTTGCTGCAGATCCAAAGGATGTGAAGTATAAAGGATTCTATTTTGATAACGAAGGGATTCTGAGGTTTGAAAACAAGGTATATATACCCTTGGCAAATGATTTAAGAAAGAAATTGTTAACTGAATTTCATAATTCACCTTTTTCTAGACACCTTGGCATTATGAAAATGCTTGCTGATCTCAAGTAGCAATATTTCTGGAAGGGAATGAAAAAGGATGTGGTGGAGTTTATGAACATACTACTTGATATATCAACGTGTTAAGGTGGAACATATGCATCCCGCCGGATTACTGTATCCCCACAACATTCCGTAGTACAAATGGCAAGTGATAACTATGGATTTCATTCAAGGATTACCTATGTCAAGGAATAAACATGATATCATTCTGGTTGTCGTCGAAAAATTAACCAAAGTGGCACACTTCATTGCTGGTAATTTAAAAGACGATGCACCAGTGTTAGCAAGAAGATTTGTACATGAAAATTTCAGATTGCATGGAATACCCAAATTGATTATATCGGATAGAGATCCGAGGATGACATCAAGATTTTGGCAAACACTTAATGCAGCCTTGGGAACTAAATTAAACTTCAGTTTTGCATATCATCCAGAAATGGATGGAAAAACTGAAAGAGTCAATCAAGTTTTAGAGGATATGTTAAGAATGTATTGCATGGACCAGCAGTATAAATGGGAGGAATACCTTCCGCTAGTTGAATTTTTCTACAATAATACATACCACGCCTCTTTAAAGATGGCACCTTTTGAAGCATTGTATGGAAGGAAATGCAGAACCCCCATTAGCTGGGACAACATAGAGGACAGAGAGGTAATTGGGCCAATTATTTATGGAAATGGAACAACAAATTAAAATGATTCAGGAACATTTAAAGGAGGATGCCAATAGGCAAAAGAGTTATGCAGACTTAAAGTGGGTTGATAGGAATTATAAACTTGGTGAGAAGGTCTTTCTTCGGGTTAAGCTGAAAAAGAGTTCTATAACTTTTGGCAAGGTTGCCAAGTTATCACCTCGTTATGTGGGACCTTTTGAAATTGTTGAAATAATCAGCCATGTAGCTTATCATCTAGCATTACCTCCTGCTTTATCACAAATGCATGATGTTTTTCATATTTCTTTGCTTAAGAAATATGTATCAGATTTATCACATGTGCTGAATTGGAATTCCTTGCAGGTCCAAGACCCAGGAATAATCGTGGTTAAGCCCATTCAAGTGCTGGGAACTCGCCAGTTGTACTTAAGAAATCGTGAAGTGAATCAATGTAAGGTCAGTGGGACTAGTTTAGCGAAGAAAGTGCAACTTGGGAAAATCTTGAAGAAATGAGATCTGCTTTTCCATACTTGTTTGATCAAAATTGAATTCGAAAAACTGATAATTCTACCAAATATGGACAATTATTGGTCTATTTTATAGTTATCTTAAAACATTGTTTTAATGATTAAATCTGTTTTTGGTATGAACTTATGAATGGAAGGACGATAATTGAATTTTGTCCTAAAAACTCTATGAATTGGCTAATTTGATCATCGGGACGATGATTCTTTAAGAAGGGAGGAATGTAACGTCTTGATTTTTAGAAGCTATTATGATAACCTCTTTTCATGATGTTGTAACTATGGAAATGAGGATAATTATGTTAAGATATATCTTTTAATCTTAAAAAGAATGTGTTACTTGATCTGGACCCTTGTTTACTGTAACTTGTTTACTTGAGATGGAGGTCATTATAACTTGTGTTTTGCAAAGTGTGAAACAACAGACTACTTTTGTGTCTGATGAACACATATTGTTGTTGACAACACACCTTGAATCAATTCCATTGATCCAAGGTATGTTGCGGTCTTCTTTATGATCGCTTTGTCGATTTACTTTCTAAATGGAATGAAGTCTGAAACCAGACTGAAGGTTGTTATAAATGTTATAGAACCTGGTTATAGGTATAAATATCCAGTACCTTGATGCCAATGGAAAAGGTTCAATTTCCGAACTACATACAAATTATAACACCTAGGACAACTAAGACAATAAGAGTTTTGGTAAACAAAACAAGGTATAGGTATGTCGGGCATGGAACAAACGTCCTGCATATGCTGAATATGAACGTAAGTTGTAAAAATTACTAAGGAACCTATTAACTAAAAACTATGGGGTTAAGTCCTAACCTATGACCTAACAACTATCCTAGGAGGGTTTGATAAATTAAAAGGAATTTAAAATATTGCAAATCCTAATGATTTGTGACCTTGGTGAATACCTAACTATGGACAATGTAACCTAAAACTATTGCTAACCTAAGGAGGGGACCTTTGGACCCATGCTAATAAAGCGTATAAGAAGGGAAGGTTAGAAATTTAATAAGGACAATAAATGATGTCCTTGCAGTTTTCAATGCCAAGTTTGGTGGGAACATGAAAAGTTGGAGATATCTAGCTAGCAATGTAGCTAAGAGGAAATTACATGCAAAATTAAAAAAGGAAACTCGCCAAACCTGAGTCGGTGGTGGCGTGGATATTAAGGAAAAAGCAATGCATTCAATGCATTTATTGATCTCGGTCTTGGTGACCAGCTCGCCTTGGAAAGGGGATAGAGGAAATTTTGGTGGTTATTGTGTTCATTCGGGTTTTGAGTTTTGCTCTACATTTTTTTGGTTCTTTCAAACCTGCAACCATTCTAGTTATTTTACTATTGTTTGGAGTATCCATGGCTATTTTTGAGCCTGTGGAAGTTAGGAGATTGTTGGGAAAGCCTTGTTGTTGTCACCGTGGAGAAGAATAGCTTGTGGGTGTGGGAGCATTTTCTTCAAGCCATGAGAAATTTTACAGGCATGTTGAGCTCTTCTCTTTAAACCGTTTTGCTCTTGTTTAAGCGTCTTCATTAAAAGAACTCGATCTTATGTTGGGTGTTTTTGTAACATGAAATTGTTGATATGTTTGATGTGATTTTATGGGTTGAGTCAGTTTTTTTGAGATGAATACGATTTGGGCATTTCTTTGTAAAAAGAGTAAATGAAATGAGATCTTCCCTTGCTGTATGAGTTTGTTTTGAAAGTGTTGGGTATTCAGTTCTATTACCCATTATGGGTTGAGTTGATGAATGTATCAGTGATGAATAGATTGTTTTTCGAGTTCTCAGTGTATATAAATGGTTTTGGAAAACTATGAGAATGCTTGATGGAATTTTTGCGTGAGTTATTTCTCCGATCGTAATATAATACATAGAATAAAAATTATTTGGGACAAAGTGGATTTATTTCCTCGTTTTACTCTTACGATTTAAAAATGATAAAATATCTCCTTATTTGATTTTATAACCTATGAATGGTTTTTGGGAATAGTTTTCTTAAACCTGGAACAGAATAATCTAGTTGATCGATGGGTGGAATAGAGCTTAATCATTTTACTTCTTCCTTGAATTTAATGATGAAAATATAGATATACGAACTGTATATTTGAACTTCTTTAGTGTGTTTGATTGGGAATGAACTTGAGTAGATTCTTGTTGTAAAAAAATGGATTCTTTACCTATTACGTTGAAATTATGGTAATATAGCTTGCTATACTTTTTTACTTGTTTGACCTTTGGGAATGATTTTTTTATGGGAATGATTGTATATATATATATGCAAATTGCATTCTAAACTTCTTGCTGCTTGCATTAAAACTGAATCGGAATTGGGTTCTTCCTTTGGTGTTTGAAAAAAAAATGAATCCTTTTATTATCACGCTGAAAATATGATTGTTGTCTGATGTACACTCTTACTTGTTGATATCTGGACAAGAATGTCTGTTAGGTGGAAAATTAAAGGAAATGATTTTTTTTATTTAGAGGGGCCGATGTAAATGATATTGATACTTGGATTGGTAGTTAGTAAGTTTTAATTACTGAATTGTAATTGTTAGAGGAAATCATCTTATGGGAGCAGTCCAGTGCTAACTAGTTGATATTCAGCTAAGCATGAGAAGAGGATAATACAATTCTCCTTTTTTCATTCATTTATTGACTTTATTTGCTCTCTCACTTTAGTTGTTATCATTGATTGATATCACTTCTTGTTTAAATCATTCAAGTATAGTTGTGATGAAAAGAAAAAGAATATTGGATGGATAATTTGAAGTAATAATTTTTTCTTCTCTTATCTAGTTGAAACTCTATATTTGATATTGAATGAATTTCTTACTACCTTAGGCGTAATCATCTACATTTAATTGTTGTTTTCCTTCTTTTGAATTTGAAAGAAGTATTATGTTGTTTGTTGAAATTTTGAGAAATGACACCAGTGTTTTCATGGTGAATGACTACCTTCTCTCTCGCATTTGATTTTGAAATTAAATGAGTAGTATGAAAGGGAAGTAGTTCTATTGGAATTCTTAATTAAAATTCATCTCTTGAAATTTCAACTATTATAAGGAAATGGAACTGACAGCAATTACATTAGAACAACATTATATACATATGTGTATTAGTTCTTAGAGTGGTTTTAGTCTGAACTATTTAGAGGAAATTACTTTTGTAGTAATTATATGGGAGAAAGTTAGTAAATCTTTTTGTCTGATTGTGATGGTAATTAGAGGATTGGGTTGTTAAGCTGTTCATCCTTATAGTACTTAATTCGTGGATGATGTCCATCTCATTTTTAAACGTTTCATAAAAGCAGGGTTCTTTTATTGAGATAGTTAATTAAGAGCACCTCATTTTAATGATAAGTTCTTAATATGCTCAGTTCAATGAACTGACCCGTGCAAGTAAATTTTGCAGATGGTTTCCATGAGTAAAAATGAAGACATGTGGTTTCTGATGCTTCTTCTGATTAGCTAAGGATGGATCGTTTTCGAGATTTTATTATTCCTCTATGAGGAAATGGGAAAAGTAAGTTGTATTCTTCTTTCCTTATGAGTTGTTAATGTTTTTGATATGAATGAAGTCCAGTTGTATGGACTTATAAATTGTATAAATTTTGTTCTTGAGGAATGAGTAAAAGGAAAGGTGTGATATTTTAATGGCTGTACCACTTTGAAACTATTTGAATAAGATCGAGAATATAAATTTTATTCATTAAATTTGAATATATTCAAATGATGGTTGATAGATTTTAAAAAGGACATAATATCTATTCTTTACTTGAATACAATTTTTAAGTTGAAATGTACAATTAATTCATACTTAGGTTAATATGGATTTTATATTGACATTGAAAAGAGTTAAGTGAATATGAATTCTTAAATGAACGATATTCGGAACTGTTATATAAGCTAATGAATATAAATAAAAGAGGCAGTTGAATCTTGTACTCTGATTTCATTAATATCCTCGAGATGTTTGATCCAGAGGATATTTAGTATGAGGAATCATATCTCCTCGTAACAAACCTTAATTAAAGAAAGGTTATAGTGAATAAATGAATACATTAATTTGGAATCAGGCCTCATTTAAATGACATCTAATAAGATGGAATTCTGAATTTAAATTCAGTTGCAAATAAAACTTGGTTAAGTTTAGTAAGTTGATCTTACTACGTTAAGTTATAATGGTCCTGTTTGTCGAAGCTTAAATTAAGGAACTAAGATGGAAATTAAGCAATCCTTCAAGAAAGAGGATTAAAGGCACATTAAGCTTTAAAGACAATATAAGTCTCTCTTAGCTGCAAGCTGAATCAGTAAAAAAAAGTAAGGTTAGAAGATCAACACGGTTGCTGAAAATTGATCTTAAATACTTAAGATTATAATCTAATCACACTTATAGTTAGATGTGTATCCCTTGATGAGAGGATTTCGTAGGACCTTTCACACGCCAGCCACTGAAATCTGGTGTTTCATTAAGGTGGGGCCTTCATGATGACACAATGTTCAGAAAATGACATGTTACAACGCCCTCTCGAATCGAATCATCAAGTTTACATAAGTTAGGACCAAGTTACTTGGAAGATGATAGGAATGTGACCGCGTATACGGATGACTCCGGAGGACTAAAGGTAACTAGACACACGCAGTCTTCTAGGGTCGACATAGTATGTCTACGAACCTTTAGTCACCACGAGTGTCTTCCTATACTCTTTCATATTGCTCATTTGGGTTAAAGTTTAACCTTGAACGAGAGGACTGACAGAGGTCAGAAAAGACCATTCTAGATAACAGACGAAGTGAGGTGAAGGACGTATTCCATTGATGTGTATAACATCTAGGAATATAATCATGCAAAGCATGTGAAAATATTTGGCCAAAGTATCGCAAGTTGCTGGTTGCGTTGTCCTAATCACCTAGTTTAAGAAGCAGGATATCAGATGAATATCAGTAACAAATATTTAGATAGGCCTCTTAAATGGAATACTTCGATAACCAAAATGGTAAAGAGAACCAAGTATACTTAGTATACAATGCATGGATTAACATGAAGGATCGGTAAGTAGCCAAGTCATGAAATGAGAGATCGTTAAAACTCCGAGCCATAAAATGGGAGATCGGTAGTTCTTCGAGTCATTTACAGCAGCATATGGTATCTATTATATGATTGAATGACATTGAATGTGTGCTCCATATTATAAATATGTGAATAGAGAACATTGGTTTTAAAAGTAATTGTGTGATCCGAATTACATTAATTGGACAGAGAACAATTATTAAAACTTGATCGTGTGTTGTGAATTATATAATTTAGAACAGGGAACATTTTATATAAAAAAAATACCCTTGTTCTATTGTCTTTAAATGGGGATGTTACATCTTGG
Organism: Taxus wallichiana var. yunnanensis; assembly: GCA_018340775.1. NCBI lineage: Eukaryota > Viridiplantae > Streptophyta > Pinopsida > Cupressales > Taxaceae > Taxus > Taxus wallichiana. Next base: position 315,111,310 of record CM031239.1, read on the forward strand.
TATCAGAGTTGAAGGTTGCATCTCTTGGACCTAATGAGTCCACAATTTAATAAGGTTTACATTTTCTTATTGAACAGAAAATGGTTAAAACAAAAGGAAATCTTTGCGAACAACCCGTTACGGGTGGAAGAAGCAACATCGCTCAAAAGCTAAATAAAATCCTTGCTTCCCTACTAGATACGAGAAATCGTTTGACTATTTTGGAACAACAATCAATGGGCAATGAGGAGGAGGAAGAAGATGCTGATATAAATGATCAGCCACCTCCTGTGGACAACACCGATGGAGGGAATCTGGGTGTTGATAATAGTAATGTGAACGCTCCTAATCATCCTGAAAATAAAAGGGAAAGATTAGCAGCTGAACTTACAAATGACATAAATAGAATAAGTCCTCCAAAGTTTGATGGAACAACACTTGGGGACGGGGCTGAAAATATGCTCAGTGAAATGGAGAAGTACTTTGTAATAAGAAAGTTCTCGAGGAGACAAAGTGATATGGGGAGCATATTAGCTTTCTCATGAAGCATCATCATGGTGGGATAACCGTAAGGTTGAGTTGAATATTTTCAAAACAGACATAACTTGGGATCAATTTAAAGGTTATTTTAGGTAATGGTGGCTGCCTCAACTCTATTTTGATCAGAAAATGACTGAATTTTAGAACTGGTCACAAGGAAGGCTGACGATGACAAAATACTAGGAAGGGTTTACTAAAATCCTTAAGTATGTGCCGCAGTACCAAGCTGACGAGAATTTCAGAATATGAAAGTTCATAATGGGACTGAATCCCATCATTGGTGGCGAAGTAGATGTCCATGGTCCAACCACTATGGAAGGAGTTGTCGAAAAGGCAATAAGATAGGAACAAAAATTGAGAGCAATCTCTGCTCATAGGGAGGAGATTAGGAAGAATATTCCCAACTCTTCTTCATCTCTCACACCCAAAAAGGGACCCTGGAAAAGGTTTGGTATGAATTTTTTTGTGTGGATAACAATAAGAAATCAGTAATGAACAAACCTGTTAATAGTGTGTGGAGCAGCTTTGTAAAAATTAGTGGTAATGGACAAAAGTCCTATGGAAGCCAGAGTGATAACTTCAAGGCTAGCAGTAAATTCGAGCCTAGGAAGGGGCCCATCGGAGGTTGCTTCAACTGTGGAAAGGACCATTACGTGAGTCATTGTCCTCTGAAGAAGGATGATCATGATCAACAACATAGATACATGCTGTGGTGGCTAACAAACAAGCTGAAAAGCAAGTCACACCCATAGAAGTTCTGGGTAAGTTATTCGGTACACCTGTAGTCATAATTTTTGATACTGGAGCTACTGAATGTTTTATTTCTACTAAACTAGTAATGAAATTAAAAAGGAAAGCTGAATGAATGGATAAGACATGGACAATGCATTATGGGAATAATGTTGTCCATACAGTCGATATGTGCCTTTTTGGGGCAATTCTTGACTTGCCCAGTTTCTCCAGAAGTTGACCTGTATGTCACTCCTTTAGGGTCATATGATATAATTATAGGAGTTAATTGGTTGGTAGAACATAAGGAAAAAGGTGACTGTTATGAAAAATAGATTTGCTATTTTGATGACCTGCAAAAAGCAACAGTCATTCAAGGTGTAAAGCGTGAGGTTGTAGTTAGGAAACTAACAGCTATGCAACTAAAAATGGCTAAAAATAGAGGCTGCACTTTGTATGCCGTAAGAATGATAGAAAATGTTGAGGAAGATAATGATTTCATGGAAAAGTATCCATTATTAAGAGATTTCAGTGATGTATTTCCGGAGGAGTTACCAGGTCTTCCACCCAAACGAGAGTTTGAATTTTCAATATAGATCAAGCAAGAACCGAACCCATATCTAAGGCACCATATCAAATGACCACCCTTGAGTTGGTGGAACTTAAGGCTCAGTTACAAGAAATTTTGACTAAAGGGATGATAAGACCGAGCGTCTCACCATGGGAGCATAATTTTTGTAAAGAAGAAGGATGGCACACTAAGATTGTGCATTGATTACAGAATGTTGAATAAGGCAACCATTAAGAATCGATATCCACTTCCTAGGATTGATGATCTGTTCGACCAGATGCGTGGAGCATTATTCTATTCAAAAATAGATCTTTGATTTGGATATCACCAACTAAGAATAAAGGAAGAAGATATTCATAAAACAACTTTTAGAACAAGGTACGGGCATTACAAATTCACGGTGTTACCTTTTGGGTTGACGAATGCACCTGCCACCTTCATGAATTTGATGAACAATATTTTTCAAGAGTATTTGGATAAATTCGTGCTTGTCTTCTTGGATGACATTCTTATATACTCCAAAAATGTCGAAGAGCATCAAGAGCATTTAAAGGTAGTGCTGGAAATTTTGAGGAAGAGAAGGTTGTATGGTAAATTGTCTAAATGTTCCTTTTATGATGCAGAGGTGCATTATTTGGGGCATGTTATAAGCAAGAACGGGATAGTTGTGGACCCTTCAAATATCGTAGCTATAACTGAGTGGCCCATGCGCTAAGAATGTGCATGAAGTAAGAAGCTTCATGGGCCTGGCAGGATACTATAGAAAGTTTGTTAAGGACTTTTCAAAAATTGCTGCCCCAATCACTTCATTACAAAAGAAAGATAAGAAATTTTTCTGGAGTGACAAATGTGAATCTTCCTTTAAAATTTTAAAGGAACAGTTAACTACAACACCTATTCTGACTGTACCTGACCCAAATGGAAATTTTATGGTCGTAATGGATGCGTCTGGAGAGGGTCTCGGAGGCATTCTGTTACAAAATGACCATGTCATAGCTTATGAAAGTAGAAAGCTTAAGTTACATGAACAAAATTATGCTCCACATGACCTAGAGCTCGCTGCCATTGTTCATGCACTTCAAATGTGGAGGCATTACCTTCTTGGTAAGCCCTTCGAGTTAAAAACCGACCATCTGGGGTTGAAGTATATTTTTACTCAACCAAACTTGAATGCAAGACAATGAAGATGGTTAGAATTTCTATCTCAGTATGATTTTGATATAAGCTACATCAAAGGAAAGGAAAATAGGGTGGCAGATGCTCTAAGTCATAGGAAGCACATCTCTGCTCTTATAACATTAAGAACTCAGTTTAAAGATGAGGTGAAAGATGTCATGGAATCTGACTCTTATTTTCAGCAAGTTAAAACAACACTTACTGCAGATCCAAAGGATGTGAAGTATAAAGGATTCCATTTTTGATAATGAAGGGATTATGAGGTTTGAAAACAGGGTATATATACCCTTGGCAAATGATTTAAGAAATAAATTATTAACTGAATTTCATAATTCACCTTTTTTGGACACCCTGGCATTACGAAAATGCTTGTTGATCTCAAGCAGCAATATTTCTGGAAGGGAATGAAAAAGGATGTGGTGGAATTTGTGACACACTACTTGGAATGTCAGCATGTTAAGGTGGAACATATGCATCTTGTCGGATTACTGTATCCCCACAGAATTCCGCAATATAAATGGTAAGTGATAACTATGGATTTCATTCAAGGATTACCTATGTCAAGGAATAAACATGATATCATTCTGGTTGTCGTCGACAAATTAACCAAAGTGGCACACTTCATTGCTGGTAATTTAAAAGATGATGCACCAGTGTTAGCAAGAAGATTTGTACATGAAAATTTTAGATTGCATGGAATACCCGAATGGATCATATCGGACCGAGATCCGAGGATGACATCAAGGTTTTGGAAAATGCTTAATGCTGCCTTGGGAACTAAATTAAACTTCAGTTCTACATATCATCCGGAAACGGATGGACAAACTGAAAGAGTCAATCAAGTTTTAGAGGATATGTTAAGAATGTATTGCATGGACCAGTAGTATAAATGGGAGGAATACCTTCCGCTGGTTGAATTTTCCTACAATAATACATACCACGCCTCTTTAAAGATGGTGCCTTTTGAAGCATTGTATGGAAAGAAATGTAGAACCCCGTTTAGTTGGGACAACGTAGAGGACAAAGAGGTAATTGGGCTAAAAATCCTTATGGAAATGGAACAACAAATTAAAATGATTCGGGAACATTTAAAGGAGGTTACCAATAGGAAAAAGAGTTATGCAGACTTAAAGCGGGTTGATAGGAATTATAAACTTGGTGAGAAGGTCTTTCTTTGGGTCAAGCTGAAAAAGAGTTCTATAACTTTTGGCAAGGCTACCAAGTTATCACCTCGTTATGTGGGACCTTTTGAAATTGTTGAAATAATCAACCCTGTAGCTTATCGTCTAGCATTACCTCCTACTTTATCACAAATGCATGATGTTTTTCATATTTCTTTGCTTAAGAAATACGTATCAGATTTATCACATGTGCTGAATTGGAATTCCTTACAGGTCCAAGACCCAGGAATAATCGTGGTTAAGCCCATTCAAGTGTTGGGAACTTGCCAGTTGTACTTAAGAAATCGTGAAGTGAATCAATGTAAGGTCCAATGGGACCAGTTTAGCAAAGAAAGTGCAACTTGGGAAAATCTCGAAGAAATGAGATCTACTTTTCCATACTTGTTTGATCGAAATTGAATTCGAAAAACTGATAATTCTACCAAATATGGACAATTACTGGTCTATTTTACAGTTATCTTAAAACATTGTTTTAATGATTAAATTTGTTTTTGGTATGAACTTATGAATGGAAGGATGATAATTGAATTTTGTCCTAAAAACTCTATGAATTGGCTAATTTGATCATCGGGACGATGATTCTTTAAGAAGGGAGGAATGTAACATCTTGATTTTTAGAAGCTATTATGATAACCTCTTTTCATGATGTTGTAACTGTGGAAATGAGGATAATTATGTTAAGATATATCTTTTAATCTTAAAAAGAATGTGTTACTGATCTGGACCCTTGTTTACTGTAACTTGTTTACTTGAGACGGAGGTCATTATAACTTGTGTTTTGCAAAGTGTGAAACAACAGACTGCTTTTGTGTCTGATGAACACATATTGTTGTTGACAACACACCTTGAATCAATTCCATTGATCCAAGGTATGTTGTGGTCTTCTTTATGATCACTTTGTCTATTTACTTTCTAAATGGAATGAAGTCTCAAACTAGACTGAAGGTTGTTATAAATGTTACAGAACCTGGTTACAAGTATAAATATCTGGTACCTTGATGCCAATGGAAAAGGTTTGATTTCCAAACTACATACAAATTGTAACACCGGATAGCATAAGACAGTAAGAGTTTTGGTGCAAGTGAACAAGGTATAGGTATGTCGGGCATGGAACGAACATCCTGCATTATGCTGAATATGAACGTAAGTTTGTAAAACTTACTAAGGAACCTATTAACTAAAACACTACGGGGTTAAGTCCTAACCTATGACCTAACAACTATCCTAGGAGGGTTTGATAAATTAAAAGGAATTTAAAATATTGCAAATCCTAATGATTTGCGACCTTGGTGAATACCTAACTATGGACAATGTAACCTAAAACTATTGCTAACCTAAGGAGGGGACCTATGGACCCATGTTGATGAAGTGGATAAGAAGGGAAGGTTAGAAATTTAATAAGGGACAGTAAATGATGTCCTTGCAGTTTTCAACGCCAAGTTTGGTGGGAACATGAAAAGTTGGAGATATCCAACTAGCAATGTAGCTAAGAAGGAAATTACATGCAAAATTTAAAAATGAAACTCGCCAAACCTGAGTCGGTGGTGGCGTGGAAATTAAGGAAAAAGCAATGCATTCAATGCATTTATTGATCTCGGTCTTGGTGACCAGCTCGCCTTGGAAAGGGGATAGAGGAAATTTTGTGGTTATTGTGTTCATTCGGGTTTTGAGTTTTGCTCTGCATTTCTTTTATGGTTCTTTCGAACCTGCAACCATTCTGGTCATTGTTGTTGTTGTTTGGAGTAACCACGGCTATTTTGAGCCTGTGGAAGTTAGGAGATTGTTGGGAAAGCCTTGTTGTTATTGCCATGGAGAAGAATAGCTCCTGTGGGCGTGGACGCAGTTTTCTTCAAGCCACGAGAAATTTTACAGGCATGTTGAGCTCTTCTCTTTAAACCGTTTTGCTCTTGTTTAAGCGTCTTCATTAAAAGAACTCTGCTCTTATGTTGGGTGTTTTTGTAAAATGAAATTGTTGATATGTTTGATGTGATTTTTTGGGTTGAGTCATTTTTTTAGATGAATACGATTTGGGCATTTCTTTGCAAAAAGAGTAAATGAAATGAGATCTGTCCTTGCTGTATGAGTTTTTTTTTACAGTGTTGGGTATTTGGTTCTATTACCCATTATGGGTTGAGTTGATGAATGTATCAGCGATGAATAGATTGTTTTCTGAGTTCTGTGCGTATAAATGGTTTTCGAAAAACCATGGGAATACTTGATGGAATTGTTTGCGTGAGTTATTTCTCTGATCGTAATACATTGTATAGAATACAAATTCTTTGGGACAGTGGATTTATTTCATCGTTTTACTCTTACATGATTTAAAAATGATTAAATGTCTCCTTATTTGATTTTAAAACATATGAATGGATTCTGGGAATGGTTTACTTAAACCTGGGATAGAATAATCTAGTTAATCGATGGGTGGAATAGAGCTTAATCATTTTACTTCTTCCTTGAATTTAATGATGAAAATATAGATATACGAATTGTATATTTGAACTTCTTGATGTGTTCGATTAGGATTTGAACTTGAGTAAATTCTTGTTCTTGTAAAAAAATGGTTTCTTTACCTATTAAAGTGAAATTATGGTAATATAGCTTTTGTACTTTTTTAACTTGTTTGAGACCTAGGGGAATGATTGTTTTTAGTGAATATGTGTATATATATATATATAAATTGCATTGAGTCTAAACTTCTTGTTGCTTGCATTAAAACCGAATTGGGAACCGGGTTCTTCCTTTGGTGTTTGGAAAACGAGTCCTTTATTATTACGATGAAAATATGATTGTTGTCTCTTTGTACACTCTTACTTGTTGGTATCTGGATGAGAATGTCCGTTGGGTGAAAAATTAAAGGAAATGATTTTATTTAGAGGGGCCGTTGATATTGATACTTACAGACCTGATGCAAATGAATTCTGTCAAACTCTCTGGAATGGTAGTTAGTAAGTTTTATTTACTGAATTATATTTGTTAGAAGAAATCATCTTATGGGAACATGTCTGTGCTAACTAGTTGATATTCGACCAGGCATTGAGAAGAGATAATACGATTCTTTTTCCGTTCATTTGATTATTGACTTTATTTTCTCTCTCACTTTGGTTGTTATCATTGATTGATATCACTTCTTGTTTAAATCATTCCAGTATAGTTGTGATGAAAAGAAAGAGAATATTGGATGGATAATTGGAAGTAATAATTGTTTTCTTCTCTTATCTAGTTGAAACTCTATATTTGATATTAAATGAATTTCTTATTGCCTTAGGCGTAAGCATCTGCATTTAATTGTTATTTTCCTTCTTTTCGGATTTGAAAGAAGTATTATGTTGTTTGATGAATTTTGAGAAATGACACCAGTGTTTTCATGGTGAATGACTACCTTTCTCTTCTGCATTTGATTGCTTGAAATTAAATGAGTAGTATGAAAGGGAAGTAGTTCTATTTGAATTCTTAGTTAAAATTCATCTCTTGAAATTTCAACTATTATAAGGAAATGGAACTGATAGCAATTACATTAGAACAATGTTATATACATAAGTGTATTAGTTCTTACAGATGTTTTTAATCTGGAACTATTTAAAGGAAATTACTTCTTGTAGTAATTATTTGGGAGAAAGTTAAGTAAATCTTTTTGTCGATTGTGATGGTAATTAGAGGATTGGGTTGTTAAGTTGTTCATCCTTATCAGCACTTAATTCGTGGATGATGTCCATCTCAATTTTTAAACTTCTTCCTTGAATTTAATGATGAAAATATAGATATACGAACTGTATATTTGAACTTCTTCAAAGTGTGTTTGATTGGGACCTGAACTTGAGTAAATTCTTGTTCTTGTAAAAAAATAGTTTCTTTACCTATTACAATGGTGAAATTATGGTAATATAGCTTGATGTACTTTTTTAACTTGTTTCAGACCTATTTGGGAATGATTGTTTTTAGCGAATATGTGTATATATATATATATGAAAATTGCAGTCTAAACTTCTTCTTTGCTTGCATTAAAAACCGAATCAAAGCGGGTTCTTCCTTTGGTGTTTGGAAAACGAATCCTTTATTATTACGATGAAAATATGATTTTTCTGTCTGTTGCACTCTTACTTGTTGGTATCGGACGAGAATTCCGTTGGGTGAAAAATTAAAGGAAATGATTTTATTTAGAGGAGTACATTGTTGATATTGATACTTACTGGACTGATGCAAATGAATTCTGTCAAACTCTCTGGAATGGTAGTTAGTAAGTTTTATTTCTTGAATTATATTGGTTAGAAGAAATCATCTTATGGGAGCAGTGTCCAGGTGCTAACTAGTTGATATTCGGCCAGGCATTGAGAAGAGATAATACGATTCTTTTTCCGTTCATTCGATTATTGACTTTATTTGCTCTCTCACTTTGCATTTGTTATCATTGATTGATATCACTTCTTGTTTAAATCATTCAATACAGTTGTGATGAAAAGAAAGAGAATATTGGATGGATAATTGGAAGTAATAATTATTTTCTTCTCTTATCTAGTTTAAACTCTATATTTGATATTAGATGAATTTCTTACTGCCTTAGGTGTAAGCATCTGCATTTAATTGTTGTTTTCCTTCTTTTCGGATTTGAAAGAAGTATTATGTTGTTTGCTAAATTTAGAGAAATGACACCAGTGTTTTCATGGTGAATGACTACCTCCTCTTATGCATTTGATTGCTTGAAATTAAATGAGTAGTATGAAAGGGAAGTAGTTCTATTTGAATTCTTAGTTAAAATTCATCTCTTGAAATTTCAACTATTATAAGGGAATGGAACTGATAGCAATTACATTAGAACAACATTATATACATATGTGTATTAGTTCTTACAGATGTTTTTAATCTGGAACTATTTAGAGGAAATTACTTCTTGTAGTAATTATTTGGGAGAAAGTTAGTAAATCTTTTTGTCTGATTGTGATGGTAATTAGAGGATTGGGTTGTTAAGTTGTTCATCCTTATCAAGCACTTAATTCGTGGATGATGTCCATCTCAATTTTTAAACGTTTCATAAAAGCAGGGTTCTTTTATTGAGACAGTTAATTAAGAGCACCTCATTTTAATGATAAGTGCTTAATATGCCTTCCAATGAACTCGACCGTGCAAGTAAATTTTACAGATGGTTTCCATGAGTAAAAATGAAGACATGTGGTTTCTGATGCTTCTTCTGATTAGCTAAGGATGGATCTTTTCTGAGATTTTATTATTCCTCTACGAGGAAATGGGAAAAGGAGAAGTTGTATTCTTCTTTCCTTATGAGTTGTTAATGCTGTTTGATATGAATGAAGTCCAGTTGTATGGACTTATAAATTGTATAAATTCTATTATTGAGGAATGAGTAAAAGGAAAGGAGTGATATTTTAATGGCTGTACCACTTTGAAACTGTTTGAATAAGATCGATAATATAAATTTTGTTCATTGAATTTGAATATATTCAAATGATGGTTGATAGATTTTAAAAGGACATAATATCTATTCTTTACTTGAATACAAATTTTAAGTTGAAATGTACAATTAATTCATACTTAGGTTAATATGGATTTTATATTGACATTGAAAAGAGTTAAGTGAATATGAATTCTTAAATGAACGATATTCAGAACTGTTATATAAGCTAATGAATATAAATAAAAGAGGCAGTTGAATCTTGTACTCTGATTTTGTTAATATCCTGGAGATGTTTGATCCAGAGGATATTCGGTATGAGGAATCATATCTCCTCGTAACAAACCTTAATTAAAGCAAGGTTATAGTGAATAAATGAATACATTCATTTGGAATTAGGCCTCATTTAAATGACGTCTAATAAGATGGAATTCTGAATTTAAATTCAGTTGCGGATAAAACTTGGTTAAGTTTAGTAAGTTGATCTTACTACGTTAAGCTGTAATGGACTGTTAGTCCGAAGCTTAAATTAAGGAACTAAGATGGAATTAAGCAATCCTTCAGTAAAGAGGAGTAAAGGCATATTAAGCTTTAAAGACAATATAAGTCTCTCTTAGCTATGCAACTGTAACAAACAAAGTGAGGTTAGAAGATCAACACGGTTGCTGAAAATTGATCTTAAATACTTAAGATTATAATCTAATCACACTTATAGCTGGATGTGTATCCCTTGATGAGAGGATTCGTAGGACCTTGGCACACGCCAGCTGCAATCTGGTGTCTTCATGAAGGTGGGGCCTTCATGATGACACAATGTTGCAGCTGACATGTTACAACGCCCTCCCGAATCGAATCATCAAGTTTACATAAGTTGGGACCAAGTTACTTAGACGATGATAGGAATGTGACCGTGTATACGGATGAATCCGGAGGACTAAAGGTAACTAGACACATGCAGTGCCTAGGGTTGACACAAAGTATGTTTGCATACCTTTAGTCACCATGAGTGTCTTCCTATACTCTTTCATATTGCTAGTTTGGGTTAAAGTTTAACCTTGAATGAGAGGACTGACAGAGGTCGAAAAGACCATTCTAGATAACAGACGAAGTGAGGTGAAGGACATATTCCATTGATGTGTATAATGTCTAGGAATATGATCATGCAAAGCATGTGAAAATATTTGGCCAAAGTATCACAAGTTGCTGGTTGCGTTGTCCTAATCACCTAGTTTAAGAAGCAAGATATCAGATGAATATCGGTAACAAATATTCAGATAGGCCTCTTAAATGGAATACTTTGATAACCGAAAATGGTAAAGAGAACCAAGTATACTTAGTATACAATGCATGGATTAACATGAAGGATCGGTAAGTCGCCGAGTCATGAAATGAGAGATTGTTGAAACTCGAGCCATAAAATGGGAGATCGGTAGTTCTTCGAGTCATTTACAACAACATATGGTATTTATTATATGATTGAATGGCATTGAATGTGTGCTCCATATTATAAATATGTGAACAGAGAACATTGGTTTTAAAAGTAATTGTGTGATCCGAATTACATTAATTGGACAGAGAACAATTATTAAAACTTGATGGTGTGTTGTGAATTACATAATTCAAAACACAGAACATTTTATATAAATAAAAAAATTCCCTTGTTCTAGTGTCTTAATATGGGGATGTTACATTGGGCCTCTTTTTTTTTGTTTATAGTAGGCATAACTCGTATGCGTTATGATTCGATAAATCCCAAACTCCGACAATTGAAAACGTGATCACGTTATAATGGAATGCATACACGTTTTGCTTTTTTCGGATTCTTGTCCGCTTTTTGGCCCCCAAAATTTGTGCACTTACCTGATACCATATTAATCCCTACGTATATTTGAAATCCATCCTAGATTATCCATTACGTACACAAGATTCAAATACTTGACAACGTGCACATATACTCGTGCATACTCACATACAAATCTAAACACACACCATACTAATTGTTTTCTTTTACATGGATGTTTATACACACATAGGCTCGGAACTCATCCTTCACTTTCGCTTACATGTTTTAATATATTCTTTGACTACTCCTATACATAGCCTACATGCTTGCGCTTTCCTATAATTAGGTGTCATCATGTGGTTCTCCATAAGTGGCTTGTTGTGTGTTATAAATAGCCTCTGCTTCACTCTAGTTACATGTGCTATAAGTAGATATATCCCCATGCTATAAATAGCTTGCTTTAATTTCCACACCATGCTATACTTAGCTTTCTCCATCCATGCATAACCTATATTTATCTTTCCTTGGTGAACACGTCATCTTCCACGTGTTTTATTTTTAGGTCTGTCTCACAAATATGGCTAACTTCTGATTTTGTTGTCTCTACACGTAACATTTTGCATGTTATCTTTTCATACCTATGCTCACAAATTCACACACTTCTTTTCCTTATGCAATTTCTACTTGTGTGTACCTTCCACGTTCATTTTCCTTTGCATATGTCTTCATCCTCGCTTTTTATTCAATCTAACATTACCCATGCTAGGGATATTGTCCATCGTAAAAATACTTGAATCATTTGGTCAATTCCCAAAATAATTTAAGGAATAAAGAATATCCTGGTGCATGTTCCAAAACTAGGCTCAAGGCATTGGTAAGAGTTCGGTAAATTCTAAGCCAATTGATGCCTCTAGCTACTTCCATTCTTCTAGTGCAATCTCTCGATCATCCCGGTGTTGATTCAACAACATTGTTCATCTTCTCTCCGTGGTCACTTATTTGGCCTTCTCTAAAGTATCCTTCAAAATAATATCCCATTCAACAACCATACCTTCTAGGTTATCCACCCTCCTCATCACCATGGTCTACACCTCTCCTAGCCTTGCCTCTATCCTGTCGTGATTTGATTTATTAAAATCTTTCTTATCTCGCTAACTCTTGCAAAATGTTTTCACATGTCACCCTATCTCATGTGTAGAATGAATCCTACAAGCGGTCCAATTCTATTTCATCTTTTGTGAGGCATGTGCTTATTATTTAGGCATCCTTAAACCTTCCAAAAATTACCATCCCTTTGTGTGACTACCTTTATTGTGGAACTTAGGTATTCATACATATTTAGTATTTGGTCCACCTTTTCCCTATTCACTCGCTTCCCCAAGTCCTCTAGTGTTGATCCATGTCCCTTAATTTTCTTCTCAATCAATAAGTTAATTGATTCTTCTAGGTGTCAATTTCCTTTCTTTTATTCATTTCTACCTCCAGGATATATCCAAGCATGAATTCACAATGCACGTAATCAGCTATGTTACTTTGTTATTTACATAAGTTAGTTGATTTTGTACTTATTTAATTATACAAACAATTATTATTTTCACTTACATCTTAAAATTTTTATTTCTTAGTGCGTAGTACAACTCGTTTGTAAATGTTTTAATGTAGAAATTCATTCACCATCTTGATTAGTGCATTATTTTCTTGTACATCTAACAGATGTTTGCAACCAAAATTGGGAGTTTATTTTTTCGATCTATTCTCTCCTTTAGCTCGCCGATAGCAACCATGTCTACCTCGAACTCTTGATCCTCCATGTGTGTTTTCATTGCGAAACATAACATTCTATGTGTCCTTGCATGATCCTGTGACCTATCCATCATCTCCCAACCACATAGTTTATCACTCTCCATGTATCTTTGAAATATCACCTTTATTAATTTTGTGGAGACATCGATGTAAGATATTTGTTCTTTGGGAAGGTGAGTTATGCCTCATATTTCTAGCTCTGGTGACAACTCTAGGATTTTTCATGTTATGCACTACTCCTATGCCAAATCATCCTCTTCCTACTTTTGCCTTATGTATTCTTTCTCCTCACATGTTTGATCCTTAAAATGCCCCCATTATTGTTCTTCTTCCTACTCCCTGTTCATACTCCTAGTCTTCTTCCTTATAGTTTGTTCTTTTCCCTATTGTTCTTCTTCATCCATAATGTGGATAACAAGACTTCTTTCTCTCCCCTCGTCCTCTCCAGTCCCTATAGTTTCTTCATCTTGCTCTTCCTCATCTAGACCAAGATAACACGTGGTCTAAACTAGGCTTACCTAGAAGGTTTTCTTTATGGTGTGTGCATTGAATATTATCCTTGCTCCATTTGCCTCCTCTTTTTGAAGCTTTGGTCTAGTGGAATGTCTTCCTCTTCTTCTTCCTCTTCTCTTTCTTCTAGAGTGGGCTCACACCTATAGTTCAATAATCTTAGAGTTGTTTTCCTTAATAGGGGTAGTGCAAGATTGGTGACACATACTTTGACCACATTACCATCCTTCGATTAGATTTAGAACTGGAATGCCTCCTTCACTACCACCAATGTTATGATGGGATTAAGGTCCATCACATCAGACTCCATTGTCTCTATGTAGGGTTCCTTGGTTGTATATCCATATGTTTTGTGCAAGGTGTGGTAGTCCACATCTACCCTATCCACATTAAATTTGAGCTGATACATGTCCTTAATCCTATTGAAGGTGCTCTTGAATTATTTGGTAGTGAATACAAATATAATATTGCACCAAGGGCCCATCTCTCCACTTACCATTTAATACCTTCCAAGGTTGAAATGTTGTATAACCGTAAATTATGTTTTCCCTTCTAAATTTGTTAGCAAATATTTGGGCATGCATCATTTTTTCTCAAAGGAATCATTCAAAATTTTATACCATTTATCCAAACACGCCTTATAAACATTTGTGACCATGCCATCACAAGTATACTTGGAAAACCTTCTAGCCAGGATCGATGCTCTAGAGGATGCTCCCATTCTTTCTCATATGGCCTATCGACACTCCAATATTCCAAAATACTATGAGAAGAAAGATTGACCCCCATGTAATTTTCTCTCCTTTTCACACTAGGGTTTTACCTCTTTAATGATTCCCTTTATGATGTATAGAGCGATGTTATACCTATTCCCCTACGCTATCTTCACGCGATGTGCAAGAATTTCTTGTTTACTTCATACCGTCACTCGAGGAACCTAACTTGTAACTTACCAAGTGTGTGGCTACTCTTGTCCCAGGGTCTGTAATATTGGTAACATTAAATGCATGGCCTCCCCTCTCATAATGCAACTTGGTTTTGAACCTTGCATTGTAGCCTCATCATGCATATCTAGAGTGATTTTGCCTCTATCTGGCAACCCGGTCACCTTTCTAATTAAATATGCTGTGATGCTTATCCTTCTTCATGTGAAATAAAATTAGTCCTCATGGAATCTTGATATTATCCATTGAAATAGGTGTGTGAGCTTACCAAAAAATGGTAATTTAAACAGCGTGGGACTACGCAATCTACCAAGGTCTTGTGCACTTTGTTGTCTATCAAAATTTACCTCGTTGTGGTTAAAGCACCATTATCCTTTATGACATCATTTCTAATATCCCCTTCATTCCCTTACGTGTGGTGGTTATACTCGCTAATTTTACACTTCTATATTTGAGATTTCCACTACTTTCCAACTATCACTTCCTATGGATACTAGATTTATGAGTATTATTCATCATGGGTTTCCTCGATTGGGTTCTTTTTCTTAAGTTCCTCTTCTTTGGAGCCATTTGTTTCAACTTAAATCGAAAACTTCAATCTTCAACTCTTGAAGTCGTGTGCCCTAAATCAAACCAAACTATTTCCTTCTTTAACAGTTACTCCAATTGGTTTCCTTGTACTCTCATGATCTTAAGTGTTCAATCCTCATGTGCTTCAAATTATCAAATTCACGTGCCTCAACTATGCAAACAAACCTGCATGCCCCGATTCCATAAATTTCTTGTCACTCGACTTTGCAACCCTAACTCATAATTTCTCTAACCCTCTTTTAAATTCCACTCATCATATTCTCAAACACAAGGGTCTATGATCTATGCACTAGTAGCTTTCATTTTCTTTATCATCTCCTTTGATCACACTAGTTCACTGGAGATTTGAATCAAACAAGTTATCAATTCACATGGTGAATTATAACTATCACTCACTCTTATATATAGATTTACAAAAAATGAGAATTAAATGTGGTAGGTGTGGTAGGTGATGTTTTCCCACCAATTTTTCATGTTTTCCACCTTTTATCAACCAACATTGGGTCTTCCAAGTTTTCTTCCACATGTGACATGCATAACCTTCGATGTGCAATGAATTTCTTAGGTTGTAGATCCTCTTGTGTTCACCCTTTTGTGCCTACACACTCGGTTTCATAGGAAACTAAATTTTTGGTGCTTACCTCCCTACGCCACATCTATCCTCTTTCTACGCTATAAGAAATATATCTGTCTTCCTTTTGCACTACTTACCTTGTATTATCATACACACTAATCCTTTTTTACCATCTCCACAAAGATTATTCAATGTTGAGAAAAATAATCCATCAATGATAAAATCACATCATTATTGCACATACTTGTGCATTCAAGAAAGAACCTCTCATCATTCTCCATCATACGGACATGCTATTTACCTGCTAATCCACACTAGAAGTATGTGCGGTCCTCTCGCACATCATGTCTCAACAAATACATCAAACCCTACGTGCGAATGTTCTTATTACAACAAAAATAACAATGAAAAAATAGAAACCTAATCTAATGGAAATCTTGCGCTTATTACAAACATAAAAAAATAAGCTTATTTATAGTATGGCTTCAACCTACTCCCATTAAAGTAACCGGGAAACATGGTGTCATCTAGCGCCTACCACCGTGACATGCACTTGAATCTATTATGTTGGTTACTATAAAGGGTCCCAACCAATGGAATTTCCATTTCCATGGGTGGCTTGTAAGCATTGAATCATAAAGAAGGACCATTCCACCTATCGAAAAGACTAATTCTTAATGTAATTCGTATAAGGCATTGTCAATTGTAACATTCCCATTTTAATACTTTAGAAACAAGAATTTTTTTTTGCATGATTAATGTTCTCTGTTCTAAATACATCATTTAGAACACACATCTCATAACAATCATTCTTATAACGAGATACCCATATGCAGCTATAATTACTCGGTGTACCACCATTCAATTCATTCCATGACTGGTGAACTACCGATCTATTCATGTGTAACTTGAGCATGAAGTTTTCTACTGAATACTTCATATTCGTGGTTCTCTTATCCCATTCCAGGTTTTGAGTGATTTTCCCAAGGAACCTATCTGAATAAATGTTACCACTATTCATCGACATCATGATCCTTAGACTAGGTGACATAGGACAACACAATCAAGTAGCTTGCGATACTTTGGCAAAATATTTATAACATATTGTTCATATTACTTATTCCTTGACGACATACTTGTCAATCTGGAACATGTCCTTCACCCCACTCTATCATTATAAGAATGTCTTATACCGACTTTGTCAGGTCCCCTTGATCCAAAGGTTTCACTCTAGATCGGATTAACATCATAGTTCACATTATGAAGAGGCTCTTAAAGACTAAGGATAAATTGACATACTGGGTCAACCAAAGTTAACCCCGTGTGTCAAGGTACCTTGAGTCTCAAAGGGCTTCCTCATAACCTGATTATGGTCCTAACCGGTCCCGGAGAGAAATATTAATCAAGTCCAGGTGTGTAAATCTTAACGATCAATGCAGAAGGGTGTTGCCACATGTCATCTGCATTGTTGTATCCTCGAGAAGATCCTAATCTTCTCAAAGGTACAACCTTGCAGTTGACGTGTGTCAACATCTTACGGAATAACCTCGGAAATATGTACATACCTCCAAGAATTTTACTTACAAAAAGTTATATTTGGGTTACAGGACTACATATTTAGGTAGCCTTCCCTAACCCCGAGTCCAATACTCTTTATGTTACCTTTTTGTAATTAGGGTTCAGTTTTACAAAAGGGTCTTAATTAGTTTAAAATTGTTTCTTGGTTGTCGGTTGGGACCTAACAACCTTTTATCCAAAAAAAAGAGGACAACAACAATCTAAGTTTCGTCATTAAGAAATTAACTAATCCAACAAAGGAAATGTAACAACCTTATAGGCTGAAACATATCAGACTTAATACCGTTAAGTCTTAGCGATTTATAACCATATATTACTTTTATAATTAATGCATTACAAGAGGGGAAAGTCCTCTTCCTCTTCTAGTTACATTTTAGGGCATAACCCACTCTCAATGTTCCCTAAAAAAAATTATCTTTTACAATTTTTAATCACAATCATAAGTCATAAAGAATCACTAATCAAGAATGTAGTATTCAGCCATATAATTAGCTATGGCTTACCTAAGAAATTCATCTATATTCCATTGTATAAAACAATAAGAATGCACACTCATTCATATAGATAATAAGAAGATCATCCCAATAAAATAAGTTACACAATCCACATAGGTAATATCTCACTATTTCATTCATTCATTCATTCATTTCCAAACCCATACAATTACAACTTATGCACTTCGGCATACTTTAAGACAATAGCCTTCAAACAAAAGAGGTAACTTTCTTTACATACAAAAAGGTAATTTTTTTCATAAAACCAATTTTTGAAATCAAATGAATTCTTCATAAGAACTTACAGATTTAGAACAATCAATGCATCATATTCAATGAACTCGAGCATGATAAGCACTAATCCTTAAAACAATTGCATTCCACTAATTGTTTCAATTAAACAACCCTATTATAATGACATCAATTACTTCATACTTTCTAACTTAAAGTGAAGTCAATATAAAGAGTCCTAGTACACTGTTAAAACCAAAAGGACAGAAAGAATATTCTATTTTGCTTGTCCTAAATTTAAAGTATAATTGAATCCAACAATTACCTTCACAATCCAAAATCATAATACACCCTGAGATTTCTTCCTACCAATTATAATACAACTTCATATCATAACTTAAATTACAGACGTAATTTCAACTTAATCTATTTCGGATGATTCATCTCATTTCTTGCAAGAAAGTAAGAAGGAACATCTTGTTTATTATGCACCTAATCATCCAAAAAGCTGAAACAATGTATATCATGATTTGATCACCTTTATTTAACACTAAACCATTTGAAGTATTCATTCCAATAGGTTCATACAAAAGTAATTTAAATAGAAGGGATGGATTACCGCCACTTGCAAGTTCACCTGCCAATCTGTCCTTCATCTTATTATACTTAATTTTCAATCCATGACAAGTATGCAAGGCAATAAAAACTGAATTACTTTGAAAAGAAAATAACAAACAGTAAGTTAAAACAAGATCTTAACATGTTGTAAAATGAAAGGAGTCTTCCAGATTAGGATCCCTAATCCTAATGTTTCTTTCATCTTAATGTAATAATTTGCCATCCTATAACTTTTTGATTGAGTTCCTTAAATAATTCCAAGAAAAAAGTGCATTAAAATTCAAGAATAGATCAATATAACTTTCTTTCTTTTAAGCCCCTTTCCAATCTTCCTTTTCAACTCAAAGATAAAACAGAGATGACCAAAACACTATTGTAACCAAGTTTTAGAACTAAATCCAAATTCCAAGAAATAATAACCATTTAATAAACCTAATCAAGGAAGAAGAATTTGTTCCTAGCACTTAAGTACATTCAAAAATTTGGTTCTGTAGAGCCACCATATAGAATTTCCCTTAGATCCCTATAGGATCTACCACTATACATCCACTGAAACCATTATCAATTTTGACACCAAACATTACAACCTATCGAACTTGATATAAACCTGACCCAAAGGAAGCAGGCTACCTCCCTTCAAATGCTCGAACCATTCAAGATTAAAATCAAGTTAGGTTAACATAACATTTTCCCTTGATTACATAGTAATCCAATACTAATCTAACTGGGCCGATTCATCATCCGATGCCATTTCTTTATAAAACACTAAACAAGATTGAATATTCAGTATTTAAAAACGTATTCAAATCCTATTTTCGAAAACACCTAAGGTCGAAATGTTCTTACCATTATAAAGAATATATAATAGCAGTCAAATTAAAAACAGGTCTTCCATAAGCTCAACCCATTTCAATTCTAATGTCAATTTCTAAGTATGTTTAAAAACCCAGAATTGATGAACACCATTTCCTGTTTCAACTCTTCCAAGATCAACCAAGAATTCGCAAGAAAAACACGACATCCATTCAACGACTATTCCTTCAGAATAACTTGTATTGCCAACATTCATGTTTACATTAAAATAATCAACTAAACCATAAACTGTATTTCTCGCAGTACCTGCGAAATTAAAAAGCAAACAAACCCCTGCGCAAGAGGTGATACGGTTTCAATTATTCAATAATTCCTAAACACGCAACTTGTAAATGATCAGGTTTGTTACAAAGTATACCAACAAACCGTCCACAAAATAATTATATCAGTTTCCTTGAACATAAACTTAATACAGTCAGAGTTTCATGGCAGAGAAAACAATCTAAAAATCCATTCATAAAGAAAAAGAGATTACCATAACATTAAAAACACGTAATCTTTAAAAATGTTCCCTTTCATGGAACAAGTTTTTAATCTAAGAAAATCAATCAGACAAGAGCTTACATTAGTCGTTAGTTGTTTACCCAAATGGGTATGAAAACACACCAGTTCTCAAAAACCCAGATCAACGAATACAACCAGGTTGTTAACCATGATAAGAATCTTAAGAAATCGATCACATTCACCAATTTCATCACCCAGAAAACCCTACGAAGTCTGGTAAAGGTTACTTGGCTACAAAAACACAACGAAGGAAGGTAATGCAATCAGTTCTAACCGGGTATAGAACTCCAACTTAATCCCCAACAAGGGAACAAGAAAACAATGAAAACAAGTTTCTTACAGAACCAAAATTTCCATGTTCAACCCAGAATCCAAGTTAACATAAAACCCACAAATCATTTTTTTCCAGCCAAGTCAAAAATGCACATATATCATCATAACGAGTTGTTTTAATGAAAACATTTAAAGGAAAGCAAGATTTTAATAGTTAGGGCCTATCATGCCTGATAGTGTCGCTTAAAAGTCGAAGAAGACCTCTGGACGAGCTCACCCTTTCTCTTCTTTTCCATGAAATATTAAACAACAAAATATTGCTTCCTCCATGCCTTATATATTCCCCATGACACAGAAGTAAATTAGAAACTTTCAAAATTGCCATGCAACGAAGAGTAAACTGCTGGTTCGAAAAACCAGTGCTCATGCAGAGCGAAAAATGGAATGCATGAAAAACAAAAAAACCAAGAAAAATTCCATTTGCATGCCTCCCAAAGCAATCCGAGCTCGAGAACCCATGCAAATTAATTGCATTAAATTTCTTTCTCCCGCCCATTTTCCATTGCCACCGCCCGCCAAAGTTGGCGAGTTCCACATTACAATAAACAAGAGTTTCCATTTTTAGAGATGCTGCCACGTAAGCCCCCACTTACCAAATTAACCTCGATAACCTTGGCAGTACTCCCTGTCCCCTCATCCTTATCCTTACTTTAAATGCCATTGAAATCACCGCCCAAAACTTGCGACCCTCCTTAGGTTCCTTTTCATAGCATTAGTTTAGGATAGGTTAGTGACTTAGGTTAGATCATAGGTAGATTTAATCTTAATGCCATAGGATATAACATTAGTCACCCACCTTAGTATTAGGTTTAGATAACCCTTAGGAATATCAAGTACATAGTTTAGGACTAGGTTAGATTAACTAACCTTGCAACAATAGGTTAGTTTAGTTTAGGCTAAATTTACAAAAAAACTAATAACGCCCTTATCGATTCTATTTTAAAGTAAATTAGCTTTAGATGGAAAATCACATCTTACCTAGCTTAAATTCATGCTAAAATATGAGACTAGATTCGATTGCAATGATCTGCCAAAGATTTTTACTGAATCAAGTAAATTAGTAAATATTTTTAAGAAGGATGTTTAAAAAACTTATACATCTTACCTAGCTTAATAGGTCACGAAATGTCCATAATTGTTCATCCCCGATGCTAAAATGATCAAACCAATTGATCCAAGGATGAGTCATAGAGATGATCTACAATCTCCCGAAATCAGATTAACTCATATGTGAGAAATGAAAACAAAAATTTCCAAGACATATTTTTATATCAAAGATCTTAAGAGTAGAAAGGACACAACAATTCAAGCATGATTTCGAAACCAAAAGAACATATCCTCATATGGGAAAATCACAATCAACACGAAATGTCAAAGGAGAAATACATAATGGTGTTACATCATCTTTTCGAATATATTTTTAAAACATTCCATGGATCAATGCACAACATTCAAGGATGATCAATTTATAAAGTGTTTAGATAAGTCTCATCTTTAAATCTCTTACATGTGTAATATCAGAAGGTAACATAAAATGTGAGGGAAGACAACT
The DNA here is from genome assembly GCA_018340775.1 of Taxus wallichiana var. yunnanensis. Taxonomy (NCBI): domain Eukaryota; kingdom Viridiplantae; phylum Streptophyta; class Pinopsida; order Cupressales; family Taxaceae; genus Taxus; species Taxus wallichiana. Next base: position 315,133,278 of record CM031239.1, read on the forward strand.
TATATGAAAACACCAATCCAAGCATATTCCAGTTCAATCAAAGATCTTAAGAGCAGAAAAGACACAACCAAATCAAGCATGACTTCCCAAAACCAAAAGAACATATCCTCATATGGGAAAATCACATATCAACACTTGAATGCAAAGGAGAAAGTAACAATAGTTCAGGGTGTTACATGCTTCCCTCCTAAAAGAATCATCGTCCCGATGATTACAACTTTTATTTACCTTATGGTCAGTCAATTCTTTCACTTTATCAAATCAACTATTTCAAACTTTAAATAGTTCCAGAATTAGTATTATGTTACTATTTATCCCATTGGAATAAATGTTTTACCCCAAAACTGGCTTACTTAATGTCATGTAAAAGATAAAATCACAATTTTTATCAGTCAACAGATTCAGTTTTCAAAAAGAAAGGGAAAAGTTGTTCTCATATCTTCCAGATTTTCCCAAGTTGCACTTTCTTCGTTAAACTGGTCCCACTGGACCTTACATTGTCGTATTTCACAATTTCTCAAATGCAACCGTGAGTTTCCAACACTCGAGTGGGTTTAACCACGATTATTCCTGGGTCTTGGACCTACAAGGAATTCCAATTTAACACATGTGACAAATCGGAAACGTATTTCTTAAGCAAAGAAATATGGAAAACATCATGCATTCATGACAAAGTAGGTGGTAATGCTAATCGATAAGCTACGGGATTGATTACTTCAACAATTTCAAAAGGTCCCACAAAATGAGGTGATAACTTGGCAGCCTTGCCAAAAGTTATAGAACTCTTTCTTGGTTTAACACGAAGAAAAACCTTTTCACCAAGTTCAAATTTCTGGTCAACCCGCTTTAAATCAACATAACTCTTCTACCTATTTCTTGCTTCTTTCAAGCATTCACGAATCATTTTAACTTGTTGTTCCATTTCGTAAGGATTTCAGGCCCAATTACCTCTCTATCCTCAATGTTGTCCCAACTAACAGGGGTTCTGCATTTTCTTCCATAAAGTGCCTCGAAAGGTGCCATCTTAAGAGAAGCGTGATATGTATTGTTGTATGCAAATTCAACTAATGGGAGATACTCTTCCCATTTATACTATTGATCCATACAATACATCCATAACATATCTTCTAACACTTGATTTACTCTTTCAGTCTATCCATCCGTTTCCAGATGATACGCAGAACTGAAGTTTAGTTTAGTTCCAAGAGCTGCATTAAGTGTTTGCCAAAATCTTGACGTCATTCTAGGATCCCTATCTGATATAATCAATTCAGGTACTCCATGTAATCTAAAAATTTCATGTACAAATCTTTTAGCTAACACAGGAGAATCATCCTTTAGATTTCCAGCAATAAAATGAGCTACTTTTGTTAGTTTATCAACAACTACTAAAATAACATCATGTTTATTTCTTGACATAGGCAACCCTTGTACAAAATCCATACTTATTACTTGCCATTTGTACTTTGCAGAATGCTATGGGGATATAATAAACCAGCTAGGTGCATATGTTCCGCTTTCACCCACTGACATTCAAGACAATGAGTCACAAAATTAACAACATCCTTTTTCATTCCTTTCCAGAAATATTGTTGTTTTAGATCGGCAAGCATTTTAGTAATACCCGGGTGTCTAGAAAAGGGTGAATTATGAAATTCAGCTAACAATTTCTTTCTCAAATCATTAAGCAAAGGTATGTATACTCTATTTCCATAACGTAAGATTCCTTCATTATCAAAATGAAAACCTTGAATACCTTTCATCTTTTGGATCTGCAGCAAGCACTGTTTTACTTGCTGAAAGTATAAATCAGATTCCAATGCACTTTTCACTTCATCTTTAAACTGAGTTCTTAATGTTATAAGAGTAGAAATGTGCTTCCTACGACTTAGAGCATCTGCTACTCTATTCTCTTTCCTTTGATGTAACTTATATCAAAATCATATTGAGACAAAAACTCTAACCACCTTCACTTATCTTGCATTCAGATTAGGCTGAGTGAAAATATATTTCAGCCCAAGATGATCAGTTTTCAACTCAAAAGGTTTACCAAGTAAATAATGCCTCCAAACTTGAAGTGCATGTACTATGGCAGCAAGCTCTAAATCATGTGGAGCATAATTCAACTCATGTAACTTAAGTTTTCTACTTTCATATGCTATGACATGATCATTTTGTAACAAAATACCTCCAAGGCCTTCCCGGATGCATCCGTTACAACAGTAAAGTCTCCATTAGGATCAGGTACAACCAAAATAGGTGTTGAAGTCAACTGAATTTTTAGATTTATAAAAGCAGATTCACATTTATCATTCCAAACAAATTTCTTATCCTTTTTCTGTAATGAAGTTATCGGTGCAGCCACTTTAGAAAAATCTTTAACAAATTTTCTATAATAACCAGCAAGGCCCATGAAGCTTCTTACTTCATGTACATTCTTTGGTGCAGGCCACTCGGTTATAGCCACTATTTTAGAAGGATCTACAACAATTCCTTCTTTACTTATAACATGACCCAAATAATGAACTTTGGTATCAAAGAAAGAACATTTGGATAACTTACCGTATAACCTTCTCTTTCTCAGAATTTCCAAGACTACTTTCAAATGCTCATTATGCTCCTCAACACTTTTAGAATATATGAGAATGTCATCCAAGAATACAAGCACAAACTTGTCCAAGTATTCTTGAAAGATATTATTCATTAAGTTCATAAAAGCTGCAGGTGCATTAGTTAATCCAAAGGGTAAAACCATGAATTCATAATGTCCATACCTTGTCTAGAAAGTTGTTTTATGAATATCTTCATCTTTAATTCTTAATTGATGATACCTAGATCGAAGATCTATCTTGGAATATACCGATGCTCCACGCATCTGATCAAACAAATCATCAATTCTAGGAAGTGGATATCTATTTTTGATTGTTGCTTTGTTTAACATCCGATAATCAATACACAATCTAAGTGTTCCATCTTTCTTTTTCACAAATATCACTGGTGCTCCCCAAGGTGAAACACTTGGTCTAATCAAACCTTTAGACAAAATTTCTTGCAACTGAGCCTTAAGCTCAACTAATTCTGTGGTAGTCATTTGATAAGGTGCTTTAGAAATAGGCTTCGTACTGGTTTGATTTCAATGGTGAATTCAAACTCCCTTTTGGGTGGTAAACCTGGTAATTCTTCCGGAAATACATCCTAAAATTGCAACAATGGGTATCGTTCCATGAAATCATTGTTTTCTTCTGCAGATTCAGATATTTTTACCGCATATAAGGTACAACCTTTATTTTTGGCCTTTTTAAGTTGCATAGCCGACAATTTTCTAACTGAAATTTCTCGTTTTACACCTTGAATCTCTGTTTATTTTCTGCGTAGATCATCCAAACATCTTATATGTTTTTCAAAACAATCCACTTTTACTTTATGCTCAGCTAACCAATTAATGCTGATGACAATGTCATAAGATCCCAAAGGTGCAACATAAAGATCAACTTCAGTGGAAAAGTTAGGTAAGTCAAGGACTGCCCCAAAAAGACACATACTAACTGTATGAACAAAATTATTACCATAATGTATAGTCCATGATTTATCCATTTTTCCATCTTTTCTTTTAAGTTTTGAAGCAAGTTTACTAGAAATAAAACATTCAGTAGCTCCCATATCAAAAAGAATAGTTACAGGTATGCCAAATAACTTACCAGGAACTTCAATAGGTGTAACTTGCTTTTCAGCTTGCTTGTTCTGCTACTGCAGCATGTATCTTATGTTGTTGATTATGATCATCCTTTTCAAAGGACATTGATTTGTGTAATGATCTTTGCCACAATTATAGTAGCCTCCTACAGGTCCCTTTTTATGCTCAAAATTATTTCCAACCCTAAAATTATCATGTTGACCTCCATAGGACTTCTGCCCATTATTATTATTCTTTGCAAAATTATTCCTTGAATTTCCAGCAGGCTTGTTCACTGTTGTTTTCTTATTATTATCCACTGAAAACTTATTTTTGTTGCCAAAATTTTTCCATGGCCCCTTCTTGGGTGCAAGAGAAGCTGAAGAAGATTTGGAATCTTCTTCCGCACTTCCTCTTTATGAGTAGAAATAGCCTTTAATTTTTGTTCCTGCCTTATGGATTTTTCAACAACCCCTTCCATAGTGGTTGGGCATGTGAACATCAACCTCTCCTCCAATCATGGGATTCAGTCCCATGATGAATTTTCATATTCTGAACTTCTCGTCAGTTTGATACTACGGTACATACTTGAGGAGTTTCGTAAACCGCTCCCAATACTCAGTTACAGTTAGCTTTCCTTGAGCTAAGTTCTAAAATTCTATCATTTTCTAATCATAATAAAGTTGTGGCAGCCAACGTTGCCTAAAATAACCTTTAAATTGATCCCAAGTGATGTTAGTTTCATCAATATTTAGCTCAGCCTTACGGCTATCCCACCATGAAGATGCTTCATGGGAAAGCTGATATGCTCCCCAAATAGCTTTGGTTTCCTCCGAGAAGTTTCTTATTGCAAAGTACTTCTCCATTTCACTGAGCCAATTCTCAGCTCCATCTCCTAATGTGGTGCCATCAAATTTAGGTGGACTTATCCTTTTTATATCATTAGTGAGTTCCGCTGCCAACCTGGCCTTTTTGTTTTCTAGTTGGGTAGGTACATTTCCATTGTTATTACCAACACCCATATCGGGGTTGTCCTCAGGAGGTGGCTGATTGTTATTACCAGCTTCTTCTTCCTCCTCATTTCCCATCACTTGCTATTCAAGTATAGCCAAATGATCTCTTGTGTCCAACAGGGAAACAAGGATCTCATCAAGTTTTTGGGTTGTTGCTGCTCCTTCCTTAGGTGGAGCATTATTTGCAAATGTTTCCTCTTGTTCTAACCATTTTTGTTACAATAAAATTCAGGTTTTTATCAGATTATGGACACAATAGGTCCAAGAGTTGCAACCTTCAGCTCTGATACCAAGATGTAACATTCCCATTTTAATACTTTAGAACAAGGAATTTTTTTGCATGATTAATGTTCTCTGTTCTAAATACATAATTTAGAACACACATATCATAACAATCATTCTTATAATAGATAACCATATGCAATTGTAATGACTCGGTGTACCACCGATCTATTCATTCCATGACTCGGTGAACTACCGATCTATTCATGTGTAACTTTGAGCTTGAAGTTTTCTACTGAATACTTCATGTTCATGGTTCTCTTACCCTATTCCGGGTTCTGAGTGATCTACCCAAGGAACCTATCTGAATAATTGTTACCACTTATTCATCGGCATCATGATCCTTAGACTAGGTGACAAAGGACAACACAATCAGCAGCTTGTGATACTTTGGCCAAAGATTTATAACATACTATTCGTATTACTTATTCCTTGATGGCATACTCATCAATCTGGAATATGTCCTTCACCCCACTCTATTGTTATAAAGAACGTCTTATACTGACTTCTGTCAGTCCCCCTTGATCCAAGGTTTCACTCTAATTCGATTAACATCATAGTTCATGATATGAAGAGGCTCTTAAAGACTAAGGGTAAATTGACATACTGGGTCAACCAAAGTTAACCCATGTGTCAAGGTACCCTGAGTCTCAAAGGGCTTCCTCATAACCTGATTATGGTCCTAACTAGTCTCGAGAGAAATCTTGATCAAGTTCTAGGTGTGTAAATCTTAATGATCAATGCAGAAGGGTGTTGCCACATGTCATCTGCATTGTTGTATCCTCGAGAAGATCCTAATCTTCTCGAAGGTACAACCTTGCAGTTGACATGTGTCAACATCCTACGAACAACCTCGGAAAGATGTACATACCTCCAAGAATTTTACTTACGTTAAGTTATATTTGGGTTACAGGACTACATATTTAGGTAGCCTTCCCTAACCCCGAGTCCAACACTCTTTTAGTTACCTTTATGTAATTAGGGTTCAGTTTACAAAAGGGTCTTAATTAACTCTAGATTGTTTCTAGTTGTCGGTTGGGACCTAACAACCTTTTATCCAAACAAAAATAGGACAACATCAATCTAAGTTTTGTCATTAAGAAATTAACTAATCCAACAAAGGAAATGTAACAACCTTATAGGCTGAAACATATCAGACTTAATACCATTAAGTCTTAGTGATTTATATCCATATATTACTTTTATAATTAATGCATTACAAGAGGGGAAAATCCTCTTCCTCTCTAGTTACATTTTAGGACATAACCCACTCTCGATGTTCCCTAAAAAAATGCAGTGATCTTATTTACAATTTTTAATCACAATCATAAGTCATAAAGAATCACTAATCAAGAATGTAGTATTCAGCCATATAATTAGCTATGGCTTACCTAAGAAATTCATCAAGATTCCATTGTATAGAACAATAAGAATGCTCACTCATTCATATAGATAATAAGAAGATCATCCCAATAAAATAAGTTACACAATCCACATAGGTAATATCTCACTATTTCATTCATTCATTCATTTCCAAACCCATACAATTACAACTTATGCACTTTGGCATACTTTAAGACAATAGCCTTCAAACAAAAGAGGTAACTTTCTTTCATAATACAGTTTGGAAATCAAATCAGAATTCTTCATAAGAACCAATTTAGAACAGTCAATGCATCATATCAGATTTTGTCTGCCTTTACCACTTACGAAGACCATCTGCAAAAATTGCTAACACAGTCAGTTCAATGAACTGAGCATGATAAGCACTAATCCTTAAAACAATTGCATTCCACTAATTGTTTCATTAAACAACCCTGTTATAATGACATCAATTACTTCATACCTTCAACTTAAAGTGAAGTCAATATAAGAGTCCTAGTACACTGTTAAAAACAAAATGGATAGAAGGAATAATCTATTCTGCTTGTCCTAAATTTAAAGTATAATTGAATCCAACAATTACTTCATAATCCCAAATCATGATACACTCTGGGTTTTCTTTCTACCAATTATAATACAACTTTATATCATAACTTAAGTTACAGGCATAATTTTGACTTAATCTATTTCGGATGAATCATCTCATTTCATGCAAGAAAGTAAGAAGGAACATCTTGTTTATTATGCACCTAATCATCCGAAAAAGCTGAAACAATGTATATCATGGTTTGATCACCTTTATTTAACACTAAACCATTTGAAGTATTCATTCCAACAGGTTCATACAAAAGTAATTTAAACAGAAAGGATGGATTACCGCCACTTGCAAGTTCACCTGCCAATCTATCCTTCATCTTATTATACTTAATTTTCAATCCATGACAAGTATGCAAGGCAATAAAAACTAAATTACTTTGAAAAGAAAATAACAAACAATAGTAAGTTAAAACAAGATCTTAACATGTTGTAAAATGAAAGGAGTCTTCCAGATTAGGATCCCTAATCCTAATGTTTCTTTCATCTTAATGTAATAATCTTGCCATCCTATAACTTTTCTGATTGAGCTCCTTAAATAATTCCAAGAAAAAAAAAAGTGCATTAACATTCAAGAATAGATCAATATAAATTTATTTCTTTTAAGCCCCTTTCCAATCTTCCTTTTCAACTCAAAGATAAAATAGAGATGACCAAAACATTGTTGTAACCAAGTTTTATAACTAAATCCAAATTCCAAGAAATAATAACCATTTAATAAACCTAATCAAGGAAGAAGAATATGCTCCTAGCACTTAATTATAGGCAACAATTTGGTTCAGGTAGAGCCACCATATAGAATTTCCCTTAGATCCCTATAGGATCTACTACTATACATCACTAAAACCAATATCAACTTTTGACATCAAACATTACAACATGTTGAACTCGATATAAACCTGACCCAAAGGAAGCAGGCTACTTCCCTTCAAATGCTCGAACCATTCGAGATTAAAATCAAGTTAGGTTAACATAACATTTTCCCTTGATTACATAGTAATCCAATACTAATCTAGTTGGGCCGATTCATCATCCGATGCCATTTATTTATAAAACACTAAACAAGATTGAATATTCAGTATTTAAAAAAACATATTCAAATCCTATTTTCAAAAACACCTAAGGTTGAAATGTTCTTACCATTATAAATAATATAATAGCAGTCAAATTAAAAACAAGTCTTCCATAAGCTCAACCCATTTCAATTCTAATGTCAATTTCTAAGTATGTAAAAACAACCTAGAATTGATAAACACAATTTCTTGTTTCAACTCTTCCAAGATCAACCAATAATTTGCAAGAAAAACCACGACATCCATTCGTTGACTATTCCTTCAAGTAATAATTCATATTGCCAACATTCATGTTTACATTAAAATAATCAACTAAACCATAAAATGTATTTCTCGCAGTACTACGAAATTAAAAAGCAAACAAACCCCTATGCAGAGAGGTGATACGGTTTCAATTATTCGATAATTCAAAAACACGCAACTTGTAATAGTCAGGTTTGTTATAGATTATACCAACAACCCATCCACGGAATAATTTATCAGTTTCCTTGAACATAAACTTAATACAGTCAGAGTTTCATGGTGGAGCAAACAATCTAACAATCCATTCACAACTGAAGCAAAAGAGATTACCATAGCATTAAAAACACGTAATCTTTAAAAATGTTCCCTTTCATGGAACAAGTTTTTAATCTAAGAAATAAGTCAGACAAGAGCTTACAGCAATCATTAGTTGTTTACCCAAATGGGTATGAAAACACAACAGTTCACAAAACCCAGATCAACGAATACAACCAGGTTGTTAACCACAATAAGAATCTTAAGAAATCGATCACATTCACCAATTTCATCACCCAGAAAACCCTATGAAGTCTGGTAAAAGTTACTTGGCTACAAAAACACAACGAAGGAAGGTAATGCAATAGTTCTAACCGGGTATAGAACTCCAAACTTAATCCACAACAAGGGAACAAGAAAACAATGAAAACAAGTTTCTTACATAACCAAAATTTCCATGTTCAACCCAGAATCCAAGTTAACATAAAAACCCACAAATCATTTTTTTCCAGCCAAGTCAAAAATGCACATATATCATCATAACAGAGTTGTTTTAATGAAAACATTTAAAGGAAAGCAAGATTTTAATAGTTAGGGCCTATCATGCCTGATAGTGTTGCTTAAAAGTCGAAGAAGACCTCTGGATGAGCTCTCCCTTTCTCTTCTTTTCCATGAAAGATTAAACAACAAAATATTGCTTCCTCCATGCCTTATATATTCCCCACGACACAGAAGTAAATTTGAAACTTTCAAAATTGCCATGCAATGAAGAGTAAACTGCTGGTTGAAAAACCAGTGCTCATGCAGAGTGAAAAATGGAATGCATGAAAAATAAAACAACCAAGAAAAATTCCATTTACATGCCTCCCAAAGCAATCCGAGCTCGAGAACCCATGCAAATTAATTGCATTAAATTTCTTTCTCCCGCCTGTTTTCTATTGCCACTGTTTCGCCAAAGTTGGTGAGTTCCACATCACAATAAACAAGAGTTTCCATTTTAGAGATGCTACCACGTAAGCTCCCCACTTACCAAATTAACCTCCGCTAACCTTGGCAGTACTCCTTGTCCCCTCATCCTTATCCTTACCTTAAATGCCATTGAAATCACTACCCAAAACTTACGACCTCCTTAGGTTCCTTTTCATAGCATTAGTTTAGGATAGGTTAGTGACTTAGGTTAGATCATAGGTAGATTTAATCTTAATGCCATAGGATATAACATTAGTCACCCACCTTAGTATTAGGTTTAGATAACCCTTAGGAATATCAAGTACATAGTTTAGGACTAGGTTAGATTAACTAACCTTGCAACAATAGGTTATAGTTTAGGTTTAACTAATAACCTTACTGATTCTAGTTTAGGTCCACTAGATAGGATAAATCAATATACAAAATTCAAACAGAATATAACGTTCCTAGATCAGATTCTTGGATTTGCATCAAGTAAATTAGCTTTAGATGGAAAAATTACACATCTTACCTGGCTTAAGGTCCAGGTCCTTTCTAATGCTAAAATGATTGAAACCAGATTCGATTGCAATGATCTACCAGGATTAACCTCCGAATCCAACAAAACTTTCCTCTACGGAATATTTTTTCATAAGGAGGTTTAAAAGAACTTATACATTCTAAGTTCGATAGACTTAATAATTCACGAAATGTCAATACATAATTGTTCATCCCGAATATAATTAAAACATTCCTTGGATCAATGCAATTGATCCAAGGATGAGTCATAGAGATAGATAAGTCTACAATCTCCTAGAAATCAGATTGCACTCATATGCGAGAAATGAAAGAAAAATAATCCAAGCATATTCCAGTTCAATCAAAGATCTTAAGAGTAGAAAGGACACAACCAATTCAAGCATGATTTCCCGAAACCAAAAGAACATATCCTCATATGGGAAAATCACATATCAACACTTGAATGCAAAGGAGAAAGTAACAATAGTTCAGGGTGTTACATCAATCTTTTCTTTCTATTTTTTTAACTCCATCACGAAATTGCACAACATTCATGTAATTGCATCAATTTATAAATGTGTTTGGATATTTCTTGTTCATATTTAAATCCTCTTACGTGTTTAATATGCGGGGAAGGTAACATAAACTCCACAGGTAAGACACCTTATGTGATAAACACCAACTGGAAAGGTGTTGCTTTGTTTAGCCTCTTGTAGGTAGTTCCGTATGCCCATAGTAATGTTGAAACTTTATCATCCCAATATTTTCTTCCCATGTCACAATTTTTTGTCAATGTATGACCCAATATCTTATTGAAATCCTCTTCTCGTACTATTTTCATGTGGGTGATAGGGGTAGTCTTATGATGAGCCACCGTGAACTTACCTAACAAATATTCAGATTGTCTTATTTAGAAAATGAGTTCCCTATCACTGGTAATGATCAAAGGAAAACCATACATACTAATAATATTCTCCTATAAGAAATGTGATTTTGTGATAGCTATACAATCCTTGGTTTACATGGCCTATGTCCACCTTATTAAGTAATCAGTGTAAGTGATGATGTATCACGTGCTTACTCTTCATAGAATCTGGTGTAATTGGTCCAAGTAAATCAATGTCCCACTTTTCAAATGGTTCTCGTACTTGTGATGGGGCGTAACAAAATTTCATCACATTTTCATGGATTTCCTATCCTTTGACAATGATCACACACCTTGAAAAATTCCTTAGTATCCTTGTAGAGCTTCTCCCACTATAGTCTAGTGATGAGTATCTTATGCGCGGTGGCTTGCCCAATATAATGACGTCCCATAATTCCACCATGTGTCTCTATCATCATTTCCTCTCTTTGATATTTGAGGATGCACATCTGCAATACCTCATCCTAACCCATCTTATATAGGTATTCTCCTAATGAGATAATAGAGAACAGTGAGTATGGCCAATTGCTTCTTCTCCATGGTCTTCATCCCTTCAGGAACAACTATTGTTCCCAAGAATACCGCTATTTATTCTAAATTTGTAGGGTGCACTTTCGCAAGCTAAATAACTATGCATTTGGAATAATGCCCTCGATACATGATTCATCTTATCCATAATTGATGCGTGAACGATGGTCAAGTCCCAAATTAATCTTCCGAGTGCTTGACTATCACTGTAAATTGGAATTCCTAAAACAACAAGATCCATCTATATATTTTCCCCTCTAATACTAGCTTGTTGAATAAGTCTTTCAACGTCATGTTATTAATGTAAATGATAAATGGTGTTGCCAAATATATCGTCTAAATTTTTGTAGTGCGTATAACATTGAAAATGCCTCGTGCTCTGTTGTGGTATAGTTCGCTCAACGGTGTTAAGTTCCTACTCACAAAATAAATAGGATGATACATCTCACCTTTATGATGCAAAGTTCATATCAAAATTCAATTAAATCAACAAGTTTGAAATGTTCACACATAAAATTTCACCAAACCGATTTGTAAAGAGGATCCACACCTATAGCCCATAATGGCTCAAACTTGCAAAATTTTCCCTCTTTCACCTTAGATGTCTTTATCAAACACTATACCGTATTCTCATACCTCATTAAATAGCTATTCCACCTACAATATGAACAAATATCATGAAAAATTTAATTAACTTTACCTTCTCTCGAGTTATCCCTCACTATCACTCTTTGGTCTTATCCCTAATGTTCATAGATGGTTTTACCTTTCTACTCAAATTAACAAAGTGAAATAATAAAAAAATGACCTCGAAGACATGGGGTTTAATGATACATGTAGTGATGAATGTTGTAGCTAATGGATGAAATATCCTTACTTCTTTCATGAATGAAGGAACATGTAGATCAAAGACACTAAGAAGAAGATGGAATTAGATAAATGTATGGGGATTCCTTGAAAAGGCTCGTCCCTAGAATTCAATGGAATTCCTTGCAAAGATGTCAATTTGCATTCAAGAAATTAATCGATAATGATAGGATTAAATGATAAAGAGACGATATAACTAAAAATGCAAAGGCAAAGGGAGCGCAATCTAAGGCTATATGATGGTCGATGGTGATACCTCGATCCAAAGCGAGTCTAGGGATCACAAAATGGCTCAAATGCATTTGATAAGGTTTGAAAAACACTTGCAAGGGTATATTGGTGCTCAAGATTGGGATCTAGATGTTAGCAAGGTGAGATAAGGTTTTGATTAGCTTAATAGCCAGGAATTGCTTTGGTGATTGGGGGAATCATCGGTGATTAGACAAATCGTTGATGATTGCTACAAATGTGTACATGATGCTTTGATAAACTGGATAAAGTCAATTGGAACTATCAGATGATAATTGTTCAAGACAATATTATAAAAGGGAAGGTATTTACCTTGTTCTAGTTGATGAATAAAGTCGAGAGAGTGTTGTTACCCGAGAGAGGGAGATGACAGATGATGACGTAATGTTGATTTTGATTATGGATATTTGAATGAACAAATATTGGAGAAGAAATTTTTGATGTCATGATTATTCGTTGTGAAGAATTTGAATCTTGTGACAGGGGATATGATACAGAGAAGATGCAATATAACATCCTTACAAAATATCGAGTTATAAGCTAAGTTTAGCCTTAGGAAAACTAACCTTGAATGAAGGCCTGAAATATGTATTTACAGAGTTTGATGTCAATAAGGAGAATCTCCAGCAATTGGGGGAATCATCGGTGATACGTGAAGTATGGGAAAGTGGTTGAAATATATTCCCACATCGTGGTTTTGTTTTTCTTTGTCAATGGATGTGCATTGAAAAGGGGTTATATGGGTGAGGGATGTTATTAAATGGCTAGGAGGATATTGGTTTCTTTTTTATTTTGGTTAAATGTGGATTTAAAGGGAATAAAATAGGATTTTACATTGTAAGATGATATTTACAGGGAGTAAATATGGAAGGGAGAACTAAGGCTTATGATAGGGATTTAATGGATAATATGATAATTATGTGATAATGAAGGGGTGATAGAAGACGCGGACACGAGGAATTAGTGGTGCTAATTTTAGGTGTTTACATTTGCCCCTTTTTGTTGAGTGGATTTTGAGATAATTCATGAGACAAAAATGAGATGTGATAGATGACTGATGTAGAATTATATGATGAGGTGATCCCCCTAAAACTAGGGATTGATGACCTAAAAGGGAATCAATCACAAGTTTGAAAGAGATAGATGGATGAAATATTAAAAGATGAAAGACAAGGGATGAGAAAATGATGCCCTAGGATGAGGTATAGAAACAAGATAGGTGCCATCAGAAAATCAAGTGATAGGGGAACCAAAGGGCTCGTGTCCTATAGACGTATGACTTAATGATGGAAAGGGAAAATAAAAAGGATGTTTTGATGAGGTCAAAGGACTGATGATTGATGTTTCCAAAAAGGTGGGCTTATGAGGCCAAGAAGTCAAGTGATAGGGGAACCAAAGGGTTTGTGTCCTATAGACATATGAATTAATAATGGAAATATGATGGTTTGACGAGGTCAAAGGACCAAAATTGATGTTTCCACAAAGGTGGGCTTACAAGGCTAGGAATTCAAGTGATAGGGGAACTAAAGGGTTCGTGTCCTATAGATATATAACTTAATGTCGATGGGTGATAAAATGATGACTTGATGGGGTCAAAGGACCATAATTTGATGTCTCCACAAGGGTGGGTTTTTAAGAACTAGATGAGGCTCGATAGTGATCGAGAGGTGTAGTTCCAAAGAAGGCATCCATTTGAAAAATGTCGATTTGATTGAATATATGTGATGTTTTAGAAACAATGATGTAATGCTGAGATGTGCTTAGGATTGTGTGGATATTGATATAATGATAGATATATTGATAGATATATTGATAGATTTTGATGTAGTAAGGTTAAAATTATGTTTTATATATGATGTGTTTATTTGATATTGATTTTAAATTGTTTTGTCAAAATGTGTCTTAACCATGGTTAATAATGAAACGTGGATTGATTGTTTTGTATTGGATTTGATACATACGTGATGGGAAAAACCAAAGTGAAGGCACTTGCACTTTTGGACTTTATAACAAATGTTAACAAATGACTAACAATGGGTAGTCACATGTAGGATCTTGGATATATAGATGAAGTGATAATATGTACCTTCCTAGAACATGAGAAGGGGTTTAACATGTGTAGGTCATGTGGAAAAGAGGGTTCTCCTTTCAACAGTTTCATAGAGAGATGCCCTAGCTATTCATTTTATTTTTGACACAAAATGATTGATGCAAGAATTTATATTTGATGGGATAGTTGATCGATGTGGAAAGCTGTCCTAGGATGATTTTTTGACTTTTAGAAGGTTGATCGATGTGGGAAGAATTTTTACATGGGTAGTCATCTTCGCGTGAGTGGTATATAATTGTGACTTTTTACTTTGAATTTTGATTTTGCAAATAGTCATCCTTTGAGGGACCAGGTCTATGATTTTATATGATAGTTGTCCTTAGAGGGATCCGTCTATTTTTCTTTTTGACAATATGATTTTGATATTTAAATATATGGTCTTCGAGGACCAGTCTATTATTATTTTTTGATAAAGAGAATCCATGATATTTTGAATTTATTTTGAGCTAGGGGAAAAAACTAATAGACCATTTCAAGGAGGGGAGAATAAATATTTACACAAACTACACATGTGTGCCCCAAGACATGTCTTCAGTTGGTACACAAGGTAGATGGTAGTAATGATTATAAGGTTCCTTCTAAGGAAGAATTTTTCTATGTGAAAGATGTGATGAATAGAGCCATGGTGCTCATCTTTAAGGTGTTTCAGGATAGTGATGGAAGCCTACATACTTTAAAATCATTACAATGATAAGATGGTTGGTTGATGATGAGATAAAATATTTGATGTGACTAATGTCATGAAAGTCGATGTGTTAATAGTAGAAAGTCCATAAGTGTAAGGAATTTAGAGGTTGACACATACTATATGGAATGATCCAGTTAAGGGAAAATTCTCCAAGTTTATTCCTTTCCGGAGTAATTACATTTTGATTGGATTGATAGGATAGGTTTTGTGAAGATGCACTAGGGAAATGTGCAAGGTAATACTTTCAAAATATCAGTAAAGAGGAGTCCCCCTAACATGAAAATGTGAACAAAGATGATATGCCTTGAAAGGAATAACAACTTTCAGATTAGGATGATGAAAGTTTTGATCTTGATTTATTGTGTATATGGTAAATAAAGGATCCTTAACAAAGAATTAGTTTCAAATTTGGATGGGATACAAGAGAACAATTGATGAGGAGGAGTAGATGATGAAGCTTTGATTTTTCCTTTTCTTCATGTATGATGATTTTTGATTCATATAGGTGTGTGAACCGTACTTGATTTGAGATGAGGGAACTTCAATGGAAGGTGATGAGAAGATGCATGAGAAAGGTTTGTCGAGATCTGATTGAGGATGACCCCCTTGTCTTGCAGATGTCGGTGAGGACATTATCAGTGACTTAGGTGTAGATGTTGACGAGATTGAGAGATCTTCAAGGGAAGGTGTGGACATTGATGAGATTGAGAGACCTTCAATGAAAGGTACTAATGAGATGTATGACAAAGGTTTGATAATATGAGATTAAGGATGTCCCCTTATCCTACGTAAATCAAGGGTGGAGTTGTAAATTATATTGATGATGTCTTAAGATGTTATTCTTTTGGGAGAAGATCATCGATGAGGAAGATTCATTGGATTATGGATTTAAGATCTTTACAACTCTCCATGCTATGGCCTGGGATTCTATGATAGGCACAAGTGTTATCTTAATCATACTAGGAAGGTTTTTGAGAATGAGGTTAGGTGTTTCGATTGGTGGTAATGTTATAATATAATTCTTCTTGAGCCTCTCAAGGATGTCATTGTAAGTCCCTTTTGGTGGATCTAGATTAATGGATTTTGATTTTGATGTTGATTTTCAAGAATGCTTAGTAGGAAGCGTCTTATTTTTTGATGTGGGTAGATGTGTGGATGCCATATGTTGTTGAAACATCATATGGGTGTTGTGAGGTTGATAAGAGAGAGGGTATGATTTTGGATTGATATAATTGGATGATGGATGAGGTCCCAAAATGGATGAGGAGGGATGTGTTATAGATGAGATAGGGTACAATTGTGTGATGTGATATTGAGATAAAGGATGGGGTCCTAAAATTGATGATAAGGGTGGGAGCATAAATTTTATAGATTTGGATTGTGACAAAGGATGAGGTCCTAAAATGGATGGTAAAGTTGAGACCTTAGATGATGTGTGTTTTGATTTTTTAATGTTGATTTTAGGTAAAGGAGGGGGTTTTATGATAGATGATGAGGATGAGGTGGTGGATGTGATAGGTTTCAATTGTATAATGTTTTCTATAGATAGAAGAGAAGGTATCACATCGATGACAAAGGTAAGGCTATGAATGTGATGGGATTTCTTGTATTGTGTTTGATTAAGGAAAGGGTTCAAAACTAGATAGTAAGTGAGTATCTTGGGATACGATTGAGTCTGATTTGGTTGAGGGATGTTGTTTTGAGACATGATTTAGGTGGGTTACATTTATGTGAGCTGTCCAATTATTTGATTGGTTCAAATGATGGTTGGATGTCAAGATCTGTGATTATGAGTTCCTTCTTTGTGATGGTTTCGAAGTGGATTCTAAAGGTTGTAAGGAGGTAGTAGGTGATTGGATAGTAAGCGAAGGTGACATTGAGACACGAGAATATTTGAAAAGAGGACCTCGGGGTTCGAAGATTTCAAGAGGAAGAATTGGTGATGAAAGGGTATATTTATGGAGAAGATCATATGTAATAGTGTTGATGACGTGACTTGAGGGATGTGCAATATCTATAAAGATTGGATCTATCGAGGGTGTTGGTCTAGGAAGAAAAGTAAAGGCATCATGCATGATAGTCTCATTGGGTTTGTAAGAAGACCTAGGAAAATCATATGGAACATGTGTAGATTGAGGATTAAGATGGGATTCTTCAAGGGCTTGGATTTATAATTTTCTGGCCATGGTGAAGGATTCATCAAAGGTGTTTTTGGATGGGATGCCTACCGGGACCAGGAAGAACTATTGAAAACACTTCCACTGTTAACCCCCACTTCTTTTCTCGATGTTAGCTCGGATGCCGAGACCCTCTGCAGTCCGGATCAGGGATCCCTCATGTCAGGGGCCCTCTCTCCAAAGCCACCCGATTCTTGAAATAAAATCATGGAGGGTTCCACATCCACTCCTAGTTTGGAAAATCTCTCTCCTTTTCTTTCGAGATGGGTCCTCTCTCTTGTGCATTCCCTCTCGCATCACAGAGAGCCGCCGCTGCTGCTTCTCGTGATCTTTCCTTGGTTGGTAAACTGATGGGTCCTAGACCCCCTTTGGAGGATATCAAAAAAATGGGCACGGTTGAAATGGAAACCATGTGGAGTGCTTGAAATAATGGTAATGCCTAATGGTTTCATGTTATTCTCCTTCAGCATGAAAGAGGATTTTGTGAGAGCTCTTCTTGGTGGCCCTTGGTTTTTTGGTAGACATGGCTTCTACCTCAGGAAATGGTCTCCGGGATTCAACCCACATACTGAATCCATGACCCAAGCTCCAATATGGGTTCGCCTCCGGGGCTCCCCTAGAGTTCTTGACATCTAGCAGTTATTGAAGGTATTTCTCTCTCCATAGGATCTTTAATAGCTATTGATCAAGCCACTAAAGCTAAAACTAGATTCATCCATGCTTATTTCTGTGTTAATGCTGACATCATCTCTTCCTCCCAAAAGAGATAGAGCTAATATCTGATCTTGGGAACTGGAAACAGAATATTGACTATGAATATATTCCTCAAGCATGCTCCTTCTGCAAAAGCATTGGCCATCGGGCCTCTAGTTTCCCCTCCAAACCTCAGCCGAAACCCAAATCCCAAAACCTTTCCCCAAAATCTAAGAAATTTTTTATTCCTAAATCATCCTCTGCTGAGATCCCAATCATCCCCACCTCAAATTCCTTTTCTCTCCTGGAAGAGGGAGAAATAAACACTTCCACTGATCCTTTTTCCATTGTTGTTCCCCCCTCTCTGGCCCTCAAGTCCCTCAACATCCCATTGTCTCCCTCGGCTCTCCCCCCCATTCCTCTGAGGAGGTTAACCTCTCCTTGGCTATTTCCTCCTCCCCTCCTCCACCCCTATCTTCTACTCTATCCCTCCCCATCCCTCCTTTTCCCACTTCTATCCCCTTTCCTCGGAACCCCCTCCTCGAGTCTACCCCCGACCCCCTCTTTCCCCCTCCTTGAATCTGCCATCTCCCCTTCGGCCCATTCTTCTGATGATAGTTTTAATCCCGATGTATAAGAAGTAGCAGCAAGAAACCTGATATTGGCACTGAAAAAGTTAGGGGAAGGATTCTGAGCAATATCAAACTCCAACAAGAAGCTGCTCTTAATGTCACTCAAGGAACATAGAGCACAATCCCCATGGTGGTGGGGAGAAAATCCAAATCAAAGAAATGAAGATCATCTCTTGGAATATAAGAGGTCTCAACTCTCTTCAAAAGCAAAGAGTCATCAAAGATATCAAATTCCAGAACTCTCCTGATATCATAATGCTGCAGGAAACTAAACTAAAAAAAGATGATCGTCTCCTAAAAATTTGGTGGCTACTTCTTTTGAATCTCAACCTTTGGCAGGGAACTCGGGAGGATTATGTACCCTATGGGATCCTAGAAGCTTCAAAGGGGATTGTTTGTTCAAGCATCCCAACTTTCTGTGCATGCTCTTCCAAGAGGTTGGATTTGACTCCACTTGATTGCCATCAATGTCTACGCCCCAATTTAGAGACCCAACATGGAAAATTATGGAAAGACATCTCAAAATTTATCAACACTTGTGGCAATATCCCCATATTAATAATGGGAGATTTTAATTGCCCCCTTTTCATTAGGAAAACAGGACTCTCGATGTCATAATGTTGTAGGAAACTAAACTAAAAAAGACGATCGTCTCCTAAAAATTTGGCCAGCTGCTTCTTTTGAATCTCAACCTTCGGCAGGGAACTCGGGAGGATTATGTACCCTATGGGACCCTAGAAGCTTCAAAGGGGATTGTTTGTTCAAGCATCCCAACTTTCTTGTGCATGCTCTTCCAAGAGGTTGGATCTGACTCCACTTGGATTGCCATCAATGTCTACGCCCCAACTTAGAGACTCAACGTGGAAAATTATGGAAAGATATCTCAAACTTTATCAACACTTGTGGTAAAATACCCATATTAATAATGGGGGATTTTAATTGCCCCCTTTTCCTTCGAAAAAACAGGGAGGAGCTCCTGCCATGACCGCCAACATGGAAGCTCTTGCTGACTTCATCAGGGAGAATTCACTTCTTGACATGGACCTTCACAGATCCTCCTTTACATGGTCAAACCGCAGATTGGGTAGGAACCATATTCAAAGTAGATTAGATAGATCGCTGGGATATCTAGACCAGATCTCTCTATTTCCCGACACGACTTCTATTTCAATTCCCTCCCTCGGGCTGCCTCTGACCACAACCCTCTCCTGCTCAGTGCAAATCACAATCTGAATATCAAGAACCCTCCCTTCAGGTTCGAGCTTGCCTGGCTTGAGAATAATCACCTGAACCCTCTTGTTGCCAAATGGTGGGATATCAATATTGAGGGCACTGACATGTTTAGATTTTCCAGCAAGCTCAAAGAAATTAAAAACAACTCAAAATTTGGAAGTCTACGGTCTTCGGCAACATCAAGCTCCGCAAGCAGAAGCTATCACAGGATTTGGCTAAAGTCTCTGCTCAAATGGAAATTGATGGGAGATTGGATCACCTTCACCAAAAATAAACCTCCCTCCTCAGTGATTACCACAATACGCTTCAAGAAGAGGAGACCTATTGGAGGTAACATTCTCGAGCCCTTTGGCTCGAGCAGGGGGATCGTAACACCAAATTCTTTCACATCACTACCTCAAAGCACAAAAGCAGAGACAAGATCAGAGAGCTGGTGTCATCCTCAGGTACCCTGTTAACCTCTGATTCTGACATTTCCAATGAGCTTGTCTCCTTCTATTCTAACCTCCTCCAGTCAATCATCCTCCTTCGAAGAAATCAATGGCCTCTATGCTCCAAAATATTCCCGACTAATGATTTCGAGATGAACAATAATCTGATCAAACCTTTTGCTATGGAGGAAATTCACAAAGTGGTCTTCGCCATGAAAAGGGACAAAGCTCCGGGTCCGGATGGTTTTCCTGCTGCTTTCTTCCAAGTTTTCTGGGAGACCATCAAGCAGGATCTCTTCAAAGTGGTTAATGAGTTCCAGATCAGTAACAACCTTCTAAAAGAATGGAACACCACCTTCTTAGCCCTTTCCCCAAAAGTGCATAGCTCAAAAGATGTCTCCAACTTTAGGCCAATCAGTTTATGCAACACCGCTTACAAGATTATCACTAAGATGTTGGCTTCCAGGCTTAAACCCCTAATGAATGTCCTCATCTCGCAAAACCAGAACGACTTTATTAATGGGTGGCTCATCCAAGGTGGTATCATTATGGTACATGAGGCTATCCACTCGGCCTATCACTCAAAATCCTGGAATGATCCTAAAGCTTGATATGCAAAAAGCGTTTGATAGAGTCAGCTGGCCTTTTATGATTAGGGTCTTGGAAAAATATGGTTTCGATAAAAGATGGTGCAGTTGGGTCTTCTCTTGTATTGCGACTCCTTACTTCTCTATTCTTATCAATGGCATTCCAGCAAGATTCTTCAAAAGTAGCAGAGGTATCAGGAAAGGTGACCCCATGTCACCCTTTCTTTTGTTCTTATGGCGGACTCCCTCAGCAGAGCCCTGGAGGCAGCTAAAAGTTAGTCTGTCATTTTGGGTCTAAAAATCACCTCCAGCTTCCCTTCTGCCACTCATAGCCAATTTGCTTGATGACACTTTGCTGTTAAGTGCTGCCTCTGTGATTGAAGCCCGGGCTCTCATGGATATCCTATCTCTTTATCAAGCAGCTTCTCAACAAATAATCAACTTCAACAAGAGCAACATCTCCTTCATCAACACTACTCCTAGGACCCAGAGAAAGATTGCTGATATTTTTGGATGCAATATTGTGGACCTCCCCACCTCATATCTGGGCATCCCCTCTTCCATGGTAAGCAAACTAAAAATCTCTAGAATCTAGTCATTGAAAGATATCAAAAAAAGCTCGCTAGCCTGGAAAGGGGCTCTACTCAGTCAGGCTGGAAAACTCCAACTAGTTAAAGCCACCCTCCAAAGTCTTCCTACTTACTTCATGTCCCTTCTCAAAGTTCCCAACTCGGTGAAGGAGGTGGTTGAAAAAATCCAAAATCACTTCTTGTGGTCTGGGGCGGAAGAAAGAAAGAGGATCCATCTAGTCTCCTGGAAGGAAGTGTGTAAGCTGACCTCTCATGGTGGGCTCGGATTAAGAAGGATGGTTGACACGAATGTGGCCCTCCTGGCCAAACTAGGCTGGGATGTTGCTAAAGGTAACTCTCATTGGGCTCAGCTTCTCAGAGCTAAGTACCTTGCTAATAATGAATATTTCCTCACCTCAAATCCAATTTGAGGTTCGGCCATTTGGAATTCTGTTATTAGTTCCCTCCCCATTATTCGGGTGGCACTAAATGGAGATTTGGAAATGGTAGACTTATTGACTTTTGGTGGGATCATTGGGTTGGGGTCGAGCCACTTGATCGCAATCCCTCATGGGATCCTATGAAAAGAAGCCTCATTAATAAGTAGGGAAGGTTAGTTTCTGGCTATTGGAAGGTGGTAAATTCCATTCCCTCCTGGAATATTCAGGTTTGGGATGATATAAGTGATTAGTAGAGAATGCTCTTGACTTCACTTAGAACCATGCTCTCATCCATCTATATCCCCTTCTCCTAGCCTGAAGATGAGCTAATTTGGCCCCTCTCCCCATCTGGCTCTTTCTCGGTTAAGGCTGCTTACCTTTCAATGCATTGTACTGACTCTAGTCCTCCCCTCACCAAATTCTGGCTGAAGGAGATCATCCCCAAAATTGGTTTTTTTTCCTGGCTCTCCTCTAAGAATGCTTTCCTCTCTGGAGAAAATCTGAAAAGGAGGGGTTTCTCTCTTCCCACTAGATGTGTGCTTTGTACTAAGGAGGTGGAATCCTCTTCCCATCTTTTGATCCACTGTCCTTTTCGCAAGTTATCTTGGCATTGGTTCTTATCGTGAATGGGTGTGTTCTGGACCTTCCCTGAGTCCATTCAGGACACCCTCTCTCAATGGAGCTCCCCCTTCACTCACCCGACTCCCCGGACACGGCCTCGGAAAATTCTCCTCCCGCATGGCATATGGGGCATCTGGAAAGAAAGGAACAGAAGAATCTTCAAAGACCAGAGTCTTGAACCTAATCGGGTGGCTACCCAGATAGCTCTAACTTTCCAGATAATCTCAACTCTCACCTCTAGATCCAAATATCAGCAAAAGATTCAAATTTGTAACTCTCGGGAGTGGCAGTGGTTGTTGGCAATTCTTCCTGTAAGTAAATCCACTTCCTCTGATCGGGGTTTAGTACGATGGCTTCCTCCCCCTCCGGGTTGGAGAAAACTTAATATGGATGGGGCCTCAAAAGGAAATCCTGGTAAATCAGGTGGAGGATCCATTCTTCGTTGCTCCTCCGGTTCCATCGTTGTTGCCTCTGCTCATAATCTTAACTATGGCACCAACCATCATGTGGAAGCCATGGCCATCCTCAAAGGCCTTGAGCTGGCTATCAAATTTGGTGACGATCCTCTCCAAGTTGAAAGTGATTCCCTCAACATCATCAATCTCCTACAGTCTACTGATACTGGTCAATGGTCAATCCAAAATATCATAGCTGATATCAGAATCCTACAAAGGAATTTCCAGCAAATTCAGTTCCAGCACGTCCTCCAGGGAGGGGAACAAAGTGTGAACCACTTAGCTAACATTAGAGTTCTCCTTGAGAGTCAACAAAGCTGGACGGACAACTTCCCAGCTGATCTCTTCCAAATTATTCAGAATGACCTATCCCAATGTTGATGGTGGAAGGGTGAGCTGATTTGGGTTTCAGCAATGCCTTTATGGCCTCCTCAAAAGGTGGCGGTAATAATTCTTCATTTATTATGAAAAGACCTTTGGCACTGAATCATTTGAAGAGTGAGATGTGTTATGATGTGGAGGATTTCCTCACGCATGGTGTAATTCCTCCCCTTAATCATATGATGAACTGGCGGGAGGGTAATGATGGCGAAGCCGATGGCTCCCATGCCCGGGTGGGATTTTTAAGGCCCTCCAGCGTTCTCTCTTTTGCACTCTTTCCAAATCTCTCAACAATATGGGTGGCCAACTAAAGTGAATTGAGCCTGCTGCTGCGACATGGTTAAAGAAGATGAGGAGGTCTGGAACATCTTATTGGAAAATGGTATCACTACTTTCCTTGAGAGAATGGCGGGCTACTCGGCCCTGGTCTCATACGTTGTTATGGCTTCCTGGTCGAAGGGGCATGTCCAGATTGGTAATACATATTTTACTATCTCCACCAATGCTATCGCTGATGCCACGGGTCTTCCACCACCGGCGATATATATTTCAAGCACTCGCTGCATGCTGAAATGTAGGATTTCATCGCTCCAGGGGACAAGCCGGTCAAATATCTCTCTGGCTACACTCACGATTCCCTACCTCCCCCATGGAACAGAGTTGCTGAAGTCATCATGCGTTATTTCACCATTGATGGCCGCTATCGTCTGGTCTACGGCCCTCATTTCTTCATCCTTTCTCATCTGTGTTGGGGAAAAAAGATTAATCTGGTGGCTTTCCTCTATCAATCTTTAGAGCACTCTGTTCAGCTGGCACGTGATGGGGAAGGGGCTATCCTTCATCAGGGCTTACTATACTTTCTTTTTTCTGATGTTGCTTTGCATGCCAACTTAGTACACTTTCCCCCCAAAACTAGTCACCGTCGCCATTCTCCCTCGCCTTCCCCCGTCCCTCCTCCACCTCCCTCGCTCTTCTAGATGCCGCCATCACTTGCACCTTTCTTCTGACTCCGACTCGGATGTCACCATTCTTAGCCCTCCTCACGTTGTTTCCAAGCCTTCTACTCCCCCTATTTTCCCCTCACTCCTTTCATGCCTGTTGCTGGAAGGCACTGACACCGGTTTTAAAGCAATCTCCCTAGTCTCCAACCCCGATACTTCTCTTGCTGATGACATTATAGGCCTTACCAAGCTCTATCCTGACTCCCGGCCTCGGAGAAAATGGAGACAAACCAGCATGTGGACAACCCCACTTCTCATACTGTTGGAGACATTCCTCTCTTCACCGACAAAGTGATCCTCTTACGACACTCGAAATCTTCTCGAATTCGTATTCAATTCCTGCTGAGCCTATGATTGCTGACTCCCAAAGGGATGAACATAGAGTTGATTTGGTTTCCTCTATTTTAAACAAACTCCAATGATCCTTCAATGCGTTGAAGGCCTAGGAGGCCTTCACTGATTCTACCAGGAGCGCCATCGCCAAAGATTGCTCAGAGCTCATCACCATTGTGGAACATCTAGTGGCGGATTCGGGATCTCCTAGAGCTAGAACTGTTGTTACTGAGCTGAAAAAGCTCTTCTGATGTTCTCCTCTTTTCTTCTAGCTGTCTTTTTCATTTTCCCTTTTTGGAATCTCCTAGGGTACTTTTCCGCTATGAACTATTTTGCTAATTCTGGCCTAAAGGGATTTTTGTATAAGGTTGTGGGACCTTCTAAAACCCTCTTTTTACCCTATATATTCCAAAAAAAAAAAGGATTCATCAAAGGTTTGGAATATGAGGATCTAGAAGATAGATGAAATGTGATGGGAACATGATTGAGAAAACATAGTAGGTGGATCCATATTAAATGAAAGTTAATTGATGATGATACAAAAAATCCCTAAGAGAGCTACAAATGTAACATCCAAGTCAGGTAGAAGAATTTTAATTATCTTGATTAAAATTTATATGTGAAGGAAGAGGATTAGAGGGAACGTAATGATATGGCCATTCTAAGGCTGGTTTCAAGAATGTTTAAGGTTGGAGTCCTCGATATACCTGAAAGTACACTAGTCCTAAATATGTGCTGATCCTAGTACAAGGCCAAGTATTGGGGCCTACCCCCTCACTTCATGGTCCCGAAATGATAAGGGAGTCGAGTTTCTTAGCCAATATACCAACAACCAATTATTTATACTCATCCAGGAAACATCAAGTTAGTTTCTCTATTACTGATGAAATCCCAATAGTTATCACCTGGGTAGGAGCATTTGATGTGATTTGGTTGCGTGTGGGGGAAGAATAAAGTGAATGCAATCAGTTAACCTTCCAAATTAAATCTTTTTGATCAAGCGGTATGTAATGTTTGTTTTCAATACAAAAGAAAAGATTGACTTCGATGAGAACAAACGACAAAATACAATGTGGAAAACAAAAATAAAAGAAAAGGAATGACATTGAAAATGTTTCCTTTCTAATTTTTTGTAATTATATATATATAGCAATCCAACAAGAAAAAAATCCTCCATAAACAAGAAACATGCAAGAACGAGTTAACATAAAAGAGAAAACAATAAAAAAGTAGGGGTTATAAGGCCGATTCACTTTGAGTAATCAAAAGAATATAGAGAAATAGTCGGTGATTGACTAAAATGTTGGCAATATACCCGATCATTGGTGATTGACCAAATCACTAGTGGCTACTGAGAGAAGAAAACCTAAATGTGAAAAATAAGAAATTTGAATGAATGATAGAAGGGGACTTAAGGTCCCACTAGGCGTGCTAGAATGCTCAAAGATGTTTTTACCTTTCTAATCGAATTAAAAAAGTGAAATAATAAAATCAAACTGATCTTGGAAGATGCGGGGTTTTACGATACCCGTAGTGATGAATGTTGTAGCTGATGGATGAAAGATCCTTCCTTATTTCACCAATGGAGGAACCTACGATGATGTGTACTTAGAAGAAGATGGGATTAGATAAATGTATACCGGATTTTTGGGAAAATGCCAGTCCCTAGAAGTCAATGGAATTCCTTGCAAGGATGTCAATCCACATACAAGAAATTAATCTGATAATGATAGGTTAAAATGATTAAAAAAGATATAATAAATGATGCAAATGAAAAGGGACCGATGCGGTCAAGGCTATATGATGGTCTGATGGTGATACCTAATCCAAAAGGAGTCTAGGGATCACAAAATGGCTTAAAGAGAAAATATGTGGATAGTTGAGTACCCAAAAAGGTGAAAAAGGTGATAAATTCGATTTAGATAATTGATAGAGTGGTGAAGATGGCTCAAAGGAGCTTGATAAGGTTGGAAAAGCACTTGGAAGGGCAGATTGGTGCTCAAGATTAGGATCTAGATGTCGAGAAAGGTGAGATAATTTGTTGATTAGCTTGACAATTAGGAATCACTTTGGTGATTGGGGGTATCATTGGCGATTAGGTAAATCGGCGGCTATTGCTGCAAAAGTGTATATGTTGTTGATAAACTAGATAAAGTTGATTGAAACTATTAGATGCTAAATAAATGGGACGATAATGTAAAAGGGAAGGTACCTACCTTATTCTAGTTGATGAATAAAGGTAAGAGAGTGTTGATACCTGAGAGAGGGAGATAGAAGATCTTTGGAAGACTGTTGAATTCGATTGTTGGATATTTGAATGACGGAATATTGGAAAAGAAATTGATGATATCTTGATTGTTTCTATCATGAATCTGACTCTTGTGACATGGCTATGATACAGAGAAGATGTAATGTAACGTCCTTATATAATGTTGAGTTATAAGTTAAGTCTAGCACTGAGGAAAACTAACCTTGAATGAAGGCCCAAAATATGTATTTATAGAGTTTGATGTCAACAAGGGAGAATCACCGACGATTCTGGAAGTACGGGAAAGTGGTTGAAAAATATTCCCAAATCAAGGTTTTATTTGTTTTTGTCGATGGATAAGTGATGGAAAGGGGTTATATGAGTGAGGGATGTTGTTAAATGGTTGGGAGGATGGTGTTTTTGTTTTGTTTTATTTAATTTTGGTTAAAATGTGGTTTTGGGTGGTTTTAAGAGGAATAAAATAGGATTTTACATTTGTAAGATGATATTTATAGGGAGTAAATATGGAGGGGGGAAATAAGACTTAGGATAGGGATTTAATGGATAATGTGATAGTTATGTGATAATGAAGGTGTGCTAGCGGACGTGGACAAAGGGAATTAATAGTTCTACTTTTAGATGTCTACACCCAAATGAAGAAAAATTTATACTTTGTGTCTTCTCTAACACCTTCAAATCCTTGTTCCCTGTTCCATAACTCAACCCATGGCCAAATCAACAATTAACTTGGATGAAATAACTAAACAATCATCAACTTCTCTTCATACACTCAAAATTGCCCTTTGTAGGCTTCTTAAGACCTAACTCTTGGTGAATCCATGGTTGGAATGATTTTTGCTTTCCTAAAACAAAGTAAACACCTTTTCACACACCCTTTATGCCCCCAAGGTGTGGTCCAAATTTAATATTCTAACTCTTTGACCTTCTCATTGAATCACCTCTTTCACTTACTTTTCTAATCTCTAGTAGCCTTGCCCAAAGATGTTTTCTTGCATAAATTACATTACAAAAGGTTCCTCAACAAACTAATGATATATTATGATACCCATTTGGTATTTTAAACTATGCAACAAGTTTAATTATATATTTATTTGGAAAAAGGTTTTCAAATGACACAATGCTAGTCTTCAATTAGACCTCCATGATTGTGTTAACCCTAAAATTCAAAACTATCATGAAGCTGTGAAAAAAATAGAAATTATTAAACCTTCAAACCACAAAAATAAAAGAATGGTAGACTTAAAGATCATATTTTAAAAATTTCAATCCTTGATTCAACGACTTAAGGCCTTCAATTTATAAAACCTCGCTAAACCCTAAGTAGGGTTTCCTAGGAACCCAAGAAGAATAAATTTGCTAAAACTTCCTTCGTACTTAATATCAAGGCACAAAATTTTGTTTAGAGGTATGTTTCATTAAAATCCATGTGATTTCCTTACCATTAGGAAGGAATCAACCCGTTAAACCTTGAAAACCACTTGATTTTCACTTACCCGGCTTGTAGGTGACAATGTGGCAATTTCTCCAAGTATTTATTTAACAAACAAAGTATGAACCTCATTTTAACATCCCCATAGACTTTATGTACTATTCACTCACAATTGAATCAATCCATAACACATCAACATGTTATTATAGTGATTGTACAAACATGTCTTATCATGCAACAATCAAAATTGCTCCTATAAGTGCTAGAACAAGGTCTTAAATTTTTTTATTGATTTCACCAACTAGGTTAATCACATGCAGAGTTATCTCAATGGATCAAAGTCTCTAAAATATGTCTCAATTATCTTCAACAAATGATTCAATCACAAATAATACAAACTCTATAGTTTCTTACCAAACAATTAAATTCCTAGTCTTTTCCTTCACATATAGTCACGGTTTGTAATCTAGCTCTTCTTACCCTGAAATGAGGTTTAGTATGGAAATTCCTAACATCAAATACCAGTTCTTCACACACAAATTACCTTCCAATAATCACAACATTAATGATAGCATCAATGATAAGAATAAAACACAACTTATCAATACAAAAACAATTCATAGATGCTCCAAAATAGGATTCCCCATATAGAATTTTATATTCCATACAAAATGTCATTTTTTCATCCTTCCTCCCATTCTCTTAGTCCTCAAAGAATGAATGTAACTACCTCCTCTCTCATCCTTTTATCTATTTCTTAAATATATTCCATAACCCTAATTGATTTTTAGACTCCCATGACTCTTCATATACCCATGCGGCGATTTTACAACTTTTAAATCATTTATAAACTCAACCTAGCCCCTATAACTTATTTAACATGTCTAGAACACCTTTACACACTTTTAAACCATAAAAATCATTTTCCACTCCTTGCCAAGTCATAACCTCTCTTTTACAAGTTAAGAAATTTAAACATAGAAATGGATTGAAAACCTATAATTTGAAATTTTGAACATCTTTACCAACTAAGACTTCTCCTCATGACTTCATCACACCATATCATACTTAACTTGACCTCATAATCATGAGTAAATGAGAAATTTTCAATTTTGGTGTTTTTTTCATGATGCGCTTGCATCAATTCACTAGGTTATGCCAACATAAATCGATTGCATGTACATGAAGCATCCACATATACATAAAAAGGAAAAATCCATGAAGGAAACCGAAAGATGAGTATAATATTTAATGTATCCTTCAATTGATAAAAATCCCCCTGTTGCACATCCCTCCAATAGAAATTTCCTTTGTAATTTAACAATTCTTCCAATAACGCGGCTATCTTGGCATATGCTTGAATACATTTTTGTAAAATCCTATATGGACAAGGATACCACACACTTTGCTCGATTAGTTAGTTCTAGTAATCCTAATATTATTGCTACCTTGGCAAGATCAACCAAATGACCCTCTTTGCGAATGATATGACCTAGTAGTGTACCAAAATGCATTGTATACATGCAGTTCTTGATGTTTAATGATATGCCTAATTTCATGCATCTTTCAAACATCAGTCTTAAACAATCACAATGGTCTTTGAATAGACCATACACAGTTCAATAATCAAGATACACTTGCAATCATTTTTGGATGAAGTATTTTAATGCCTAGACAATGATGCATGAGAACATCATTGGCACATTTTTAGTCCAAACAACATAATTGTATATGCATAACACCCCCACTTTGTAGTAAAAGTTGTCTTAGGTTGATCCTTGCATGATATATGTACCTGATGGTATCTAGAGAAACCATTTGTAAAATAGTATATCTCGTGCCCTACCATACCTTCAAGAATTTATTTGGTAAATGGTGTGGGGAAAGGATCAATGACACAAGAGGAATTTATTACCCTATAATCCACACAAATACAAATTCTTCAATATTTTATGATGTTGATAACCATTAGACTGATCCAATTCGATTCTTCTATTGGCTCAATGATACCTTCTTTGAGCATCTTGTATATCTCATCTTTCACCTTGATCTGCAAGTATAGATTCATCCTATAAAGCATCTTTCAAATTGGTTGTGGGCCCTCCCTTAGCTTGATATTCATTTCCCTGAGTGAAGGATGAAAATCCTTGAACTCATGGTATCCTCAAGGAAATTAGATCCCGGAAGTCACACAGTAGTTCTATAATATTTTTAACTTCAAACTCTAAACAATAGTCACCAATTATTACCTCTTTAGGTGCATCATCTATTCCAATGTTAAATTTCTTTTGTTTCAAGGGTTGGTGATACACGCGTGCCTAATCATCTCCGATGACCAAGGCATCACACTCTCCCTTAGTGTGCTCAACATCTAGATCTTATACCTCTTCATCATAAATCATGTACACTAGCTTGCCTTGTTCTCTTTCTTTCTTTATTTCCAGTCACACTTTAGGAGGTAATCATAAAAATCCATCTAGTCATAGTCGTTCACACACTTAGCAGAAAATTCTCACCTTGTAACTAAATTAAAATATCTTATGCCTTCACGTTGTATCCTAGAGTGATGTTATTCATAAAATACAAATTTGTATGCACAAGTGGTTTAGTAAAAGATTAATAAAATGCATGTATCATACATGAAGTTATTTACTTCCAATCCGCGGTCTCTTGCATCAACTCAAAGCATGAATATACCATATACGTGCACACCCAAACAATGTGGAATAGAAATTATGTACCCATATAGATTGTGGTAGCGCATTAGTTCCTTTAGATAACTATTTTCACAATTTTAAATGTTAACCATGGGGAAAACACTCCATAAAAATTGTATCCTTGAAGGAAGGTTGCTCTTAACCAAGTTAAGAAAGTGATCCTAATCTTGTGTTAACCTAGAAAGTTGTCTTTGCGTGTCCCACAATCACACGACCATTCCCTAAGTGAATAGAAAGTATATTTCTCCTTTCACCCTTGTTACGCAAATAATATTCCATGGTCTCGTGATAATGTCTCTGGTTTCTCTTCTCTAGTGAACTTATGTAGCGTTGTCTTCTATAAGTGCCTAACTACCCTAGGTTGTATCATTAGAGTGATTCTTCCGTGAAACTCATGGCTAGCCATTTCATATGTACGATGAGCCCAATTGTCACATGCAAAAATAGTAGTTTCATTTATATAATGTGCATATCCCCACTTTATCATCCCTTCTTTTGTTGGTTCAACATAATCTGGGTCATGCACCATCTTTGTATAGATCGAGTTAAGATATTCTTCATTTACCGACTCGATATAGGGTGCAACTTTTGTACCATCCATAGGGATCAATTCTTTCTCATCTACATTCTCAAATATAACATAGCACTTGTCAAAGCATGGGTTTGTGTTGTTTATATAACACCAAGGGCATCCAAGCAATGCAAGAAAGTGTCTGCCTCTACCAAATTCAGATTCTTGAAATCTCCTCTAAATTTTTCTCCGTGAATTTTGATGTTTGCATCCTTCAAAACACTAATGGGTATATCCATTTTATTATTTTTCGTATACAATGAAATTGAGGATGGCTGCAATGGTGGCCTAACCATTCTATTCCTAGCATCGGGGATAAGGAAATTAAATTTTGCACCTGTATTATACAAAATGTTACTTATCAACTAACCATCAATAACCACATCTAGGGTAATCTCCTGTCGTATTCATGGTTTTGAGGTGGTAAATTGTTATGTAAGACCTATCTATCCCCCTTTTTTCCCACGTGTGACACGATATACCACAACCATTCTATTACAAGGGGTATGATATTATCTTATCTAATCATCTTGCATACTTCTTTAAGGTCATCAACATTCTTATCAGGTACTTGGTCTATTTTGTGCAGTCTCTCCCGTGATTTTCCCTTCGGAGAAGTATCTCCCCCTACAATTCTCTAATTAATCTGATGGTCTCTTGGAATAATTATTTTTTTCCCTGCATCTGTGTATTTAGTTGGTTGTACATTCTCATCATTTATAATGAGTGGATTCAATCTTCCTTGTTCACACGTGTGCGATGCTTCTAGCATAGTAACCAATAATGGTTGATTTTCTATTGTAGCTAAGGTCTTAGGATACCACCTTGTCTTTACCTAAAGTTCTCAATATGTATCATTGTTTCACCCCTAACCTTCTTGTTTTTATACATATTTACATATAAATCAGTGGCAATCTTCGACTCTATGCCCCTTTCCATAGTACGTGCAAGACTAGTTCTTTAGACACTCATGCTAAATATGGTATGATGAACCACACGTAGAACATGTTCCTTAGATGAAATTTCCTCCATGAACTCCATGAACTCTTCCAATTTATCCTCATCTTCATCCTCCATTACCTTTATACCTACATTATTATTCTACCCATCTCCATTAGTTTCTCGTTCTCATCCATGTGAACTACTCTTTGTGCTAGCTTGGCACAACCCCGCCTCACAAGCTTCATGAATGTGGTCAATGAGGTGGAAATTATTTTTATCATTGGTGTGTGTATTACAAATATTTCAAGAGAGTTACACATTATTTTAGGTCATGTGTTGAAGGAGTGGGTAGTTCCTAACATTGTAATCCTTGTGGAAAATCTCACAAGATGAGAGAAGTATGAACACATTTCTACGTGGAAAACTATCCTTAGTGTGCCCCTATATGTTGTAATCTATAAAATATAGTCCATCACAAGTGCCATGCATGGAATTAGTAGACATATTTTACTATTGCGCCCCTATAGCTATGATCTGCGCTTCAAAAATGATCTTATATTAGTATCTACACTTTTAACTACCTTTGTGCTCAATAGTACCTCGAGAGCCTCGCATTTAGTCTGTGAAAATTTTATGTGATAATTCCCTTGAAATGGTTTAAAAACTCCACATACAAATCATTGGTGTGTTGAATTTGGTGGATGTCATATGAGAGTTTAGACAACAAAGTCTTGAATTTTGCATCATCTTACCGGATGATCTTAGATAGTCCATGTTTAATCTCGCTTGAGCGAGGTTCATGCTCTTCTAATAAAACTTAGGTTTATAAAACTTGGAAAAAAGGTGGCACATACTTTGCATCGAGTCTACCACCATCGATGTGGGTCATACTTCATCACCACTTCATGTACCAACTATGTGCTCATCCTTACAACGTGGTCACGAATTGACTCGCCTTCTTGTTTGAGGCTATTTTTCCCTTTTCTCTCCATAGGAGTTTGCATTTATGTACGTGTTTTGTTGTGTCTTACACTCCTCGGCAATTTGGTAAATGGAGTGACATCTCAAAGAAAATATGAGGAGGTTTTTGTGGTGGTGGGTTACTTCCTTGTCTTGGATTATTTTTACTTAGAGGTGAACCAAATCATGATCCCGAATCTCCACCTAGGTTTCCTCCTTGTCGTGGATTACCTTCACTCATGGGAGGACTATAGCCTCTCGAGCCTCCTACCGAAGGAGCTAATGGTGTTCTTGAGGAATAATTCATCTATGCGGTTGAGGTAGAACTAAACTATGCACCAAGTTTGTATGTCTCGGTATCCTAGCAATGTGACTATTTCCACTTTGAGTACCATGCCAATGCTTTGTCCCCATTTTGTGCCCACCGGGTTACCTCCAAACAATCATTTTACGAATAGGGGATCCTGTTGCACTACTATATGCATTGTCTTTATCTATTGTGCCTCTTGAGCTAATACCAACACGTATCTTCCTATATTTCTAACCCAACATGGATATCCTCGATTACCTTATTTTATGTCACTATGATGATCCTCTATGTGAAAAGCTAATTATTGAGTACCAAGTTAAAGGGATAAGGATATGATTTGGGTTAGATGTGTGCCAACGGTTATTCTTTCTTCTCAGACTTAATTTCATCATATACCAAGTGGGTCCTTCTATTATGTTTCCCCAATATCAGAGGGACATGGTCCTATGGTCCCTCTCCTCTTGAAGGGTTCTCATCACATATTCCTGGCCCCATTCCTATCTATCTTAGCACCTCTTAGACTTCCTTCTCTCATGCATCATTATATCTGCACAATATTTCTTCTCTCTACTTCAACATGATTCAACACCATATTTTCCAACCCCTTATTTTGTCCTTATGCACAATGTGGTGCTTAGACATCCATTAACAAGTTTTTAACTTCCATTTAATCCATGAGGATATTTATAGCCAATGGTAGTGTGCATAAATATGATCCTCTAGGCTTGCAAAGGAACTAGAAATCTGCTTCCTCCAGGAAGGAAAATGTTGAGATCACGTACTCTAAAGAGTAATTCCTCAAGATACCATCCCACCAATGATCTACTACATGCATCTATGGTTTATCCAAGTCAGCCAATTCCTGATACCTATGCTAATTCTATATCTTATTTTGTTTGATCACCCTTCTTCTATTTTGCACATACGTTGATAATCACTTGTACAAATCTTACGGAAATAAGCTTAAAAATTTCTAATAGAGTGAGTTATACAAGTTGTCCTTGACCCATTTGCACGGATTAAACTTATCACTAGTGTTCTATTTATGTACAAAAGCGTGTTCTATATTGTGTATCCACCTTTCAATGTTCTCCAATGACAACTAAAATTCCATAAGCTCGCCACATCTTGAGAGTTTGGGTGAAAAAGGTCCCGATAATAGAACCAAAATTCTATGTTGTAGTCTAATAAATCAACACAACATAGTCGGGTGTATTGACACCTCACTCAAACCTAGGTCTAAGTGCTCACCTGAAGCATGTGTAACTATTCCAACTTCCTTCTAGGGTGGAAATCAAGACATGGTTCTTGTAAACATGATTCACATAGTATGTAATATATTCCAAATGAAGATTATGATTTATTACAATATGCGTAAAGACAATGGATCATAAAAGGAACTTGTACTCATTCACCATTATATATAAGTAATATGTGTATCCGGATACTAAGGACACCATATTCATCCTTACGTACTTTGGAAATCCATACTATATTATCCATTACAAACACAAGACTTAGATACTTGACAATGCATACACATACTTGCATACACTCATATCTGAGATATGAACACACACCATTCTAATTGTTCTCCTTTATATGGACATCTATACATATATAGGGTGGGAAATTTTTCTTCACCACTTACATGATTTAATCTATTCTTAGACTACTCCTATACCTAGTGTGCATGCTTACGCTTTCCTATAATTAGGCATTATCTTATGGTTATCTATAAGTGACCCATTATGTGTTATAAAAACCTTTACTTCACTCGAGTTACATGTGTTATAATTAGATATGTTCACACACTATAAAAAAATTGATTTAATTTCCACAACATGTTACACTTAGATTTATCCATCCGGTATAACCTATATTTAGCTTACCTTGGTGAACACGCCATCTTCTGCATGTGTTCTATTTTTAGCATGTCTCATAATTACGGCTAACTCTAGAGTATGTGTTATCACCGAATCACAGCACCCCTGTGCATATACCTGAACTCACGGTGTGATTGGATAACATGGGTACTATCTCCAAGTTGTGGGACTTGCTACTTGAGATAGACCTCCAGAGAAAGCTGGTTCTTGCTCCTAAACTACCTGCCACAATCTACTCTAATGCAGGATAAGCTAACTGTTCTAATCTAAATTTCCAAGGGACCAGGGAAAGAGAATGCATAAAATGAAAGCCTACACTAAAGCGGTGATACACCAGAAAAGGAGGATGTGAGAGTAGTCTCCAAATGTGTGAAATACAGAGGCAAAGTGCACACTAGAAGAGGTGATGACAGTTCTCCATAATCTAGCAAAATGCATTCACAACAATATTCCAAGCACACACAATGATAATGAATTCCTGCAAGAACATAATAATAGACACAATATTCTTGTAGAAAGATAAAAGGGGCAAGAAGAATGCAAGAAAACACAAAGCAGGGGAAGATACATCCACAAACTTTGTATTTTATTGCTTCTGGTATGCATGAGTTCGATCTATTACAAGATAAGGGCCTGGATCACCATGCAAGGAGTCCACTACAAGGGCCTGCAACACACTGGCTTCACAAAGCAATTTTGGCAGAGCTTTGCTACCCAAAAACTCTCCCTTTTACAATGAGCCCAACACTCCAATTTATAGAAAAATGAGAAGGAAAAGAGAAGGGAAAATGGAAATCCCGAAATCTGTCCTTCAACCACCTGTAAGAGGCATTAAATTGAGTGAAATGGTTATACATTACTTGCAAAAAGGCTCCCCATACTGTCCCATGTGCTGCAGCAGAGAAAGAATGATGACCATGCCTCTTAATTGCACTCCCAGCTACCAAATAAAACACTGTTCTGAACCCGGCCACGTTTTCTTAAAAATATCAATCAATTTCTGATCAAATCTGGAATTTCTTGATTTCTGTGCATTGGGCTCGGAACCATGATTCCAACGGTACCAATTTTGTGCGATTTCGTTGAGAAATGCAAAAGTTATGGCCTTCTGAGTGCGGGCAGCTATTTTGGGTCTGGCAGGCGTTTTCTGTCATTTGACGGGAATGAGCATTAACTGACTGGAGCCGAATATGTTTTGTGGCGTAGAGGATGTCGTGCTCGTTCCAGAAAGTCCAATTTTGTGAAAATCGGAGCTCGGAGTCAAAAGTTATGGCCGTTTGAAGTTTCAGGACCAAATGTTGACTTTTCTCCTCTGCCTTCGGCCGCTTCGGCTTTTCGCGTCCCACGCGTCCCTCTGTCCCATTTAGCACAGTGCTGAAATTTCCCATTTCGGCCGAACCGGCCGGTTCGCGTACTCGCGGCCCAGATGTCCCATTTTCTTTCGGACTGTTTGGGACAAATTTTCCCGATTCACCGGTTCGGCCGGTTCGCGTCCTTTTGTCCCGCGCGTCCCTGACTGAAAGTTCTCATTTCGGCCGATCCGGCCGGTTCGCGTACTTCAGCGTACCTTCAGCCCAACTGTTCCGGGCTGCCTTGACTCATTTCGGCCGATCCGGCCGGTTCGCGTACTTTTGTCCGCAGCGTCCCGGATCGCCTGTTTTGATTAGTTAAATTTTTAACTTTTCGGCCAGTTCGGATTTCCGCGTCCCGCGCGTCCCTTTGTCCCGAATGTCCCAAATGCTGCGCGGACCGCCTGGCGGCCTTTCGGCCGGTTCGCGCCCTTTTGTCCCAACTGTCCCGACTGTTGCGAGGACTAGGACTTAGCCATTTTTCGTGATTTTTCCTGGCCCGAGCTTGTTTTTATGCAATTTTTTACATTTTCTCAGAACTTGCTCCCTTCCTCTTGGACAGGGGAGTTAGAAAAATATGAGGGGACCCTAGAAACATGACTTTTCACCCTGAATCAATATAATTGCTTGGGACTAAAGAATTTGATGCATGTTATCAAAATTACCTTGAGGGTGAATTTTGGATAATGATTATGTTGTCTATGTCTTGCAACTTTAATGCATTATCTTCTCATTCCTACACGTGCACCTTCATGTACTTATTTTCTTTTTTAATTTTTGATTTTTGTGCACCTTCGTGTTTTCGCCTTCCTTTGCGCATGTCTTCATCCTTAGTCATTTCTTTAGTCTAACAAGTTAATTTGGACATTTTCGTAAACTTGAAGCAAAATGGGAAAAACTATCGTGGGACCTTCTCGAGTCAAATAAGTATCTACAAACTTGTAGAAACTAACATATGATTTGTATGTAATCTCCCTTATATGCTTTTCTTAAGGAAATTGATCGTGGTAAAATGGTGTTTTCTTTCTCCTCTCTCGAGTTTTGAAAATCTAATAAAAATACTTATGGTCTCTTCTTATTCATTTATTGTGTGCAAAGTGTTGTTTCATTTTGAAGGGGAAACTATGAAATCATGAATTATGCTAGATTGTAAGAAGATGCCATGCCAGCTATTGTGATGACCATGTTGTGGTTGTAGGTACTTTGGATAAGAGGAATCAATGACATGCTTAATATGTTGTGGTGACATGTACCATTGAAACAAATACATTGTATATTGAAAATAGTAACACTACTTGATGTGAAATTTTAGAATGGCATTGTTGTATTAGGAAAGAGAAACTTTTATTGTTTTGTAATGAAATGATAACATTTCTTGTATAGATATGTAGATGAGATGTATTCTCATGTGTGTGTTTTTGGACTTTGTAAGTCATTTATGAAAAACATCAAATGAAATAATTATGTTCTTGTATGATAAGTTCAATCGTTTAAAATTATTAGGATGTTACTTTAAAAGACATCAGGATGACCCCAACCTAATAATCATCGAGAATGTTACCCTTTGAGCATTATGTTAATCATATGTCATACACCTTAATAGGGTTTAAGTGAAGTTTCAATCTATAAATGGTTCGCATGGGGATTATCTTGCGATTGGGGACTTCATTTTAGAAACTACCTCTTTTACTTCGAGATATGTCATGAAATCAAACTTCTAATGTTGTCCTAGAGGAAAATAATGTACAGTCATCCAACCGAGTTTGGATGGTGGGTTGGACAACAAATAATGTATGGTCATCCAACCCAGGTTAAATGACTGGGTTGGACAACAGATGATGGACATTCGTCCCACCCAGGTTGGATGGCTGGGTTGGATGAAAAACAATGACATTGTCAACCTAGGTTAGATGACCATCCATCATCTACCATATAATCTGGGTTGGATGGCATCTAACCTAGGTTGTACGATAAATGATGGAAAAGCTGTACGATCTGGTTTGGATGGTCATTCATTTTCTTTCATCCAACCTAGGTTGGACAACTAAGCATCGTATAGCGTCAACCCGGCCGTCGACACTGGGTTGGATGACCGTAGATTATTTATTGTCAAGACATCGGTCTAACTGGGTTGGATGATTTGTCCATCATCTTCCGTCAACCCTGCCATCAACCTAGGTTGGACAAGCGTACATTATTTTTTCGTCAACACGGGTTAGACGACCATACATTATTTACTATCTAACTTGACCATCAACACGGGTTGGATGACTTTCCATCGTCTTCCTTCCAACCTAGCTGTCCAACCTGGCTTGAATGACCGTACATAATTTACTATCCAACCCAACAATCCGGCCCTAGGTTGGATGACCGTACACTATCTTTCGTCGAACCCGGGTTGGGCGGCTAGGTTGGATGACAAACAATCGGCGACCATCCATCCGGGTTGGGCGACCATCCATTATCGTCGTGCCTAACCTAGGTTGGAAGATAGACAATGGCTTTTCATTTAACCTAATTTGGATGGAAAGTGCTCTTTGTTGGGTGTCTTTATTAAATGGGTACCCTTATGACCCCCATACTATGTATTATACCTCGGTGAATACATGCATAAGTTAATTTTTACATATAAATAGTATGCGAACTAGCCCATACAAATGAATTTTCCACTAAATTTTTTGACGAATTCAAGGGCGTGTCATGCTAAAAATTTACCATTTCCAATTTCTAAAATATGTAATATTCACAATTTTATAAAAATTCACCACTAAAGTTTTCCCTGTACATGTGAAAGTGTGTATGTTGTAATATCTATAAGGTATAATGTAACTTTTGAGATGTAAGGGACGTGATGTATAATGCAACATAATTATATGGTCGTCTTAAGAACTAGGTTTCAATGGAAGAAATTAATAATGTAAGTGCTTGGGATCATGAGGGTAATTAAGAAACATAATTTTTACAACCTTGAAAGGTGAGCAAATAATCTTGGGTGAACCGTGAAGTGAGGTGATGCCTCACGTTAGTACCTCAAGGGAATCATGATCTAATTCAAATATAAACTATATAATGCTAGTACATAAGAGTTTGGGAGAGTCTAGGTATACTTAGATAGGATTTATTTTATTTAAAATATCTCTTAGGAGGTGATGAGATTTATATTTAATTCCAAATATTAAAAATGTGCTCTATAAAACCATTAGATTTCAAATTGTATTCATAAGATGTTGGTTTAGATAGAAAGTATAAATTGGAGTTTACTTATAACTTATTTTATCCATCTTATGAGGTTGGAAATGAATATAATCTACTTCATGCAAGTTTATTATTTGGGAGAACATGAATTATTATATGGAAGATGAAACTCATGATGTGTAAATTTTAAATTGAATCTAACCAATTATTGATGTTAGGTAAACTTAGTTTACTTTAGTAACTATGCATTGTAGTTACTATGGTAATTAGTTTGTTAAATATGTAGTTTATTTGATTGTTATGTGGTTTTACAATTATATTTGTCCTATTATATTCATAATTTTAATTGTTATGTAGTTGTAACAATTATATATGTTTGTATTTAATATTGTTATGCTTCCTAGATGTACTTTTGGAAGCTACGTATCTGCACTTATTGTTGCACTTGTGCAACTTCTCATTTGTTTATACTCGGCTATCAATATCTATAAATATTGCAGCCATTCATATTGTACTTAGTTATTATTGCAGATCAATAAACTTGTAAGGCTTTCATCCCTCTTTCACATTTGGTACCAAAGCGATTAATCTCGCATTCGGAGAAGTGAGGAAGTTTCAGAGAGTGTTGAGGAAATTATAAGAGGGAAATAGTGTTTGAGTGATCTAGAAGAGCCACCTACATTCCTTCTATCCTAACCCTTGCATTCCCATCTCTTGTTTTGTTTCAAAGAAGGATAGAAGAGCCTCCATTTAAATCTCTACGAAAAAGAAAAGTTTTTTTTTT
Organism: Taxus wallichiana var. yunnanensis; assembly: GCA_018340775.1. Classification (NCBI taxonomy): domain Eukaryota; kingdom Viridiplantae; phylum Streptophyta; class Pinopsida; order Cupressales; family Taxaceae; genus Taxus; species Taxus wallichiana. The sequence continues at coordinate 315,174,593 of CM031239.1, forward strand.
TTTTTGCATTGGTTCCCCTAGGAGCTAATTATGATTAAAAAATTAGAATAAAAAAATAAAAAAAAAATATTTTCCCCATTAGGGGTTTCTCCTCTAAACTTAGAGGAACATGTAGTCTTAGCTAACTTTATTTGGACATCCAAATTACTGCGAGACCAAGCTCTGCATTGTCATATCGAGCCCCCACCGATTTGTATTGGCAGAGTCGAAATTGAGTTGTTTGGATCGAGTTGGGGGCATTCATTCGAGATGAGTTGCGAGACTTCCACCGAGTTGAGCCTTAGCCAAGTCCATTCAATTGATGAGCCAACATTACATTGGCACCACTATCGTGAGAGCCGAGTTGATCCTAGCAAATCAAGTTACATTCAAGTTGTATTGGCGAGAGAAGGGACTAATCTGGAACCCATTGAGGCCGAGTTAAAACATCCACCGATGTGTCAGCCTCCAAACACAGCGGGCCCTATTCTATATTGAATGGCCATGTTTTCAAGCAAACCAAGTTTTTTTGAGACCTGCAAGAAAAATTTATCCCGTGGAGAAAGCAAAATAGCCGTGCCTAATGCATAACAATAATACCCAACCAATTTGTGTGTTGAATGATCTCAAATTTGTGCTAAGCCAACCTTGCACAATAACAAATCGACAAAACCATGAGAACAATATCTAAAGTTGCGGCCATAAACAAAATACAAAGGCATATAAAGCAAAGAGATAAGAGCTCAGATTCGCATAGAGCGAGAATACCTAAAATCGCCAACCATGTGAACAGAGTGAGCTCCTACCATGTCGACAATTATAAGGTTAGTTATTTGTAATTTTGTTTATATATTGATATCTCACATTGCGGTACATCGAGTTGATTGTTATATTAGCTAGTTGGAAAGTCTTCGAGGAGGATAGTGAGGATTTCAAAGCCCCTCCCCTCATAGGCCTTTCTATTAAAACTTTTGAATCGATGAAATATTTCATTTGGAGGCCCTTTTAGCCAAACAAGCTATTTTTAGTGGCAAAAAACCACCACTAAACCACTTAGTTATAACTAAACCGACTACCATTTTTAGTAGAAAACCTTAAATTGGGGGAGAGAAAAATTTCTCTCCCATTTTTCTTGAAATTTCATTAACGAGCATTTTTGTAGAGGGGGGACATTAAAACTGCATTTTTAGTTTTTTTTTTGCATTTTTTCACACTAAGAGCTATTTCGAGCTCCAAAGGCCACGAGGGGCTCACAAATTAATTTTTTTTCCTGCAATTCATTTTTCGCATATTGAATGTAATTATATATTTCAATGGATTGTACTAATTTGCAAGTTTCCATATTCAAAAAAAATTGAAGCGCTTAAAAATGACAGAGATTTGTAAACACAATCACTAATTTTTTTGGTTCTATAACACTCACGACATCTTCGGATATCTTTCGCAGCATTCGGTATATATAGTGCCTGCGGGAAACACTTACGGGTAAAGCCCTTACAACTACTATTGCACTTAACGCCTAATATAGCATAAACAATATCATATGGGCATCAACCCTATAAATCGATGGGGAGTAATAAGGACACAGTGCAAACACTTTGAGCCATCCTATCCGTCGTGAATGAGTACATGACATAAATCTGGACACTAAAATTATCCGAGTATATAGTGAAGTTACACACACGTATGAGGATATTTCTTTGAGCAGTGTCAATAATCGCACATACCCCTTTCGGTACTATATTGGTATCACGTATCAAATTCTTTCAGGTATGTTCATGCCTCTTTCACGTCTGCCAACTATAGAAAAGTCAAGATTCTTCCATGTACCAAAGGGTATATCGAGAAGGGCACGTACGTAGAAATTTTGGTATATTAGGTGACAATATATAGATTGGGAGACCATACACCTGGAGTGATAGGAGCCTTACCCTTTTTCATTGAATTCAGAAAATGGGCACCAATTCCCCCAAGTTCTTTCTTACAAAATCATAGCTCCTCAAAGGAGATAATTATGCTGCATGGAAGACTAAGATCAAAACATAGCTTGAGTTTGAAGAGATATGGCTTGTTGTGAATGGTTACATGCTTGAGATCACTAGATGATGTAGCTCAATATAGAAAGTTTGACATGGCTAATCAAAAGGCCAAAGTAACAATCTTGTTTGCAATGTATGATGAAGTAAAACCCCACATTCGAGATGCCACAATAACCAAAGAAGCATGGGATAAGTTTAGCATAGTGTATAAGGCCATAAATAAGAACACAATATTGAATTGGCGAGAATCGAGTTATACACACATATATTCAAATAGAATGATAAAGTGGAAGCTTTCTTAAAGAGAGTTGTAGAATTGAGGGCTTCACTTCTACCCTTGGGAGAGGAGGTCACTGATACGGCTCTTGTTCCCATTTTTCTGAGAGTACTCCCTCCTTCATATCACATTTTTTGATGACACTCTACTTGTCAAATCAGACAATTAGTTTTGAAAATTTAGTGAATCTACTATGAAAAGAAGAAGCAATGTATAATAAAGATGATGAAGACGAGAAGGCACTATCTTCTCACTCGAAAGGAAAAGAAAAAGGAAAAGGAAATTTTCATTCTTCTCAAAAGTCCCAATACTAGCATTAGCATTAACATGGGGACAAAAACAAGAAGAAGTGTCATATATGCAACATAGGACATGATGTAAAATATTGTTGGTACCATACATTTAAGAAAGGTTCATCAATTAATTCAGGACCTCAAAATCAACAATCTCATAAGGGACATTCACACTACAATCAAGGGTAGAATAAGGGGAACTGGCGAAGAAAATCCCATCAGCAAGGAAATATAAATGAGAGAGAATAACATTCATAAAATGAGGACTTCTTATACACCTGATTTTTCAAGTGAAACATCCACATCATCTAGTGATGTTTGGTATATTGATTCAGGAGCCAATCGACACATGATCGGGCACAGAGACCAATTTACTACAATGAGGACACACCTTACGTAAACCATGTTTCTTTAGGTGATGATTCTTCATACAGATGTCTGAGGATTGAGAACATTTTTCTACCTCTTGGTTCACGAAATTGTAGACTATCAGATGTATTATATGTCCTTGTATTAAAAAAGAATCTAATTTTAGTGAGTCAAATTTTAGATCACAATTTGAAGATTGACTTTGACATTCATTTTGGTAAGAAAGTGTGTTTGATTTGAGATAAATCAAGAGGCTCTAAAATTGTTGCAAAATCCTCCAATGTGGGGCATATGTTCAGCTTGACTTTTTCCATATGGATGATCAAGCACTTGTGGCTAAGAATTCTTCCTCTGCACAGTTGTGGCATCGGAGACTTGGTCACATCAGTTTCAAATATCTCAAAACACTTCACTAGTACAACATGGTGAGAGGCTTTCCATCTCTCCAAAAGGATACAGATAAGTGTCCTAATTTCCTAGTAGGAAAACAACATAGAGCTTCATTCTAGAAGAGTACTTATCGAGCTCATGGTAAGCTTGATCTAGTTCATGTCGATCTTTGCAGTCTATTGGCTAGATTTTCTACACATCTAAAAACCTAGGTAGTCATGAGATAAATATCCCTCATTTACCGGCGAGGCTCCCATGTAAGATGTTTATCAACGGTAAGTATGAAACTTCAATAACTATTTGCGGTGGTTTTAATTTAATCACAAATCTCATTAACCATAGCTAAGGAAATTTGTAGCAAGAAATCATGTGTTTATGAAGTATTTGCATAAGGGGGAAATAATGGATTTTAGGAAAGAAGAAAGGAAGATATGTAATTCAACCAATAGTCTCTGAGTTGGTCTCATACATATAGATTAAATAAATAAGTAGATCTCACAATATTTAGAAGCAAAGGAAAATAAAAGCTTCTAATCTAAATCTCAGATAACACAAAGTTTATCCAAAGATCCACACAAAAGTAAGAAGAAAATGCACCATGGACACAAAGTTCTCCGAAAATCTGCCTTTATTTAATTCCTCATCTTTCACAAAAATGACATCAAGGGCTGCAACACAAAGTCTAGAACTCAAGAATGTTGATTAACAAATTGTCATTATTTAACCCATAGGTTCTTCCTCTATTTATAGTGTATAGAGGGAAATTACAAATAGGAATTTTTTAATGAATTGCCACATGTGGAAGCTATGAAAAAGGGAAGCAGTTGGCAATCTTCCTCCTAGAATTCCTCTTTGCATGACATGCATGATTTATAACTGAAAATAGAACCTTCTATTTTGCATGTCTGCCACCTATTTCCAAGTAATTAGCTTCCTCCAGTCACTTGAAGTAAAAAATTTTATAGCCAATTACCTAAGTTTTACAAATTTAATTGATTGTTCAATTGTTTTGTTACTGAGAAAATAAGAGAAAGAATTTTTTTATTCCAACTGCAACACTATCTATTTTGTCCTTCCTCCATACTCTTCATGCCAATCCAATATGCATTGTACTTCTTCATATATTTTAGCAATGAATGCTCGAATGATATCTCTTCCTTGAATCGAGATGTTTTTTTATAGTTCTTCTCAATATGTGCACCGGTGCAATGTTTTCTATAAACAATTAAGACAAAACTCATCTTTTTATTTTTAATTGCATATGAGAAATTTTAAATTCTAGAAAGCACTGGGTGAATGCAAATATAAGTAAATTCAATGAAGGGTTCAAGCGAAAGATTGGGATAACATGCACAAGCTCTTGAAAGAAATTTTCCATGTAATGGCTTCCACACGGGATGTGTTAGAAACAAGAGGATGGTTTTTTTGCTGGAATCCTTTGCAATTATGAGAGTTGGATCTATTTCTTCCTTTGATTCTAAAGATATATTCAATGTATCAGATATTGACTTCTACTTTCTTCACCAATATGGGCATAAATGAAGTATTCCTGCAAATAATTTAGACACACATGAAGCTCATAACATGAATATCTAATTTCTTCACCAAGATCTGATTATAAAGCCTGCTGCCCTCTATTTTTAGACTTTGCTTGCATGCCAAACAAGCTAAAAATATTATTTTATTCACTTGTGCACTCACATCAACATGCATATGCTTTGAATAATAAAAATAAATCTTCTCCAACCCTAGCGCTAAAATTAGATGTTTCCGACAATTAATAAATAAGTAATCTTTTAGGCATTTAGTTATGCTAGAATGGGTCACACTTTTTGGCTAGAAGTCATGTTAAAAATAAGAAGGCAAAGAAATGGGAATTTTTACCCTTCCAGGCAGCTCCAAAAATCCCATCTTTCACTTAAGTGATTTGTCTTTAATGATGGGAAAAAACAACCTTGCGGGAAGGCAAAAAAGTCACACCTTCCTTCCACCACCAAAATTCCTATTGGCAGCTTAAAACCTTCCTTCAAAAAAAAAAAATGCGACTTGCATAAAAAAATCTCCTTTCGAAAAATGTGACTTGCATGGGTGATTAAAACATCCTTGATGGGAATTTTACTCTTCTGGTAGCTTCAAATTTCCCTTTGGTACTTTAAGTGATTTGACTTTAATGATGGGAAAAACAACCTTCCAGAAGGCATAAAATTCCCACCTTCCTTCCACCACCAAAATTCCCATTGGCAACTTAAGTGATTTGACTTTAATGATGGGAAAAAACAACCTTCCAGGTAGGCATAAAATTCCCACCTTCCTTCCACCACCAAAATTCCCATTGAAAACTTAAGTGATTTGACTTTAATGATGGGAATTTTTCACCTTCAAGGTAGCCCCAAAATTCCCACCTTTCGGGAAACACCAAAATTCCCACGGCACTAAAAAACCATCCTTTTAGAAAGGGTCCGAGAAGATGTAGTAAAGCAAAAATTTGAAAGTGCCATAACTTTCACTCTGTGGCTCCATTTTAGGTGCATGTTTATCTAAAAGTGCATATTTTATGGATCTCTATGCATTGATTGAAGTATTTTTAGTCTTTTCATAAGATCCATTTTTGCACCTTTTTGGACAAAACAACTTCTTGCAATCTCTGAAAGAATCCTTAGCTTTGATCGCCTTTAGACAAATTAGTAATTAAAAAATATTGGATAGATTTTTCAAAACCCTAGGCCTCGAAAAGTTCGATAGGAAGAATGAATAGGCTATTGGAATTTCCAGAGAAAACAAACCAAAATACGAGAAAAAGAAATAAAACAAAACAAAAGTACATGGAAATTGCTAGAAACATTTCTCCACTTAGGTGATCTTCAAAAATTATTCCCAGGGTGAATGTTCTATGGTAATAATGATGGGGTGAAATGATTTATATAACATAAATCCTCCAATTTTAGCTCGATCGATTTTAAATTTTATTTATTTATTTAATAAATAAATAAATAAAATTCTCTCAGACAAAACCTGGTGAAGGGATAGAGTGAGCTTCAACATGTGGGTACTTGGTGAATTTGGATTTTATGATTCTTTGGGGATACCTTAGAGTAATGCAAACAACTGCAGGAAAAAAAAACAAAAAATGAAACACTAATTTGAAAAGAGCGAATTTTTCAAAGGGGTAGTCCCATATTTCTAGGTGAAATCTCGGGGACACGGACCTCCGATCTGGTAGAGCCATTTTGAATTTCAGTAATTCATTCTTTGTGTTGATGATTATTTGAGAAAAATGTGGATATTTTATCTTCACAAGAAAAGTGATACTTTTGAGAACTTAAAAAGATCAAAGTGGTTGTAGAGAAAGAGACTGGTCGTCATATCAGATCTCTCCACTTAGATGGAGGGGGGTAATTCACCAGGAATGAGTTTAAATCCTACCTTCAAGCTCATGGGATTCATCAAAAAATACCTCCTTCACACACTTCTTAGCTCAATGGTGTTATTGAGAGAAAAAATTGTACTATCATGGAAATGGTGTATTGCATGATCGATGATTTTGGACTAGTGAGGACATTTTGGGTAGAAGCAACAAAGACAATAATTTATTTGTTGAACAGAGTGCCCATAGTTTCTCTTGATGGAGTAACACCACATGAAGCATGGTCGAAGAGGAAGCCATATGTTGCACACCCGAGTATTCGAGTGTAAATATAACATTAACATACCCAAGAAAAACACAAATAAACTGGATATGAAGTCATAGAAACTCATCTTCATTGGCTACAGTGAAGAGACTCTTGGGTACATATTGATGGATCTAAAGACTAGGAAAGTATACACCAACAGATATGTTGAGTTCTTTGAGAAGAAGGAAGTTGAGAATCCTCCTCCTAGACTCACCTGATGTAGATATTTCACCTGTTGTAAAAATAGAAGCTAATGTTCCCATAGATAAAGACAATGATGATGGGGATGATGGTGATGATTAGACGGGACCACGACCAACGGGAGAAGTTCAACGTATGCCCAAGTGGTATAATAATATGATGCGAGATGTGAAATTAGATGCTCCATTGGATACATCTACCTTTGGACCACATAATCATAGTAAAGCATGAGAATACATAAAATTTACTTTGATGAGTAGAGTGTTGAATCTATTGAGATGACTATTTTTCAAGAAGGGCGACATTCAAAAGCTTGGAAATATGGCATGGATGCTAAGTATCAATTAGTGATGAAAAACAACACTTGACTGACTTATCGATATTCCACTAGGGAAGAAACCCATTGGTTGCGAGATGGATATTAAAAAAATACAAAGCGAGATGGGACCATATACAAGTACAAAGAAATCTTTTGGTGGCAAAAAGGGGTATGCATAAAAGGAAGACATAGACTACGAGGAGACATTTTATCCCATAGATAATATCAAAACGATCGGGATGTTCTTTACTCTAGCTGCAGTTTAGTTGGAAAGTTCATCGAGATGGACGTAAAAAGTTCCTTTATGAATGAAGATCTACAAGAAGAAGCCTATATGACTCAACCCTTTGAGGGATATGTTGTACACTGGAGAAGAATCAAAGGTATACTGAGACTTAGGAAATATCTGTATGGACTTAAATAGGCACCTTGGGCATGGTACATCAAATTTGATGAGAATCTTGTTTAACATGGATTTGTTAGAAATCCATACTATCCCAATCTCTACCTCAAAAATTAAGGGGGATATTGTGATTGTTTTTGTTTATGTCAACGATCTAGTCATCACTAGTAGTTCAGTGAAGATGATTGATGCAATGAAGAAAGATCTTAACTGATCATTCGACATGACAGATCTTGGGCTCATGCACTAATGTATTAGATTAGAAGTATGGTAGAAACAGAATCATATATTTTTTTCTCGATTACAATATACCAAGAAATTATCGAAAAATTTAGGATGATGGATTACACACCTATTGCTACACCTATGGAGATGAGACTACAATTATCTCATTCAGATCCATCTCCTATGGTAGATGCAACTCTCTATCGACAGTTGATTGGGAGTCTCATTTACCTAACATACACTAGACAAGATATCATATTTGTAGTGAGATATCTTTCCAAGTTCATAAAGGAACCCAAATTTTTTCATTGGAAGGCAGCAAGGCGGATCCTAAGATATCTTAAGGGTATAATAGATCTTGGTCTAGAATATAAGAAGAACAAAAAATTCTTCTTGAATGGATATTCAAATTCAAATCATGCAGGTAATATTGATGAAAAGAAATCCACTTCTTGATTTGTATTCTTTTTGTGATCTGGACTGATATCATGGGGAAGAAAGAAACAACACTTTGTTTCTCACTCTTCTACAAAATCCAAATATCGCATGCAGTGAAGTTGTATGCAAAGCGATATGGATACATCACATAATGGAAGGACTTAGAATACCACATGATAAACCTACCACCATGTATGTATACAATGAATGTGTTCTCAAACTTGTTTACAATCTAATTTCATGAAAAAATAAAGCACATTGAGGTACATGTTCATTTCATACACGAGCATATCTTGAAATATAATATACAACTTTAGTTTTTCCCAACAATTGAATAATGAGCAGATATATTCACAAAGTCACTTACACGTGACAAGTTCAAGTTGTTTAGAGAGTTCCTCTCCTCATCCCTTGAGGCAATGCAAAATTAAGGGGGAAATGTTAGGTAAACTTAGTTTACTTTAGTAACTATCCATTGTAGTTACTATGGTAATTATTTTGTTACTTGGGTAGCTATAAATTTTATTTGATTGTTATATGGTTTTATAACCATATTTTTCTTGTTATATTAATAAGTCTAATTGTTACGTAGTTGTAACAATTATATCTGTTTGTATTTACTATTGTTATGCTTCTCGGATGTATTTTGGAAGCTACTATATCTCGTGATTATTGTTGCCGGTGCAACTTCTCATTTTTTTGTACTCGGTTGTCCAATATCTATAAATATTACAGTCATTTCTATTTTACTTAGTTATTATTACAGATCAATAAACTTGTGAAGCTTAGTCCCTCTTTCACAATTGAATCATATCAACTACAAAAATGGAAATCTATCCACCCTTAGACTTAATATTCCCCCTTCTTAACTTCTTGTGAATTCCCTCATTTTTGTAATGGAAGTGAAATAAAAATTTCAAGTAAATATGATTTTAGGGGAAACAAAAACTCTAGTTTGAGACCGATAACTAGGAGACTCACATGTGTTTTAAAATGTTTCAATCTAATAATTGAGTTATGGAAATTATTGTAATGGAGAAAAGAACCCAATTAAGTGTAATTGTTATAAGTTAAATCTGAAATGAAATAAATAATATGTAGCATTGAGAATGAGAATATATGCTTACACGATAAATGATCTCGAAACCTATAAGGTTAAACAAGGGAAATTAAATTGTAGATAAGATGTAACCATGAAAATGGTGTGTTGGGGGGAAACATACATATCCTTAAGTTTGTATTGTGGTTGGGTCATTTCTTTGTTTATGTATATTTTAGAAAGTGTGACATTGAACCTTACATCTTGTGTAATCATGTTGTATATGTGGGTTCATGTTTGTGTAAACGTCTCATATGAAGTATTCAATGTGAGTCCATGTGGTGTCATATAACAAGTATTGATTTTTTTATCTTGGTTTTGCGTTTCGCTCCTTCATGTGTAGGCATGACATATCAAGTTTCCCCAAATATGAAATAATCCATTCAATAATAAAAATGTGGTGAATAATTAGGAAGTTTGAGGATTACAAACAAAGTATAATGGGTTGTTTGGTCAAGTAAATATATTTCATGAAGCTTTGGAAGGCTGCAAGAATCATGCTAAGGATTTGCAATGAATGTGCAAAGTTATTTTGAATGCAAGGAACTTGTAAAATGTTATGGCAACTTAAGATAATAATGGTCAACCATATGGATTGTGTGAGACATTGCGTAAGGCTATTATGTGGCCCTCAAATTGAAGGGATCAATGAGTGGGAATCGGGATGTTGTGCAAAGGGGATTGCAAAAGATAAAATGTGCATCATATAATGGAAGAAAAAGGTCATGAAAAAGGACACAAAGGGATGCACATATAAAGATTGCATGCGAGGTAATAAGGTACATAAAAACTTTAAAGATGAATGGATGTCACACGAGCTACATTGTAAAATTATTTGAGAGTGCACGTAAAAAGGGACATCAATTGCATATCAAGAAATGAGATACGTGGTATTGTGTGTAATTTAATTATGAATAAGTAAAGACAATAGGGGCTAAGTAATCATGAGAGGGGGACCAATAAGAAAAATATGAACTATAAAAATGATGGAAATTTTAAATATGCAAGTAGTCCAATATTTTAGGGAAAGATAAAAGGATTCCATGATTTCTAGAAGATAAATTAGGGATGTGTTATTTATACATACTAACAGAGAGAGAAAATAAAACCAATAAGATATAGGTGCAGTAGGGTTTACACCATAATTTGTATGAATTTGTGAGCTCTATAATAAATCCATACTTATTTTTTAGATGTAGCATGGATTTGAGATAAATACAAACCTCTACATTGTTTATTATATGGGTATCTATTGTGTAACTATGAGAATCATACTTTGTTCCTTTAAAAACATCCACATGTTTTTATTTTGGTATCAAAGAAAGGTAAAAAGTTTGGGAGAGATAAGTTGAGAGATTTGTAAAAGAGGATTCTACCAGAACATCAACTATGAGGTAATTAGTAGACTATTTTTCTCCATCATGAGAAAGTGAGTAGAGGACACCATACAAGTGAAGAAAGAATGTGTGAGAATATAGTGGTTAAAGGAGTTATGTTATTGTGTATAAAAGAGAGGATTATGACAAGATGAGTTAGTCCAAAATATTTAGTAGTATCTTGTTATAAAATAATCACGGCACCCTCGATTTGCACAAGTGTGTGTGCTTGAGCTCACGATGTGATAGGGTAACATGGGTGCTATCTCCATGTTGTGGGACTTGCTACTTCAGATAGACCTCCAAAGAAGGCTAGTTCCTCTTCCTAATCTAGTGCAAGCTAACTCTAATGAAAGGAAACTACTTACTAATCCTAATCTACCACTTCCAAGGGACCAGGGAGAGAGAATGCATAAAAATAAACCTACACCAAGAGTGGAGATACACAAGAAAAGGAGGTTGTTCTGAAGGATCAAACTACTTGAAATGGAGAGAGGTGAGCAAAGGAGAGGGTGGAAAAGATGCACCACATACTAGATATGAGTTCACACAGAACACCACTTCATACCCATTAAACACAACTCTCAAAACCTATAATAAACATCAAGAAATATGCACAATATACCCTGCAATGGAGAGAGGCAAGTAGAGACAATAAAACATGCAAAGGATGGACAAAATGCATCACAAAACACAATTTATTTCTCCATTAAGTATGCACAATACAAAATCTGTGGGAAAGAGGAAAGGAAATGCCATTACAAAGCTTGGAAAGGAGGCTTAAGCTCCACATTCAACCCTAGTAGAGAAGAAAGAGAGAGGGGGCAGGAGAAAAATGATTAACTCCTTTACAAATGAGCCCAATATTATAATTTATAGAATGAGAAGGAGAGAGGAGTGTAATCCAAAAATTAGTTTTCTAACCACTTGCGAGTTGCAATAAATGAGGTTAAATGATGAAAAATTATTTGAAAAGTCTTCCTCATGTTGTCCCATGACCTGTATCAGAGAAAGAATGATTTCCCATGCCCATTAATTGCATTCCCAAACATTTTCCAATAATCAAACTAAACTAGGCTCACTTTCCACAAAAATACTCCTCTAGATCTTCCTTAATTCATGAATTTCTTGATTAATGTGCGAAGGTCTCGAATCATGATTCTAATGATACCAATTTTGCGTGATTCTGTTAAGGAAGGAAAAAGTTATGGATTCTGAGCAACCTCAACTAATTTTTGTTTCATAGGTCTTTCTTTGCAATACATGGGATTTGTTAATTAAAATTTGGTTTAAAAGATAATTTAATAATTTTACTCCTTCCTCCAATGTTTTATGCTTATATTTAAATGATTTTGTATTTAAAATTATGTGGGTCCATCATTAGTTTTGTTGCTTTTATCAAGGGGGATTGATTTGCTTTAAAATAGTACATTTGATCCGGCTCGACCAACTTTTTTGAGTGGCTCTATTATTGCATTTCTAAGATTTTCATTTGTATCATCGAGCCACTAGATGTGTTGGTGAGCCATCTATTCACCTCATACCCCTTTCATTTTCACACCGACCCCATTCTCCATCATTCCACATGGATATACTTGGTGACCCTTATTATCATGCGTCGACCCCAATGTGGCCAACCTACCTTGCATTCATGGGCCATGTGCTTAATGCCAACTCACTTGCTACACTCCCTGCTCAATATGGAGGCCCCACACATCTTTGGGGTATCCTTTTCTTTTGAACCTTTGGAGTTGTGACGGGGGCACGTGGTGACCTCCGCGGTCTTATCTCACCCGTGCCGTTTGCGCCATCAACTTTTTCCATCATTTGTGAGACTTGCCATGAGCTTGGTTAAGGACTCAAAGAGTTATGTCTTCCACCATGCCTTCAAACTTCAACCCGGTCCAATTTATTGTGAAGCCTACATGAGCTCCCAATTTTTGGTCCGCTTAGCATGACTATGTGCTTCATCAAGCTCACATGGCTCTCCATTCTCTTTCCAGATTAGTGGGTCATAAGATCGGGCTCGTTTAAGAATGGTTTGGCCTTCATTCCTAAGTCCTACCTCATTCGAAAGAAATACTTGGTTCATTGCATGACTTTAATATTTGTTTTATCTTAGCCTCTCGAATGTGGGGCATATTGTCCTTGGAATTCGATGACTTAATGATATTTTCCAATTAGAGAGCTCGACCATGTTTGTTGACTTCTTCGGTATATAGAACAAGCTCATCTACCTTGCCAATGGCTTAGTAACATTTATGGCCTATTACCCTTCTAATATAACTTGGCGAAGAGTTTGATCACTTATCATGGATTGTTTCACCCAATAAGTGAACTTGACGACTCTTAATGCATAAGGAGCTTGACCAAGCTTTACATGACTCGGTCTGCAACAAGTAGATTGATGCTAATGAAAATGGGATTGATCATGACCATTAGCATGTCTCTTCCGAATGATCCCGATCTCTAAAGTGGCTCGATATGCACTCATAAAAAATGAGCTTGGTTAATATGGTAAAACTCGGTCTTTAACTTACGACTTTCCGTAATCAAACTAGCTCGATGCGGTCCCAAGGAGCTTGATACGAATTTGGTACTCTTCTTACTATAAAATAACTCACTTTCATATCAATACATATCAGTCTTTGAAAGTAACTTCGATAAGCTATCCCTCAAGTTAAAAGACTCTCCATTCAACATTTATACCTTACTTAAACATTTTATGGAGTTGTTAGATTTCCTAGGTACATTTAAGCTTTGTGGAGATACCAGGGGAACTTCCTAGAAAAAACATTAGAGTTGTCATTCCTTGTGCAAGTATATCCGTATCATTGGGGTAATGCAAGATTGCCCATTATCCAATTTCACAAGGGGAGTAAAATAAGATAACAATTTGGTGACTCACAGGGCCATTTGCCTGCTAAATGGATTATGACCAATTGTGTGTAGTTATCCATTGGGCATGAAGTCTACATGATTATCATGAGATAATCCATAATTTGAAATTATCAACCTCGAGCATTGGTATGTTGTTGTTTGCACTCTAAACCTTGATAAGAAAATCTTGAAATATGGTTTGTGAGGGTGGAAAATTTCTCAAAACCTGAATTTCACTCATTCCCGCAACTATAATCCATTAAGGTTGAATGACGAACTCTGTCGTTTTGGACATCATGGAACTCTATTAAATTATTATTTTCTTTCTTCCTCTCACGAATATCCAATGTTGCTTTGACTGGAGCTATTTTTAGACTTGGGCTATCGGTTGATCCTTGATTGCCTCGCAAAGACATGGAGGCTTGATGCGCTTTTCCTTGGAGAGATTCATCCAGATCTCCTCGTTAAGCGATTTTAGTTTCTCTGTATTTTTATTTATTTTTATTTTGCAATTATTACATACACATATATTTTTTTGCTGCAACAATCTGAAGGGTATGGTGCATTGTACTACCTGCAACAACATGAAAAAATCTATATAAAAATAATAAACAAAACATACATGCCTCAAGTAAGACATGCAAAGTGTGCACAAACACCTTTTTGATGAAAATAACCTACTCCTTCTCTACACTAACCAAAGAAATGGGTGACCTAAAAAAACGATACCGATGATGAGAAGTATCTTCCCTTTCTCACACAACTAGCAGCCATGTAGATGATTTGGCACCGATTACAACTAATATTAGTTGTGGAATATTGAGTACAAATCGTTTCTCTACACCCTCCATCAAGGTATCAACTTGAAACAAAACAAATACTTCTTCTAGCCGCTGCTCACTTGGATTCAAGAGGTATTGTTGTTAATCCTTGGCACTTTGTGGCTCTTCCTCATGCTCAGCAGAAAGCATGACTAGTTTTGGCCCCTCCCTTGGCTCCAATGAAGCCAAGTATTTGATTGGGAAAGGTTTGGTTTGCTGGATTTTCCCACTGCTCTGAAACTTAACTTCAAAAAGGGAGTCATTGTTTAGACTTTCCAGAGAAAGGGGGATGTTTGTATGCTGATTTGTGCTTTTTATTTCTCCTGCAAGTAGTTTATCTCATGCCTTGATGACTAGTGTGATAATGGTGTCATCCTTGTGCTTTTCCTTCTCCTCACCTAATGAAAAAATTGGAATTTTTGAATCGTCTAATCTCTATCCAAGAGGATTGTTTGGAGGAGCAGGTTGCTCTTGCATTTTTCCCCAAGGTAGCAGGATTTTGATGTTGGAGGATGAATGATGGAGTAGAAAAAGTGGTGATTTCTATGGGATCCTCTCCATCAAATCATTCATCCAAGTCAGATAAGAAATCAAGCTCATCATTGTCCTGTTGTACCAAGTGCTCTCCTTCCTCCATGATGACCTCTAAATTTGTAACTTGTTCATCATGGTTCCCCTCATCTTCAAACATGAAGTTTGAGAGCTCAAAATTCTCCTCATCATCAGAATTTGGGGAGGATGAAGTGGAAGGAAGTCTTGGAGATTCTTGTGTAGCCTACTCTACATTCAAGACCTCGGGTCTATTTTGTTCTCCGCATAGTGTGGTCATGCTCATCTTCATTTGGATTTGGAGCTGCTTATTCTTTTTTTTCCATTGCTTCTACAAAATTAGCCTCAACCACCATTTTTTCTTCAACCTTGACCTTCTCTCAAGGCTTGACCATTAAGGGATTTTTTTCAATTCTTAAATTAAGAGCACATATTTTCAAATTCTTTGTCATTTCTTCTGTTTTATGCTCTTCTTATTATATCCCTTTGATGGTTTTTTTACTATCTTCTTCCCAAGATGAACTTGAGATAGAAAGAGGATGGGTGGGTTGGGTCACAAAAATTATTTGCATTTCTTATGGTGGTGGAGGAGGTAGAAATTCTTGTTTCTTTAGAGGGGACTTGGTTTTGGAAGGGAAAGGGGAAAAAGAATTGAGGTGAGATGGAAAACTAGAAGATGTAGAAGGGAACTCAATATTGGGGGAAACATATATTGGGATTGACTCATGAAAATGTTGAAATGATAAAGTTTGGGAAGGGAAAATGAAGAATAAGGGGTTGGTGCTTGATTTACCTGTTGACAAGGTTGTCTTTCACCTTGCTCATATGTTTCAATCTCCTCGGTCCCTTGTACAAGTTGGGGAAGCATCTCATCCATGAAGTCAAGCTTCTGCCGTAGGCTATAGTGTCTTGGAAGAGGGCCTTCCCATGGACATGGTGCCCTACAACCAATTTTGAAAGATTTCATCTGTTTGTAGCCCTTGACGGAACCATGCTAGCCTCCATTTTTGAATTTTCTCCACAGATCAACATTCTCCATCCGACTATTTTCATTATATGCATACCCTTATTCTTGATAAGCTCCATTGCTAAACTAGTTTTGACATTGCTCATATGGGTAAGCATAACGGTTCTAAATTTTATCATAGGACCAATATGGAGGAGTTGGGAAGCTCATTTAAAGGTTGATTGCACTATTACAAGTGTGAATTCCATTGTGGGAATGAAGCCATGATTGCAAAAATTCATAAAATGGGAGAATATAAATATATGGAAGGAAAATGGATGGAAATGGATGGACAAAATGTATGAAATATCAGATAATGAGTTCTCTAGACCAAATGGAGTCGCCATGTATGTTTTGGATATGCTTCCAAAAGCTAAAATTTCAACAAGAACACACAAACTTTTCAAAATGAAGTCTCATTGCAAATGTTGGATTTGCACTCCGGCTAATGATTTTGAATTTTGTGAGGTCCCACCGGGCATGCAAGAATAATTATCACCGAATCAAAGCATCCTCTTCTTTTCACAAGTGTGTGTGCTTGAGCTCATGATGTGACTGGGTAACATGGGTACTATCTCCAAGTTGTGGGACTTGCTACTTGAGATAGACCTCTAGAGAAGGATGGTTCCTCTTCCTAATTTAGAGCAAGCTAAATCTGATGAAAGGAAACTACTTATTACTCCTAATCTACCACTTCTAAGGGACCAGGAGAGAGAATGCATAAAAATAAACCTACACTGAGAGTGGTGATACACAAGAAAAGGAGGTTGTTAGCCAAGGATCCAACTACCTAAAATGGAGAGAGGTGAACAAAGGAGAGGGTGGATAAGATGCACCATAGACCAGAGATGATTTCACACAGAACACCACTTTGTACCCATTAAATACAACTCTCAAAACCTAAAATAGACATCAAAAAATATGCATAGTATACCTTGTAATGGAGAGAGGAAAGTATATACAATAACACATGCAAAGGATGCACAAAATGCATCACAAAACATTGTCTACCGCTCCATTAAGTATGCATGGTAAAAATTTATTGGAAAGAGGAAAGGAAATTCCATTACAAAGCTTGGAAAGGAGGCTTAAGCTCCACATTCAACCCTAGCAGAGAAGAAAGAGAGAGAGGGAAGGAGAAAAATGACTAACTCCTTTACAAATGAGCCCAAGATTACAATTTATAGAATGAGGAGGAGAGAGGAGTGTAATCCTGAAATTACTTTTCCAACCACTTGCAAGTTGTAATAAATGAGGTGAAATGATGAAAATTGATTTGAAAAATCTTCCTTATGTTGTCCCATGACATGTAATAGAGAAAGAATGATTGCCCATGCCCATTAATTGCATTCCCAACCACTTTCCAAGTGTTAGTGCTCGAATTAATCTCACCCCTTTTATCTAGAGGGTGCCTTTGAAAAAATTCTCTCGACCGGTTTGCTTGTATAAAAGATGTGTATTTGAAGATATAGAAATGATGAGTGCGACTAATATATCATGTTTAAGGTGTAAATACTCTTTTTCGGTCGAGGAACATAATAGTCGTGTTGCCTCCTGTAAAATCCCTGTCAAAAAACATCCTTGTATACTATCCTCCGCCATTGCTACAAATTTTATTTTTTTCTTTTCCACCGAAGATACATGGCATGTTCCCATTGGTTACGGCGTTGCGCAGTCTAATTTGAAAATTTACAATAATTACATAATACATACAAAATGAAAATTTAGCCCTGAGGCCCGATGAATATTTCTAAAAATTATTCGAAGTCAAAATATGCGAAACAAGAAATTACACTACTCCTAAAGTGGTATACATGTTAAAATATGATTGGAGCGGGAATCGGGCCTATGATGCTCTCTTGATGTTTTATTCGATAAAATTGTAAGGTGCGAGAAAAATTTATGAGACCCACTAGGGACATGTGGCATTTTCTCAAGCCAAGTTTAGAGAAAATGGCCCTCGGGTTGATTTGGTAAGATTATGTTTGGATAGGAAAATAGATGAGATATGTAGAAAAGTCTCGTAGATCCGCTTATCGATAAAAATTGAATACTTGTTGTGATCACAATAAATGTCGAGGGTGGGTGATTGGGTCAAATGCATAAATGTTTTGGAATTTAAAAGGTAGTGCAAAAATATAAAAAAGACTCCCTAAGCACGTGTATCATGGAATTGCTCCACGTATACGACCCAAATTTAAAAAGGTTGGAAGCAAGATGAATGAACATTATTAATTGCATTTATGGTTTCTGCCATTAATGCATTTTTGGCACAAATCAAGGCAAATTTGTTTAAAGTATTTGAATTCTTCAAGCCTAAAATCAAGTGCCCTTGTTATCGAGAAATTTATGAAGAATGAAGTGAAATTGATTGAGAAGCATCGATTGAGAGGAGGATTTGAAAATCTAAGGAGCGAAGGAGAATTACATGGATATTTGTACAAGAAATTGGTAAGGATTGTATTACTCTCTTACATTAATTTTCTTTTACTCCAAATTCACGAAGCAATTAGAAGTAAATTTAGGGCATAAAAGATGAAGACAATGTCATCGGGTTTTCATGTCACTTTTGAGATTACCAATGATCTAGAAAATATCACTAGATACAAATTTAATGAATGTGGATTTAAATGAGTTCAAACAAATATTGAATAACTTGGAAAAGAGTGAACTCATGCAAGCAATCGAGGCTAACAACATTGCCTCAGCTGGTGCTATTCCCCCTTTTGTTCACTTCTTGAATAGGTAAGACTTTGTGCCATGAATTATAATCCGGAGAAGAGGGAAGTTCTAGCATGGAAGTGGTGAAGCAGTACTGACTTTGACACCCAAGGCCTTCAGAATAATTTTGAAATTTCCAATGATCAAAAATCCAATAACCTTAGGTCTTGATTTGGCCCTTCAGGATTATGAAACCAAGAAGAAGGATTATGCAAAATTTATAAACACCAAGTGGTTGTTGGTAGATAAAAAGGTCACCACTAGGATTCCCAAAAATTTAGTTAGGGCACAATTTGTAGAAGAGGTGGAGGATGTGATCGTGTTGCTAAGTAGAATGGTTGGTTTAGAAACAACAAATGAGTTCAAAGAGTGGATGTGCCCCTACATGTGGATAGTTTTAGAAAGGAAGGGGAACATTTGTTGGGCAACCCTCATAGCAAATTCAATTCATGAGCACCTTCTAGCATTGAAAGTCAAGATGGGTGGTCCTAGGGAATTGGAATTTTACATGATGACATATCTAATTTACAACATTGCAGGCCATAGATGCTTCCCGACCTTGTACCATGTACTCCCTTCAAACAGAACCAGATGCATGATGTTTATCCCCAATTACAATTGAGTAATTGGAAAGGAAATGTAAGGTTGGTGAACGATGCATTTTTTTCACCTATTATATGTTTGTTTAAACCTAAATGGGAGAAATATAGGATATTAGAAGTGGCTAGAAACATAATAATGGAGTTTGGTTGTCTCTTTATTTAGTATAGAAAATTCACTTACATAAGAGCTAGTGGATTTGAAGGACATCCTTGCAAATTTCCAAGGTATTTGGATGACATGATGGCTTTATGTGAGCTGGAAAGATAAATTGACTCTTGTTCATAAGATGATTGCTAGAAAACATAAGACAAATATCAAATTCCCCATCAGAATTGGAAGATATTCCTGCCCTTCCATTATAAAATCCAGGTTAATGGAGGAAGAAATGGAAAGGTTTGATATGGAAAAATTTTAAGCAAGGTCAAATTATGACATTAGGTGGGTGGTAAATACTTTGGAAAATTCCTTTGAGCATGAGCCTCACTTTGAGGACTATTGGATGAATTACAGGATGAGGAAGAGGTCAGACTTAGGGACTTCTCAAGAATGACCCTCACACAAATCATTGATTTCAAAATTGCTATTGTACACGAGGAATGTAGATGACCAACAAGTTGTGAGTCAATTTTATATTGACCAAGGAATAGAAGGCCAACCAATGACCCCCATGAAGTGGGATGAGGAATAATCTGATGATCAATATGGTAGGATTGTTCATGTAATAAGGAGAACTTTGACTTGGTTAAAACAAAAGAACATGGATTTATCCATTCAGAATATAAGGGTGCTTAACAAGTTTAGGGAATTAGAGAGTTTGAAGGAAGATCTCCCCCCTTTGAGGGAAAGATCTGATAAGATGAATATATTAGGAGAAAAATACCCTCAATTACCTTCAAAAAGACCTACTACAGGAATTTTTGATGAGTGGACCACTGTTGCTAGTGGAACAGAACCTCCATGTCTACTTTGAAGAAAAAACAAAAGAAATGCTTCTAAAATCTATGGAAAATGCTCCTATCACTTTTTAGTACCAATCCAAACAAAAGGAAAGGGATTATCTACACAAAAGGCCCCTCTAGAGGTTTTACCAAAATCCCATAGTACTAAAAATTTGATGAGAGGAGCCATGACAAGTGCCAATATCCAATCTAAGTCACAAAGTACTGAGGGAAGGGTAACACCAGATATCAAACAGTTTGAAAGGGAAAAGAAAAGATAAAAAGTTGTATTTGAACAACCCTTGGTAAGAGAAGGTGATCCTACATTTAAGAAACACAAACATAAGAAGGCTGAAGTGATTAATCCTCCCATGCTCACTAAGGAACAAGAAGGAGTATCTGTTTCCATGGTTCATCAAGCAACTCCACCACCAGAAAAATATGTTCAAGTAATTCCAAATGTACAACTAGTGTTTTCATATTCAACTTTATCTCCAAGAAGAGTAATAGCTGGTATTACTTAAGAATAAGTATCCCAGCCTAATGTCCTACCCGATCCACTAGATAGTTACGTGTTATAACAAGAGTTGAATAAATTTTCCAACCCCGATTGAAGGTGTGACTATACATATTTTTGATTATTTGCATGAATTAACAAAAGACCCGATTGAAATAGTGGACGTAGACAAAAACAAGGAGATTCTTGTACTTGAGGCATTTGAAGTATCGGTTAAAAAACAAGTGGTATAAGATACATGTATTATCTAGTCGAGTTAATGAGTGAAGAAATCCACCCATGTGCCAATTGTTGAGTCAGAAATTCCACTGTCAGAAGTATCTTCTGAAGGCCAAACTACTTTAGAAATGAGCAAGTCAGAAGTTCAAGGAGTTTTTGGTGGGGAAATTATGGACACTAGGGCACTAGATGAAAAGGATCCCAAAAGGAAACCAAGGTTACTAGAAGTAGTGAATCACCTAAAAAATAAAAGTCTACTAGAGAAAAGGTGATTGAAATTGCAAAACAAAGGATCATGTTGATGACGGTGAGAGTATGCAAAATATCGATAAATGTAAAGAATTGACTACTGAGAGCCATCCTACCATGTCACCAAATGAGGAATCAAAAGAGAAAAAGGAGATCAATATGTCAATTTATGATAATATCCCCATCAAGCAACAACCTCTAAAGGAGGAAGAAATTACAGAAGGAAAAGGATTTCCCAAGGAAACAACATCAACTCAGAAGCCCCCAAAGAAAATGTAGAAGATGTGACTACACCAAGTGGGGAGATGAATAGAGAAAATATTCCAACTGTTGATATGACTCCAAAAGAAGTTGGTCAGCCCCAAGTCCAAGACCAAGGAAAAGAGCAATTGGGTGAAAAGCCAACACAAAATGAACCTAAGGAGATGACAATGGAAGAAGAAAAGGAACAACACAAGGATCCATTAGTGAAAAATATTTAAGAAGTATCCAAACAATTAGTGGTTGTTCTAGAAAAACCTCAACAAACATTGCAAGAGACAAAGGTGAAAACTACTATTGCAAAAGGTTGGATAGGATAATTGATTTCCAAAGAAGAAGAAGAAGAAGAAGTGGTGCTGTGAAGGCTATACAAATTTCAAAATTATCTTTCCCAAAAGCTACCAAGACTCCTAAGAAGGACAAGTTCATCACAAAGACTTATACTAATCCATTCAGATCCAGGACTTTGGAGGTAGCAATCCCACATTAGGGAAGAAAAGATCACTCTTGAGGATTATAATGTTCAATTCATTCCTCTAGGAAAACCTTCAAGAGATGCATTGAAGAAAGGAGTTTCAAAAGCAGTTCAGTGACTTGTTACACAAAGTGGATGAGGATAGGGTAACAAAGAGATAACTAAAGGAATGAGTTAAATCACTGACTTCATGCCTACAATAATTAGTTGTCCAATCTAGTGTGAGACAAGAAGAAATCTCCACAGTTGCTCCTGAAGTTATAGAACATGTTGAGAAAGTTGTTTAAAAAGTTCAAGCTGTTGACACTTGGGTAGAAAAGGTAATTAAAAAGGGAAAATAAGCCATTGGAAAAGCCATAACAAAATATGAAGAGCTCAAAAACAAACTCAATGAAATTGATGAGTTAATTGAACAATGTGATAATGAGTTGTTCTATTTTGAAGGAGTTCTCCCCAAACTGAACTGTATTACTCAGCTCGATGAAGATTTGGTTGAAAGGGAAGGAATTATATCACTTGAGAATATGGGAAATCAGTATGCTATTGAAGAATTGGCTACAATCAGGATTGAGGTTTTGAAGGAGATCAGGGAGAAAATGGAGACAAAAAAGAAATGGGTGGATAAGACTATAGACACCATTGATTTGAAATTGGAGGACATGGTATTTGAAAAGTTCAAAAAGAGTTATGGTGATCTGAAAAATGAATTCTTATTTGGTTCCTTTGAGAAAAACATCCAAAAAGAAAACTTCTCCTATGAAGTCATCAAGACATTGATGAGGATGGAAACTAGGATTTCAGAATTAAAAGCAAGACCATGGGAGTATAAACAGAGGATGGATCAATGTGTGAATGCACTAAGCAGGAAGTCCCTCATATTCCAACATCACAGGGAAATATGAGGATGAGATAAAATATTTGTTCCATAAATATGATGCATATATAGAGAGACAACCAAAGGAAGAAGAAGGTGATGAAAATAAAGATGCAGACATGAGGACCGAGGAACAAGCCTAGGCTTGTTTTCTTTGAACTTTCTTTTCATCACTTTTTAATTACTACTCTTGTTTCATAAAAACTGAATATTAATTTGAAGTTTTTATTTTCACACATGAATGTAATTTGATACAATGCATTATATTTTTATATTGCTTGGATAATATTTCAAATCCATTATGAAGCATATGAACTAATGTAAATGTTGTGTTATCTTTTGTATTGTGGAAAAGAAAAATGGGGATCTATAGGGGCCCTTGCCCATGAAAAGAACATACATTTTTCAAAATATTACATCAAAAGGGGTTGTTGTATATATCTACCCCTCGGGTAAATATAGACAATGACACAAAGGAAATATGTCGAAGAGGTTCAAAACCCGACACAAAGGAAATATGTTGAGAGGTTCAAAAACCCGACACAAGGAAAATATGTCGGAGAAGTTCAAAAACCGACACAAAGGAATTTCGGGTTTCAGGTTTCAGAAACATGAGACATGAAGCATGCAGATCACAAGGGATGTCCCAATGCTTGAGATTTCTGCAAACCCAAAACACTACCTAGGCAAATCGGGTCTTGGAGTCGGGGAAACAAGTCGGGAAAGCATGGGGCAAAAACATGTCGAGCCACCTTCTAAACCCGATGCATATGCAAGTCATATTTCTGAACCCGAAACAAAGGAAATCTTGGAAATACCGTCGAAGCGGGTTTCGAGAAAACACAAGCATCAAACACATGTCGAGGCATCCTCCAAACCTGATGCAAATGCAGAGGAGAACCCCGAACCCGACAGGAAGAAGACCCTAACACGGCCATAACTTTTCACAGGGAGCTTGGATTCACGCAAGGTTGGACTTTTCGGAAAGCTTACAAGGTCCTCTACCCAACTACGATTTGGATATATTTAATTGGGTGAGAAAAATTTCTTCAAAAATGTAAAAATAGTTCGCCATATTTTGGGTTTGTTAGGGTTCTTACCTACCATCATAATGAGATGAGTTAGGTGCAGTCTGGAGGTGGTTGGGGCAGATTTCGAATTCCTCTCTTCTCCCTCTCTTTTTCCTCTTATAAATTGTAAGGAGGGGCTTCTTTCTAAAGGTTGGACATTTTTGTTTTTCCCCTCCCTTCTTCTCTTTGGCAGGTGAATTTGTGGAGTTAAAACCTCCCATTTAAAAACTGTAATGCAACTTTGCCTCTTGGCATTTTGTAGTGTGTTGTATCAATATTTGGAGCAAATAATGCATGTCTATGGATGATTCTCAACCCTCTCTATGTTCATTTGCATCCTCTTGATCTTTCACTACAAATCTGGTTATCTGTGCATGATCTTGCATTGCATTTTTATGGTTTGTGTTTATTGGCAAGACAGGTGTTCTTCATTCCTCGGTGCATCACCTCTGTTAGTTTAGGTTTTATTTTTATGCATCTTCTTACCCTATCTCCTTGGCAAGTTAGATTAGGTTTTTGAGTAAACCCTCTGCATTTTTATGTGTGCATCTGAACAGAGGAATAGGAACCGGCCTTCATCCGGAGAGCTTTTCCGATTTCACAAGGTCCCACACTTGGGAAAAGCTCCATGTTATGCAATCGCACTGAGAGTCTCAACCCATCGAGTTGCAAACATTTAGGGGTGCTGTGATTTTTCATCAATAGTTTTGGCACGCTCGGTGGGACCAAGAGGTCATTTCAGAAGATTTGAAGGAATTTTCAAGAAATTTGGACTTAGAAATTCCAAGTTTTACAATTTCGGATTTTTTACCTTCCAGGCTGAACTTTGAAATCGATTTTCAAGGGCTTGACTAGCTCAAAACAAGTCAAAATTTTACCATTTGGTAGATCAGGGATAATCTTCAAAAGGGTATTCTTAGATTTTTGAGATTTTGACTTTCAAAATTTCATGGTTTTTGGTATTTCGGGTTTTCCCAGTTACCTTGCATGACCTAAGTTTTCGCCTGTACCTTTCGGAGATTAGTAGTTGCACAACAATACCCCCATAACAAAATTGAAGAACTGTATCTTCTAGGTCCTTCAAGTTTTAAATTCTATTTTTAATATTGTCGGAGTTCGGTGTGTAACTTGTGAATCTAGCCTTTTGAGGCTCGTTCTATAACACATCGGCGACTCCATCTGGTAAATAACTCATTCTCTGAGTTGCAGACCTGTTTTCCATCCATTTCCATCCACTCTTCTTTCCATCTCTTTCATCCTTTTCCATTCCATGAAGTTGTGCAATCATGACTTCATTTCCATCATGGAATTCACATTTTCAACAACAGCAGTATGTCACACCTCCAACATGTTTTACAAATCCTCCAAATCAGCATTTTGGTCAAATTCAAAAACAACATATCTACCCATATGAGCAGCAGTGCCAAAGTCAGTTTGCTTGTGAAGCACATCAAGAGCAAGGGTACGCATGCAATGAAGACAATCAAATGGAAGATGTAGTTTTTGTGGAAAAAATCCAAAAGATGGAGGCAAAGACGGTGCAATCAAGAGCAACAGCTCAAATGAAGGCTTTCAAAATTGGTTGCAGGACTCCTTGTCCATGGGGAGGCCCTTTTCCAAGACACTTCAGCCCTCGGAGAAACTGGAATTCATGATGAAGATCGCCTTGACTTACATAATGGACAACAAAAATAGAGGCCTGTAAACTTGGTGTTGGACAACCTTTTCAATGGGTAAGTTCTACACCATCATTTGGTTTTTCTCTTCCCATTACTCAAGCAAAGCATCATCTCATCGGAATTTCAAATTCTAAATCCAATCAATGCTACCCCAGGAGTTAGTTCCATTTCTCCATTCCCTAGTCTCCCACCACATCTCAATTCTTCTTTCCCCTTTCCTTCCAAACAGTCATCCCCTCCACAAGAGCTAACAAAAATACCCTCTCCTCCAAATAAACAAGAGTTTCTACCTCCTCCACCACCACAAAAAATTGCCAAATCAATTGAGTTACAATCCACTTCTCCTCTCGCATTCCCAAATCCATGTTGGGAGGATAAAATTCAAAATGCCAGTCAAGGAAAACAACAAAAAAAAATAAAATCCAAACAACGATGAAGAAATTAAAATTTCAAGAGTTGGGATCTTAAATTTGGGATGAAAAATATCCCCTTGATGGTTAAGCCTTTGAAGAGGTTGGAGTTGGAAAAAGTGATGGTTAGGACTTATTTTGTAAGAGAGAAGAAGAGCAAAATGAAGAAGCCAGATTAACAGTCATTTTTCTCAGAAAGTAGTGTCCATGTTGGCACTCTATTTGAAGGGAATGCTGATTCAATTCAAGTTGCACAATCAGCCATGGAGGAAGAAATCTCTGAAGAAGATCTTGCAGTCCCAACTTGTCCTCTAGAGCAGCAGATCGAAGAGTTTGACTTAACAAACTTCGTGCTAGAGGAAGAGTTCTATCAAGAGCAAGATTTTCTTCAAGTAGTAGAGGAGGAGAAGCTGCTCCAAATCCAAAAGAAGAGGAGCACATTCTAGCTGTGGAGGAGAAAATTGCAGATCCAAGGGCTTTGAGCACAAAGCAGGCTACAGGAGAACCTTCAGTTCTTCTTTCTACTTCATCTCTCTCAAGTTCTAGTGCTGAAGAAGAGTTTGATCTCTCAAACTCAATGTTTGAGGATGAAAGAAACCATGATGATCAAATTACAGATCAAGAGGACACCATGGAGGAAGTTGAACATTTGCAGCAGGACAACAATAAGGTAGTTTATCTGTCAGATTTGGAGGACTATTTTGATGAAGAAGAACTGGTTGAGTTTCCACCATTCTCTCTTTCATCATCCACATTCCAAACACCTGAGCCTACTGTCATGAAGGAGAGCACCCATTTGCAGCATTCTGCATCTTATAGCAGCTCTTTGGAACCAAGATTGGAAGATTTTAATCTTTCATGTCCTTCATTGGAGGAAGAGAAAGGGCAAAAAGGTTTTATCATTGCTTCCACATCATCCAATCAAGAGGGTCTATAAGAGAAATCCATTCTTGGAGTTGAAAATCAGGGAAATTGGCATATTCAAAGGACCATACCTTGCCCAATCAGGTATTTAGCTTTATTAGAGCCAAAGGAGAAGTCACAACCAGTCATGCTTGCTTCTAAGCATGAGGATGAGCTACAAAGAACCAAGGATCAGCTATTATACCTCTCCAATCCAGATGCAGAACAACTAAAAGAGGTATTGAATTTTCCTTCAGCTGATACCTTGATGATTTGGGTAGAAGACCAGCTTCTTGTTGATTTTCCACTCATCCAATCAGCCATGTTCAGTACCAAATCAGTTGCGTGGTTGCCAATTTTGAAGAAAGGAAGCTATTTTGCACAACTAGTTGCAGGGTTTGTTTAGCTCACCTTTGCTTCCAATTAGAGTAGAGTAGGTAGGTTTTCTTTCAGTAAAAGAAGTGCTTGTGCACACTCTGCATGTTCCATTTGGAGCATGTATGATTTTCAGTTTTGTACATAGTTTTGGTGTTGCTGGTTTTGCTCTTGCACAGTTCATTTTAGTGGCATTTTGATGAGAACAACTCTAAGTTCAGTGGAATTCAAGTGGCTCAGAGGGAAGTTTTCAAAGTTCAGATCAGTTTTCAGGCTTGCTTATGACTCCATGCCCAATGGATTGCTAAAAGGCCACTGATCTCCTACCTAACAGGCAGGTAATCCCGTTGAGTCGCCAAATTGTTGTATATATCTACCCCGGGTAAATATAGATAATGACACAAAGGAAATATGTCGGAGAGGTTCAAAAACCCGACACAAAGGAAATATGTCGGAGAGGTTCAAAAACCCGACACAAAGGAAATATGTCGGAGAATTTCAAAACCCGACACAAGGAAAATATGTCGGAGAAGTTCAAAACCCGACACAAAGGAATTTCGGGTTTTGGGTTTCGGGTTTCAAGAAACATGAGACATGAAGCATGCAAGATCGCAAGGATGTCCCGATGCTTGAGAGTTCTGCAAACCCGAAACACTACCTAGGCCAATCGGGTCTTGGATTCGGGAAACAAGTTGGGAAAGCATGGGGCGAAAACATGTCGAGCCACCTTCCAAACCCGATGCATATGCAAGTCATATTTCCGAACCCGAAACAAAGGAAATCTTGGAAATACCGGTGGAAGTGGGTTTCAGGAAAACACAAGCATCAAACACATGTCGAGGCATCCTCCAAACCCGATGCAAATGTAGAGGAGAACCCCGAACCCGACAGGAAGAAGACCCTGACACGGGAAATATTCAGATCGCCATAACTTTTCATAGGGAGCTCGGATTCACGCAAGGTTGGACTTTTGGAAAGCTTACAAGGTCCTCTACCCAACTACGACTGGATATCTTTAATTGGGTGAGAAAAAGTTCTTCAAAAAATGTAAAATACAGTTCGCCATATTTTGGGTTTGTTAGGGTTCTTACCTACCACCATAATGAGATGAGTTAGGTGCAGTCTGGAGGTGGTTGGGGCAGATTTCGAATTCCTCTCTTCTCCCTCTCTTTTTCCTCTTATAAATTGTAAGGAGGGATTCTTTCTAAAGGTTGGACATTTTTTTGCCCCTCCCTTCTTCTCTTTGGTAGGTGAATTTGTGGAGTTAAAACCTCCCATTTAAAACTGTAATGCAACTTTGCCTCTTGGCACCTTGTAGTGTGTTGTATCAATCTTTGGAGCAAATAATGCATGTCTGTGGATGATTCTCAACCCTCTCTATGTTCATTTGCATCCTCTTGATCTTTCACTTTGCAAATACAAGTTATCTCTGTGCATGATCTTGCATTGCATTTTTATGTTTTGTGTTTATTGGCAAGACAGGTGTTCTTCATTCCTCGGTGCATCACCTCTGTTAGTTTAGGTTTTATTTTTATGCATCTTCTTACCCTGTCTCCTTGGCAAGTTAGATTAGGTTTTGAGTAAACCCTCTGCATTTTTATGTGTGCTTCGAAGCAGAGGAATAGGAACCGGCCTTCATCCAGGAGAGCTTTTCCGATTTCGCAAGGTCCACACTTGGGAAAAGCTCCATGTTATGCAATCACACCTTTGAGAGTCTCAACCCATCGAGTTGCGAGACTTTCGGGGTGTCTTTGTGATATTTCATCAATAGGGGCATCAGGAGAAGAAAAATATTCAATCATTCTTTACTCCCACCTTAAGATCTTCTCCAAAAGAGGATATTTTACTCAATAGCCTATTCTTTCTTGGTATAAACTCCCTGAACCATGAGATGATTGAACAAATATGACTACCCTAGCCAAATTACGAGACATCCCCATGTCCCTTAATGTGTTCATGTCCATCCTAGGACCATCCATAATCTTATTCGAAGGAAGATACCCAATCCAAGATATATAAACCACCACCAGGAAATGTTATTTTCCCTTACGCGTTATAAGGAGTATAAGAAGGTCGAGTGGGAGAAATTGGAGTGGTTGGAAGGGAAATCCTTGTGGGTCTTAGAACTAATGGGAAAAAATACCTAGATCTGGAATCACTTTTGTGCCCTCTTGTGAAAGGTGGAAAATCCCTTGGGATGGGAACAGGTTGAGGTCCTGACAACTTGTGCTCCATCAAAGAATATTTTTTCGAGAAAGGGTTGAGGAAGTAAAATAGACTTACCTTTATAATTTGGCATACAGGATTTTGAAGAAATGAAGGCCCTGATTCCTCTTCATCTAGAATTATAATAGGGGGCTGAGAACTAGATTCTCTCCTTTTCCTTCTTGTTGATAGTGGTGGTGTTGTAGATTATTGAGATGACATAGGTCTTGTTGGACCTTTCTCCAAAGAATAAAGACATTTCTCTAATTCATCCATCTTACAAGAAATGGAAGACACAACATCCATCAATTTCTTATCATAGATCACATAAGGCTTAGAAGGAATCTATTTTTGAACAAATCTTTCATCACACAAGAAAGGGCATTCATATTCAGTTGCTCCTGCTACAGTAGGCCTTCTCTCAATCCAATTTATTTTCAACACCTCTAGCTTTTTCTGATTCTCCCATTAAAAGAGGTGATAATACATAGATTGAAATGCTGAAAAAACATGATTAATCTTGATTAACCTCAGCATGAGAGAAATATGAACCGCCTAGTGTGTCAAAGGCCCTTTGTTGTCCCCTAGGTCAGCTATCTCAAACAAATCCCTAACGAACGCTTCATCTGGGCGACAAGTCAAAAATCGATTCAAGTCCTCTGAAGATATTTCCTTCAAGCTTGTTGCTACCACTACCCTTTCCATCACACTAGAAAAGAAGTCTGCAAAAATCTATCACGTTCAAAGGTAAAGAAAAATGTATTTTAAAGGAGAGGTAGATGAGCCAAATTTATAGAAAGAACTATACATGTGAGTTGAACTAGACAAAATCATTTCCATTAAATGAGCAAATATTTCTTTCTCATCTCGCACAAGGGAGATAAATGTGAAGAAAAAAAATATCTTGCAAAAGGATGATAATCAACTTGACATGACACAAAATAGGTAGAAAACATCCAATTCTGAGCAATGCAGAGAAGAGTGTGTGTATCCGAGGGAAATATGTGAAAACTAAGAATGATTAACAATCACATCAAGCCATTCTAGGGGCACCCAGGAGTTATGGAAAGGAGTTTCCAAACTAACCTAGAAGAAGCCAACATTGATGATGTCGGGATAAATGATATAAGCATTTTATTTGGCACATAAGAATAAAATACACACACAGTAATATTTTTGATGCTTTTCTCCACTGGCATAATAAAGAATAAGATATTCCAACAAAAGAATAAAAAATATTCCTTGGGAACATCCGGTGAAATTTTTTAGATTTTTGGGGGGAAAAAACTCAAGGAATGAAAAAATAAGTTGTATAGATATGAGTTTCTAAATTTTTTTACGAGAAAGGCGTAAAGCGAGGGTGACCATTTTTCCAAGAACTTTTCGAGAAACCTATTAATTTCCTTAGCCTTCAAATTGAATCATGTCCAGATGGTCGCGAGCATACAACCATTGATAAACATTGAGACTAAAAATGAAACTTTCCCTTATTGATAAATTTGATGAGCCCTGAGTTAATTGTGTTAATCATGAGCATTGTTGTGTCTGATTTTAAGTTGAGATGTTTCAAGTAGATATTCATGTTCTTGTTGTAATATTATGTTAGGAATTCCTCTAAATCACACAAGATCTTATTCTTCTGGTAGTATTGTGGTAATTGCAATTTTGTTGTGAGAAGATATTTCATTTCATTGTGTAATAAACAATTTTAAATTCACTTTACTTCCATTTTGTTGATATAGGTTGTTTGTTAGTTTATGAGTGTATCTTAGGCGTGATATACATGGGATTCTTGATGTTTAATTGATTCCTTAACATGAGATTTTATGTTTAAATTATCAAAGAATATGTGGCTGTGTATCTCTGGGCTTCCATGGGTACACATCTTTTGGTTGAAGGTTCATTGCTGGTTATTTGAAGTTTTTTCATCATCTTGTTTGGTATATTTTCCAGCCTTTGTTAAAAGTTGCTAGAAATTTGGTATAATCAACTTTATCCTGCTTAATTCCTCAAAAAATCACATCCAAAAATGATAAATCCTACGTGAACACCCATGTTTTTTATGTGTATACTAATGTGCTATAATTTAACAAGAAATATGCAAAAGAAAGTGGGTTTTATTTCTGTCTCTAGTAACTGAACCTTATGCTAAAAGGCATCTAAATTTTCTAGGGTGACAACTCGTGAGAGTTAGATTATGTTGGATTGACTATGTCTTCTCAAGGTTATTTTTCAAATTCCCTAAAAATGAGATTCAAATATCACTGATCCATTCATTTCCCTTATAAATACAAGTTACAAAATAGGTCCTCTCACCCTGGTTGAAGGAAAAACCTAAAGTAGTAGGGTAGGTCAAACCCTTAGCACAATGTTATCCAACTTTTCCCAAGATCGAGTAACAAAGAGACAGTTAGATACCTCCCGACTACAAAATGATTCAAATTCTAATCTATCTTTCTCTAAGAATCTCGCTCAACCTGTTGATGCTTCTTGACTTCAAAGGAGAACCGATTTGGGTACCAAAATCAACCATCAAACTAAACTGGGCTATATTTCTATAAAAATCACCTACGAATCTTCCTTAATCCCTGAATTTCTTGATTGTTGTGTGAAGGTCTTAGAATTATGATTCCAACGAGACTAATTTTACCTAATTGCATTAAGGGATGAAAAATTTTTATGGGCTTTCGAGTGATTATAACTAATTTTTGTTTCACAAGTCTTTCTTGTCACGCGGGGTGACAATTAAAATTTTGGTTGAAAAGACAATTTAATAATTTTACTCCTTCCTCCAATGTTTTTTTTTGCTTATCTTTAAATGATTTTTTATTTAAAATTATGTGGGTTCATCATTATTTTTATTGCTTTTAACGAGGGGATCGATTTTCTTTAAAATAGTGCATTTGAGCCGGCTCAAAGATGCCCAAGATGGCTCTATTTTTACATTGTTGGGCTTTTCATTTGTATCGGTGAGCCACTAGATGTGTTGGCGAGCCATCTATTCACCTCAGACCCATTTCATTTTTACACCGGCCCCATTATCCACACTTCCACGTGGATATACCGGTGACCCTTATTATCTTGTGTCGACCCCAATGCGGCCAACTTACCTTGCATTCACGGGCCACATGCTTAACACTAACTTGTTTGCTAAACTCCTGCTCTACGTGGAGGCCCCACGTAACTTTGGGGTGTCCTCTACTTTTGACCCTTTTGGAGTTGTGCCGAGGGGCCACGTGGAGACGTCTACGGTCTTATCTCACCGTGTTGTTCGAGCCATCGCCATGAGACTCGCCGTGAACTTGGATAAGGGCATGAAGAGTTATGTCATCTGCCATACCTTCAAACTTCAACTCGGTCCAATTTATTGCAAAATACACATGAGCTCCCCATTTTGTGGCCCACTTGGCATGACTATGTGCTTTGCCGAGCTCACTCGGCTCTCCATTCTCTTACCAGATCGGTGGGTTATAAGCTCGTGTATGTATAAGAATGGTTTAACCTTCATTCCTAAGTCCCGCCTCGTTCAAAAGAAAAAAATGGTTCACTACATGGATTTGATGTTCATTTTAGCTTAGCCTCTCGAATGCGTTGCATACGGTCCTTGGAATTCGATGACTTGATGATATTTTCCAATTAGGGAGATTGACCATGTTTGTTGATTTCGTCGGTGTATAAAAATGAGCTCAACCACCGGCCAATGGCTCGAGTCCACACTTATGGTATGTTCCCCTTCTAATACAACTGGAAAAGAGTTTGATCGCTTATCATGGATTGTTTCTCCCAACAGGTGAACTTGAAAAATCTAATTGCAAAAGGAGCTTGGCCGATCTTTACACAACTCGAGTGGAACATGTAGCTCGACACTGATGAAAATGGGTTTGGTCATGACCATTAGCCTGTCTCTTCCAATGAGCCCGATATTTCGAAAGTGGCTCGATCTGCACTCATAAAAAATGGGCTTCGTCAATATGGGAACAACTTGGCCTTTAACTTACAACTCACCTATAATCAAACTAGCACGATGTAATCCCTTGATACAAAATTGGTTCTGTTCTTCCTATAAGACAGCTTGATTTCATATCAATAAAACTCGGTGTTTAAAAGCAACTTCGATGAGCTATCCCTCGAGCTAAAAAACTCTCCATTCAACATTTATACCTTCCTTAAACATTTTATGGAATTGTTAGATTTCCTACGTACTTTGAAGCTCTGTGGAGATATTGGGGAAATTTCTAGACAAAAGATCAAATTTGTCATTCCTTCTGCAAGTAGATCCCTATCATTGAGGTAATGCAATATTTCCCATTATCCGATTTCACAAGGGGAGTAAAATAGGATAACAAGTACAAGAGTAGAAAGAATGCTACAATGAATATTGGGTGAACTCAAGAGTGTGAGGACTAGACTTGGAAGTTGTGGAGGAGGATAGTAGATGAGGTATTGAGGATCTAAAAGCATAGATAATTGATGAAGGATACAATATATATGTTAGTGAAAAGTGGCATCCAAGATCCATATCTCATGAGGAACAAATATCATAGATGAATATTTTCTGCTCTTTTGGGAGGTCCTCCTTAAGAGAGATGAAGTACAAGAGGGATGTGAAAAATAAGAGGATAAGATCCAACTCGAGTGGGAAATGAAATAGGAGAGATTGTGTGAAGATTATGCCAACAATGTACAAAATATGGAGAAATAGAGTTTTTGGTGTATAGAAACTAAAGCTTTATGTGTAGGGGAATTTTCTATAAATGCGGTAGGAAAAGAAAGCGCATAGTTGAATGTTTAGGGATATCCCGAGAATGAGAGAAAGGTGTATAGGAGTAGGCATGCATAAACTAAAAAAAGGATAAAAATAGAAATGCAAAATCACATGACAAAAGAGAAGGCGATGAAGATTGAAAATGGACCTCCATAGGAGGAGAAGTGAAAAATATTTTGCACAAGGTGTAAAACCAAGGGAAAGTGTTGCTTGGTCATGGTGGATAGTGGAACCACTAAAAACTTGGTGGTGGATGGTCTGGTTTAAAAGTTGGGGTTAGAGAGCAAGAGGCATCCCAAACCATATAAAAGTGACATAGTTGATGGAAGGCTAAGAGGAAATTTTTAGGGAGTAATGTGAAGTGGATTTGAGGATTAGAGGATTTAATGATCACGTGATGTGAGAAATCCCATCGATTGATGACCGTCATGTCCTAATGGGTAGACCATGGCAATATGACTATGGGGTGTTTTATGATGTGAGATAAAACACAATGAGGGTAAAAAGGATTATAAGACCTTCAATGGTTTAATATTGCAAGAGGAAGGCATAGAGCACTAGAGTCACATGGGAGTGCACAAAATTAGTCGACAGGAAGACCACGTGACAAAGAAATAGAGTATTACACCAAGGACTATGGAGAATAAAATATCAAAAGTTGCACGAGGGTGAAGGATGAAGATGACATAACCCAATAATGTGTTGTGATGCAAAAATATACAACATAAGGAAAAGGAAAAGCATGAAGAGTACACTTTAGATCTATGAAAATGAACAAGAGTATTACGCCAAACATAGAGGTGGATAAAAGATAATATGTGAAGGTCGAGGAAGATGGCCTAAGATCACAACTAGAGGTGATATAGAAGGAATGGATGTAATTGTATAGATCCCATTTGATAAATGGGTGAAAGAGATTGCGTAACTAAGTGAAGAAGAGTGTTCCAGAGTGGAGACCTTAATTTAAGAAAAGGAAGAATGTGCAAGTAAAATTGTGTGTGATAATTGATACACATTTCCAAAGGGAGAAAAAAAAAAACAAGTTCCCTCAAAGGAAATAGAAGAAGAGTTAATGGTGAAAACGTTGTGGTATTGCATTATGAGAATACGCGAGTAGAGATCCATATAAATCTCGAAGTAAAGCATAGATAGGAACACACGAGTGTTGGTTGATGTAGAAGTTGGAAGGAACTATGACATGAGGTTGATATTTCCTGAAGGTAACAACACAACATCCGAGTGGTGAAGGTAGTTTTGCATGAAAAAAGATCTTTGCAAAAAGAGGGATGATGGAGAAATAGATCTAAGTAGGTCTCATAAAAGGAGGTGAATAGGAGGTCACCAAGAGATATGTGTGTAATGAGAATTTTTCAAAGTCAAAAGAAGAGAACAAAAGGCATGTATTTATAAAGTAGGCCATGATGAAAGGAGATAAATGTGTGGAGAGGAAGAATATGGACTTCCATGAGAGAAAGCATAAGGGGTGCACAAAATAATCTAGGAGTTGAGTGCATAAGATAATTATGTTTACATCATTTTAAGATTAATAGATTGTTATGGAATGAAAAATAACTACAAATGAATGCAAGGCTCACTATAGGGGTGATTCGATTAATTATCTTCCAATATTAACCATATAATATCAAAACAATGTATTGATGATTACAAATAGTGTTTACAATGTGTTATAAGCTCAAATATACAAGAAGAGAGATGCATTTAGCTATATATAGGGCGGTGTAGAAGATATTTGGGTGCACATAATAGATAAATTGGGGGTAATAAACCTACGAGATGCTTCATTCTAGAAAATGTAACTTGAAACTACATTCATACATAACTATACACCTTTTTCATGATCAGTTGTACATTCAATGACCTATTGTATGGTCTTTGACCTTATTGTAATGAGGTTATGCAACATGTTGGTGCCCTTTAGTGGTATAGAAATATGTCTTAGTGTTAAATCCTAAGTGTTGCGATATCAAAACCATCCAAATGTAACTCAATGTTAGAACGTAATATTAAGTGCCTATAAACCTTAGTTTATAATTAAATAATTAAGAATATTTATATTCTTAATTATTTAATATAAACTAAGTTTTTTTATGTTTAATTGATTATTATTAATCAATATTTAAATCGGGGTGCCTTTTTATAAAGTCACATCCTGTCACTTAATTGGTTCATGACCCGTGGGGTCAAATAAATATGATCATGTGGCATGATCGTGGTTGTTCACATAGTAATGCGGGGCATGATCATGGTAATTCGAATACACATAGTGAATTGGTGGAGAGGAGCAGGAGGGAGATTTACTATAATATAATAATGTTTCTCGATAAATGGAATATCTCTTTTCATTGTGGTTTTTACCCCTCGGGGGTTTTCCACATAAATTTTGTGTCACTATTATTTATTTTGTTATTGCATAGTTTAAATGTTATTCACTAATGTTTATTGCAATATATTAATTGGTTAATCTAATCCTCGTCTAAACATGGTACCAGAGATGAGTTAAATTATTTAATTAACCAATCCAGTGTGTCGGTTGGGTTGGTTGGTTAGTTGGGTAGTTTGAAAATATATGTTAAATACCCCCCTTCCTCCTTCCCTCACAACATTACATAGGTTAAAAATATTTCAAGCCTTCCAAGTTATTTATGTACGGTGATTGGTGAGAGCTTGCTCAAGACCTACAAATAAAAGGTAAGGGTTAAGTTTGTTTGAAATATTTTATTATTTTCCTATAGTTTCTAAAGTGTGCAAGTGAAAATAAATATACGAGTGAGATACAAATCCATGATTATAGGAAATCAATTTTTCCTATTGGCTCAAGTTTCACTCATGTCCCCGTGTCCTAGTGTGACCCCGACAAGTTCAAATTGGCATTTCATCTATGTTCTTTGAAAAAGGTATTATTAATGTCATAGGAACCCTTTAAATAATAAGGGTTGCATTTAAATTTTAAAACTATAGTATAAAATATTTATATTAATGTTTTGAAACTATAAAACTATAGGTTAAAAACACCTAGAATTTGTATTATAGAATAAAACTATAGTTTATATCAAATACTATAACATATATTAAATAAACTAAAGTTTTGTTAGGGACCAAATTAAAACTTTATGCTACCAATGCTATGTATGTGTCCCCCTTCATACTCCACATTCCATTTCTCTCTATGGGGTGGTCGCTGCCCGCTCTCACCCACATTAACCATACTATGCCACATGGTCCCTCTTGGCCAACCACCTCATCTCCACCGAGACTTGGAAAAATTTGGTTATGGCATATTATTTTGGGACTTTAGTCCCACATTTAATGTGGATGGCATGAAACATGGGTTTATAACCCACACCGATCGCAAGTTGTAATGTGAATTTGGTCACATTAGCTATGTTGTTTTTAGGAGTCTTCTACATTGGTCGTGACTTTCTTGTTGTGTTTGTTCCCCCACTTGAGTCGTGACTCACTCGTGTGACTCGTTATGTTTGAGCCCTCTAGCTTTTACGTGTGTCTCGTCGTGTTGCTTGCAAGTTTGATAGTTGGTTACCTAGTTTATTTTGAATTACTTGGAAAAATTAATATGTGAGCTTAGGACCCATCTCGGTGCTGTAGCTCGCCCGGCTCGGCCCCTAGCTCAACCTCACTAAACTCCTCAATGGAGCTAAGCTCCTATTTTTTTATACGTAGACATTGTACATTTTTTTGATTTTGTTAATCGGATTGTTAAATTGTTTTTCCTATCCAATATTGATTTTTTTCAAATTTTTTGTTTTGTATTAGATAAGGAAGTTTTAAAGGAGAAATAATGTATTTTTTATGACAATCAAGTAAGTCATTGTTTTTCTTGCAAAACTAAAAAAAATCACTTACATTTTAAAAAAATTGCCTTATAATCAAACTAATATGTTGTATGTATACAACACTTGTTTGATAGGTCTATTTTCTACAATAATAAGGAAAATCCATCGAAATACAATTTGCGTACTTTAAACAATGATAAGGGGAATTTTTAAACTGTTATTACTAAAAACCTCGTTGTTCTCATTTGTTGAAATTATTTAAGTAAAAATGGGATCTAATAATTTTACGATTGACAAATCGCAAATGTTGAATGAAAATAATTACAACATCTAGAAGATAATATTGAAGGTGAAATTCATGGCTCACAAGTTCTATATGGTTGTGAACTGCATGCGTACGAAGAAATCTTTGACCAAAATACGAGTGATAAAGGACAATGTAGTTGCATATCAATAGAAGGTGCATGAGGCAATGTCCATTATATTGCAGAGCATGCAAGATGACTTCCTTCTTCACATTGGGAATTAGGAAATTCTGAGTGAGGCTTGGACATAACTAGAATCAATGCATGAAGGTACATGATTATCAAAAATTATAAAATTGATTCTTTAATTGATAGCAAATCACATGAAGGGAGATGAAAAGGTAATCAATTTTTTAGCAAAAATAAAAAATATTAAATCTCAGTTAGATGGATGTAACTATAATTTAATTCAAGATAAATTATTGTATTTCATTATTCAATTGAACATACATGAAAGATTTATAAATTTCATTTCAATCTTGAATTCTAAATATCAAACTAAGAAAGAAATCCTTGATTTGCAAACTCTGAGTGCTCTGTTTGATCTAGGAAGAGCAAGTTATGAATAATTTTGATTCAAAAGAGAATCCCACTAAGGAAATTCTTGCACAAAAATATAAGAATAATCCATATATATTCAATAAGAATAAAATAAATCTTTTAAACCCCTAATAAAGATTAGAAATATTTAAATTTAAGAGTAAGTTTTGATGGTAAATGTCATAAGCATGTGGAAAATTTGGTCATAAGAAATTTTTGGCTCTCGAAATTCACCCACTGGAGGAAGGGGCTTCACGGTGAAAAGGCCAAGTGATGAATGGAGATCCTTGAGATGTGTCATTTTGTAGCTGGGGAAAGGTCTCCTGCATGGTCGCTTGCCCACCCCTTCCCGAGCGGTTGATGGGGAGGCACTGGGAAAAGGGTATAGCTGTAGTCCCCCTTCTTTTGACTATTCCCAAGACAAGATGAGAGGACCCAAGAGTGCAATAAGGGAAATATGGAAGTTAGGGCACGGAGTCGAATGGTACTACGAGAACTCGAAAAAGGGGAAAATCGGGTGGGTGCGACCACTAAATACAACGCTCACTCGAGAGAGTGGTCACAAAATGTTGTAAACACCCAAGGACCCGATGCAGATTATAGAGGGAAGGTATTAATTTGACACAAGAAATTTTGTCCCAAATTTTGATGATCAAATCAATAATAAAATCTGATGGAGGTCAGATGTGAGAACAAGATGGTTATATAGAGTGAATAATGTGTTCTCTAGGCGGGTCGGTTTGGTATGAACAAAGTGATCTAAAGCCGACGAGATGAGTTATGGTTTTGTTGCAAATTTGTAAGATTTTTTAGTGATGATGGAGGGAGCTTCTATAGAAAGGAAAGGGGAAAAGGGGGAAATAGCCATGAAAGAAACTAATGGGAAGTAAGAGAAACAAAACCCAACCGTTGTCTATTTATGTCACTTTGCGTGAATTCTAGCAAGGGAAATGAAAGAGCTCTTTGAAAATAACATTCCATGTAGGGAAAGATCTGGGCACATCAACATCTAAATTCCTTACAATCCAAATTAGTACACTGAGGTAAGATCAAGTGACAAAATGTGCACGATGATCTAAGTGGTGTAAAAATTGGTATCTCCAAACTATGCAAACCACATGCTCAGAAGTTTGTTGTTGAGAAGATTCAAGTGAGTTAATGATTATCTATGGATGATATTGGAGAAATTAGATAGATTTCAAGACTAAGCAAACAAGTACATGCTGCAAGAGGAAATAAAACACCAAATAATGGATAAGTGTCAAGAAGGTAGAGATCAAGAAATTGGAAGAGGGCATTCATCTTGTGAGGAAAATGTTCGAGATAAAAACACAAAACATACAAGATGAAATAAAACCTCAGCAAGAGCATATGGACAAGGAGATCTTAGTGTCAGTAAAGCACAATATGCAATAGAGAAGTATTTTAACGAGCTAAAAGCGAAGCATAATCCAAGGGGGAGCTACTAGTGAACAAGAAAATCAGTTTTGCTGCGATGAGAGTCGAGAGAAGATGGAACACAATCCTAGGGGGAGATTTTTTAATAGATTATGATTAAAAATTAGTATCATCAGCTCAGTTAGAGCATTGCCACGAACATACCAAATCACGTGGAGCAAAATCATGAGCCAAGGGGGAGCTTTTTAAGGTAAGAACATGATGAATCTATCTTACCAATATATTCAACCTTACACGACATAGTTGGTCCTTTGTCATTATTTTCAAAGGGGGGAGAAAATGAAGTCAGAAACCAACTAATCACATTTCAAAAGAGGAGAACAGAAACCATGATTATCAATGTTTTTTCCATCAACCGTTATAGGTTTCGGGTGTTTTTCCATCAATGAGAAAAGAGGTATATTGTTGGACCTTTTTCATTTGTTATATGTGTTGTCATTGATGTCAAGCTAAATCAGTTGATGTCAAGTTACATTGATGGAAAAATGAGTCAATTTGGTAAAGTGAGTAAGTAATGAAGATGAAGGTTGATTGGTAGTGCCAGCTCACAGAGAAAACAACTCAGGAAAGCATATGGAGAAGGTTGAAGATTGAACTAAGTGACTGCATGATAGTGGTATTGAAGGATAAAAAATGTTTCATTAGTATGCAATAGCCTCATGAAAGTGAATTGGGTATTCAGAAGTCAAATAAGGACATTAAAGGTCAGTTAGATGTGAAATAGGCTTTAGATTATCAAAGATAGGACCTAAGGGAATTATTCATTTTTGGGCAAGCCACGAGAGACAAAGAGATATCCACAAATACTAGAGATTACCGAAAAGGTAAAAAAATAGCCCTTTGGAGTCGAGAAGAGGTCAAGGAGAAGATTTGAACAATGTAAGTAAATTTGTAATTAAAAAGGCAAGTTGCGGAAGGTGTGTAAAGTCCGCGAGAAAATGAATGAAGCCACCAAAGAAAAAGGAGAAAAGAGACAAGTGCGGAAAGGAGAAGGATAGAAATCCATGTAAGACCAGAGAAGATGCAAGTAAGGAGAAAATTTACGAAGAACTAAGGAATGAAGATAGCCACGAAAGACTACAGAAGCCACCAGATAAAGGGAAGTCAAGAGGAAGCCACACATAAAGGAAAATCCACAAAGAACAAGAAAATTTACTAAGGAAGAAATCCACACACATGAAAAATCCGAGAGATGAAAGGATGGTGTCGCGGATGCAAAAAAATGTTTCTAGAAGGTAGCGAGAGCCGTGCATAAGGAACAAGCCACAAAAAGGTGAAGGACAAGGAGTAATAGTCATGAGACATTACAGAAGCCGCGAGAAGCATAGAAGAATCATAGATAACGAAAAGACGCGAATGAAGGAGAAATGTCACATACCAAAGAGAGACACCATGATACAAGGGTAAATATATTAAAAATCAAAGAGAAGCCACAGATCAAGAAAATATGAACTAGAGATGAATTAAGAACAATTAGATAGAGTTTAAATTGGAAGAAGTAAGAGTTTGCATGTGAATCAATGGTGATTTGATTGTCTAAAGATTATGGCTGCGTGTACAACTAGAACTCCACATTGAGTGGTGAAATATCTTGTTTGATTCTTAACATTTAATTTTCTTTAACTTGGTGGAGTCAAGTTTCATCTTCAATGAAAACTCCTGATTCCAAGTTGAAATAAAATATTGGAGGAGAAAGGATCTTGTCTAATCTAGATCATGAGGAAATCCTAATAATAAAAGAAATATATTTGTAGAAGTTGGCTAGTAAATTGGTTTGTCGGATGCATGCAAAAGGAGGAATCGATCGAACAAGGAAAGAATAAAATCTAGACTCAGCTGGAAACATTTAATGCACCAAATTTTCAGGCAACAAGGAGAGATTACATGACACGCAAAATAAAATGCGAATTGATCGATTGGCTATATAGAGAAAATTTGAGGCCATTGCAAAGTGTTTTTCAAGGATAAAATAAGAAAATATTGTTGAAGGAGTAACACAAAGAAAAGGTTGCTCGATAGAGAAAACAATGCATTCGAGTTGAAGAAGCAACCAGAGTGAAAGGTGGAAGGAGTAATGCAAAGATGAGAGTAGAGTCTAAAAGTTTGATCAGATGCATTACAAGAACACTCTCATGAGCTTCAAAGATGAAGAAATGAAGATCTGAAAAGAGAGGGAGTCGAGATGAGAAGCAGAGAAAAGAAAGAAAAGATAATTGCATGACGTGGATTTTACGAAGAAGAGCAATGAGAAAGCGAGGACATGGTCATTGCAGAGAGGAAGAAAGAACACATGATAGAATAACAAGGATCTAGTACAGAGAGAGAAAGATAAGAATTGTGTGTTGAAAGAGAAAGAACTATTAGATGAAGAACTGATGAGCAGAGAAAAGAAGAAAATATGATACGTTGGATGTGAGAGAGGAGAGACTAGAAAAGAGGTAAAGAAAACATTGCATATCTAACTTTGCAGAGTGTTTGTAAAAGAGTGAAACAACAAGGTGATCATAATCTGTTATATGTGCAACATGGAAACTAGATGATCAAATTTGTATGAACATAAGTCTAAGTTGTAGCTTAGTAGTCTTAAGGGGTTGTAGCCTCCTTCTAGGTGGGTGCCTACATAAGATCAATTGTAGATAATTAAATTAGGGGTTGGTGCTCCTTGTGAGGTTGGTGCCTTGCTAAACAAATATCTTGTGATGTGTTATATTCACTTTTGTCCTTTTTGTGCGTAATATCAAAAGAGGTGTAGGGTTTGGAGCTCCTTGTTGGGTTGGTGCCTCACTAAACAAATCTTGTAAGATGTGTTATATTTTTATGATTCCTTGCTTTTAGTAATATAAGCAATAGTTTTAGTGGGTTTTTGTTTCAAAAGGGTTTCCCACATTATATTTGGTCTCCTCATGTGAATGCATGTGTATGATTCTAATTCTTATATTCTCGTGATAAATATTACATGCTTATAACAATCAATGATAGTTAACATGAGATGCGGGAAAGAAAAAGGAAATTAATTGCAAGTTTCAATCAACACCGATTCGACCCCCTTTTCAATGCATGAAATATGTAACATGAGATACCCATGGAACATCTCACAAGAAACTAACTCTTACAAATACACCCTTACCATGTAGAAATTAGATGGCATAATGGTAATCACCACATAAAACTGAAACAAAATATATATTCAGTAAAACCTTGTCAAAAGCAGAAAACTCCACTAACTAGTGTATTACAACCAAAAAGGACAAAGGATTCTCCACTAGAGTAAAATCTCTAGAAAAATAAACCACATGACAACACAAAAAAATACGAATCAACACACATTTCTAGATGCCATGCGAATCAACAAAAAAATGTCGATTAAGAATATAGATGCGTACCAAAAATTTTCATCCCCAACAATGACGCAAGAAAATGTGTTGG
This sequence comes from Taxus wallichiana var. yunnanensis, assembly GCA_018340775.1. Lineage (NCBI taxonomy): Eukaryota > Viridiplantae > Streptophyta > Pinopsida > Cupressales > Taxaceae > Taxus > Taxus wallichiana. The sequence goes on from CM031239.1 coordinate 315,218,733, forward strand.
CTCCCAGAATCACACCCCTTGGGGGAAGGGGGATTCACGGTAGAAAGGCCAGGTGACAAAGGAGACCACCGAGATGTGTCATTTTGTAGCCGGGGAAAGGTCTCCTCTCGTAGCTCACCCACCCTTCCTAAGGGGGTGATGGGGAGGTACCCAAACAACGGTGTGGCTGTAGTTCCCGATGCTTTTGATCGTGCCCAAGTCGGGAAGAGATGACCCGGGAGTATGGTCGAGGTAAATATGAAGGTTGGGTCACATAGTCGAGAATAGTACTTTGGGAACTCCAAAAGGGAAAATCAGAAGTGGGTGTAGTCACTAAATACAACGCTCACTCAAGAGAGTGGTCACAAAATCTGCAAACACTGAGGACCAGATGTAGACCACGAGAGGGTAGTTATTAATCTGACCCAAGACATTTTTTCCCAAAGTTCAATGATCAAATCAATAATAAAGGAATTTGGGTTAGATGTGAGAACAAGATGGTTATATCGAGTAAATAATGTGTTCTCTGGGCGGGTTATTTTGGTATGAAAAAAGTGATCTAAATCCCATGAGATGAGTTATGGTTTTATTGCAAATTTGTATGAGTTTTTAGTGAGGATGGAGGGAGATCCTATAGAAAGGAAAGGGGGAAAAATGGGGAAAAGAGATATGAAAGGAAATGATGGAAATTAAGAGAAAGAGAAACTTAATTGTTGTGTGTTCATGTCTTTGCATGAATGCTAGAAAGGGAAATGAAATATCCCTTCGAAAATAAAATTGCATGTAGGGAAAGCTCCAAGCACGTCAAGATCTAAATTCCTTACAATCCATCTCAGTACACACGAGGCAATATCATATTATATGAGATCATGCTAAATAGTATAAATCAAGGGACCCCAAGGAAATACAATTTATACCCCCAAGCCATACTCGGTCCATGAAGAATTTTACGAGGCTTGAGAAATGTGGCTTTCAATTACCCCTAGAAAACATCATATACTTACACCTTTCCTAGATGAGATCCAAGTGAGCATGGGATATGTTCATAATCGAATTATAGTCATGACCCACAAAGAATTATAATGAAAGACACATATCATTCCCACCCAACATCATTTTGTGACAAAAATAAAGAGAATAAACATGAATTCAGACAAATTTATCAGATACAAACCATTAAACATAGGAAAATACAAGGGAAACATATATTGATGCTCTCAAAGTCTATTAATGATTGTACAATATGTAATCATCATAAAAAAATTCCCAATAACTGGTATAGACAGAGAAAAACCTTCCTCATGACCAATCCTTTTTCTCGGTTCACAATGCCACTATGAATTTCCCATGAAATTTTTCCTCCCCAAGGATCTCCCGCAAAATTTTCCTCTCCTCCTCTAGAATCCCCCTCTTTTTTTCTTTTTATGCTTCCATATATAGATCATTTTATCTTCTTAGGGTTTTAGGGAATATTCCTCAGATACCCATACTAAGTGTCACTACTTTTAACTACACAGGCCACCATGAAACCACAAAAACTATTCGCAAACGAGTGCGGTTGTGCCAATTGCCACCGTGTCTTGTGTACGTCATTTGATGACATAGCCAGATATTTTCCAGGTCATATCATATTTAACACTTAAAATATTCCACATGTGTACAATCATGATGTGGCCAAAAATATTAATGTGACGAGACATTCTCGAATTGTGTGGGTAGTTAATCCTTCTCTAGCGACACACTCCCCATAAACAATTTAATCTTTATTTAAATTCCGCATGTACCAAAAATTGAAATTTGATATGGCATTAATAATGGAATGATTTTATTTGCCACGTCAATGCCACCACCATGCCTATTTAAGCGGTCTATCAACTCCTTCCCTTCGTCACCTATTTAGTTCAAAAATTTTCTATACGTTTTTCCATTATCATTTCTTTCCTATTTTCTTCAAGATTCTCAGCAAATGGCTTCATATTTCCTTAGTGTGAATCCTTTAGGGGAGGATCTAGCCCATATGGGTCAATTTTTTCAACTCTCAAGGCCCAAGAGGCCCTAATCTACCAAGTCTTTAGTGTCCCTAATACCAGAGAAAAATCCCGGGATCGCCTCCTTCAGCCTACCTTAGTACTATCTTTCATAAACCACATGGATGAAAGGTGTCCTTCTTTCTCCATTTTTAGACCCTACATTTTCATTCATCAGTGCATCTAGAGTTTCAATTGAATCTTGAGGCCTTAAGGAATCATTGGTCTCACAATTTCCCTCATGTCCATGAAAACCATTGGCACATGATGAAATATTAATATGCCCCCTCTCTTTTGGAAATAGAGCTCCAGTTCTCCACTCAACCTTAGGGAGAGAATTGATGAAGGTCTATCATCGGGCGGTCAAGCTAGTGGATTAGAGGAGCAATTGGCTACCCTAGAATCTACCATAGAGGATGTTCAAGTAGTGATTGGGATACAAATGGTTTTGTCTCGGAAGATACGTGCCCTTTTAGGTGTCTCAACTAGTGGAATCATGCTCATTATAGAGGCCCACTTGACCGAGAGGTCGACCTCCCAAGTCATACAACAGAGGTGGGCTCACTTTTCCTTAATGGGAAAACAAACCTAAGTTTAGGAGAGGAGTTGGTGGGCATTACGAGGCGGGATGAAGGTGAGCATATATGTACTTGTGTGAGAAAGGGATATCAAAAGACTTGACAGGGGCCATATAATTTTTGTTCGATGCCGAGGCCCATGATGACTTTATTCGGTGCCGAGACTAGCTCCTAAAATGTGTCCCCTGCATGTTTGAGGAAATGGAGATCTAACCATATAACCACTATAACTATGTATTTGTTAAGTGTATCCAGTTTTATCATTTTGCTCATATAATACTTATATAGTGGAGGGATAGGACCCCATAAATAGAACCCCCATTTTGTTACTATAAACGTTGTTTCGGATGTTCTTCTATGTATGTGTAGTTATTCATTTTCAATCAAACTTTCACATTTTCTTGTTTTCCAATCTTGAGCAATATGAACATCCTTGAACAAAACATTCCATTTTACCTTCATTACTTAATGCATCACAATTAAATTTATAGATCATGGGAAAGAGAAATAAGTCTTCACTAATCTGCTCATCCTTACAAACTCGAGAAAAATTATACCTTTGTTCTTATCATGTATTAATTTCAAGTTAGCGAGATCAGGTCCGAACAACATTTATCAAGCCTAGACACAAGCAAACTGAGCCCAGGTCTCGAAATGTAAATTATTTTAAATGACCAAATAAAAATATTTTCTCAGAAATCGGGGAGAAGCTACCCTCGGACTATTCCTGGATGTGACCCAAAAGTAGAAAATATGTGTTCCCCTTTTTTACAATGGGGGGTATAAATGAATCATTGTTCCGAGGGAACTTGTCAATTTACTTATCAACTTATGTCACATTGTTCCGAAAATAGCTAACCTTTGGGATTTGGGGTTAAAATTCATTCGTTACCTTTTCACTTTGGCCAAGGACACCCAAAATCTCGACCTTATATTACCAGATCAACCTATCATATACCAAAAACTTTAAAGTACTACCCATGATGAAGGCATAACCTATTGTAAAATCATAAATCTAAATTCAACACTTATGATATCCTAAGGGATATATTTTAGAATTAAGTCCCATATTGATCCATCTCCTTCGAGAAATTTTCTAATAATGAAAAAAATGGTCAAACTCGGGACAAATATATTTGTGTACCAATGAGAAAGAATACTATAAAGTAAAAAATAAGAAAATTTTCAAAAACCAAAAAGGAATTAAACAAGACCAAAAAAATTCAAAATAAGAATAAGAAAACTAATGTTGTTTATTTGTATGTTTCCTTGTCACACTGCAAAATAAAATGAGTGGGTATTAGATAGTGGTGCCTCTAGGCACATGACTTACAAGTTTGATATCCTAACTGATCTTAGAGAATGTAATTATCTAATCTATTAGGGTAATCATTCCATTCTCTATGTTTAGGGTGTTGGTACCCAGATTAGTCCCACCTTAAAATCCAAGTAGAATCAACAGACTAAGCGGGATGCATAGAGAAAGACAAACTAGGATTTGAGTCATTTTACGGATCGGGGATGGATATGAAAATCTCTTTTTAACTCAGCCTTAGTGAATATTGGATAACACCTCCACTAAGGGTATGACCTACCATGCTACTTCGGGTTCCGCCTACAACTGACAGGGTGAGAGGACCCATTTTGTAACCTATATTTGTAAAAGGGACGAATATAACAACAATATTTAAACTCACTTTCTCGGGGATGTGAAAATGTAGCCTCGAAGACATTTCCAATGAAAACATCATCTAACTCTCACGAGTTGTCACACTAGAAAATGTAGATGTCCTCTATGGAAAGGCTTAGGTTACTAAAGACGGTCATAATTCGACTTACTCCTACATATGTCGGATAAAGGATGGGAAAATTTAACAAATCTCCTTAGCATTTATTGAGAAACAATGCGAGGAATGGTGATTAAAGTGGATCGATTGTTATTAGTTGTGATTTATTGTTTGGGGAGTTAAACGGGACAAGGTTGATTATACAAAGAACTCAAATGAACCTAACAAATGTTGCGAGATACTTTCTCTTGATGTAAAATATGGATCACATAGCTGAGTTGTTTCTTTAACCAAAAATTTTATGCTCACGGAGGCCGAAGAGCACGAGGATTTCACAAAAACTTTGAGAATTCACACACAAACGCTCATGATAAGTTCTCAATAAAATATTAACAATATCGATCAAATACGCTCCATATGCACTCGGGAATTGACAAAGATCCTAGAATCAACAACTACAAATTGACTTTAAAACTATTTACCACACTATGAAGGAAAGATCCATCAATCGTGTAATTTCAGTTACTAAATTGTCACTATTTTAGCTAAGGATTTGTGTAATTCAAAGAGATTAATTAGTATAAGATTACAATTGAAATGTAGATAGTGGATTCAAAACAATTCATCTTGAGCAAAGAAACAACATTCGTGAGAACACACATGATTATTTCAAAAAAATCCAATCCTTCAATAAGGGGACACAAATAACTATGACCTCAATATTTTCCAATGGTTGTACAGTGAAATCATCTTAGCGAGAAGTTTTTGGGAACAAATGACTAACTAAGTTTTCTCAAATTGATCCAATTTTTACAAGTACAAACAGGTTATGTCCTTTTTTTCTATAAAGCTTGGAAAATTTTAACCTCCCCCTATGTGAGAGTGTTCTCATTGCATTTATACAATTTCACTTGCTCAATCATTCTCATTTCTCCCCTAAAAACATGAATCTCTTAGAGAATATTCCTCTTTACTGATAGACATTTTGATTTATTTTTACTCTATTTAAAATATCTTGTCTTATTTTGTGATTGTTTAATTTTTTTATCTTTTTCCAGTAAGAATTCCCTTTTGATAGTCCACAGGTGCCTCTATATGGATTGATGTGATATGCAATCCTTTTCATCTTTTGAGAATCAACTTGAGAAAAACATAATAATGTTGGTGTCTTTTAGATAAAAATATCCTCACATGGATCCTATCACATCAATTAAACATATTTTGTTGGATAATTCCAATCTCCCTCAAATTTATTTCATTCGTTTGATTTGAGAGAAAGATTTTTCTTCATTTGATGGAAGTGATTCTTCTCTACTCAACTTATCGCACCATTATAAATTCAACTCTATTTTCTCCCCAATATGCATCCTTTTTCTATTCTTGAATGTGAGGGATTACTGCAAAAATATTTGTTGGTGCAATGGCGAGGGTAGTTATGGAGAACAACTTGAAGGAAATATCTTTAAAAGACATAAATTAAATCTTTGATATAGCTGGTCCAGATGAATCCCTTTCAGGTCAGTCATGGTGAAATCCCGGACCCAAGTGATAGTAAAGGGCCTTTAACAAATCGGGATGTTTGGATCTCCATTCTTCTTAGGTTGATCAAGATTAATCCTATCTTCTCAGCCTTCCAATCTTTGTATCATCATCTCTTTCGGTGGGAACACAAGAAAATTCTAGAAGAATTGAAAAATATGGATTGAAAGGAGGCATGTTGTGATAGGGATGACTAAGTATGAGTCTCCCTTCTGTGTGATCAAAAAATTGTGCTAAAGGAGATTCCCAAGGAGTCCTACGTACTTTATGATAAGAATTCAATCGATAAGATGCTTGCGATTTATCAAAAAGTAGAAGAACTAGATCAATGAGTCATTATTTTGGTAAATTTAATGCAAGAATTATGCCACTTTAACCATCCATAATACCAACACCACCATCAAACAGAAAGAGGGGGGAATTAATCTCTCAACCCCTAATTATTATTTTAGATGATAAAGAGGCAAAGCCTTCATCCCCACAACATTTTAAGGCATCACTTTCTACCACCAAGGAGGGAAAAGGAAAATCTACTCTCAACCTTCCATTCATCCACCTGCAGTAGGCTCCTTTGATGAAGCAAAAACATTATCAGGACCTTTTCCTATTCCTCTACTAAGAGAGCATCCACCTTTCACTAGGAGGCACAAGGGTGAGTCTAGTTCTAAATATCTTTCTCCTTTAGGTCCAAGGTCCACGGTGCTTGATTTCCCAACCAATCCAAATGATCCCCTTCAATATGATCCCATTTAGTCCACTCCTTACATGGAAAAAGGTAAAATGGTGTTTTCCATGGGTGGTTTATACCTTTTCGATTAGGTATCTTCTTATCGGATGAATATTGAGACGAGGGATATTATAGACGGTCTCAAAATGAATTTTGAAGCATTGATGAAAGTGGGAATGTCTTGGAATTTATCGGGGTAAGTCGTATTTGCATAGAAAAATTAGGGTTGAAAGGAATTAATACCAACGAAAAATAGACTATTGAACAAAATTCCCCCATTTGGAGAATATTTTAAGGTAGAAGTGGAGGACGGCTAATTATTATTTTTATCTTGTTTCCTTTCGATATAGTTTCCAAACATGTATGTAAATTTATTTATCATTGGAGGACCTGTAAAACCCCAATTTGGTCCTTTTTCCACATTATAGAAGATTCCAAATAGTTACATTAGTTTACATGATTCATAATAGGTTTGAAATTTTATTAGAGCAATATAAATATCTAGTGCATTACATCAAATTGCATTCATCTTTTAGAACAAAAGCTCAAAATAACATTCAATTTTCATGAAACAAGAGTAATAGTCATAATAAAATGAAAGAGTGATTCAGGGAAATAAGCATCGGCTTGCTCATCATTCTTCACAACATCTTTATCTCCATCATCTTCCTCCTCCTTTGGTTGCCTTTCCACATATGCATCATATTTCTAGATTAAATATTTTACATCATCCTCATCTGGACCTATGTGGTGTTGAAATATCAGGGTCTTCCTACTCAATGCATCCACGCATTGATACATTATTTGATTGTATTTACATGTCCCTACTTTCAACTCTGCAATTCAATATTTTGAGCTTGATTTGTGCAACTTTCTTCTATGATCATTTTCTAAGTTCCGTAATCAATCTCACCATTTTCAGCCAATTATTTATCCTTTGTTATGCAATTGTCCTTTGTTTTTGGATTCATAAAATTTGAGCTTGATATCAACATTTTTCAGTCAATACTTGATGCTTCGTGGGCTCAAGGAGGCTTGAGTCGAGCCTTAGGAGTGGAATTACAAACTATATTTGTAGTATGTAAAGACTATGCGTATTTGCAAAAGAAACATGCCACAACACTTCCGATGTTATCATGCCACGTGTTTTCTCTATCCTTCATTGTATCGGGACCTTTCAAAACTTACTTTGCGGCTCACCCAGATGATGTGATTTTCTTAATTATGATCTACGGCCCACCTTGCAATGTTACCCTAGTCCGCAACACTACTTATAGTAGTGCAACTTTGAATATCCATCCGTGGGGCCTTTCCTTTGTTCCTCAGAACTTTCCTTCCTTAGTGGACTTGTTATTTTTTAAGTTGCGCTTGGGCGACATGTGGAGGCATACATGTTCTTTTCCATTTTTTGAATTTTTAGCCCACTTGGGCTGCCCCACGCTTAAGCCATGTGGCCAGTGTCACAACTTGAAGGATCTCGTTTCTTGCACTTTCTCCAAAATGAGCGTAAGAGACACATGGAGGCATGCAAATTCCTTCCTCCGTGGTGATGTCTCTTACCTCTATGGTTTCTCAAATTTTATCTTTGAATATCTACCAAGTCTAACACTTATGCAAGTTACTTGAATTTTGCAAGGGGTGCAAAATTGGGCAACACCACGTATCATCGAATTCAAAGATTTTTTTGCAGTTTTGCAATTTGTACTGGACAAATAAGGACATCATTTGAAAGGGATAAATCACAATTTTACATAGTTTTTTCAACCTATTTCATAGGGATTCTTCAATAATGACACATTTTCACAATCCTCGACCGAAAAAGAGGATCAATGCCCTAAACACAAGGTTTTCATTTGCATTTGACATGATTATATCTTCATGCATCGTTTTTCACAAAAGAAAACCATTGAGAGAGTCTTCATGCATCGTTTTCACAAAAGAAAACCATTCGAGAGAGAATTTTTGAAGGTATATAATATAATGTAAAAAAGGGTGAGATCAAGTTGAGCACCAACACCAGATCAACTCGGGGATGGACACCCCTTGTGGGTGCCACAAAACCATAAAAACTGAAAATACAACAGACCAAGTGCCTAAATCCATTGGGTTATGGAGTCATTTAAATCACACATTAGGTCAAACAAAACAAATGTACTCCACAAAAAACATACCAAGATACGAGAAAGCTGGTCACTTTGTAGACCGAGAAAAGAAAATGGGGAAACAAAAAAATAAAAACAAATCAAAACAAAAAGACTATACATTGTATAGGAATTTACACCTTGTTCATAATCAATCCAAGAAGTGCTTTAGATGCCTTTCATTAACAGGTAATTCAAACAGATCCCCATCCAAGTATTTTAAGAAAATGGTATGCTCACCAATTCGTATGTCGATGGACTAAGAACCCACCCATAAAGCATCAAATTTACCATGTATCCCTTTATCCTTGTGTCTCTTATCCCATAGTAAAACAAGATATCCAAATTTAAAAATCCTAGGAGTCACCTTTTTATCAAACAATTTCTTGATTTTCTCTACGAACCTTAGGTGTTTTTGTGAGACTCCTTTTTCTTCATCCAAATCAACTATCGATTAGTCATAGCTTCATAGGGGTTCACCTCTTAATCCTCAAGTTGTTATATGAACTCATAAGAATATAAATTCATATGTAGGGGTAAAAGAGCATGGAATCCATAAACTAATTCAAATGGGCTCTTTCTATTAGCTCTTATGGCAAGAATCCTATCGCCCATAAAACAAATTTTAGCTTTGCTCACCCCAATTTCTTTTATTAATCTCAATGTTCTTCTAAAGATCTTAAGAAAATTCCTATTTCTTGATTTAACTTGGCCATTCCCGAGGATTATAATTAAATACATATTTCAAATTTATCCAATATTCTTGGCACATAGCTACTATTGGCTTAGCTATGAAACTCTTCGCATTATCAGAAACTATCTTTGGAGGTACTCCAAACATGCATATTTTATGATTCAAGATAAAATCCATGACAATTTGATGAGTTACTTTTTAGTGGGAATAGCTTCAACCCACTTGGTAAAATAATCTATGGCCACTAATATCCACCTATGCCCTACACTTGAGGGATCTGAGATCTCTCCAATAAAATCCATGCCCCATTGTTTAAAAGGATATTCTATTGACACTAGTTGTAGGGGTAGCTCCCTGAATCTTTCATTTTTATTTAAAACCTTTGACAACTCTCACACTTCCTAACCAATGAGGCAACATCTTTGAAAAGTGTGGGCCACCAATAACCTTCCCTCAAAATCTTGTGGGAATATTGCCTAAGAATGCAACATCCATTTCTCTTTGAAACGTATCCCCAACATTCATCGGACAAAAGGCATTCTCACATATACGTAGGTACCCCATGGGGTGGTAAAAGTATTTTTGATTCTCTCTCGATTGCTTCACTACCACCTAGTTATACCACGAGAATCCATATAATGTGGACAACACTTCAGATCCGGTGACCAATTATAGCATGTTATCCATATTAGGAAATGAAAAATTATCTTTCATTAAGTCCTTGTTCAAGTTCCTGAAATCCACACATAGCCTTATGTCTCAATTTTTCTTTTTGATTGGCACTAAGTTTTCCATCCATGAAGAATATCTTGTTAGTTGTATTATCCCTCTGTCCCTTAACTTTTCAATTAATCCTACATCTTGAGGAAGAGAAGTGGATTAATTGGCCTCTTATTTTTCCTAAATGGTTTAGCATTAGTTTCCTAAGGTATATCATGTTGAAATAGATCCTCCTATATGCTTTCAATTGAGTAATATCATGCCAAGTAATAATGGTACTTTTTTAACAAATCAAAATTGGACTGCTTTTCCTCCTTACTCAAATTACTTCCTAGCCATACCTTTATAGGTTTCTCTTCAGTTCCCATATTATGTTCTTCCACATCCCTTGAAGCTGAGATATGTTTGTGAACCACCATGTCTACATTATCAAAGTTGGACTCTAAAGCCACCAACCCTCTGGGGATTGTGTTTGTTTTCAATTGGATTATGTACTTACCAAACAGGGTATATTTCCCATCACACACTACAACCATTGGTTCCCAATCCATACATTGGTTGGTGAATTCTTCTTTATTCGAAAAAATATCTGAAATTAGCCATCATCGTCAAATACTTGCCAATGTTTCACATTGTTAGGAACAAATGGTCTTGACAATACTTCAATATCATAATCACAATAAGGAGAATTAATGCATTTTTAAAATCTAGATCCAATTACTACCAACTTTTTTTGTTGCTGTATTTTAGGTTTCTGCGATGATAAAATATATTAAAAGATTCAAAAATTTCAATAAAATTCCACACTACATGCTTATAATGTTTCATTCTTTGATTTTTTGTAGCATACAATTTTCTAACTTGTTTGAATACTAGCTCTAAGTCTCCTTTAATAAATATATCCCTTATACCGTACCTCCATATAGTCCTTAAACCCAAAAGTAGTGCCTCATACTCATAAATATTATTTTTGCATTCAAATTTAAGTTTAAAGGATAAGTTAAAATTCTCTTGGTTTGGAGATAAAAGGACAAACCCGGCCCCATCACCCATTTTGGATTAAGCTCCATCAAACATTAAGGTCCAGGAGCACCGACTTGTTCTAGGCATCTACTTTCATTAATGCTATGCTCTTCAAAATCTGCATATCCAACAAAGTTATCAACATCAACATCAACAAACAAAACCTCATAAGATGCATTATTAGGATTTTCAATTATATGCAACATCTTTTTCTCTCCATATAACTTCACCAAAATCCCTTCTCTACTGGTAAGGCGACGTAAGACATATCCATATGTACACTTCCACCAATGTTGGCAACCCACTTTCTTGACAACAACATACCCCATTTGGCAAGATAGTCTACAATAACCACATTCATGGTCAAATACTTACTAGGATAGGTTCTTAATTGCACAACTAAACCCTTCACATATCATATCATTGGTACTTCCATTGAGTCCATGGCTTGGCACTTTCCAAATGTTGATGTTACCTTGATGTCCTATTCATTCATCACCTCGGGGCATTACTTTGTATGAGGCTCTGAATCAAACATAAAATTGTGGACCAATCCGTCTTTAATAATCAAAGTTGTGAAGAATGGATCTACATCTAAGCGATATTCAACCAAAAAGTGCTAAGATATCTCGGGTGATTCACCCAAGGTTTCTAATTCTCAAGGCACCTCTAGTTCTGCAATAAGCTGGTGGAAGATATATATTGTTGACCTCCTTACTTGTGGTATCCACCTCCTCCTTAAATCCTAAATACTCAAATGCCCTTCTCCGATGCTCGGGAATTATGAGCAATTCAACAATTGGTATAGTTAATTTGATTTGACTCAATATTTGAGCCATGTCATAAGGGGTATATTTAGGCATAAGCGAGGTAGGAGGTATGGTGATTTCCTTTTTGGAGGTTAAATATTTTTGATTGCCAGTGTAGAAGTAATGGGATCAAAATTACTAGTATTGTGAGGGATTTTACTTGGAAAATATTTCTTAGGGAAAATTTTGGGAAAATTTGTAAGGAGAGGAGTCTTTGGTTTGGGTTGTAGCCCTCCCCTTTAATAGTCCTATTTCTCAAATTTTACCCATTCTCTTGAGCAACCAATGCATTCATTAATAGCGCCTATCCTCCGGAAAAGGAATTCCACCATCATATTTCTTAATCATTAGAGCTTGTAAATACTTGAAATCATTATTAGATAATTCAAAAGGATGAACCATGTAAACTTCACCATTACAAGTATAAGGAAGAGGAGATACCCAGTGACTGCAGTCCCAAAAACATTCTATAGTCCTTGCACTCGGTAGTTCGGTAGAAGTGGCTCCTTGTTGTGGTATGGGGCATTCCATCATGCACACATCACGAGAAGTAGCATTATCGTCAAACTCTTCATTTTATTTATTAGGATCACATGGGGAGTGTGGAAAGAAACACTTATCACATCAATCAATAGCATGATTCTCTTCTATCATAGCAACTCTAGTAGTTAAAGGATCATGGACCAATTTATTTTCCTTTGGTTTTTGTTGTTTATTTCCTGATCCCATGGGCCTTTTCCTCTCTCATCTAACCTATGATCACCTCTAGGATGATTACCAAATCTATTTTGGCCTTAAGGTTGGTGTTGGCCCTGAGAAATTTATCATATTCCCTTCTCTGCTCTAGCAAGCTTGTAGGAAATTTCTTTCACTACCCCTACTAAAGTCTTAACTACCTCTTCTAGATCAACTCCCTTACTTGTTTGAGGATTTTCAGGGTTTATTAACTTGACACCCTCCCTTTTAGGAGGTTTTCTTGTTGCCTTGATATTGTTTTCAATTTTTACTTCCATAGAGAAATATTGCCTCAAGGTCCTAGGGTTTTTGTCCCTCAAATAATATGCAACTTTCATATCAAAGGCATCAAAATATTTTATTAGACATGACTCATCACTTGGCCTTAAAATTATAAGCAATCTAGTCAAGGTTTTGTTAAATTTGGTATTTAAATCTTGGACAAGTTCGTTGGGATTCTTCTTTATGTTTTCAAATTTTGATAAAAGGAATCTAGGGTCAGTTTTGTTCCCATATTGTGATCTAAATGCATTCTTCATCTTAGTCCATGAATCAATTGAATTATCTGGTAAGGATCTAAGGTGTGAATAAATAGTTTCACATAGACATCCTCATGATTAATTTTGAAATCCTCAATAATATTCACAAAAAGTCTTAGGTGCTAGTCACTAGTAATAACATTATTTCCTTGTAACTTAAGAAACCTATTTCTTGCTTCTTATGGAATGACATTGGGATATCCCACTATACCCATGAAATCTATGGGTGCAAAGACATTTACAACAAATGCAGGTCTAGGTGGAGGATAAGACATATTATTTTGAGGAGGTTTCCCAATAGGAGGATTAAAACGGGATGGGACAGGTGGTATCTGAGGCAGTGGTGTATGATCTTCAAAGTAGTGGTCCCTTGGTGACTTAGTTTCATAGAAAATTCAATTACTCCTAAGTAAAAATGGAGGAAATGAGGAATACCTATAACATTTGTAAATGAAGGTCCCTCACTAGTTGGAGTGTAAAAATTTGTGCAAGGACTTCTCGAACAAGAACTATTTGAGGAACTAGAGTAATCCTCTATCAAAGGCTGATCACTCTCAACGATAGGCACTAATTTGTCATCGATATTTGATTATCAAGGGCTTTAGACTTATCTCTTAGTTGGATTTGTCCTTCCAAGTTGGAAACAATATTCTACCAAGATCCTGTCTTGAAAAAGGACCTTCTTCCTTCCATATTAACGAGATCTTAATGAAAATTTTTCAATAATTGAAGCCTGAGGCACTTTGGTATTTAAAAAAACTTCTTGACAATGTGGAGTAGCCACTAATATATTTTACCTTAGATGTCAAAAATCATTGTAAACAACTTTCCAAGTGAAACTTAGTAGTCAATTTCAACAAAGCTTAATAAATCTTAACATCCTTTATCAATATTTACCCCTAGACAAGTCAAATTTAGCTCACAATAGGAAAATATTAAGCAAATAACTTCTGATTAAGCTCATTTTTCATAAATCTCAACAAAGGATGATGTCTAGATCATGTATTTTCATCTAAACATGTTTAATACATTACCAGGGGTCAATATTTATATGTATTTACACAAATAGTCCCTAGAAATGGTGCCAAAAAAGGTGATGGTAACCCAATTAGTCCAACCTTATAAGCCAAGCATCATTAATGAGACTAAGCACGATGTGTAGAGAAAGACACACCGGATTTGAGTCATTTTGCGGTGAGGATGGATCGACAATCTCTTTTTAACTCAAACTTGGGGAATATTGGATAGCACCTCCACTAATGGTATGACCTACCCTACTACTTTAGGTTTCACCTCTACAACTAGGGTGAGAGGCACCATTTGTAACTCGTATTTGTAAAATGGATGAATATAACAACAATGTTTAAAATCACTTTCTCGGGGATGTGAAAATGTATCCTCAAGAAGACATGGTCAATGCAAACATTATTTAACTCTCACAAGTTTTCACAATAGAAAATGTAGATGTCCTCTAAGGAAAGGCCCGAGTTACTAAAGATGGTCATAATTACGACTTGCTCCTGCATATTTTAGATAAAGGATGGGAAAATTTAAAAAATATCCTTAGCATTTATAGATAAACAGTCAAGAAGGGGTGATTCAAGAAGATTTTATGGTTATTGGTTGTGAGTTGAAAGTATTGTTTGGGGATATAAATAGGACAAGGTCGATTATACAAAGAACTCAAATGAACCTAACAAATGCTGCGAGATACTTGATCCCGATGTAAAATATGGATCACACGGTCTAAATCATTTGTTCAACTAGAAGGTTTATGCTCATGGAGGCCCAAGAACACAAGATTTCACAAAAAAATTGAAAATTCACACACAAAAGTTCACGTTAAGTTCTCAATAAAATATTAACAATCTATGATCAAATACTCTCTAGATTCACTCAAGAACTGAAAAAGATCCTAGAATCAATAACTACAAATTGAATTTAAAATTTTTTTACACTATGAAGGAAATATCCATCAATTGTGTAATTGCAAAGTAACAGTTGATTGGATATTTTTGCTAAGGATTTGTGTAATTTAGAGATTAATTAGTATAAGATTGCAACATAAATGCAAAGAGTGGATTGAGAACAATTCATCTTGAACAAAGAAACAACATTCATGAGAACACTCATAAGTTATTTCAAAGAACTCCAATCCTTCAATAAGGGTACATAAATACCTATGACCTCAATATTTTCGAATGGTTGTATATTGCAACCATCTTAGTGAGAAGTTTTTTGGAAACAAATGAATAACTTAGGTTTCTCAAATTGATCCAATTTTTTGCAAGTACAAATAGGTTATGTCCTTTTTCTCTAAAGCTTATAAAATGTTAACCCCTCCCTATGTGAGAGTGTTCTCAATGCATTTATACAATTTCAGTCGCTCACTCATTCTCATTTTCCCCCCAAAAGCATGAATCTATAAGAGAATATTCTTCTCTACAACAAACAATTTGATTTATTTTTATTCTATTGAAAATATCTCATCTTATGTTGCCATGTGGAGAAGTTATGAGCTAGTCACATTTTCACTTCCTCAAATATGGTCGAGACGCCATGTCAACCTTTTTGACACTTGTTTAATTGTTTTCTCTTTTTGGCATGTAAGATATCCCTTTTGATAGTCCCCAAGAGCCTCCATATGGCTTGATCGATATGTAATCATTTTCATCTTTTGAGAATCAACTTCAAGCAATACATACTCATGTTCGTGTCTTTTAGAGTTGAATATCCTCACATGGATCATATCACATCAATCAAATATATTTTGTTGCATAATTCCAATCTCCCTCAAATTTATTTCCTTCATGTGAGCTGAGTGAAAGATATTTCTTCATTTGATGGCAGTGATTCTGCTCGATTCAGCTTGTTTGCACCATTCTCATTATAAATTCAGGTTTATTTTATCCCCAATATGCATCCTTTTTCCACTCTTGAATGTGAGGGCTTACTGCAAAACTCTTTTTTAGTGCAATGGAAAGGGTAGCTGTGGAAAAAAACTTGAAGGAAATATTTTGAGAAGACTTAAATCAAATCTTCAATCTAACTGGTCCAAATGAAGCCTTTATCGAGGATTTTTTGAAATCACGGACCCGAGGGATAACAAAGGGCCTTTAACATATCGAGAAAGTTCAGATCTTCCTTATTTTGAGTTTTATCGGGATAAATATTGTCTTCTCAGCCTTCCAATCTATGTATTATCATCTCTTTCGGTGTAAACTTTAACAAATTCTAGAAGAATTGAAAAATTAAAGATTAAAAGGAGGCTTATTGTGATAGGGATGTGAGTATGAGTTTCCCTTCTGGGTGATGAAAAATTTTGTTGAAGGAGATTCCCAAGGAGTCCTATGAAATTTATGATAGGAATTTAATTAATACATTTCCGCCATTTATCACAAAGTAGAAGACATGGAGAAACAAGACATTCTTTTGGAAAAAAGTCGAGACAAGACCTATTCCACTTCAACCATCCATAATACCATCACCACCATCAAGAATAAAGAGGGGGAATCAATCTCTTAACCCCAATTATTATTTTAGATGAGGAAGAAGCAGAGCCTTCATTCCCATAAAGTTTTAAGGAATCAATTTTTACCACCAAGGACAAAAGAGGAAAATATATTCTTGAATCTTCCATTCATCCAAAGTGTAATGGGATTCTTTGATGGAGCAAACATTATTAGGACCTTTTCTGTTCCTCGCTAATAGAGCATCCACCTTTCACTAGGAGGAATAAGGGTGAGTCTAGTTCTTAATCTCTTTCTCCATTAGATATAAGGGCCATAATGATTGCTCTCCCATCCAATCCAAATGATCCCCTTTAATCTTCTCTCATTCAATCCACTTCTTACAAGGAAAAAGGAAAACGACATTTTCCACAGGTGGTTTAGACCTTTTGGATTGGGTATCTTCTTATCAGAAGAAGATTTAGGCTTGAGGATATTATAAATGGTCCCATAATGATTGTTGAATCATTTTATGGAAATGTGAATGTCTCAGAATTTGGTAGGGTCAGTTGTATTTATGCATACATCGAGGGTTTAAATGAATTAATACAAAGGAAAAACAAAGCTGTTGAAAAAAATCCCCCATTTGGAGAATATTTCAAGGTAGAAGTAGAGGATGACTGAATGTTTTTATTTTCTTGTTTCCTTTTGATATAGTTTCCAAACATGAATGTAACTTTATTTATCATGGGTTGGAGCCACTATAAAACCCCAATTTGGTAATTTTTCCACAATAAAAAGATATCAAATAGTTACATTAGTTTACATGCTTCATAATAGATTTGAAATATTATCAAAGAAATATAAAGATCTAGTGTATTGCATCAAATTATATTCATGTTTGAAAACACCAACTCAAAATGATATTTAGTTTTCATGAAACAAGAGTAATAGTTATAATAAGATGAAAGAGTGATTTAAGGGAGACATTCCTAAGCTTGTTCATTAGTCTTCACATCAACATATTTATCTCCATCATCTTCTTCCTCCTTTGGGCACCTTTCCACATATGCATCATATTTCTAGAACAAATCTTTTACATCATCCTCATCTGGGCTTGTGTGGTGTTGAAATATCGAGCTCTTCCCGCTCTATGCATTTACGCATTGATCCATTATTTTCTTATATTCCCATGGACCTACTTTAAATTTTTCTATTCAATTTTCAGAGCTTGATTTGTACAAATTTCTTTTTGATCATTTCACGAGTTTTGCAATCAATATCAATATTTGCAGCCAATTATTTATCTTTTGTCATGTAATTATCCTCTATTTTTGGATTCAAAACCTTTGAGATTGATATCAACATTTCTCATTCAATACTTGATGCCTTGCAGGCTCAAGGATCATTTTTCAAGCCTCGGGCGTACTTACAAATTGTATTTGTAGTATGTACAGAATATAATTGTTTGCAAAAGAGACCCACCATAGTACTTCCAATGGTGTCATGCCACATGTTTTCTCTATCCTTCAGTGTATCCCAAGTTTCAAAACTTTCCATGGTTCACCCAAATGATTTGATTTACTTCATTGTGATCCACGGCCCACCTTGCATTGTTACCATAGTTTGCAACACTACTTAGAGTAGCTCATCTTTGAATATCCATTTGCGGGGCCTTTCCTTTGATTTGATGAACTTTCCTTCCTTCCACAGACTTGTTATTTTTTGAAGTTGTGTTTGGGAGACACGTGGAGGCGTGCATGTTATTTTCCTTTGTTTTTACTTTTCAGGGCCCTCGGGCTTACCTTCCATGCTTAAGCCACGTGGCCAACTATCGTAACTTAAATGCTTTTAATTCCTTGTGCTTTATTTAAAATATGTCCTGGGAAACACATTTAGGCATACATGTTCCTTCCCTCTACATTAATTTCCCTTACCTCTGTGGTTTCTCAATTTTTGTCTTCAAATATATACCAAGTCCAACACTTATGCAATCTTCTCAAATTTTACAAGGGGTGAAAAATTAGGCAACACCATGTATCATTAGAATTCAGAGAAGTTTTTTGCGCAGTTTTCCATTTACACTGGGAACAACAAAAACAACATTTGAAAGGGATAAATCATAGTTTTAAATAGTTATTTTGACCTATTTCACAGGGATTCTTCAATGATGACAATTTTTCACAATCCTTTACGAGAAAAAGAGGATCAACGCCCTAAACACAAGGTTTTCATTTACATTCGACATGATTATATCTTGGGCATATGTTTTTCATATGATAAAAACATTCAAAGAGAAAGGATAAATTGGAAAAAAGAGTGAGATCAAATTGAGCACCAACACAGGCACAAGGAAAATCAATTTTTTTAATGGCTTCATTAAATTTTTTTTGTTAGTTCCTAAATTGAAAATGAATTTACTTTCTTGTTCTCAATTAACTAAGAATAACTATAGTATAATAATAATGAAATATAAATGGTTTATTAAGAATGGACTTGATGTAACTATAACTAAGGGCATAAAAATAATGACTTATATGTGTTTAAAGGATTTGCTTATGTTTCTTATTTGTCAACCTGTTGTCACCCTCAAAATTCCCCTCATTTTTCAAGTCAAGTTTTGAAAATTTTGAGTTGGTGCCTGTTATCCCAATTTTGCCCCCAAAAATTGATCAAACATGACCCCACATAGAATAAAATCGGAAGGGGCAGTTTAGTCATGCGAGCCCACATTCAAAATCCAACAATGAAGGGGTAGGGTCGGTGAATGAATTCAACGACGTCAAAGGATATCAGAGCGCACAACAAAAGATTGAAGAAAGGGCTCAAATTTTTCAGACTTCACATGTGAGTCAACTTGGGGAAAAGAAATGGACCCACAGAAGGTGCCATGTGCCTCATCGGTGTAACTTCGAAGTGAGATCAAGGAGGACAGACCCCAAATGAGCACAAGCCCACCACGTGGTTAGAGCTTCAAAAAGTTACATCGGTCGTTGAAAAGCTTAAGGTTAGCGGACAGTGCCACATGTCTCATCATCATACCTTAAAGGGTCAAAGCCAAAGGTGGTTCCCCAAATAAGCACCAGCTCTCCACGTGTCAGGGTCCCACGAGAAGTCAAGAGGGGAAGAACCGGCCGTTAAATCAACTAAGGAAAGGAGAACCAATGGTAAGCCCCACATGTCCCTTTGACACTCTTTCAGGGGGTGAATCATAAAGTAGATCCCAAATGTACGATAGCTCTCACGTGTCTAATCAACGTACCTCTAAATTTTAGGTCCAAACAAAGTCTCCAAATGAGCGGGAAGCCTCCACATGTCCTAGGTCAGACATAAAGCCTTTGCCAAATAGAGGGACTTAGTCAAAACACAAAAATATAGAATAGGCCCACAAAGGGACATATGGCCATGTTTTAGGTCAAAGAGGAGAGGCGGGTTGTTGGGACACTAAAGGGAATTTTACCTTTGTTTCAAAAGGGCGTAAAGTTATAAAGTGACCCGCGACCACTGCTCATCCCAAGGATAATGTCAAATGTTGAGCCCGCATCTAAAGTCAAAGCATTAAGGTGGTCCGTCGAGAGAAATTTAGGAATTTTGGTTTTATTTCCAAAAAGAGAGTTAAAATTTATAAAATGATCCATGACTCCTTTGGGGTCTTGAACTCGCATTGAAAACTCAAATCGGGAGGCGGGTCGACGGAGCACTTTGAGTTTTTGATCTTTGTTGAAAAGAGTTAAAATTGTAAAAGTGAACCACGAATCTGTCCCCACTCAAGTAAAACAACATGTCACACCTATATCAAAAGCGGATGGGCAGACCAAAATGTAAAAAAATAAAAAATCTCTTTAAAAGTCATAAAAGGAAAAAGGCGCCCCCATTCCCGCTTCCACAAATCTCTTCCATGTAGACGGAAAAAAATTAAAAGTTGTAAAAGTGGGTTAACGGATGTGATATGATGCATATGGTTTTACCTCCAAGCATGGAAATGGCGATGCATTAGAGAAGTTCGGACGTTTGTTTCTTGAATCAGTTTCATCAATTTTTTAAACCGAATGTAACCATTTTTGGAAGCTATTTATTGGTTTCTCTACGCCATTATTTGGGTTGGATCACGGTACTCTGTAGATGTAATAGATTCAAAATTAATCAATACTGAGAATTTTTACCTTTCTTCTCTGCTATTCCTTCTTTCCTTTTTCAAATTTGCGAATCATTTATCTTTACATGATAAGAAACTTTGTATTCTTGTTAATATGATTTCGGGAACTTTATGTCGTGAAATTATATCTATTATAAACATGAATGATTCCACTTTTCATCTCCTTTGATCAATACGTATAAGGTTATTGTTATCCTAAATTCATGAACTCACATAAAGAAAACATGAAGGAAGCGATTCGGACTCACTAGCTCACATTCCGAGAAAGAGGCAAAGGAAAGCAGAGGCCCAAAATATTCAATCTTGACCTTGCACAGGAAGGAATAGAAGAAATAATTCTTTTGAGTGTTTCTATGTCTTAAATCTATTTAAAGGGTCGAAGGAGAACTCAATAATGGAGTGGTAGGGCGAGAGAAGGATTAAACGACCTATTAAAAAAGAAATGATTTGTCAAGCCGTTTCCATGTACTAAATCCATTTGCTAGCTACTGGTAGACTCAACAATGGAATAACGGGGTTAGGAAAGAAGGGGGAGTGTTGCAAAGGAACCATGAGCAAGAAGGAGAAAAAATGGTGAATATTTGAAGTTTTTCAGGTTTGAAATAGTTTAGGAAAGGGCCTAAAGTTGACTAAGTATGGAGGAGCTAGCGGAGAGAGCCACGTGTCGGCATGACACTTCTCCGAAATCCGAGATCCATAAAGGAGGCTCAAATAAACGTCACATCTCCACGTGTCCCGAGGATGAAATGAGGTAGGGTCAAATAGTCAACTTGAGTGGTCAAAAGGAAGATGAGGTAGGTCTTAAAAAATAGGTTAAGTATAAAGTACAAGCGGGGTCACCACGCGTCGGCCTAGCATGTCTCCAAGAGTTAGTCCAAAGGCGGGGACCCAAACAAGCGTGAGCTCACCACGTAGCCCAAGGTCTAAAAGATTAAGAAGGGTCGTTGAAAAGTATAAGGGTCTACGGAGGCTGCCAAGTGTCTAAATAACGCTAATTCAAGGGTTGAATAGAGAGAAGGTGCCACGTGGTAGGCTAAAACTAGTAAAGATGCTAAGGCGGACCATCGAGGGAAAGTTGGTTTTTGCCCTCGTTATTACAAAAGGGTAAATGTTGCAAAATGGCTCACAACTCCGCCCAAAAGGGAAAAATTCAACATTTGAGCCGAGTCAATGACAAAGCGGACCGGCGGAGCATCAGAGGAAAAAGTAAAAAATTTCCTTTTCTTCTAAAAGGCATAAAATCAAAATGCGACCCACGGCCCCATCAAAAGCTAATGCGGGGATGCGGGCCTTTGGAGGAAAATGATATTTTTGAGTTTTTGTCAAAAAGTGTAGAGTGGAATAGAAAGGAATCTATGCCTCCACCACCCCCAATTGATGCCACGTCACCAATGGATTTGTGGGAGAAAAGTTCAAAATTCGCCCAAGCTATTTTTTGTAGGAAGCGTTAAGGAAATACTCTAGAGAGCCATATCTTTCGATTTATAGCTCCATTTTCTACAATCTTGGTACCAATGGAAAGATATGGAGATTATCTTCATCATGGAGTCTTCAATTTTGCATTTTGGTGAATATTTGTGGGAGAAAATTACAAAACAAATTTTGGCAAGGAAAAGACAAAAAAATAGTTTCAACTACCAGATTTAACGAAGTATGGGTCATTTTATTTGGTGCGTGAAGTAGATGCATGGAAATATGAGATTTTGCATTGAGCCCATAAACAGATGAAGAATTAAAACACATTTTGAAAATTTATTGGAGCAAATCCCTCGTTTTCCCTCTCTTCTCATGTTTTTGCTATAAAAAAACAGAGGCATCGGTGGTTGTTGTTGTTGTTATTCATTCATTCTTCTTCTCTGCCTCCCATTCTTTTCTTCCTCAAGGTCGAATATGGAGTTCAAACCTTCTCCACTACTCTATACATGGAATTATTTGTATCTCTTTCTCATAAATGATGTTCTATGCAAACTCTGAAGTAATAAAAGACGTGTTTTGTGATGCATTTGTCCATCCTTTCTCATTTTTGGTTGTTTCTTCTTGCCTCTCTTCATTGCAGGGTACTTGTGCATGTTTTGATGTTCATTTGTAGATCCATAAGATGTGTTTGATGGGTTTGAAATGTTTTCTATGTGAATCTGATCTTTGGCCTATGATGCAGTTGTCCATCCTCTCCATTGCTCACCTCTCTTCGTTTCGGGTAGTCTATATAGACGACCAGCAGTTTTCCTTCTCTGGTGTATCACCATTTTAGTGTAGGCTCCGTTTTATTGTTTTATTTCTCTCCTTGTCTACTTGGATAGTTAGATTAGATTAGATTATTTTTCCTGCACTAGGATATCTCATGGCAGGTAGTTTAGGAAGAGGAACCAACCTTCTCTGGAGGATCATTCCCATTTGCAAGTCCCATGACTCAAGGAATGATCCAATGTTATGAAAATCACACCAAATGACCTTGCCTTAGAAAAGTAGACCTGAAATCATTTTGGGGGTCTTTGTGATTTTGCACTTAAATTTATACTCTGCTATCTATATTTCCTAAAATTATTGTTTTGTTCTTCCTCTATCATCTCCTTAGTTCTTCTATTATTTCGTATTGATGATATTTGTGCATAAAACATTTAAAAGTATCAGGAATCCACACTTTGAAAGTTGTACATTTGTATATAAGCTTCGTTGCTTGCTTCAATAAGGGAACCTCTCCCATTAAAGAGGAGGGACTTGCTGTCCCCTAACTATGGTTTTTAGAGTACCATTTAAAAATCCAATGATTTTTCTTTGACTCACTTTGAGGGATTTCCTTTCAAACGTATCCCTTTCTAAGAGAAAAATTCAAGATCATTTTGGTCCTGGTGACTCTACGATATAAATGTGGGAAGAAAGCTCTCGGGGTAGAGGACCCCAAGGATTCCCATTTTCAACACGGAACAACAAAAATTTCTTCTTCTTCCAGCAAGAAGGAACAAAGGAACTAGTTCTACAAGCACACCTCCTATTAAAGAAAAAAATTCCAAGAATAGCATTCCTCAAGAGCAACTCAGTCCTAATATTTGTGCTTTGATACTTGCTAGTGTTTGATTACCCTTGATCTATTTTTCCACAGATGGCAGCACCTTTTCCTTAGGGACAATAGGTTGGGCCTCTTGTTCTTCCTTAGCCATTGCATGAGTTACCTAGGGTAAGTAGCAGGAAATTTTTTTCCCAAATTACGGGGTGATGGGAAGGTTCATCTAGATGAACACATTGCAACCTTCATTGTTGCATGTGGGATTCTTGGGGTTTAACATGAAGATATCTCTGTCGGGATTTTTGTGGAGACATTACGGGAGCATGTTGCTAATTGGTTTTATCATCTTCTTCTATTGGGTCGATCACTAATTGGAACACCATGACAACTCAGTTTGAGAAGTGTTTCAAACCTTGAAGATGTGCATGCTCTATTAGCTCAAATATCTCATATCAAGAAGGAACCATTCGATCCCATGAGAGAGTTTGTGGCTAAATTCAACAAGCTAATTCATAAAATTCCATAGAATAATCATCCAAAGTGGATCAAATCCAAAAGTACTTCTTCCTCAATGCCCAGTTACGAAGTGAGTTATGCACTAAGGAGAGCTAACCTTGCAACTCTAGAGGTTGATCAATGGTTAGCTATCAGTGTTGAGGATGATTTAATCATGTCTGGTAAACTGAAAAGAGAATCCTCCAAATCTAAAGCATCTTCTTCTTCCTCTTCCCCGGAGCCAATTACATTGGTTAGTACATAATCTTACAAATGATCTCATTCTTTATCAAGAAAAGCTTGATTGGATCAACATAATCCTTACCAAGATATTCCAAGGAAGAATTTTCAGCCTAAGAACCGCTTACCTCCTTCTCAAACTAGAGTGGCTATTAAAGGCTCACCCATCAAGGTTCAGTCAATGCAACTTATGAAGTTCAAGAACCTAATGATGAGGAGTTTAATGAAATCTATGAATAACCGAGAAGAAAAGGTTGATGAAGAATTGGAGGAGCTTGGTGGATCTCAAGTTCATTTCCTCACCACTGAAGGTATGGATGATGAAGATGAATATGATGAAAGATTGACAGATGTGAATATTGAGTCATATGTTGTCATGAATCGGGAGAAAAAAAAATAAAAATAAAAAGTGGTGCAGCTTGCTAAGAAATTCAAGGAGTTTCCTATAACTATTCCAGTGGTTGCAAGAAGAGGAGATCCTATTCCCACTGCCTCCACACAAAAGGTGAGTAATGCTAATCCTCCTTCTACTTCTATTTCCAAAACTTCTTGTCCTTAAAATCCTAAAATTGATAAATCAAAAGTCTCTCAAGTTCCTAGCAATGATTCCCCATCCACCTCTGGATCTTTTGATATCATTGATCACCTCAAAAAGACCAAAATCCAAATTTTAGAGGCAAAGTTTTACCAAACCCATCCAAAAGCTTTTGCTAAAATGGTAAACTTTGTTAATTCCAAATCCAAAGCCTCATCCAATACTTCTAAAAGTATTTTCCCACTCCCTCTTCCTCACCTCAACCAAGCCTTGTGGCTGTAGTCACTTCCCCTAATGATAAAATTGAACCATTCTATGTGACTCTTCTCATAACTAGCCATAAACTCAGTAATTGTGTTATAGAGTCAAGAGCATTAGATAATGTAATGCTTGCAAAATTAATTCATGCTTTGGGCCCGAATCTAACACATGCCTTTGGTTGGAAGAATTAAATATGCACAAGTAGCTTTTGCTACTTTTCCGAAGAAAAGGGACTTAGCCACTATTTTATTTGCTGATATTTCTCCCTCATATGGGATGTTGCTGAGTAGAATTTTTGTAAGGAGGTAGGACGTGAAATTCGGATGGATTGGTCACATGTTTTTATCTGGTCAATGGAAAAATGAAGAAGCTGCTACCTAAGAAACAAACTAAATACATTGTGCAAAAGACTAATGATCCAAAAGCACGAGATACTCTATGAAGATATAGGGCATGGTAAACATATGATCATGTCACAGGATGAGGTAAAACTTCCTAAGGGAGGGATTCATGATCCTAATGGCATTTGGACTCACGGATTTTGATGGAAGTTGTTCTTCAACTAGTTCGGGGTTGGTGTGGTGTTGATCTCTCCGAAGGAAGATTCATCCTTTTCATTCAATATTTGTTTAAAAATACAAACAATACAACTAAATATGAGGCTCTCATACTTGTATTGAACATGGAAAAAGAAATGGGAGTGAAGAATCTTTATGCTCATGGAGATGCAGAGATGATTTTGAAACAAGTCGGAGATATTTTTCAAGTGAAGAATAGGAGATTGAAGAATTATAGAAATCTTTTCTGGGATTCCATTGAGTTTCTTGATGCTTTCTCCATTGAAGTCATGCCAAGAGAAAGGAACACTAGAGATGATTCTATAACTATCTCAGGATCTCTGTTGATTCCTTACCCATATTTCTCTTAGGATAAATTTACCATTGAAATGATTCATAGGCCCAGTGTACTAGATAATGCAAACAACTGGCAGGTTTTCAATGATGATCAACATTTGCTCTCTTTCTTGGAGCTTAAGGGTAATTTTGATCAATTTTATTTTGAGGGAAGTGAGACTTTTCCTAGAGAGTGTGTATCCTATAATGTAGGAGATATCAAGGAGGAGATGGATCAAGATGGCTGCATCAAATTGAAAGGTAACAAGATCTCTAAAGGGTAGGTGAGTTTAGAAGATCTGTTTGGTAAGCATGATATGTACGTTAAGTCTAAAGATTCCCAAGGAGCTTGGCGTTTGCTGAATGTGAAAAGGTTAATATTGCAAGTCATGAGGAACCCAAAATGGTGAATGTTGGAAAATATTGCACTCGAGAAGAGAAGAAGAAAGCAAAGTAAACCTATAAAAAAAGTATGCTGATGTTCTTGCATATTCATTTGATGATCTCAAGGCTTTTCAACCAAAGGAAATGCAACACTTTATCCCTATGAAACCTGGTATCAAACCTTTCAAGAAGAAATAAAGGCAATACAATCCCAAGGTTTCTGGCACTATTTTTTAAGAGATCCGAGAAGTTACTAAAGACAAATATTATTTTCCTTATACATCATTCAACATCGATTGCCAACATTGTGTCTTTCAGGGAAGAAGAATTGTGAGATTCACATCTGTTTGGATTTTAGGAATTTTAATCAGACCTCTCGAAAGAAAACTATCCTCTCCCATGAAGGATCAAGTTTTGCAAGCTATCACAAGCTCGAGATGTTGTCTATACTTGATGGATTCTCTGGATACAATAAAGTGGAAATCAAGTACCCGGATCAACAAAAATTACTTTTACTACTCCTTGGGCACCTTTTCCTACAAGAGGATGCCTTTTGGTCTTATCAATGCTAGTGCCACCTTTGAGAGGGTAATGGAATTGCATTTTGGTAGTCTAAAGGAAAGTTTCTTGTTGTGTACCTTGATTATTTGATTGTTTTCTCCAAAACAAGGGAAGATCACTTTCAAAGCATCTTGAAGCAATCCTCCAGAAATGTAGAGAACATGGAGTTTCTCTCAATCCTAAGAAGTATGTATTTTGTGTTACTGAAGGAAAGTTGCTAGGGCATATTGTCTCTAAAGAAGGAATCAAGATAGATCCAGAAAGAGTTCAAGCAATCTAGCAGATTCCTCTTCCCACAAGCAAAAAGGGTGTTCACTCTTTCTTTGGTAAGATAAACTTCCTGAGGAGATTCATTCCTGATTTTGTAGAACTGACTATGAGCATTGCTCACATGATGAAAGGAAAGAATAAATTTGGTTGGACTTTCGAAGGTAAATAATAATTTGAAGGTATCAAGAAATCCATTGCTAAGACTCCTATCTTAGCATGTCCTGATTTCAGCAAGGGTTTTATCATCTATTTCTATGCTACAGAGAGTACCTTAGCTATTGTGCTAACTCCAAGAAATTCTGAGGATCATGAACTTCTAATTTCCTTCATGAGATATGTTCTGAAAGCTCATGAATTGAAATATACTATGATGGAGAAAATTGCTTTTACAAAGTGGTCAAAGGCATCAAGCGATTTCATTTTTATATTCTTAATTCTCACTGTGTTGTGCTTGTGCACGATATCTGACCATCGAATTTATTCTTACACAACAAGAGTTTAGAACTAAGAGAGGCAATTGGGTAGCAAAATTCCAAGAATATGGCCTTGATATAAATCCAACTAAGCTAGTTCGGGGTAAAGGCTTATGTGAGCTTATTCTTTGAAGGAGCTGATGCGGAATTGTCCAAGAAGTAGTAGATGTTCATGTTTTCCTCGGTTTAAAAGATGAATGGTATGCTGATATTGCACATTTTCTTACTTATGGAGAGTGTCCATCCCACTTGAGTGCCAAGGAAAAGAGAGATATTAAGTTAAGGTCTGCACAATATGTATTATGGGAGAATGTTTTGTTCAAGTGAGGAATAGATGGAATATTCTTGAAGTGTGTAGACAAAGAGCAACATAAGAATTTGTTCTCAGACTTTTCATGATTAGGCTTGTGGAGGGAATTTCTCTTCTGTTGTCACTACCCATAAAATCCTCTGTGCAGGGTACTATTGGCCTACATTGTTCAGAGATGCATCAAAATGGGTAGGTAAGTGTGAATCTGTCAGACTTTTGTTGGGAGACCTAAGTTGGCTGCTTTACCACTAAAACCAGTAGTGATTGATGAGCCTTTTCAATAGTGAGGATTATATTTTATTATAACTCTTAATCCACCTTCCAGTGTTGGGAATACTCACGTGCTAACTGCTACATATTACTTCACAAAGTGGGTAGAGGCTATTCCAGTCAAAAGCACTACTTCTAAGGTGGTGTGTAATTTCATTAAAGAGAACATCTTGATAAGGTTTGGGGTACCAAACAGATTATGACTGATAATGCTTCAAATTTTTATTCTTTTGAGATGATGAATTTATGCTATGGTTATGGAATTTCCCTTGCTCAATCTTCAAATTATTATCCTCAAGGGAATGGACAAGCAGAATCAACAAATAAGAATCTAGTAACCATTTTTGGAAGCTTGTCAATGACTCTCGGAGGAATTAGCAAAAGAAACTTTATGATGCTCTCTGGGAAGATAGAATTACACCCAAAAGTGCAATTGGGATGTCTCCATTTCAAGTGGTGTATGGTGTTGAAGCTTAGCTGCTAGTAATAGTGGAATTACCAGCCTTGCACTTAATGAAGGCTATTGAAGATTCAAGTTTTATCAGTTCCTTAGATAAGAGGATCATGTATCTCTAGAAGCTGGATGAAGACAGGTTACAAGTTTTTGATAGAATCTTATCTCATCAACTAAAGGTGAAAGCTTTGTTTGACAAGAAAGCTAGACCCAAATATTTTCAAGTGGGAGACATTGTTCTGCTGTGGGAAAAAAGACATGAACCTCGAGGAAGCCATGGTAAGTTTGATTCTCTTTGGCTTGGTACTTTCAAAAGCAGGCACTTTATTGGAGAAAATTATTTCTATTTGGATTATATGGATGGATCTCCTCTCCCACTTCCTTATAGTGGGCAGTATTTGAATTTTTTCAAGTCCTAGGTGACTAGGCAGTCCTTTTGTATATTATGTGCAATGTTTTATTTTTGGTATTTCCTTTCTGGTTTGTTTCTTTTCCCATTGCGTGTGTGTTGTATTCTATATTGGTTTTGCATTTGACACTATTTTCCCAATGGATAAGGCACTGGTCTACTTTCCCTAAGTTTTTCTATGGTTCTTGATCTTACATCATTCCTCTTTCCCAGCCAAGTCATCCCCAAAAAGAGCTAGTTGTTGTCACCCTCAAAATTCCCCATTTTTCAAGTCAAGTTTCAAAAATTGAGTTAGTGCCTGTTATCCCAATTTTACCCCGGAAAAATTGATCAAACATGACCCCGCACAAAAGAAAATTGGAAGGGGTGGTTCAGTCATGCAATCCCACATTCCAAATCCAACAATGAAGGGGAAGGGTTGGTGAAGGAGGCCAATGACATCAAAGGAGATCAAAGCACGCAAGAGAAGATTGAAGAAAGGGCTCAAAGTTTTCAGAATTTGCATGTGAGTTAACTCGGGGCAAAGCAACGGACCCATGGAAGGTGCCATGTGCCTCATCGGCACAAATTCGAAGTGAGACCCAAGGGACAGACCCCAA
Organism: Taxus wallichiana var. yunnanensis; assembly: GCA_018340775.1. Lineage (NCBI taxonomy): Eukaryota > Viridiplantae > Streptophyta > Pinopsida > Cupressales > Taxaceae > Taxus > Taxus wallichiana. The sequence continues at coordinate 315,248,794 of CM031239.1, forward strand.
ATGAGTGCCAACCCTCCATGTGGTCAGAGCCTCAAAAAGTTAAATCAGCCATTGAAAATTCTAAGGCCAATGAATGATGCCACGTGTCTCATCGGTGCACCTTCAAGGGTCAAAGAAAAGGAGGTTCCCAAACAAGTGCCCACTCTCCACATGTTTACGATCCCACAGAAGTCAAAAGGGGCAGAACCGGCCATTGAATCGATGAAGGAAAGGAGAACCGGTGATAAGACCCACATATCCCTTCGGTGCTCTTTCAGGGGTCAAATCCAAAAGTAGTTCCCAAATGTGCGCTAACTCTCCACGTGTCCAATCGGCACACCTCCAAAGGTCATGTCTAAACAGAGTCTCCAAATGAGTGGGAAGCCTCCACATGTCTCGGGTCAGACATAAAGCCTTCACCAAACAAAGGGACTTAGTCAAACCACAAAAATAAAGAACATGCCCGCAAAGGGACAAGTGGTCATGTTTCATGTCAAAGTAGAGAGGCGGGTTGTTGGGGCACTAAAGGGAATTTTACCTTTGTTTCCAAAAGGGCGTAAAGTTATAAAGTGACCCGTGGACCCGCTCATGCCAAGGGATAAAGTCAAATGTTGATCCCACATCGAAAGTCAAAGTGTGAAGGCGGGCCATCGAAGAAATTTGGGAATTTTGGTTTTATTTCCAAAAAGAGAGTTAAAAGTTATAAAATGATCCATGACTCCACTGGGGTCTTGAGTCCATGTTGAAAATTCAAAGCGGGAGGTGGGTCGGCGGAACACTTTGAGTTTTTGTGATTTTGTTAAAAAGAGTTAATATTGTAAAAGTGAACCACGACTCCATCCCCACTCAAGTAAATCCACATGTTAGGCCTATATCAAAAGTGGATGGGCGGACCGAAATGTAAAAAAATGCAAAATCTCTTTAAAAGTCATAAAATGCAAAAGGCACCCCCAGTCCCTCTTCAGCAAATCTCTTCCATGTGGACGGCTCAAATTCAACGTTGTAAAAGTGGGTTAACGGATGTGATATGGCATATGGTTTTTCCTCCATGCATGGAAATGACTAAGGCATTAGAGAAGTTCGGGACGTCGGTTTCTTGGATTATTTTTATCATTTTTTGTAACCATTTTTGGAAGATATTTAGCGGGTTCTCTACGCCATTGTTTGGGTTTGATCCTAGTACTATGTAAATGTAATAGATTCGAAATTAATCAATACAAAAGTTTTTCCCCTTTCCTCTATTATTCCTCCTTTCTTTTTGTGAATTTACGAATCATCCATCTTTGCATGATAAGAAACTTTGTGTTCTTGTTAATATGATTTTGGAAACTTTATGTCGTGAAATATATCTGTTATAAATGCAAATGATTCCAATTTGCATCTCCTTTGATCAATACGTATAAGTTTATAATTTGCTATCTATATTTCTGAAATTATTGTTATGTTCTTCCTCTCTCATCTCCTTAGTTCTTCAATTCTTTTGTATTGATGATCTTTGGGCATAAAACATTTCAAAGTATCGAAATCCACACTTTGAAAGTTGTACATTTGTATATAAGCTTCACTTCTTTCTTTCAATAAGGGAACCTCTCCCATTAAAGAGGAGGGAATTGTTATCCCCTAAGCGTGGTTTGTTAAAGTACCATTTAAAAACCCAACTTAACCAAAAATAGAAGTGATATGCAATTGTGGCACGAAAGATTAGGTCATGTCAAATTTAAGATCATGTATGACATGTCTCATCTTAACCTAGTTTTTATTCTTCCACCTATTTCCTAAGCTCATGAAACATGCGAAGGGTGCTTACGTGGTAAGCAATATGAAAATTCCATTCAAATTCATATTGATGGAAACTCTTTTGAACCTTTGGAACTGGTCCACAGTGATGTTAGAGGACCCTTAGAAGTTCCATCCCTAAATGGTTCTTTGTATGCAGTCACTTTTATTGATGATTTATCTCATATGATCTTATCCTTTTATATCAAAACTAAATCATATGTCTTGTCCAAATTCAAAGAATTAAAATTTTCGAGATGAAAAAAAAATCTAGTTATAAAATTAAGAGGCTTAGAACAAATAACGAAGGAGAGTATATCATTAAATCATTTGAATCATTTTGTGTTGAATGTGGTATACAAAGGGAACTGAATACTCCCTATTCTCCTTAGTAGAATGGGATTTTGGAAAGGAAAAACCACACCATTCTTGAAATGGATAGAATAATGTTGCATTCAGATCAAGTCCCTAAATTTGTATGGGTTGAAGCAATGGATATTGTTGTTTTCATTTTAAACAGAATACCCGAGAAAGGATCAATTGATTCCACTCCTTTAGAAAAGTGTACTAATAAAAAACCAAGTGTATCTCATATGAGAATCTTCGGTATCCCAAAATCTATCTTCATTTGAAAATAAAAAAGGAAGAAGTTAGATCAAACCTTTTATCCCTCTATCTTTGTAGGTTATAGAGGTAAAACAAAAGGTCTTAAGATATATGATCATGCAAAACAAGAAGTTATATAAAATAGGAATGTTAAAACATTAGAAAAACTTATTTTTCATCTTCGTCCTCTTGTTTATATTGTCGCGATGAATCTAATGAAGTAGAAAATGGTGATAATGATAACAATTATAGCAATGTTTGTAAATAATGAACACGTAGTTGAAAAATAATTTATTCCTATTTCCTCATTGACCAAAATACCTAAATGGGTTGAGTCTATTATTCAAGACTCTAATCCTGAAAAACTTCATAAAATGACTAGAAGTCAACATACATATCATGCCCTAATGAATTTGTATGAACATGAACCCCAATATTTTTAAGAATATTTTTCTGAAAAAATATGGGTAGATGTAATGAAATCTGAATACATTTCCCTAATCAAAAATTAGACTTGGGCTCTTGTCCCTCCTCTTGAAAAAAAAAGTATATTCAGATCTAGAGAGCTATAAAAAAATCAAGTATAAATTTGATGGTGGTGTTGATAAATTCAAATTGAATTTGGTAGCTTGAGGGTTACTCAAAAAATCAAAAGAGCGAATACATAGAAACCTTTGTACCGATTAAAAAAATGAGCATTATAAATATCCTTGTTTCCTTAGTTGATCAATATGGTTGGTAAATCCATCAGATGGATGTCAAGAATGCATTTCGAATGGTGAATTAAAAGAATAAATCTATATGACTCAACCTAAAGGTTTTGAAGAACTTGGTAAAGAAATGTATGTGTGTAAGTTGAAAAAATATCTATATGGTTTGAAACAAGCTCCTAGAGCTTGGTATGCAAAAACTAATAGTTTGTTTAATGAATTTGGTTTTATTAATTGTTCTTATGATAATGATTTGTTTGTAAAAATTGAATAAATTCAAATTATTCTCATTGTATTTTATGTTGATGATTTACTTATTACTAGTAACTCTAACAATTTAATTTTGAAAATTAAAGCTAAATTGAAACAATACTTTGAATGACCAATTTAGGTTTATTGCATCATTTCTTAGGCATGAAAATATTTCAAGATAAAATTTATGTTGTTGTATCACAATCAAAATATACTATTGATTTTCTTACAAGGTTCAATATGATAGATTGTAAACCTATTCTTATTCCTATAGAATTTGGATGTAAACTTGATCTTAAACCTGCATGTGAAAAATCTAATTTTATTACAGTAAAGGTAACTTGTAGGTAGTTTGATTTATCTTACTATTACTAGACATGAAATTTCTTATGTAGTAGGTATTGCTTCAAGATTTATGCAATATCCATATCAGGATCACTTGAAGTTATCCAAAAGAATATTATGATATATTAAAGGAACAACTAATTTTTTTACATTATACTTCTTATAACAATGCATGTTTATATGGATATTGTGGTTCAAACCATGCTAGTGATGTGATAGATCGAAAGTCTACAACTATATGTGTGTTAAAGTTTGATGTAGGTGTTATTACTTGGAGTAGTAAAAAGCAGCCAACAACATCCATTTATTCTACTTTAGGCATATTACGAAGTGCGATGGAAAGAACAAAAGAATCCATGAGGCTAAAATGGCTATTGGAAGAGATACACATGGAAGATAAAGGAAGTACTCCAATTCTATGTGATAGCAAGAGTTGTATTGATCTTGCTAATAATCTAGTTCAACATAAAAGAACGAAGCATATAAAATTTCATATGCATTTTATCTGAGAGAAGGTTCTCTATGGTGATATATATCTCTAAGTACGCCCAACTAAATATCAAGTTGCATATAAGTTTATAAATCCATCAAGTCTGTAAAGTTATGCTAGTTTCATGAAATGATTAGCCTTTCGAGTTTCCATTTAGGGGAGTGTGTATGGCAATGCCACCTCCTAATGAATGGCCGGTTTTTATCTCCTTCTCCTCTATACTTTTGTTCCATTTGTAAAGCATTGTAAAAATATATTTTAATGATATTTGTAAAATTGTAGCTCTAAGTTTACAGTGTACGATTCGATGTATTGCATATGTTGTAAAGGAGGTCCTTTTGTTTTAAAAGGATCCTAAAGATGTTAGTTGAGATATTTTCCATGAGAAACTGTGAGATGTAGTCTTACAAATCATGCTTATCCTAAATCATTCACTACTATTTATGGATTCCAAATCCTTTTGTATTAAAAGGTAAGATGAGCATGATGAAGGTGTAGAAATCCTTCAAATGTTATATGTTAATGTTAGGTTGTGGAGCCTTTTTTCATGTGTGAAAGTGTTGAGGACTGTACACTAAGAGTCTTGTACACTTTTCATGTATCCTTGCCCAGGGTTGGGCGCATGACCCCTAAAAAAAAATTAGGCATTATTTTTTTGGCCTTGAAAAAATGCACTCGACATATCGGGAAACATTCTCTTCTCATATGGGTGAGATTTTTGACCCATAGGTTTATGGGATGGGTTTTTCCCATCGTTTTGATACCCACGGTTTTGTAAAACTGCTTAAGCAGTTGTCTATTTATATGGTTTTATGCATATGATAGAGGTATGAAAAACATTGCAGATGTGCTTTGAATTCGGATGTGAATTCTGTAGAGTTTGTTGAGCATAGCTCCAAACAGATCTGGGTATTGTATTGAGAGAGCGGTGGCTTGTAATAAAATCTGAGCAAGTGATTCTTGGTGGACGTAGCCCAAATTGGGTGAACCACGTTAAATATTGTCTCTTTGTGTTGTGTTATTTTATTCTGTAATTTTATTTGAGATCGTAATAATTTCGCATTTTAGTTTCTACTAGTGTGATTCTGTGAGGGATTATTCCACATATTTTATCCCTTATTTCCTAACAATTAGTATCAGAGCCTGGTTTGGTTTGCTGAAGTGTTGAATCGCAGGGAAAGTTTTATCTTGAGTGGGAGCTATGGCAGATGATGGAAGATCTAGGGTTGATAAATTCAACGGGTAGAATTTCAGTCTTTGGAAGATGTAGATGGAAGATTACCTTTATCAGAAGGATCTTTATACTCCATTGTCTGAGAAGGTGAACAAACCCTTGAGTATGACAGATGCAGAATGGGATTTGTTGGATCGGAAGGAACTTGGAACGATCTGGCTGTGTCTTGCATCTTCGTTATTATTTAATGTTTCAAAGGAAAAGACTACAAAAGATCTAATGGATGCATTAGGGAAGTTGTATGAAAAACCCTCTGCCTCTAACAAGATATTTTTAATGAAAAAGTTGTTTAATATGAATATTTCTGAGAATAGTTTAGTAGCAGATCATTTAAATAATTTCAATATGGTTGTGAATATGCTAGCTTCGGTTACAATAGAATTTGATGAAGAAGTTAGGGCTTTATTAATTTTGTGCTCTTTACCTGAGAGTTGGAATAGCTTGGTAATGGTGGTAAGTAACTCGGTTCCAGCTAACTCGAAGTTGAAGTTTGAGGATGTTGTAGGGGTGATTCTAAGCGAGGAAATGCAAAGAAAAATCTCTGGGGAATCTTCTACTTTAGGGAATGCTTTGACAGTGGAAACTAGAGAGAGACAGAAGAATAGAGGAAACCGTGGAAAATCAAAAGATAGGGCAAGGTCAAAATCCAAGAACAAGATTGTATGCTTTGGAATTGTGGAAAGCTTTGGGCATGCAAAGAAGGACTGTTGGGAGCTTCAAGATTCAGGGGCTTCTTTCTATGCTTCTCCACATAGACATTATTTTGTTGATTATGTTCAAGGAGATTTTGGGCATGTTTTTCTTGGTGATGATGATCCTTGCAACATAGTTGGAAAAGGTTCTGCCTCGAGATAAGATGCGAGAATGGGAATACTTGGTTATTGAAGGATGTCAGACATGTGCCTACATTAAGATGAAATTTGATATCAGCAGGGCAGTTGGGAAGTGATGGTTGTATTATGATATTTACAAAGAGACTCTTGGAAGGTTACCAAGGGTGCTCTTGTGGTGGCAAGAGGTAAGAAGGTTGGAACCTTGTATTTAACCACTTATAGCACTAATGCTTGTAATCTTGTGGCTTCAGAAGTAGATACAACATTGTGGCACTATAGGCTCGGTCATATGATCCATAAGGGCATGGAGATCATAAAGAAGGATTTGCCCGAGATATACATAAATAGGTTTGGAGTTCTGTGAGGACTGCATATATGGGAAACAAAAGCGAGTAAGGTTTCTCAAGGTTGGACCTACAAAGAAAGAGAGTAAGTTAGAGCTGGTGCATTCTGATGTGTGGGGGCCGGCTCAGGTATCATCTCTTGGGGGTTCAAGTTATTATGTTACTTTTATTGATGATGCAACAAGGAAAGTTTGGGTTTATTGTATTAGAAACAAATTTGATGTATTTGACACTTTTGTTAAATGGAAAGCCTTGTTAGAGAATGAAACAGATCTTAAGCTAAAATGTCTCAGGTCAGATAATGGAGGGGAATATTGCAGCAATGAATTTGATGATTACTATTCTAAGAATGGAATCCATGAGGCAAAAGATGGTTCTAGGAACTCCGTAATAGAATGGGGTATCAGAAAGGATGAACAGAACAATAATGGAATGTGCTAAGAGCATGAGGTTACATGCATGATTGCCTCTTTCTTTTTGGGTAGAAGCGGTGAGCACAGTTGTGTACTTGATAAACAGAGGACCCTCAAGTGCCTTGGATGGAGGCATACCTGAGGAGGCTTGGTATGGTAAGAAAGTTGATTATTCATTTCTTAGAGTCTTTGGATGTGAGGTGTTTGTTCATATAGAAAAGGATGATAGGACCAAGCTAGAGGCTAAATCAAAAAATGTACTTTCATTGGTTATGGTGGTGATGACTTTGGATATAAATGTTGGAGTATTAAGGACAAAAAAATCATTCGATCTAGGGATGTGGTCTTTAATGAGAAAGTCATGTATAAGCAGCATTTGCAGGAAAATAGGGAAGAATCCAAGAAATAATATGCAGTGGTAGAGGATCTTCCGGATGGAAAAGTAACACATGAATCATTTCAGAAACCTCCTCAACAGGAACCCCAAACTCCTATATTGAGGAGGTATTCTAGGGTAAGAATAGAACCTAAACATTTTTCTCCTTCTCTTTATTATTTATTACTCACCGATAGTGGAGAACCGAGAGAGCTTTGATGAAGCAATATAGGTAGATGCGAGGAAGATGTTGGAGAAAGCCATGGATGAGGAGTATCAGGCTCTCATGGAGAACCAGACATAAGATTTGGTAAAGCTACCCGAAGGAAAAAGAGCATTATAGAACAAGTGGGTGTTCAAAGTCAAAGAGGAAGAAGGAGGAAAGAAAAGATACAAGGCCCGGTTGGTGGTCAAGGGTTTGCACAGAAAAAAGGTATAGATTTTGATGAGATTTTTTCTCCTGTAGTAAAAATGACTTCTATTAGAACTGTTCTAGGAATAGTTGTAGCAGAAGACTTGCACTTAGAACAACTTGATGTAAAGACGAATTTCTCCATGGTGATTTGGAGGAGGAACTATATATACAGCAACCAGAGGGCTATGAGGTCAAAGGTAAAGAGGAGATGGTGTGAAAATGAAGAAGAGCTTGTATGGCTTGAAACAAGCTCCACATCAATGGTATAAGAAATTTGATAGCTTCATGATGGAGCAAGGTTATATTAGATGTCATTCTGACCATTGCATGTATACAAAGAAATTTGAGGATGACAGTTATATTATCCTTTGTTTGTATGTGGATGACATGTTGGTTGTAGGTAAAAACATGCAAGAAATAAAAGTACTCAAGAAGCAGCTAAGTGAATCCTTTGCTATGAAGGATTTGGGGGCAGCCAAACAAATCCTTGGTATGAGGATATCTCGGGATAGGAAGGAACGGAAGCTGACTTTATCTCAGGAAGAGTACATTAAGAAATTCTTGGAGAGGTTTAATATGCAGGATGCTAAACCGGTTGGGACTCCTTTGGCAGGCCATTTCAAGTTATCAAAGGAGTAGTGTCCCAAGATAGAGTAGGAGAGAAACCAAATGTCCAAGGTACCTTACTCATCAACATTTGGCAGTTTGATGTATGCCATGGTGTGCACTAGGCCTGATATTGCCCATGCAGTGGGAGCGGTGAGTAGATTTATGAGTGATCCAGGTAGAGATCACTAAGCAGCAATAAAGTGGATCCTTTGGTATTTGCGAGGGACCATGGGGATAGTTTTGTGCTATAGTGGATCAAACACCATTTTGTGTGGTTATGTAGATTCAGATATGGCTGGAGATGTAGATAGTAGGAGGAGCACAATAGGTTATGTTTACATTATAGGTGGAACAACAATAAGTTGGATTTCACGACTACAGAAGTTGGTGGCTTTGTCAACCATGGAGGCTGAGTATGTTGCTGCCACAGAGGCAAGCAAGGAAATGATTTGGTTACAACAATTACTTGAGGAGTTGGGGCATAAGCAAGAGGAAGGAAAGTTGCATAGTGATAGTCAGAGTGCTATACACCTAGCTAAGAACTCTGCTTTCCACTCTAGGACAAAGCATATACAGTTAAGGTACCATTTCATCAGGACAACTTTGGAGGAAGAGAAGTTAAAGTTGGAGAAGATTCATACCAGTCAGAATCCTGCAGACATGATGACCAAGGTGGTCACAAGGGAAAAACTGAAGTTGTGTTCAACTTTGGTTGGTCTTCACAGAAACTAGTGAAGGGTTAAGAAGCTTGCTCAGAGGAAAACTAGTCTCCAAGTGGAATATTCTTAGGTTGTGGAGCCTATTTTCATGTGTGAAAGTGTTGAGGACTCAGTACACTAAGAGTACTGTACACTTTTTATGTATCCTCACGGGGTTCGGGCGCAGCTTCGAAAAAAAAAAAATAGGCATAATTTTTGTTTTTGGCCTCAAAAAATGCACTCGACATATCGGGAAACGTGTTCTTCTCATATGGATGAGATTTTTGACCCATAGGTTTATGGGACGGGTTTTGCCCATGGTTTTGATACCCACGGTTTTTTAAAACTGCTTAAGTAGTTTTCTATTTATATGGTTTTATGCATATGATAGAGGTATGAAAAACATTACAGATGTGCTTTGAATTCGGCTGTGAATTCTATAGAGTTTGTTGAGCATAGCTCCAAATGGATTTGGGTATTGTATTGAGAGAGCGATGGCTTGTAATAAAATCTGAGCAAGTGATTCTTGGTGGACGTAGCCCAAATTGGGTGAACCACGTTAAATACTTTTGTCTCTTTGTTGTTTGTGTTATTTTATTCTACAATTTTATTTGAGATCTATAATAATTTCTGCATATTAGTTTCTACTGTTGCGATTCTGTGAGGGATTATTCCGCATATTTTATCCCTTATTTCCTAACAGTTAACCTAAACCTTCACTATGGTTTATGGATTTGTAAATCCTATTGTATAAATAGGTAATGTTGGCATATGTTCCCCACTTAATATTAAGGGGGAGTGTTAGAACGTAATATTAAGTTCCTATAAACCTTATTTTATAATTAAATAATTAAGAATATTTATATTATTAATTATTTAATATAAACTACATTTTTATGTTTAATTTATTATTACTAATAAATATTTAAATCGAGGTGCTTTTTATAAAGTCACATCCCGTCACTTAATTGGTTTGTGACCCGTGGGGTCAAATAAATATGATCATGGGGCATGATCATGGTAATTTGAATTCACATGGTGAATTGGTGGAGAGAAGTGAGGAGGGAGATTTACTGGACTGTAATAATGTTTCTCTGATAAATGGAATATCTTTTTCACCATGGTTTTTACCCCTCGGGGGTTTTCCACATACATTTTGTGTCACTAGTATTTATTTGGTTATTGCATAGTTTAAATGTTATTCATTAATGTTTATTGCAATATATTAACTTGCTAATTAAATCTTCATCCAAATACTCAAACCCCAACCATAGGAGGAAGACCCTACAATAAGGTTTGTGTTTGGGTTGAAGTATAATATGCATACCACCTATGTTAGAACTACTTATAAGAGGCGTCAAACCACACATAATTATCCACTAGCATGTGATATATAGATAAATTCAACTAGATGACAACTTGAACCACTCTGAACATGTTTGAGATGATTGTGCTCTTTCCAAGACATTGAGCAAGGTTCTTTTAGTGCTTGGAAATCAAGTAAGTTGAACTCCTTAACATGGTAGAGTTCTTTATAATTATAGTAGTGATTTCCCTAGTGGATGTACATTAGCTTTGGGAATATTTAGGGAGCCTTAGGTGCATTTTATATGTATTTTAAATGAGTGTGCTAAGTGATTTTCTATATTCTTATCGAGTTCATAAATGAGGTGACATTAACTTGTTTATATATGGTTTTGAATGTAATTTTTCATGTAAAGAGTAGTGAGCCATCCTCCAATTCCTAGAAAATATGACTAGAAATTTATTTATTTATTATTATTCCCTTCCAAAAGATAAGTGTAACTTATCCATTCATGTTCATAGATAATTCCTCCTCATATCACCGTTATAGGCTTGATGCAATTAAACATTAACTGCTCATTATTTCATCCAAGTACAATCAACATACCAATTGCACTAGATATGATCATTTTGGTTTAATTGAAATAATAATTCAGTGAAGATATATTTTCATATCACCCTTGTACTAATTTAATTTAATTCATTCTTTTCATTCATTCCTCGATCTAGATCCATATAAAATCTTATATAATGTTATTTATGCTTTAGTATTTCTACAAAGGTTATACCATTCAACCATCATATATATAGTGTCAACAACATTATAGTTTACAAGTTCATAAACAAATGGAAAACCATCATAATATCCTTAATCAAGATATTACAAATTACAATGTAAAACCTGATTATAATTAAAATAATATCCTAGTCTAACCAATTCACTGCTCATTTTATACCTGCATTATATGTATTCTTATTAGGATTTGGCTTAGTTTAATCTAGAGTCATTGTTCTAAGTTACAAGTTATAAGCACATCCCTTAGTACCTACTACCAAACTCATGACTCAATTGCACCTTCCATAATAGAATATTGAAGAAACTATCAGGCCTATGAGTCATGCATCTCCTTCCTACATATACAAATAAGAAGAAGCTCCATTTAAATCCTTTATACACAATATTTATATTTTCATGATTAGAATGGTACTGCCCATAAATTTTATTCATCTACCTATTGAATTTGTTTAATAATTTATTGATATTCTCTCAAACATTTATCCTGTAGAAATTACGTAGTTGAAACAAAAACATAGCATCCACGTTACATTAATTCAAACATCATAAGTCCTTATTTAATGACATCATCCTATGTATAAATATGAAATGGGTTATATCTATGGCCATCTCTTTCAAGACAATTCATAATCAATATCATAAATACTTTCTTTTCTTTTGTTCTATCGAACTTAAGTCTATAAACTTCCATTTAAGGATTTATACTAGTTATAACCACTAGGACTCATGTTCCTTTTTTAATTAATTTTTGGTTTGTTAATTTATTTAAGCAAGGAGAACTCTAATTACTTGTAAGAGAAGTATTTTCCTCATTTTTCGGTGTTGCTTAAATGAAATCCTTCAACTTTTAGAACTATTGTCAAGGGAGGGGCAACCATATTTTATATAATAACACATTACAATATTAATACTTAAATTTCTTGTTCCTATCAGTTCTATGGTCTTTGGTTACAAATAATTGACAAAATAAACTTTTAATAAGGTTTATTACAACCTCTACTAGACTTCTTGCAAGACAAAAATTCATTTAATCTCTCATTACAATTCTAAACTATTGGAACAACATTGTGCTAACTAATGGGTTCCCAACTTATTATAAAGTCATATCTTGCTACATATTCAATATTTATTCATGCTTAGTTTAAATAAATCTATTCAGGTTATGGACAATTCATACATTCATAACTATTCTAAGTCATTAGTATCTATATCAATCATCTCCCATTGAATTCACATTGCTATAATTGTCCTTTACATTTTTACATATGCAAGTAATTCAAAAGATAGTAATGAACAACCTTCTAGGTTATAATTTAAAATTTTTAAGTTCAAGGGTAAGAATATATTTCATGTTATAGGAAGGTTTTAGTATACATCCATCAACATAACTTTTCCCATAATGATTGTTTATATAAAATAACATAATGCATATTTATCCATTTTCTTATTTTGGATATTTTCCTTCACTTATGTTATCCCAAATTAACCCCATCCCAAATTAATTAGGATAACTCATTGTAAATGTGCTTAGCACTTTATACAAGATAGGGATGTTCAAATGAACGTCAAAGGTCTACACGCTAAGCAATTCAAATTCCTATGAGGAAGGGACAGAGATGATGAGATTCATGGTCTTTTCATAGCCTTTAGGCTCCATATATCTCATGTCCCTGGAATAAGTTTGATTAGATAGAGTTTTGGGTCCGAGGTGAAGCACAAAGTCAACAAGTCATCAACTGATCCAAGGCTAAAAGATGGACATGTGTTGGCATACCGGAACTCTTCAAGGAATATTCATTCTACGGACCTCAAGTCTCGTGAAATAAACTAAGTTTCATAAGGATTTGGGTTTGGGTGGTGAGGTAGGTCAACAAGGCCAAGAAGTGAGATATGGCGATACATGTCACCATTCTAGCAAACTTTAAGGAAGATGCACCCGAGGAATGTGAGGTCCACAAAATCAATCAAGGTTGATACCATTTTGGGTCTGCAAAGTGGTTCAAATTAGAAAGAGTGGACACAAAGTGAGGTACATGAACATGTGTCTCCATTATAGAGAACTTAAAGGTGTATACATTATGAATACCTCATGTTTGCGGAATCAACCAAGGTTGATAGAATTTTAGGTTCGAGAAAGGGTCGAACAATCGGTGGGGTGAGAAGGACAAGTAACACAAACATAAGGCATTGTGTGGGGAAAGATGATCAGGGGATAATTTTCAAAAGTTCCCTAAACATCCCTAAATGGTGTCAGTGTAGAAGATCATCTCGAGATCTTTCCAACGACTATGAGAACGCGACAAACGGACATCGGGAGCTCTAGATATGTTTGGTCAAAGTTCAGTCAATGGAAAGTCAACTCTGGTCAACTGGTCAATATTAGACCAATCGCACTGTGACACGTGGCTTGCCACCACTCGTTGAATTTGCTCGATTTGCCTATCGGGAGACGACAAGTGGGCTATATGCTATTTACCGAGTTAATTATTTCCATACCACATTACAGGGGTCGAAATTATATTTACTTGGTAAGTCCACTTTCCAAATGCCACATATATATATATATATATATATATATATATATATATATATATATATATATATATAAATGTGTATACATTAGTATTAAATATAATGTTGATACATTAGTATTAAACCCTACATAGCCACCAACTTAACCATAAGCACGTGGGAGGATGAAGCGGTTGTTTGGGAGGCAAAAGCCATATGTGGAAGCTTCCACGTGGAAGGAAGAAGGTGGGAAGCGGTTGTTGGGGCGGATATAAGCCTAACGTGGTCTTTTAACCACTTCAAATATGCGTGGGAGGCTATTTAAAGCCTTAGGCATTATCTCCCACCACCAAAAAAATGTGGAAACTTATCCAAATGCGCCCCTTATGGGATTTTTACCCATTTAAAAATATAGCCGCGCCAAACTTGGGATTTAATCCCATTAAACATGTAATCCGCCCAAATGGGAATATTTTATCCCAATTTCTATGTACGGGTAAGGCTAATATTAGCCTAAGGATGATATTAAATGCATATTTTAAGGGCCCTATTTTTGTATAAATAGGGAACCCATTCTATTGTAATGGACACACACCGATGCAACAGAGAAGCTCATTGCTAGAGCGCGGAACGGTGGACACACAGATCTCAAGCTTATTATTTGTTAAGCTTATTTGTGGGATGTGTCAACAGGTATTGTCTATTGGCCTATTATTTTAGGCAATATTAGATGAAATATTTGTGATTGGGAGTAAATTATAAACTACCCAATAGGCCCATTGAGCCACACCAATTACTTGTAAATCCTGGATTGTCGACCGGAGTGCTAGCTTCGCATTGATAGCATCGGGAAGGCCAATCGAAGCCGAAGGAGATTGTACACCAGGAAGGTGGAAGTCGGGTGCTATTTTTCACCCTTGTCGTCCGAAGGTCTGGTTATTCTTCTAAGCAAGTTTAAATAGTTTCCATTAGGTTTTCTTGTGAAAGTACTATTGTAACTTACAAGTTTTGACTAGTGGAACGGTTCGACCATGAACCCGGAGACGTAGGTAGTTTCGAACTCGTAATCAATCTGTGTGTAATTTTCATTATTGTCTTGCATTATTTTAAATTGATTACTTAAAAGGAGTAAATTATCGGCAAATAATTAAAGCCTATAAGGGTCCGAGATCAGGTAGTAATAATCTGGTTATTTTCGGATCAAGTTTGGTATCAGAGCTGGTTTAGCTCCATATTTTTTTTCAGTAAATCTGATTAATGAGTGATTGCTTCAAGTTGGTGTAGTTGGTTCAATTTGTGTGAACAGGGTACAAGTGCACTATGGGAAATATGTCTAAACAGGCAAAGCTCGATGAGATTGAAGCTTATAATCACCAGATCCAGGAAGAGAATTCTCTCCTGCAATCAATGTATTACTCCTTGGAAGAGGAGAATGCTTGTTTGAAATCAGAACTGCAAACCAAGGATGAGCTCTTGGCAAGGTTGCAGTGTGGTGATCAGAGGAAGGAAATACCTTCAACTTCAGATGCTAGAGGCCATGGTAGATGATTGCACTGTAAGTTGTTCACCACTGGAATCTTCTTCTTCCTCCCATTCGGTTTCGGATTTAGGTAATGAAGTCTTTGGTTTGTTTGAAAAGCATACTAGAGGCATTGGATCCAAGTTACTAGATAAAATGGGATTTGATGGAAGAGGCCTTGGTAAAAATGGCCAAGGTATTTCTAACCCAATACAGGTCGAGGATCATCCTTGTTTTGCAGGTTTGGGTTATCCTAGTGTGGGAATGGAAATTGGAGAATGCTCCAAGAACGCTAACGGAGACAAGCTTCCGAAAGCAAAGTGATTACCCCACTAGTCCTGCGAGAAGATTCTGAGCAGGAAAGTTGTGCTTCGTCATCACAGGCAAGATGTGGTAAGAGAAATCAGTGAAGAGGTAATGAGATTCCACCTCCAGTTTCTTACCATAATCATAAGCACAGTAAAACTTCTGATCCACTTTTTCAGCTTAAGAAGTATGGTTATGATTTTCAGAAGATGTGGAATTCTTTTCCATGTACTTTTTGTGGATTGCATAATCATTCAGTGGCCAGATGCTGGAAGAGAAGGACACTGATGAAGAAGTTGATGCCGTTCATCAAGAACAAGGCAAATCAGAAAGACCAATCTCGTCATGCAGAGTCGAGAAATGGCAGAAAGAGTTCCTCATCCCAGAAGAAGGAGATTAAGAGGAATTTTTGTGCTCATTTCCAAAGGAATGGGCATCAGGTGGAAAATTGCTGGAAACTGCATCCATCTCACCATCAGAGTAATGGCAAGCCAAATATGGAATGGAGGCCTATTGCAAAGGCAGAAGAAGTTTCTACTCAACCACCAGTTGACAATTCAACCCAGGACCAGGTAATACCTGAAAGTGAAATTCCTTTGAAATGGGTAAGTCAACAATTTTTCAATTATATATTGCATAATTCAGATTGATGAATCGTATGCAGTATTAAGTTTGGAGATCAAATTTTGTGAGAAAATGTTGAGAGAAAGGTTTACAATACTCAGTGGATTTTCTTACTTATAAAATTTGATTAATGCTCCAAATATATCTCCTAATCAACTTGTGAGTACCTGTTACAGCTTGGATATAGGAATTAACTCATATAAAGCTTGGAGATTGATCTGCCATTTGTGCAGATAGTAGAGTTCACAGAGATCAGCTTGGAACTTCATTCTGTGTAGAGGCATTATGACCGTGCAGCAAAATGGTAGTTGAATCACCGTTGGCATTGGACGTTGGGTCGGAACTTCATTACGTGTAGAGGCATTGCGACCAATGTGGCAGCAAAGCATGGTACGATATTAGTATGTCAACAAGAGGAGCTCTCAAAGGATCAGCTTGGAACATCATTTGGTTTCAAGGCATTGCGACCACATAATTGAATGGTAGTGATCAATAGACTTAGCATCATGCATTGGAGGCTCGAAGTCTTAAAAGAGCCTTAGCATCATGCATCGGAGGCATTGAGGTCTGTAATAGACTTAGCATCGTGCATTGGAGGCTCGAGGTCTTGAAATAGGCTTAGTATCATGCATCGGAGGCGTTGAGGTCTACAGAGACTTAGCATCGTGCATGAAGGCTCAAAGTGTTGAAAGATGCTTAGCATCATGTATCGGAGGCATTGAGGTCTGAGAGAGGCTTGAAGTCTTGAAAGAGGCTTAGCATCATGCATCGGAGGCGTTGAGGTCTGTAATAGACTTAGCATCGTGCATTGGAGGCTCGAGGTCTTGAAAGAGGCTTAGCATCATGTATCGGAGGCGTTGAGGTCTACAGAGACTTAGCATCGTGCATTGGAGGCTCGAAGTCTTGAAAGAGGCTTAGCATCATGCATCGGAGGCGTTGAGGTCTATACTGAGACTTAGCATCGTGCATCGGAGGCTCGAGGTCTTGAAAGAGGCTTAGCATCATGCATCGGAGGCGTTGAGGTCTGTAAAGGGATAAGGCATTGTCCATCATCAACATCGGATCAATCAAAGCTCTACGTAACATGGAGTTCCTTCAAACCAGTTCGGATTCTCATGGAATCAACTCGGAGCCAGGAGCTGTGTTATAGAGTAAAAGAAGATCCTTGTTGTCAGATATCAAGAAGCTTAGCACCGCACAGAAGGAGCGTTGAGGTTTCATTCAGAAACTTAGCACCATAAAGCGGAGGCGTGGAGGTTTTCTTCGGATATCAGAGTGGCGCAGTGGAAGCATCATGGGCCCATAACCCACAAGTTCCTAGGATCGGAGCAGATTTTTCGAAGTGAGAAGGTTGGAGGAGAAGACCCAAGGGTCTACTACAGCAGCACTTCCGAGGTGGCAGCAGAGTTTTGATTCAGGACAGTATGGAAGCTTTTTGGGACAAAAAGCTTTTCTCAGTGGGGAGGTGTGATCAGGGGATCATTTTCAAAAGTTCCCTAAACATCCCTAAATGGTGTCAGTGTAGAAGATCATCTCGAGATCTTTCCAACGACTGTGAGAACGCGACAAACGGACATCGGGAGCTCTAGATATGTTCGGTCAAAGTTCAGATAGCGGGAAAGTCAACTATGGTCAACTGGTCAATATTGGACCAATTGCACTGTGACACGTGGCTTGCCAACACTCGTCGAATTCACTCGATTTGCCTATCGGGAGACGACAAGTGGGCTATATGCTATTTACCGAGTTAATTATTTCCATACCACATTACAGGGGTCAAAATTATATTTACTTGGTAAGTCCACTTTCCAAATGCCACATATATATATATATATATATATATATATATATATATATATATATATATATATATATATATATATATATATTAATGTGTATACATTAGTATTAAATCTAATGTTGATACATTAGTATTAAACCCTACATAGCCGCCAACTTAACCATAAGCACGTGGGAGGATGAAATGGTTGTTTGGGAGGCAAAAGCCATATGTGGAAGCTTCCACGTGGAAGGAAGAAGGTGGGAAGTGGTTGTTGGGGCGGATATAAGCCTAACGTGGTCTTTTGACCACTTCAAATATGCGTGGAAGGATATTTAAAGCCTTAGGAATTATCTCCCACCACCAAAAAAATATGGAAACTTATCCAAATGCGCCCTTATGGGATTTTTAACCCATTTAAAAATACTACGTGCCAAACTTGGGATTTAATCCCATTAAACATGTAATCCGCCCAAATGGGAATATTTTATCCCAATTTCTATGTACGGGTAAGGCTAATATTAGCCTAAGGATGATATTAAATGCATATTTTAAGGGCCCTATTTTTTGTATAAATAGGGAACCCATTCTATTGTAATGGACACACACCGACGCAATGGAGAAGCTCGTTGCTAGAGCGCGGAACGGTGGAGACACAGATCTCAAGCTTATTATTTGTTAAGCTTATTTGTGGGATGTGTCAACAGGTATTGTCTATTGGCCTATTATTTTAGGCAATATTAGATGAAATATTTGTGATTGGGAGTAAATTATAAACTACCCAATAGGCCCATTGAGCCACACCAATTACTTGCAAATCCTGGATTGTCGACCGGAGTGCTAGCTTCGCATTAATAGCATCGGGAAGGCCGATCGAAGCTGAAGGAGATTGTATGCCAAGAAGGTGGAAGTCGGGTGCTATTTTTCACCCTTGTCATCCGAAGGTCTGGTTATTCTTCTAAGCAAGTTTAAATAGTTTCCATTAGGTTTTCTTGTGAAAGTACTATTGTAACTTACAAGTTTTGACTAGTGGAACAGTTCGACCACGAACCTGGAGACGTAGGCAATTGCCGAACTCCGTAATCAATCGTGTGTAATTGTCATTATTGTCTTGCATTATTTTAAGTTGATTACTTAAAAGGAGTAAATGATCGGCAAATAATTAAAGCCTATAAGGGTCCGAGATCAGGTAGTAATAATCAAGTTATTTTCGGATCAAAAGATCAATGGCCAATGGTGGACACATGACACCATTCCAATGCGGGGAAATTAGATGGGCTATTACTAATGTAAAGTCCATGGAATGAGCTAGATTTCAAAGGGTTTTGGGTCTATGAGGGTAGTATGCAAGGATATAGTCAAAGGCCCAACTCCACAACTAATGAAAGGTGAACACGTGGCAAAGGAAAATTAATGCACATGTAGACAAAGGAAATTCATGAATCTAATAAAATGTTGCCACATGTCACTCTCTTGTTCATCCCAACATGTAAAATTTTAAATGGATATATCAGCCACTCTACGAGCTCCAAATCACGTAAAATTGGTCTCGTTGGAAAGGTCTCCTTAAGCCCTTAAATTTGGAATCGATCGATAAAAAAATTGATGGCGTTTTGTAGGAGAAAAATAATAAAAATAGTTCACCCATTAATGTACACATTTAGTCGGCCCAACCACCCAAATTTCTTAGGATTTTGTCTCCTTCCTTCTTCTACAAGCTAAAAAAAGACATGAGTAGGCACATTTGACAAAATTAAAGGAATATTTATAGGCATTTATTACTTGTTGTTGGTGGTTGGAAGTTTGAATACAAGTTTCCCTCTCTTTTCCCTCTTCTCTCTCTCCATTCTTATATATATATTGTAAATTGATGCTTATTTCAAAGAGATCAGTCTTTATTGTAATGACACCATGCCAAAATGGTGGCCGACTTCTCATGAGTTCCAGAAGTTGAATATGGTCTCTGTAATGTATTAACTCCTTATGTCATGATTGTAATGAAGTTGTGCATATCTTTCAAGTAATAAAATTTATTTTGTGGCATGTCTGTCTACCCTAGCTCATTTTATTTGCATTCTTTCCTCTTTGTTTTTGGCATGTTGTGCATATTTATTTCTTGTAGGTTCCATTTTTGTTATGTTGTCAATGTGTGGGTGAGTGGAGTCTACATGGTTCTTGATCTATGGCATGTTTGTCTACCTCTCTACCATGGTTTTCCTTTTCCTTCCCCTCACGGAGATACCTCAACCCCTTTTTAGCTACTATCACCACCCCTTTTAGCCTAAGATTTCCCTTTCCATGCATCTCCTTCTAACCATAGTCCATTGGAATGTTTAGATTAAGATTAGTTATATTTTATTTTTGTTGTAGGAGTAGTTTTAGCATGAGAAATAGGTAGAGGAATCAACATTATCGGAGGTTTTTTTGAGTTCCCAAGGTCCCACTGACTTGGAGACAGGTCCCATGTTGCCTCAAAATCTGGGTTGTCAATGGCTCGGGCGAGTGCGTTTTAAGCTCTAACAACTTCCTTTTCGAGGTAAGAATACACTCATATAATTGTTACTCATATATCCATGTAGTTACGTTAACTTCATGTGAGTTGATATTAAAAAATACCCCATAATATTTCCCATCATAAGCCTTTCACTCAAGGTATACGAGACACCATCATAAAATAACATCACTATTGTATGTTTCTAGTCTACACTACATAATTTTTCTATAACACATTTCTTTCTTCATGCAAAGTGGACATCATGACATCTTACATATTCATATTTACTTGATGATGAGGTCATATTTATTTCCAAATTGGTGTAGCTTAATTATCATATCTAGTCTCAAACCTCAGTTTGTGATTAGTGGTATTAAAGACTTTCTGGTTGAAATCTAATTTATATGCACTACAAGATAATAACAGATCAATCTATTACCATTTTCATCATGTCAACATTAGACTAAAGTTGTATAATATCAAGTATACTACTAAATTATCATAATTATTTCAATACACAAACAATGAATAGACCTTCCCGATAAAATATACATATAACCGTAAAACGTATACTACATAATAATAGTCAAAAACCTTATTAATTGAATTCCTTTCATATATACGAACTTAAGGAAACTAATTGTACTATCTCACCATTAATATTCAAAATAAACTTCTATAAAAAAATATATATAAATTACAGAAGACGTTCTTTGACATGTCAAATAGATATCAACACATTCATCCTTTTAAAAGAAATTATTCATTTCAACAAAATGCATAATGCTTCAATGTAAAACAACATTAATCTTTTCTTAACATGTATCTACAAAAATGTGGATCAACTCAAAGAAATGGCATGAATTTCGTTCCTTTACAATAAGCATTAGTCAACAATAAACCATGCATAACATGTTTCTGTAATATAATAGAAAAATTTCCATTATTTTTCCCATTTACCCATTTTCAGAAAATAATCTAGGAGTTAGAATATAGATTTATTTCATGCATTCAAGAGTTACATAACACAAATTTAAGAAAGAGAAATTATAACTATTTTCTATATATTTCAACATATTTTCATTAGGGCCACATTTACTAGATTTGGAGTTTAAAAGAGAGAGACACAAATATTATGCAAATAATTTCACACTTTGTGCCATCATGGCCAAACCATAGCTCCTCATAGGAAACCATCACATAACACCATAAATATTTATCACAAAAATTTCAACAAAAAAACAAGCAATCAAGGTTGTTACCCATACAAGTAGTGCATGCCCTATGCATATAATGGTATATATGGAAAACACACATTCGTACAGCATTTAATCCTCAACCAGAAAAGTAATAAACACATTGCATACGTTAATGGTATCCAACCAAGAAACCCACATGCATAATTTTAGTGTTAGCTAGTGCTTAAGCTAAAGAAAAGAAAAATATTTCTATTAACAAAATGATGGCTACGCCCTTAAACGAGCTTCAAACTTAATTTTCTTCTAGTACAAGTCATGCCATCAAGGAGAAATTTACTTACTCAAATAATGTTCACACTACTTTTCCCTGACTAGGGATTTTAAAATTTCTCAACTCTCGTTAAAAACACATACAACAAATAAATAAACAACCATAGTCATAACTAGTGCCAATACAAACTACACTTCTCCAATGAAAATAACCATCACAAAATACCATACAATAGAGTCGAACAAAAATGCCACCCACACAAGCACTCACTACTGGATCCATTTTCATGCAACTCATGTTTTCTGGCATTTCCATGAGCTCACCCATGCAAAACATCATTGAGAACTTTACAAAGTCAAAATTCACACATTTTGAATGGATTCCAAACTTAATAAACTCCTTTCCATATCTTGGTCAAGTCCACAAACCTTTCCTTTATATTGGAGGTATTTAATTCAAAACATAAGAATTACCTAAAACCATTTCAATTGACACGAAAAAACAATAATCCTTATCAATAATAATGTTACATAATTCGAATAATCACAACCCCTTAATCTCTTAGGAAAAATGCAAGCCAATAATCATTGCTTGATACTAAGTCAAACCTCATAAGAAAAACAATACTACCCTTTCCATAATAAATTTCCCAATATAATTATCATGTCCAAATCATATTCAACTCATGAGGCATAAAGCATGATTTAAATTTAATTGCTAAGTTAACTAATACTTCATGTGCTATAATAATGTCTAGTAAGGCTTAAGGGTGGTTAACCAATTCTAAGATAATAAACACCCACAAAGAAACTTCAACATACAATGCATAATAGTTGAAATGAATGTTTCATTCTAGAATTGAATATATCGTTCAATCTTAATAAGTGTCACTACCCTAAATAACATAATCATAACATGCCTTCAATAGATCAAAACAATATTTCCTTTTATAATGTTTCCCTAGAATCATCAACAATAATATCTTTAATGTTAAGTCAAACAATATATTTATGGACATCACACTATTACACATTGCCTCATTACAAATAAGGCAGTCTAAATATCAACTAATGTTGATGTTAGAAGCATAATATGTACAAATTCATATCATACACATAATGATAGTATAAAAGGTTGAAAACATAACCATTTATCCCTTTTTCATAATAATTCTTTGTGGCCAAATATAACTCTTCTTAGCACGTAAAACCTAAAAGATAAGTGTTTACCAATCCAAGGTCTTTTCTAATAATATTATCACACTCAATAACACATAGGTGAGACCTTCAAGGTTAGCAACATACACTAGTATCAAATATACACTCACATTTCCAGAGAGTATAATACCCCGATAACTATGTTACAATAATTTAATAGAATATGTCGGTGCAAGTTAAGATTCCCTATGGTTAATCAAAATTTATTAATAAAAGCATACGCCAATATTTAATTGGTTAATTAATCGATATCACCTTTACTAATCAAATAAAACCTATTGACGACCTATACACATGCTAAATTTGGGGCTTCCAAAATGGGATGTAACATAAAGGCAGACCCAAAGAAGATGAAAAGTCCTAATAAAGATAATGTAATTAAAAATAGATCCGAAAGATGTGTCACCAAGACCGTATAGGTCATCCACTACAGAAATTACATCATGATCATACTATATGGTTTTGGAAAGGGATATGGTGGATGAAATGAGTTACATCATGATGGGAAGAGGTTAAACACTAATTTTATGCATTTACAAATTTAGAATGTGATGAAACATCAATGTGTAGGAATAAGAAAGTTAGGAAAGAGATAACAAGATTTACTAAGTGGGGATAATTGTTTTAGCCAAGAAGCACAATCATAGCCAAGTAGTGTCAAAATGATAAATTTCCAAGTTTGAGTGTCGCATTCCCCCCTTTAAGTATGAAATGAAAATTACATGCTTAAAGAAAAATAATACTCGAGTTTGTAAACACATTTTGTATTTTCTTAGAATTTTTGTTGTCCATATGTGTTAGTATTGGCATGATCGTGATGAAACATGCAACATTTAATGTAGTCAATGTCCATAGTAGAAACTAAACTATGACTCAAATGTAAATTGTGGGTTTTACCCCATATTTGAAGAAAGAGCATACACTCAATAAAAAAATTAATTCAACATAATAATTAACACCATAGGTTACAATTATATAGAGGTAGATATTCTAACTCCTAACACTAATATAGGATGGTTTTTCTAACCACATAGATTCTCTCCTAACCACTAACATTCCCTAAACTATCTCACCCTGATTTTAGTCAACCTTCCTAAAATCACTCTAGTAAATCCTACGTGAGTTGTTTTCTCAACTCACTTACATTATTCTCTAATATAATCAAATCACCAATGTAAACATTAGCTAACACAATATAATGTGCACACTAGATATTCCTAACATTCCCCCTAGTGTGGACATAGGAAAGAATGTCGCATGATGGAGCACGATCATTCGCGTTGGCCTCATAGCTTGTTCTTCTAGGTTGATGAATCTCCTCACTTTGTATTCCCCCTTAATCAAAAAACATTTGGATGTCAATTTCCATTGGTAATACATCCAAGTACAAAAATAATGACTCTTTATAATTTTTTGAAAATATTTCTACATACCCCCTTTTCGACAAATAAATATTACTTTTATAAGCACCCTATAAGATTTTTTTCTTCTCTTAAATATTCTCTCTCTATGATAATCAATTTCATCTTAATATTAGTTCCCCTCCCTACAAAAAAATTTACAAAAAGAAAATTTCTTTGCATTAAAAATATATCTTTTCCTTTAAATCCATAATGTGATTGTTTTAGGGATTGCATTTGAATTTATCCAAAAATAATTGTGACATATTTTCATCCATGCCATCAAGTACAAGATTGAAGTGACTGAGGGAGAGATATGCTAAATACTTTATCAATGCCAATTCCTATTTTTGGAGGGATCTAATATCGAGAGTGAAGGAATAGTGAAGCATTACTACGAGGTTAGTTAGAAATGCCAAGGGATTTGAGTGATCTAGGAGTCACGTCCGTATCGTGCTCTGTGTAGAGAGGATGGATCTCATAGGGTTGGATACAACTTTTCCATTACATCCATGAGTCTGACCAAGGATTTGAGGAGTGTTTATCGAATAAGGGCACATATGGTATCAGAGTTGGTTTGAAAGGGGCCTCTCTGGTTTTTTCACTCCACTCATGCTTTGTTTGTCAAGATGATTAAGGAAATGGGTTAGCAGATCCCATGGACCTCTATGACCCCATTCCCTTCTTCCATGCCCATTCATTTGTTGCGAATTCAAATGATGAAAATAACAGACTAGCGGATACTAAGTACCTCGCGTGAAATATGGAGTTTTTATAGTCCACCCTTCTTACATATTTGTCAACGGTACTAGCGGATACCACAGACCTCGGAGTGAACCCGCTGATATCCATCATCCACATGCATTTTATTCCTCTTCCACTATATTCGTTCTTTTCATAGTATTTCATCCAATTTGTCCATTGTGTTCATGCTTAAAAAAAAGCCATTCGGAGCATATTTTTTAGTTACAGGAAAAGTTGTTGTGTAGGAATTTTTTTTTAAGTGTGCGAGATCTTTATAAAAAAAATTGGTTTAATAGATATATGTAAACATATATGCATTTGGATATTAAATAGATATCGGTCTTCATGATCAACATGTTGTTTATTAACACCCACGTTCCTTCATTCAGCCTCAATGTTTTTCACAGGATCCTCCCTTGTGGAAAATCAGTTGTGGAAGAAAGCATATTCACAAAGTTATAACTCCATCTTAAAGTCCATCAACTCTCCTTGTCAAGTCCGTTTTATGGACCTCCTCGCTTCAACACTTGAACAAATGCGGATCAGCTTTGCGAGATCCTCATGCAAGTGTTTTTCTTCATTTGTTCTATGGATTCAACTCACTAGTGACAAAGGATAGGGTCAACACGTTTGGCTACGAGATCTAACGAGTTCAAAATTCCCCTACAAAATCTAAAATTCATTCTTCTTGAATTATTCTCACAAGATCTTTAAGCTCGTAACAATATTTCTCCAAAGGATCTAAAAATGCATCATTTCTTCAATAGATATTTGGTATAATATTAAAAAGTGCGAGCTCTTATACCATAAATAAGACAGAATGATGGTCATTTAGACGTCAAATTTAAGTTGGCCATATCTAGGAAATTTTCACTGTGTTAAAATTGACGGTCAAATAACTGTCATGATAGACCAAAAATAAGGCAGAATGATGGTCATTTAGACATCAAATTTAAGTTGGCCAGATATTTATCTTCATTAACACTTTTCAGAAATTTGAAGTTGTTATGCATTCTTAGAGGTTTCATCTTCACTTCTATATGGTCAGAATTTTTTTATGATAGGTCTAGGGTATAATGCGAGCCCTTTATAATGCGGGTTATTATTTGATTATGGAAAGTTAATTAGTATACATTTTAATGAAAAAATTAGTTATGGTCAAATAGTTTCTTTAGATCTATAAATTTAGATATGGTTCTATTAATATTTTTATGATCAGATTTTTAAAAATTAGCTATTTCATTTTTAAAAATATATAATACTTGATTTTTAATGAAATAATACAAGGTTTTTTTATCATAAAATATGGGTATTGTAATTTTTCAATTAGTATGTTTCTAAATCGGTGGCACATTATATCATAATGGGGTATGTGTTTTGAAATCTAAAAGACAATGACATCTAGTTTTTTTGGCTTGATAAATCCTAGATCCTAAATGGAGCAAATTACAATATTCGGAAGATCGGGGTCAAATTAGACCTTATGGAGAGGAAACTCTAGAGACGATTGTGTTAGAAACTCAGCTTACACCCACCGATCATCGGGAGAGTGTGGAAAATATGAATACATTCTCACAGTGTATACAAGAGGCCCTTTCCATGATCTTATGCAATGTGAATGATGAATATATTATACACATTGGTAATATCAAACATCCTAAATAGTTATGTATACAATTAGAATCCATGCATGAAGGTACACACTTATCTAAGATTATTAAACTTGTTTTATAATTACTTATGACTCCTATGAAAGGAGATGAAAAAGTAGTTAATTTCTTAGCCAAAATTAAAAATATCAAAGCACAATTAGATGGATGCAATTGTGACTTAATTGGTGAAAAATTAATCTACTTTATTATTCAGTTGAATATACATGAAATATTTAGGAATTTTATTTCTATCCTAAACTCTAAATATCAGAATGAGGATGAATTACCTTATTTAAATACTTTGAGTTCTCTTATGACACGGGAAGATCAAGTGATGAAGAACTTCAACTCCTAGGGTAATGCCTCTCGGGAGGCACTTCTCGTTTAGAATTTGAAGTTCAAACCATGCAAGCCCTTCTCGATCATAATTTTAGATCTAAATCTTTATTTCTTTGATAAGAAAAGTTTTGCTTCTAAATTTTTTTGGTAAGATTTAATGGTAAATGTCACAAATGTGGAAAATTTGGGCATAAAAAGGAAGAGTGTAAATCTAAGAAACCTATCCATAAAAATCAAAGCAGACTATCTCATCTAAATATAATTTAAGGAAAAAGGGTAGTTCTAATGATGCTCCTAAATCTATTGGCATATGTTATCCCACTTAAAATTAAGGGGAGATTTTAAACATAATGGTTAGGTGGGTTGGCCACCCCTTAATTAAATATGGGTCTAACATTATACTATAGCTTAAATATTTGATACTAAGAAACATTTATATTTCTATTATTAAATATTCAAACCTAGGGATATACTTTAGGTTAAATATTTAATAATAAGAAATAGTTATATTTCTATTATTAAATATTTTAAACCTTGATATATGTGTCAACCATTTAGGTTGAAAATGTGGATCGAGAGACATACCCAATCACCTCTTATAAAAATGACTTGGATCCTCATTTGATATATTGAAAAATATATATCAAAGGTGTTTTTACCCTTGTGATTAGGGTTTCTAAAGGAGGAGGTAATTTACTGGATGTAAAAGGGTTCTCTACAATAAAGGTTACTTTTCACATTGGTTTTTACCTTCGGGTTTTCCACTATAAATCTTGTGTCATTTGTTAAATTTACTTTCTATAAGTATTTATTTTAGATATGGGGTAAAACCCACATACGGTATCGAGCATACACTCAATAAAAATTGAATTCAATATAATAATTAACACCACAAGTACTTATATAGAGTTAGATATTCTAACTCCTAACACTAATCTAGGATGGTTGTTCTAACCACCTAGATTCTTTCCTAACCACTAAAAATCCCTAAACTATCTCACCCTAATTTTTGTCAACCTTCCTAAAATCACTCTTCTAAATCCTACGTGAGTTGTTTTCTAAACTCACTTACATTATTCTCTAATATAATCAAATCACTAATATAAACATTAGCTAACACAATATAATGTTCTCACCGGATATTCTTAACACAAATATAAAATTTTAGCTTTTGAAAGTGAAATAATGAGATGCAAAACATGAAAGAAATACACTTGTTCATTTTGCATAGGGAAGATCTCGCATTCCTTGTTTGGTTAGAGATTTGGATTGTTTTGGTGACTTTACCAAATGAGTGGGGGTGACCAATCTCAATTATGGAAAAGGATAATACAATGTGCATACAACCCAACATGGAATGCGGGGTAGAAAGATTATAAGAGATAGAGGTAATAATCCACCCCATATAGGAAGAATACCATATATCAAATTTTTGGTAACCCTAATAAATTACCCTTTAAAATAGGATAAGAAAGAATACCTACGAAGAAGTTATCTTCGTTAATGCTTTTTTATGCGCACATACCACAACATTGCAAATGGATATAGGCCCAAATTTGTATATATAGACACAAAGTATAAAATCGAATGAGTGCCCATATGCTCTTCTTGTGTGTCACAAAACCGAGTAAAAATGTGTAAGATGTTGTAATGATGATGGAGAAGGAGACTCATGCCCCAAAACCCTATATTTTGTAACGGGAATGATCTGCTAACATGCAAGAGCGGGTGAAACATTCCTGCCCTCTCTAAACTTATCTAAAATGTGTCAATTGAGTATGATATTATACCAAAAACTTGTATCCATTAGAGTAAATATGAAATTGTAGGAAATCCAGTGTAATTTCCCCTAACACAAAAATGTGTATTAGGGTTAAGAATATCCATATGGTCTTGCCCTTTTGTATGGTATTGCACTTGTGTAATTTCTTATAAATATAGTATATATAAATGTTCTAAGGACTTGTTCCCTATAAAAACCATATTCTGAACTTGGAATTATTATTATAAGTGTAGGATATATCCCGATGAATGCCTCCAATTTACGTTACATGTTGTTGTCGCCCTCAAAATCCTCCCCTCATTTTTTAAGTCAAATTCAAAAATTTTGATCTCACGCCCTCCACAAGTGTTCAAGTAAAGTTGGAAGTCCAAAATATAGAGAAATTCATGCTTTGAAATTGTTTAAACCCTCCAGTCTGCACGTTTTGATAATTTTTTTGTTTTCCTATCTGGACCGTAAAATTTTTATTGGTGTCCTCATTTAAATGAAACTATCAATCTTCCTAGGGCCATGGATCATAAAAAATTGTATTGTTTTCAATTCCTTGGTTCACGAAAGAAATCTAAAAATGGGGAGCGAAATGGTGCAGTGTTCTTCTTCTCTCGCATTTTTTCCACAAATCGTGAATGATGGGCATTTTCTTCCCCATCCAATTGTGGCTCCATTATCCATGGTTATGTGTACATATCTAATTGGAAGTTGGTTGGTAGAGAACTTGAATTTTGATCCTCTTTGTAAAAAGGCTAAAAGTCATAAAGTGACTGCTGACCACGATCATGCTAAAAGGAAAAAGTCAAATGTTGAGCCCGTCGTTGGAAAGTCAAAGAGGGGAAGCGGGTTGTTGGAGACTTTGATTTTTTAGGCTTGTTTTCATTAAAGGGGCTTAAAGTTAAAAAGTGACCCGTAGCCCCACCCATGCCAAAGAAAAAGTCAAATATTACGCCCGCATCAAAAGAGTCAAAGCAGGGAGGCAGTGTGGAGAGCAATTTGTTTTCTTAAGCCCGCATTGAAAAAGGTAAAATTATAAAAGTGACCAGCGACTACTGTCTCTACTCAAGTGAAGCCACATGTCGGAGCTTATATCAAAAAGAGAAGGGCGGACCAAAAATGTAAAAATGCCAAATCTCTATAAAGTCAAAAATGCAAAAGGCATCCTCCACGCCCGATCCAGTAAATTTCATCCACGTGGATGGCTCTGGTTTAAAGTTTCAAAGGAAAGATGAATGCTTCAAATTCAAAGTTACAAAATGAGTGTAACAGATGCATTATGAAAAGTCAGTGTTTTTACGCCATTGTCGTTTCTTAGCGAATCAAGAATCGACGGACGCGAATGATTGAAAAGATTGTAAAGCTGTTTCTTACTAACAACGAATAAGTTGTAACTATTTCTTGCAAGATATTTAATGGCTTCTTCACACCATTATAAAGGGTTGTAAATTGATCTTGTAAACTCATGAGTGCATTGTACTTAGAAAAAGAAAAGGAGATAGCCATTTTCTTCTACTTTCCTCCATTCTCAAATTTCTTCCATTCCCACATTATGTACAAGTCCTATTTAAGCATCAATACAAGAAGAAAAATTTTGTAGCCTCCTTGATGAGGAGATTTTAGAAACTTTGAGTTTGTAATCTTATCTCGTCTTGTTTCCATTTGCAGGGTTGTTTCTTCTCATAAATGCATGTGTTAAAGTTTTTGACTAATATGTGCAAGAATCTGATTTCCTACCTGTAACATTAGTTTCCCTATCTCATTTCTCACTCCCTTTCCCACCTTCAGACAAAGTATTCCCTAGTAAGAGATTTCTAGCTTTTCCGTAGGGTCAGTGGAGTGCCCTTGTTGGATCCCCGGTCGAAAGGCCACCACAAAAATCCACCTTTTCATGCGCATGCATATACGGCAGGTGCACCGGTTAAGTAGAGGGACTTAAATTCCCAGAGCATTGGAAAGGAATCCACAAGTTTTTCCACTTGACAAATTTTCTTCGCCAACAGTTTTTGGTGCCCACCATGGGGCAAATTTAGTAGCATCTGCACCTGAATGCGACTGCAAGGTCAAAAATTCAAAATTCAAAAAAAGAGAAAAATTTCTGGAATTTGAATGGCTATATGAGCCACATGGATTCAAATCATGGCTATTCCGAGAAACCCTCTGTTGAAAGACCCAAATTTCTCTTCCACATCCAAGAAGATGTTGCTTCATATTTGAGGGAAGCTATTTGGCATAATAGACAAAGTGTCAATCACTACTTCATTGCCACAAGAATTCGGACCTTGAAAAATAATGTCTTTCTTGAATTGGAGAGGAAAAGACAAATTCTAGCACCGCAAAGAAGAGCATAGATTTTCAAGCTAGCAGATAAAAGATACACCCGGCAAAAAAGACAAGGAGGAAAAAATGATCCCATTTTTGAAGAACTTCAAAGGAGACAAGAGCTACTCGAGAATCCAGAGGCTTCCTTTTCAAGTAACTGGTCATGTTGGGAACTTGAGTGTTGCCAATCCTTTGGATGGTGAATTTTCATACATCAACAAGAACCTTGTAGAATTAACTGATGAGAAGACTGGAGAAGAAGCTAGAGAAAGAGAGGCAAGAGATGACGAAGAAATAAGAGCTCAACTCGAAGAAATCGAGAGACTTCAAGCCGAGGTAGATGAAAGAGCAGTAGTAGAAGCCACAACCTTAGCAAGGTTGGAAGCTAGAAACATAAATAGAATGGGGGATCATGATTGTGAGCGTGAATGTGATCATGAGGCCTATAGGCCTAATGTACCATGGGGAGGAAACATCAGTCCATTGGCTCTTGCTCAACCACTCCATGAGCTACCGAGAGGCTCGAGAAAAAACTTCCCAAAATTCAGAGGGGATGGTTCTCAACTCCCTGAAGAGCATGTAGCAGCATTTATCACTGCTTGCGGTGTGTTGGGTGTTGAGGATGAAGATGTGTCAGTCTGACTCTTTGTGGAGTCACTCCAAGAGAAATCATTGAATGGCTCTGAATGCTACCCCCGAGGTCTGCATCACTGTTGGGAAGATATAAGAATTGCATTCGAACACAGGTTCAAGAGCACAGAATATTGTCAAGATCTCTTGGTCCAATTGG
Source organism: Taxus wallichiana var. yunnanensis (assembly GCA_018340775.1). Taxonomy (NCBI): domain Eukaryota; kingdom Viridiplantae; phylum Streptophyta; class Pinopsida; order Cupressales; family Taxaceae; genus Taxus; species Taxus wallichiana. The sequence continues at coordinate 315,280,914 of CM031239.1, forward strand.
TACAAATGAAAAAATAAACCTTTGAGTCAATGAGATACTTCATAGCAAGATATAACAGAGTGATAAGAAGAATCCCTAAAGATGTGGTGCCTCCTGAAAATAATTTGAAGAGATTCTTCATCAGCGCCTTGCCATCAGAAGAATATTTCTTCCTTAGAAGAACCCAACCATGAAAATTTAGGGAATCTCAAGACCATGCAATAGAAAGCGATGAGTATCTAATCCTTTTGGGAAAGGTGAAAGGCCCCAATGGAAAGCAAAAGGGTCAGAATTCAAACTCTGTCACCACAAATCCAATGTTCCAAAAATGGCAAATGACTTGGTTGCCTTGAAGAAGCAACTATCTCAGATCACAATGCGAGAATGCTTCAAGGAAACCAAACCCTCTAGATAGGCCAAGGATTGCTCCACCTCCTCATCAACTTGCTCTTGAAGCACCACCAATTAATGCCATCTCTGACACCAAAGAGCCTCAGGAGGAAGCAAAAACTGATGAAACTAAAGAAGAAAATATGGAAGACTATGAAAATTATCTTGAGGTCGAGGAAGTTGATATGCGAGAATGGCCTAATTGATTACGTTGATGATGAAGATGAGGAGGATGAAGAAAATCTAAGTTTCTTATGTGTTTTTTCACTCGTGCACAATCTAGGAAAGGTGTTTCATCCTCAACGGTTGCGGTAAAGGACAAAAAGAATAAAGAAGATTCTCCTCTAGAGGTCACACAAAATAAAATCATCAGTAGAGCATCACCATTACCACCTTCTATGGAGTCGGCCAAAGAAAAACTAGACTCGCTGGTTGTCAGGGATCATGCTACTATGCCAAGTAAGTCATCTAATTCTTCTCCCGGCTCAAAAATTACTAAGAACACTTCTCCTTTAAACGTTGTTCCTGCAAAAACATCTAAGGTTCAATCAAAATTTACACCCTCACCCCCTTCCAAGCCAATTGCTACACTCGAAAAGGAGAATTCAACACCTAAAGTAGAAAAGCCTCTACCATGTAAATCTTCCTCCATTTTTGGAACCTCTTCCTTGCTCACCATAACCCCATTTGATTTTGTGGAACATGCAAACAAAACCAAAGTCCATCTCTCAGAAATAGAATACCTATGAACACACCCTGCCCAGTTTGACAGGTTCATTAATACAGTTCATGGTAGTAACCCTATATCCTCAAGTCCTAATACTAAAGGCTTACTACCCACACCATCCACACCACCTTCCCAAAACATGCTAGCGCTCAGTGCCTCAAAAACCAATAGGGTTAAACCTTTCTACCTGTCACTCCTCATTAAAGGCTTCCAGCTAAATAATTGTATGATAGATTCTGGAGCCTCAGACAATGTGATGCCAGATAAAGTTGAAAATGCTCTAGGCCTCACCTTGACCGGGTAAATGGAAATTTCTACTCAATGGAATCCAAACAGGTGCCATTGGTAGGAAGAATCAAAGATGCACATGCAGCACTAGCTGATTTTCCAGACAAGAAGGTGCTCCTAACCATAGTGGTAGAAGACATCCCAGCATCCTTTGGTATGCTATTGAGTAGGAGTTTCTGTAGAGACCTAGGTGGAGAGATAAAAATTGACTAGTCATCCACAGCTATCCTAGTAAAAGGCAAGATGAAGAAGTTGCTACCGGTAAGAAAGATGAAGTTCACAAAGACGAAAGTCTTATGATCTGAAAGAAACCATTCTCTTTCAATATTGTGGGCTAGGAAACTACTTCCTCACATCAAAAAAAAGAGGAGAACTTGCCACTTCTCATGGAGGAAGATGAAGATCAAATTTGGACAATGGAATTTGATGGTAGTCATTCCAGTGTGGGCTCGAGAGCTGGTGTAGTATTGTACTCTCCTTCCAATGAGTTGTACCCATTTTCCTACTGTTTGTAGTTTGATAATACAAATAACACTACATATTATGAAGAACTACTCTTAGGCATAAGTGTAAAAGAGGACATGGGAATCAAGAAACCGAGATCTTTGAGGTGATGTAGAGGTTGTAGTAAAGTAGGTCTGCCAACAATATCAGATGAAGAATCCAAGACTCGACATTATAGAAACAGAGTGTGGGACTGCATTAAATCTTTTGATGCATTTTCCATTGAAGCTATTCCAAGGGAACAAAATGAAAAGGTTGATTCTCTTGCGGTGTCAATTTCCCTAGTGACACCTCATCCTTGTTTTGGTAAAGAAAAAGTGACCATTGAAATGGTATTCAAGCCTAGTGTACCAGATAATGCAAATCATTGGCAAGTCTTCAATGATGATAACCAAATTCTAGATTTTTAGAGTAAAGGGATAATTTCAATAATCTCTTCTTCGAAGGAGGTTAAAATCCACACCGAGAAGCAATCCCCAAAGAAGAGAAAGAAAGAATTGAAGGGATTGATGATGAGGATTAATCAAATTGAAAGGGAACAAAATTCCCAAAGGCCTAGTCTCATTAGAAGACCTCTTTGACAAAAATGATAGATTCATTCAAGAGAAAGAAAAGAAATATTCTCGGTTCCTAGCTGATTTTGATAAAGGAAACATTGGTACCTGGAGGAGCCAACAATGGTCAATATTGGAAAAAAATTCTCCCCTTAAGAAAAAGAAGGTTTGTTGCATTACTCAAGAAATACTCAGATGTCTTGGCCTACTCTTATGATGAACTCAAATCCTTCTAGCCAAAGGAAATGCATCACTCAATTCCTTTGAAGCAGGTGTTAAGCCCTTTAGGAAGAAACAAAGGCCATACAACCCAAAGATTTTGATACCATCAAGGAGGAGGTAACGAAGATGCTTAATGCAAGGATCATCTTTCCCATCCACCATTCAACATGGGTGGCTAACATTGTGCTAGTGTGGAAGAAGAATGGTGAAATAAGGATATATGTAGATTTTTGCAACCTGAACCAGACATCACTAAAGGAAAATTATCCTCTTCCTATCATGGACCATATCCTACAAGTAGTCATTGGATCTGAAATGCTTTCATTACTTGATGGATTCTCAGGATATAATCAAATCAAAGTGGTAGAGGAGGACCGCACCAAGATAACCTTTACAACACCTTGGGGCACTTTTTCCTACAACAAAATGCCTTTTGGCCTAATCAATACAGGAGCTACATTCCAAAGGGTGATGGATTTGGCCTTCAAAGATCTGAAGCATTGCATTATCATATATCTTGATGATCTCATAGTATTTTCAAAGAAGAGGGGAGATCATATCTATCACTTGGAACATGTACTTGTAAGGTGTAGGAAACATGACATATCACTAAATCCAAAAAAGTGCATTTTTGGAGTCACAGAAGGCAAGTTATTGGGGCACATTGTGAAAAAAATGGAGCACACATTGATCATGAGAGGATTCGATCCATTCAAGCATTAGCCCTACCCACAAGCAAGAAATGAGTTCATTCATTCTTCCTAAAGGTGAACTTTATTCATCATTTTGTGCATGACTTTGCTAAGTTGACAAAGCACATCACTTCCATGATGAAACCGCAAGAAAACTTCAAATAGAACAATGAAGGAAGGCATAATTTGAAGAGATCAATAAATCCATTGCAAGGCCCCGACTCTTGTATCTCTAGATTTTAACAAAGAATTCATCATGTATTGTTACGCATCGAACATACAATCTCTGTCATTCTCATTCAGAAAAATGATGAAGGCGTGGAAGCACCTATTTCTTTCATGAGTTGTCCTTTGAAAAATCATGAGATAAAATACAACCAATTGGAGAAGCATGCCTATGCAGTGGTCAAGGCTATAAAAAACTTCAGGTTTTACATCCTCAATTCCCATACGGTGGTGATGGTCCCCGACAGTGCAATCAAGTCCATCTTGACACAGCAGGATCCCGGAGCTAAAAGAGGAAATTGGATTGCAAAGACTCAATAATATGACTTGGAGATTCAACCCTCCAATCTGGTAAGGGGAAATGGCTTGTGCAAGTTGATTGCTGAAGATGAAACACTCAAAGTTCAACATGGCAAAGAAAATTGTGCTTGCTCAACTTGTTCAGAAGACAACCCATAGGTTCTCTTTGTCACCACTACTAATGAGTGGTATGCTGATATTTCCTATTACCTGACTTATGGAGAATTCCCTCCCCATCTTGATTACAAGAAAAGGAGAACACTCAAGCTGAAGGCAACTAAATTTGTAATCTAGAATCATGCACTTTACAAAAAGAGGCCTAGATGGTTTTTCCTCAGGTGCGTAGATAAAGAGCAATAATAAACGTTGCTTAAAGCATACCATGACCAAGTATGTGGTGGAAATTTTTCGGCAAAGGTCACTACACACAAGATCATTTGAGGAAGGTATTATTGGCCCACCATATTTGCGAGATACTCAAGGCCGAGTTCCTAAATGCAAAGCATGCCAATAGTTCGTTGGAAGACCACAACTCGTTGCATTACCACTCAGACACTGTGGTTATTGAAGAACCATTTCAACAGTGGGGGCTGGAATTCATTGGTGTTTTGAACCCTCACTCAAGCATAGGGCACACCTATGTACTCACAGCAACAGACTACTTCATCAAATGCGTAGAAGCCATTCTAGCCAAACAAGCCAACACTGAAACAATATGCTAATTCATCAAGGAGAATATCATAGTCAGTTTCAGAGTGCCACAAAAGATTATAGCAAATAATTCTACCTATTTATCTTCAAGAGAGCTAACCGAGTTTTGCTATAACTATGAAATCTCCCTATTTCATTCTTTTGACTACTATCCACAAGGAAACAGATAGGATAAATCAAGCAACAAGAACATTGTGACCATTTTCCGCAAGCTTGTAAATGAGAATCAAAGGAATTGGCACAAAAGGTTGTATGACGCATTGTGGGTGGATAGGATCACTCCTAAGAAGGAAATAGGTATGTCACCATTCCAACTATTGTATGGAGTCGAAGCATAAATTCCTCTCATGATCGAGATGCTAGCTCTCAAGATGCTACAAGCAATAGAAGATGGTCAGTACAAGGATTCCATTGACAAGAGGATCCTCTTTCTTGAGAAGTTGAAAGAAAATAGACTCCAAGTGGTGGATTGCATTAAGGAGCACCAATTGAAAGTAAAGAATATTTTTGATAAGAAGGCCAAGGCAAGAGAATTCAAAGTTGGAGACTTCATCCTGCTATGGGATAAGAGAAGAGAACTAAAAGGCAAACATGGAAAGTTTGATTCATTATGGCTCAGTCCATTCCAGATTCGTGAAGCTTGCAGTGAGAACACTTTTATTCTATCATATTTGGATGGAACGCCACTAGAATTTCCTCGGAGCGGCAATACTTGAAATGATATCATCGGTGAAAGTGGGTTGTTCCCCCGCCTTGTATCATAGGTGTGTTTCCCTTCCTGTTGTGCGGTTTTGTTTCCAATTCAGTTGTGTGTCATGTGTTTCCTTCCCATTGTTTTCTTGTGTGTTTCCTTCTTGTGATATTTATTTCTCGAAGTTTTATATGACTCTACAAGGCCCAATGGATAAGGGCTGGTCAACAAATTATAGGGTCTAGAGATTGAGATTACAGATTCCCATGTCATGTCTTCACTATGCTCAGTCCATGTCATATCCCCAAGCTAGAGCCATTGTTTTTGCCATCGAAATCCCCCTCATTTTTAAGTCAAATTAAAAAAAATTATCTTACACCCTCCAAAAGTGTTAAAGTAAAGTTGGAAGTCTGAAACAGATAGAGAAATTCATGCTTTGAAATTGTTTAAACCCTCTAGTCTACACATTTTGATAAATTTTCCATTTTCCTGTCTGGACCCAAGAAAATTTTATTGTTATCCTCATTTGAATGAAACTATCAATCTTCCTATGGCCATGGATCGTCGAACCTTTTATTGTTTTCAATTCCTTGGTTCGCGAAAGAAATCTAAAAATTAGGCGTGAAATGGTGGAGTTTTCTTCGTGCATTTTTTCCACAATCGTGAATGATGGGCGTTTTCTTCCCCATCAAATTTTGGCTCCATTATCCATGGGTACATGGAAATATCTAATTGGAAGCGGGTTAGTGGAGAACTTTGAGGTTTTGAGCCTCTTTGTAAAAAAGGCTAAAAGTCATAAAGTGACCTGACCCGATCATGCTAAAAGGAAAAAGTCAAATCTTGAGCCCGTCATTGGAAAGTCAAAGTGGGGAAGTGGGTTGTCGGAGCCTTTTGAGATTTTGAGCCTTGTTTTCATTAAAGGGGCTTAAAGTTAAAAAGTGACCTGCAGCCCGTCGACGCCAAGGAAAAAGTCAAATATTAAGCCCGCATCAAAAGAGTCAAAGCGGGGAGGCGGGTTGGCGGAGCAATTTGTGTTTTTGAGCCTGCATTGAAAAAAGGTAAAATTATAAAAGTGACCCGCGACTCTATCTCCACTCAAGTGAAGCCACGTGTCAGGCTTATATCAAAAGCGAGAAGGGCGGACCAAAAATGTAAAAATGTCAAATCTCTATAAAGTCACAAAATACAAAAGGCATCCTCCACACCCGCTCCAATAAATTTCTCCCACATGGACGGCTCTGGTTTAAAGTTTCAAAGGAAAGATGAACGGTTCAAATTCAAAGTTACAAAATGAGTGTAATGGTTGCATTATGAAAAGTCTAGTTTTTCCGCCATTGGCGTTTCTTCGTGAATCAAGAATCTGAACGGACGTGAATGATTGAAAAGATTGTAAATTGTTTCTTGCTAACAAAGAAGAAGTTGTAACCATTTCTTGCAAGATATTTAATGGCTTCTTCACGCCATTGTAAAGGGTTGGAAATTGATCTTGTAAACTCATGAGTGCATTGTACTTATAGAAATCAAAGGAGATAGTCATTTTCTTCTACTTTCCTCCATTCTCAAATTTCTTTTATTCCCACATTATGTACAACTCATGTTTAAGCATCAATACAAGAAGAATGATTTTGTAGCCTCTTTGATGAGGATATTTTATAAACTTTGAGTTTACAATATTATCTCGTCTTGTTGCCATTTGCAGGGTTGTTTCTTCTCATAAATGCATGTGTTAAAGTTTCTGACTAATATGTCCAGAATCGATTTCCTAAGCTGCAACATTAGTTTCCCTATCTCATTTCTCACTCTCTTTCCCACCTTTAGACAAAGTATTCCCTAGCAATAGATTGCTATATTTTTGCAAGGTAGTGGAGTGCCTGTTGGATCCCGATCGAAAGGCCACAATAGAAATCCACCTTTTCACGTGCATGCATATACGACATCTGCACCGGTTAAGTAGAGGGACTTATATTCCCAGATCGTTGGCAAGGAATCCACAAGTTTTCCACTTGATAAATTTCCTCACCAACACATGTGATAAAGTATTTGAGCACATGGCTCGAAAGAATAAAAGTGTGAAATAGGTATTTGATATCTTGTATGAGAGTGTGGAATTCTGAAGTGGTGTCTACCTTTGATAAATTGTACCTAAAAAATGGTTATGCACATGGTGGAGACTATGACACAAAAAAAAATAACCATTGCAACAATAACAATAATAGTAGTGATAGTTACAAAATCATTAGTGTGAGTAGTAACACATATGTAATAGAACTAGTATAGAGACATAACAATAGTCAAGTGAAAAATAAAAATAACAACATTAAGAGAAGATTCACCTTAGGGAATAAAGCCATAAACATGAGACACCTATGGTATCACAAGATAATTAAGGCATTTGGGTTACATACAAGAGAATTAATGTCCCAAAAGAAAGGCATAGAGCTAAAAACATGGGACACCCATAGTGTCACAAGAAAAACAAGGCACTCGGGATGCATACAATGAATCGGAAAAGTAGTAACATAAGTGAGTAACAACCATTTATATAGCAAATAATGATTTCAAAAAGTGATAAATACAACGATGTAAGTAGTCTTTGTACAAGACGTGTGTTAGTCTTGTTATCTCAAAAGATAATATGTACACAATATATGTAATCAAGCATAACGAGGAAGCAAAAGGAACTATGATGAAAGCTGTTTCCATAGGGGTAAGTGTATCAAGATGATAGTGATAGGTAGAATAATTTTTCCATAGGGGTAAGTGCACCAAGATGGTGGACAATTAAGTGGACATAAAAACCCAAAATTTAGGTACCGCGAGCGTGGTTTATAAACGCGCTCGCACAACTATTTCTATAGGCTTAGTTATTTCCGAACCTAAAACTGTGCTCGCGGTTTACAAACCACGAGTGCGGTTTAAAACCATGATCGCGGTCCTCTGAGAACAAAAAAATAGACCCGCGACTCCTCATTTTCCCTCATTTTTCCTTTCCAACCGCGATTTCTCCTAGACCTTTAGCACTCGCACTTTGAAAACCCCCTAAAAATTACTCTTCAGACTTGTGGATTGCTATATTTTCAACCATGGACGCCAAGACAAAGAGGTAAGCCCTCGATTTTGATCAATTTGTTTGCATTTTAAGTTTTTTTTTTTGATTTTCATGGGTTTTCAATTTTTTGCTTATGTATACAATTTGTTTGTTTTATCGTTGCTCGGTGAGCTTGTAATCCTGTAAACCCTCCAAACAATCCTCAAAACCCTCCAATCATTCCACAAAACCCTCCTCCAAACATGGATTTGCCTCCTGTGGCTCCTTCTATCCCCACGGAACCAACAGGAACACAAGCTGATATCGTTGGAAAATTTTGATAAAATAAAGCGCCATTGAGAACCTTATTCATAATATAAGACAAAATCATGCCACAAATTCATCCCGCATGACTTTAGCCAACACATTGCAAACATTGATTGGTGAAGTTGACTCTGCGACCAACCAAATAGACAGATGAAATACCTTTAGCGGTGATTGTAGGTAGTGGTATGTAAATAAATTATCCCATGCGGCCGTAAAAGACAAAAAAATTAGAAAAGACCGCATTTTTGCATTATTTACTGACCCAAAAACCAATGCCCTCCTGCAGATTACTTGCAATTGTTCCTAATCCATTGGTACCATGATGAGCGAATCAAGAATAATTTTTGGGACCAATGGTGGATGGTTTTGATCATCCACCATGCAACAACAATGAGGTTCCCCTCTCTGTTTTTGAAGAAATTATATTGCAAGTTTGTGCTTAATGAGGTCCCAAATTATTTTGAATTTTCTGATTTTTGTGGGTGAGTTGGTGACTCTGCATGAGTAGACACAGTGCATGCATAGGTCAACCAAGGATCCCCATGCCCCAAAACCCCACTGCCTCTTGGTATCCCTCCTAAAGTGAAGGAGGTTGTGGAGATTGACACACTACATACATTGAGGAGCTCACCGACACTTTGGCCCAAAGCATAGTGAGCAGATTTCATCACGGTGATGTTGGTGGAGGCACCGGTTATAGCACACCACACCACTTTGTGGATCATGTGGTTACGTATGTATTGCGGGTGAGACATCTCACATGATTTCTTTTCTCTAGATGAGATGATGGTGGATGTTTTTGGAACTAGTGCAAAGGATCTTGGTCTTTCATAGGTAAATGTCAAATAAATATAATATATATATATATATGGGTAAGTACATCAACTTGGGGGACAATTAAGTGGACATCAAATCCTTAATTTTACATCAAAAACATCAAAACATCAAATTTAGTCTTCCATGAGACTTGAACTATGCCTAAAAGTAAAAAAATATGTCATAAAAATGGTACCATCGTAAAGGGGATAATGTTAGCTTTGTAGAAATATTGATTTTAAAGTGAATAGAATAGGATAAATATCATTTTAGATTTTTTTACTAATAGTAGGTCTTTAAGACACTTTTTCCCATGAATTTTTATGTCTACATTTAAGATTGCAAATTTTTTTCACTTATTAGAATGTGATAAAACTTATACCATCCCAACCATGGTGAAATTATATACATGTTCAAAAAAAAATTATTCGATTTCAATATTTTTTGATGAAGTTATGGCGGGAAAATGGAAAGTGCTCTATTTTCTTTATGTTTTCAGACCACTTTCATGGAAAAAATCATAAAAATAAAATATTACTCAAAAAATACAAAATAAAATCTATCCCAAGATAGATAGCTGTATCTAACTTCTCACCAAAGGAAAAAGTATATATCAATTTTTGTCATCAAAATCGCGGGCAAACAGATTACTGATCTTATAGGCATTTAAAAAAAAACCAAGTCATTGAATTTTGAGTGTTTAGTATAGCTAGACTTGTCCATTTTTAAAAAAATAGTATTTTAGAAACTAGATTCGAATGCTACGATTTATATTAATATACATTTTTCTAATTTTGAGTGTATGCATTGCTAATAATCCCTTCAAGTTGATATTATGTTGTTATTTGTAATATAACATCCACTTATGACCCCTTTTTTGTCCCCCAACTTGTTGCGCTTACCCATATACAATAGTATAATTCATGTTTGAGATTTTAATATATATGTATTTCATTGTACGTTATGTACATACATGTAAAAAACTAATTTTTATATATTTTAAATAGCAAGAGCCAATGAAGGAAACATTCGGCATCGATATGCTAGCTCTGCTGATTGGGCATGTTACAAACGTAAGTTTCAAGTTGTACTTAAATTTCAAATTTCATTTGATTGTGCACTTTTATTATTATAATGTTTCACTGTACATGTACATATTAGTATATGTTTTTCTTTTATACGTGTAGGGGCTGACGGGTCATCATCTTTCCGAGGAGGCGAGGCTATTGGCACGCATCACATGAATTTTACGTAGGTTAGTTTATCTTTACACTTTGTTTCTAATTGTGGAAGTTCATGTGGATTATAATTTGGCTCTGTTATGTGGCAATCAAAGTATCAACAACAAATAGAATGAACACTTCCTTTAGTTCGCATCTATTGAGGAGGCATTGCTCTTCACGACCTTTGACATCTTTGAAGCTCAACCTCATGCTCGACATGTTGCAATATGGAGTTTGTATAGTCCACCCTTCCTGCATATTTGTCAATGATACTAGCGGATACCATGGACCTCGGAGTGATCCTGCTAATATCCATCATCCACATGCATTTTCTTCCTCATGTTTATAACCTTGAGACATTGTAGACTTGGAGATAATATTATAGTGGCGGTAAGACCCTCAAAATAATTTATGGTTAAAAAAATTTTCTTACAAAGTTCTACAAGAATCAAGTGGTTTCATAGGGTTTTGTACCATTTTTTAAATGTCTTTTCCTCTATTTTGGTGCCTTGAAGCACCAATTGCACTCATGTGAGTGTTTCAACCGAGATTGCGATGATAAAGTGGAACAAAATAGAAAATGATATTTGGTTTGGAGTATTCTAAGTTGTAGTGTGGGACATATTGGTATTTAATTCTCGCCATTTTATTTCAAGAGTTCCATTCCCATATTTTCCTTATTTGATAACTTAAACACTGACTTGATTGAAACCATTGATGTTGAAAGTAAAATATGATAGTCCTTATTTTATGGAAGTCACTATGTTTTGTTACGTGTGGTACTCTAGAGATGATAGAATAACTTGGCACAATGACTGAAACAATGCGTGAAAGGAAGAGGTGCAAGAATGCGAAGAAAGGCACGTGAAGGTAATGCGTGTAGAAGAAAATTATGGATACTTATATGAGACAAGTATGAAATGGTGCTCGGGAAACTATTGGAAGTATCGGGTGGGGAAAAAAGAAAAAGGGCACGATCATTCAACAAAGGAAATCACAAAAAAAAAAGGATGTGCAAGGAAATAAATAATTACAAGGCATAGGAGCGTGAAGTTATGCGAGAGGTATTAGTTGAATTTGAATGGAAAGTCAACAGCACGCATGAAAAGAGTGTTGAGCAAAATGGGAATGAAAGTGGGTGCGTAGGAGAAAGGCGTAATAGAAATGGAAGGAGAAAATGAAAGGAGAAAGAAGGGAGGAGGGGAACAGAAGCAAGAAGGAAGAAAGGCATATGGGGCACGCGGAAAAAATGCAGCCAAGAAAAATTCTACCAAGGGAGCAAGCTTGGGTGCACATAATCGATGAAACGTCGGTCAAGATATAATATAAGTTGTCCAAATAACTTGGGGACTTAATTGGGACAACATTTTGGAAACTTTCGGGGCCATATGCCTACTAGATGAAGAGACTAGTAGCATTATAATCATCCATTGGGCATGGAGTTTGGTGTTAAATAATTTGATATGCATCTTGAACTACACCCTTGGAGTCATTGAAGCACCATCTGAACTTTGAACTGAACTGCTGCTCTCATATGAAGATGTTTTAATTTGGATTACGAGAGTTGAAAGTTGTGCACATACTACTCTGTAACTACCTCTTTCTAAAAACTAAACTATTATCCTAGGAAGCAACAAAAGGAGTGTGCGCAAGAGGGCACAACAGAAAAGGAAACAATGCCAAAGGGATCATGCAAATCAAAAGGACTATGTACAAACTAAAAATCATACATTTCCTAAAGGGAACATGCGAGTGTGTGCAAGCACTTGTTATTACTAAAATCAAACCTAAAATAGCCTAATATACCTAAGGCAAAGGGATCAAGTAAAACCTGCAACAAGCGGTGAGAAATAGCTACCTTTTTCTCACAAATTGTGATCATGTAATTGATTTGGCATTGAACATGGTCAGAAAAAGAGTGAAAATCCTTATTGTTGATGGTCTTTCACTCTCTTCAAAGTATCAACAACAAATAGAATGAACACTTCCTTTAGTTTTGCATCCGGATCGAGGAGGCGTTGTTGCTGACATTTGACGTCTTTGAAGCTCAACCTCATGCTCGACATGTTGAAATATGGAGTTTGTATAGTCCACCCTTCTTGTATATTTGTCAACGGTACTAGCGGATACCCACAGAGATCTCGGAGTGAACCCGCTGATATCCATCATCCACATGTATTTTCTTCCTCATGTTTATAACCTTGAGACATTGTAGACTTGGAGATAATATTATAATGGTGGTAAGACCCTCACAATAATTTATGGTTAAAAAAATTTTCTTACAAAGTTCTAAAAGAATCAAGTGGTTTCATAGGGTTTTCTACCATTTTACTAATGTCTTTTCCTCTATTTTGGTGCCTTGAAGCACCAATTGCACTCATGTGAGTGTTTCAACCGAGATTGCAATGATAAAGTGGAACAAAATAGCAAATGATATTTGGTTTGGAGTATTCTAAGTTGTAGTGTGGGACATATTGGTATTTAATTCTCACCATTTTATTTCAAGAGTTCCATTCCCATATTTGCTTTATTTGATAACTTAAACACTGACTTGATTGAAACCATTCATGTTGAAAGTAAAATATGATAGTCCTTATTTTATGGAAGTCACTATGTTTTTTTACGTGTAGTACACTCAAGATGATAGAATAACGTGGCACAATGACTGAAACAAGGTGTGAAAGGAAGAGGTGCGAGAATGCGAAGAAAGGCACGTCAAGGTAATGTGTGTAGAAGAAAATTATGGATACTTATATGAGAAAAGTATAAAATTGGGCGCGGAAAGCTGTTGGAAGTATCATGTGGGGAAAAAAGAGAAAGGGCGTGATCATTCAACATAGGAAATCACAAAAAAATGATGTGCGAGGAAATAAATAATTGCAAGGCATACGAGCGTGAAATTATGTAGAGGTATTAGCTGAATTTGAATGGAAAGTCAACATGCACGCATGAAAAGAGTGTTCGGCGAGAATGGGAATGAAAGTGGGTGCGTAGGAGAAAGGCGTAATAGAAATGGAAGGATAAAATGAAAGGAGAAATAAGGGAGGAAGGGAACGAAGCAAGAAGGAAGAAAGGCATATGAGGCACGCAGAAGAAATGCATCCAAGAAAAATTCAACCAAGGTAGAAATCTTGAGTGCACGCAATTTGATTAAACATCGGGGTCAAGATATAATATAAGTTGTCCAAATAACTTGGGGACTTAATTAGGACAACATTTTTTAAACTTTGGGGCCATCTACCTGCTAGATGAAGAGATTCGTAGCCTTATAATCATCCATTGGGCATGGAGTTTGGTGTTAAATAATTTGATATGCAACTTGAAGAACACGCTTGGAGTCATTGAAGCACCATTTGAACTACGAACTAAAATGCTACTCTCATATGAAGATGTTTTGATTTGGATTATGAGAGTTGAAAGTTGTGCACAGACTACTGTAACTACCTCTTTCTAAAAACTAAACTATTATCCTAAGAAGCAACAAAAGGGGTGTGCGCAAGATCACACAATGAAAAGGAAACAATGCCAAAGGGATCACGCAAATCAAAAAGACTATGTACAAACTAAAAATCATACATTTCCTAAAGGGGAACATGCAGAGTGTGTGAAAGCACTTGTTATTACTAAAATCAAACCTAAAATAGCCTAAAATAACCTAAGATCTCAAGTAAGACTTGCAACAAGTAGTGAGAAATAGCTACCTTTTCTCACAAATTGCGACCATGTAATTGATTTGGCATTGAACATGGTCAGAAACAAGAGTGAAAAACCTTATTGTTGTTGGTATTTCACTCTCTTCAAAGTATCAACAACAAATAGAATGAACACTTCCTTTAGTTCTGCATCTGGATCGAGGAGGCATTGCTGCTGACCTTTGACGTGCTGAAGCTCAACCTAATGCTCTAACATGTTGAAATATGGAGTTTGTATAGTCCACCCTTCTTGCATATTTTTCAACGATACTAGTGGATACGGACCTTGGAGTGAACCCGCTAAAATCCATCATCCACATGCATTTTCTTCCTCATGCTTATGAACCTTGAGACATTGTAGACTTGGAGATATAATTATAATGGCGGTAATACCCTCACAATAATTTATGGTTAAAAACTTTTTCTTACAAATTTCTACAAGAATCAAGTGGTTTCATAGGGTTTTGTACCATTTTCCTAATGTCTTTTCCTCTATTTTGGTGCCTTAAAGCACCAATTGCACTCATGTGAGTGCTTCAACCGAGAGATGCGATAATAAAATGGAACAAAAGAGAAATGAGTTGGTTTGGAGTATTCTAAGTTGTAGTGTGGGACATGTAGGTATTTAATTCTCGCCATTTTATTTCAAGAGTTCCATTCCCATATTTTCCTTATTTGATAACTTAAACACCGACTTGATTGAAACCATTCATGTTGAAAGTAAAATATGATAGTCCCTATTTTATGGAAGTCACTATGTTTCGCAACTAGACATGCCACTGGAAAATGCCATCAACTCTTTATCAAGTCTTGATCATCGTATCTTCTACAAATCTTAATCACCATCTTGTTGTTCTATGTTCAGAATGAACATATGGCTTTCAACTTTCCATTTAAGTAATTTTATGTTCTTTTTCTCTTTATCATGTTGAATTGAAAATTATTTAATTTCCACATGTTCATTTTCAACTTTTCATTCATGTCCTCATCAAACATCTAAAAATAATGTTGTCAATAAAAAATATTGAATTTTCAACCTTGCTAAAAAACTATAATCTATTTATCGCTCATATCATTAGCCAATGTCTAGGTTTTATTATTAATGATATTTTGTACATCACTTGTTATTTGCATTTACTAAATCTCACAACTAAAAATGGGGCTATAGAGTGCTACAAGAGGAAAACATCGTCATTGGGTTTTCTTTGGTGCTCGAAATGTTCCTCGATGTGATCGTGATGGATCAGAAATTTCGAGGAAACATTGGGAACCATCTCCGAGTTATGGGACCTTGCGTACGAGAGACAGGACCTTCGGAGAAGGCCGGTTCCTCTACCTACTTCTAACGCTACTGCTACTCCTATTTCAAAAAGAAAATCCTAAAATAAGTGATTCCAAGGGACTAGGGATTGAAGGATGTGCGAAAGGGGAAATTGTTAGCTAAGGAAGGTGATAGTACCACGAAAGGGTCGATCTTTGTCCACGTGGGAGAAGGAAACAAAGAAGGCATGAGATAAGAGGGTGGATGGCACATGCCATAGATCAACATGCATGCTCGACCTTCGGCCACGCGTAACACATGAATGTGGGGACTACAAGTAGAGGAGATGCACAACATGCCCTGAAAATGTAAACAGAGAGGCAAGATGCAATGAAAATGAGAAAGGGAAGAAAAGAGTTCCACAAAAAACAATTTTATTGCTTAAGGGATGCAGAGTCAATTACATTCATGGAAGGAGGTGAGAATACATTGCAAAGACCACGTTAAGGTCTGAAACCAATGAGAATTCGGCCACCATTTTGGCATGGTGTCATTACAACAAAGAGGATCCTTTTTACAAAGAAGAACTCTACTATTTATAGAAGAAGAAGGAGAGAAGAGAAGGAGAAAGAGAGGGAAAATCGAATTCAAATATTCAACCACTAGACGCAAGTGATAAATGCCTACAAAAAAGCCTACTAAGCTATTAGATGTGCTTCCCCATATCTGTTTGGTGTGTAGAAGAAGGAATAAGGAAATATATGATGAAATATGGTGGTTGACGTCGATATGAGGTGTGCATTGATGATTTGAGAGACATTTCCATATTTTCCACCTACCAAATCCCACCTAAATCTGATTTTGAAAAATCCAACGTGTAGCCCACATCAATAGCTATCGATTGAGACTAGGCACATGCTTATCATACATCTGTAGAAAAATATATGGCTTTCAAAATATTGTCAAATTCATCGCACACATAAGACATGAGGTGTGCATGGATTGGCTGAAAGTTGACCAAGCTGTTTTGTCATTTTGGTGCGCTCTGGTTTGTTATGTGTAGTACACTCAAGATGATAGAATAACGTGGAAAAATGACTGAAACAAGGTGTGAAAGGAAGAGGTGCAAGAATTCGAGAAGAAAGGCACGTGAAGGTAATGCACGTAGAAGAAAATGATGGATACTTATATGAGACAAGTATGAAATGGGGCACGAGCAAGCTGTTGGAAGTATCATGTGGGGAAAAAATAGAAAGGCGCGATCATTCAACAGAGAAAATCACAAAAAAAGGATGTGTGAGGAAATAAATAATTGCAAGGCATATGAGCATGAAGTTATACAGAGGTATTAGCTGAATTTGAATGGAAAGTCATGACAGCACGCACGAAAAGAGTGTTCGACAGAATGGGAATGAAAGTGCATGCGTAGGATAAAGGTGTAATAGAAATGGAAGGAGAAAATGAAATGAGAAAGAAGGGAGGAGGGAATAGAAACAAGAAGGAAGAAAGGCATATGGGGCACGTGGAAGAAATGCAGCCAAGAAAAGTTCTACCAAGGAGCAAGCTTGAGTGCACGCTTAATCGATGAAACATCGTGGTCAAGATATAATATAAGTTGTCTAAATAACTTGGGGACTTAATTGGGACAACATTTTGGAAACGTTCGGGGGCCATCTACCTGCTAGATGAAGAGACTAGTATCCTTATAATCATCCATTGGGCATGGAGTTTGGTGTTAAACAATTTGATATACAACTTGAAGAACACCCTTGGAGTCATTGAAGCACCATTTGAACTCGAACCGAAATGCTTCTCTCATATGAAGATGTTTTGATTTGGATTCCGAGAGTTGAAAGTTATGTACGGACTCACTGTAACTACCTCTTTCGAAAACTAAACTATTATCCTAGGAAGCAACAAAGGGGTGTGCGCAAGAGCGCACAATAGAAAAAGGAAACAATGCCAAAGGGATCACATAAATAAAAAAAAGACTATGTACAAACAAAAAAACATACATTTCCTAAAGGGGAACATGTAGAGTGTGTGCAAGCACTTGTTATTACTAAAATCAAACCTAAAATAGCCTAAAATAACCTAAGGCAAAGGGATCTCAAGTAAAACCTGCAACAAGTAGTGAGAAATAGCTACCTTTTTCTCTCAAATTGTGACCATGTAATTGATTTGGCATTGAACATGGTCAAAAACAAGAGTGAAAAACTTTATTGTTGATGGTATTTCAATCTCTTAAAAGTATCAACAACAAATAGAATGAACACTTCCTTTAGTTCTACGTCTGGATCGAGGAGGAGTTCTTTGCTGACCTTTGACGTGTTGAAGCTCAACCTCATGCTCG
The DNA here is from genome assembly GCA_018340775.1 of Taxus wallichiana var. yunnanensis. NCBI lineage: Eukaryota > Viridiplantae > Streptophyta > Pinopsida > Cupressales > Taxaceae > Taxus > Taxus wallichiana. The sequence continues at coordinate 315,298,897 of CM031239.1, forward strand.
ACATGTGGAAATATGGAGTTTGTATCGTCCACCCTTCTTGCATATTTGTCAACGGTACTAGCAGATACCACGGACCTCGGAGTGAACCCGTTGATATCCATCATCCACATGCATTTTCTTCCTCTTCCACTATATTCATTCTTTCCATGAGTATTTCATCTAATTTGTCCATTGTGTTCATGCTTAAAAAAAAGCCATTTGGAGCATATTTTTAGTTAGGAAAAGTTGTTGTGTAGGAATTTTTTTTTTTAAGTGTGCGAGATCTTTGTAAAAGAAATTGGTTTAATAGATATATGTAAACATATATGCTTTGGCTATTAAATAGATATCGGTCTTCATGATCAACATGTTGTTTATTAACACCCACGTTCCTTCATTCGGCCTCAATGTTTTTCACAGGATCATCCCTTGTGGCAACTCGGTTGTGGAAGAAAGCATATTTGTAAAGTTATGACTCCATCTTAGCATCCATCAAATCTCCTTGTCGAGTCCGTTTGATGGACCCTCCCCGCTTCAACACTTCGAACAAATCTGGATCGGCTTTGCGAGATCCTCATGCAAGTGTTTTTCTTCATTTGTTCTATGGATTCAACTCACTGGTGACAAAGGCTAGGGTCAACATGTTTGGCTAGAGATCTAGCGAGTTCAAAATTCCCCTACAAAATCTAAAATTCATTCTTCTGAATTATTCTCACAAGATCTTTAAGCTCGTAACAATATTTCTCGAAAGGATCTACAAATGCATCCTTTCTTCAATAGATATTTGGTATAATATTAAAAAGTGTGAGCTCTTATACCATAAATAAGATAGAATGATGGTCATTTAGACGTCAAATTTAAGTTGGCCATATTGAGGAATTTTCAGTGTGTTAAAATTGACGGTCAAATAATTGTCACGACAGACCAAAAATAAGGCAGAATGATGGTCATTTAGACGTCAAATTTATGTTGACCAGATATTTGTCTTCATTAACACTTTTCAGAAAGTTTAAGTTGTTTTACATTCTTAGAGGTTTCATCTCCACTTCTATATGGTTAAAAAAATTAGGATAGGTCTGGGGTATAATGCCAAAGCCCTTTATAATGCGGGTTATTATTTGATTATGGAAAGTTAATTAGTATACATTTTAATGAAAAAATTAGTTATGGTAAAATAGTTTTTAGATCTATAAATTTAGATATGGTTCTATTAATATTTTTATGATCAGATTTTAAAAAATTAGTTATTTCATTTTTAAAATATATAATACTTGATTTTTTAATGAAATAATACAAGTTTTTATCATAAAATATGGGTATTGTCATTTTTCAATTAGTATGTTTCTAAATCAGTGGCACATTATATCATAATGGGGTATGTGTTTCAGGAAATTTGAAAGACAATGACATCTAGTTTTTTTTGCCTTGATAAATCCTAGATCCTAAATGGAGCAAATTACAATATTCAGAAGATCAAGGTCAAATCAGACCTTATGGAGAGGAAACTCTAGAGACGATTGTTTTAAGAACTGAGCTTACACCCACCGATCATCAGGAGAATGTGGAAAATATGAATACATTCTCACAGTGTATACAGGAGGCCCTTTCCATGATCTTGTGCAATGTGAACGATGAATATATTCTACACATTGGTAATATCAAACATCCTAAAGAGGTATGGATACAATTAGAATCCATGCATGAAGGTACACACTTATCTAAGATTATTAAACTTGTTTTATAATTACTTACGACTCCTCTGAAAGGAGATGAAAAAGTAGTTACTTTCTTAGCCAAAATTAAAAATATCAAAACACAATTAGATGGATGCAATTGTGACTTAATTGATGAAAAATTAATCTAATTTATTATGCAGTTGAATATACATGAAATATTTATGAATTTTATTTCTATCCTAAATTTTAAATATCATATTGAGGATGAATTACCTTGTTTAAATACTTTGAGTTATCTTATGACACGGGAAGATCAAGTGATGAAGAACTTCAACTCCTAGGGTAATGCCTCTCGGGAGGCACTTCTTGCTCAGAATTTGAAGTTCAAACCATGTAAGACCTTCTCGATCATAATTTTAGATCTAAATCTTCATTTGCTGATAAGAAAAGTTTTACTTCTAAACATTTTTTTGTAAGATTTAATGGTAAATGTCGTAAATGTGGAAAATTTGAACATAAAAAGGAAGAGTGTAAATCTAAGAAACCTATCCATAAAAATCAAACAGACTATCTCATCTAAATATAATTTAAGGAAAAAGGGTAGTTCTAATGATGCTCCTAAATCTATTGGCATATGTTATCCCACTTAAAATTAAGGGGAGATTTTAAACATAATGGTTAAGTGGGTTGGCCACCCCTTAATTAAATATGGGTCTAACATTATACTATAGCTTAAATATTTAATAATAAGAAATATTTATATTTCTATTATTAAATATTCAAACCTAGGGATATACTTTAGGTTAAATATTTAATAATAAGAAATAGTTATATTTCTATTATTAAATATTTTAAACCTTGGTATATGTGTCAACCATTTAGGTTGAAAATGTGGGTCAAGAGACATACCCAATCACCTCATATAAAAATGACTTGGTCCTCATTTGATATATTGAAAAATATATATCAAAGGTGTTTTTACTCTTGTGATTAGGGTTTCTAAAGGAGGAATTAATCTCTTTGGATGCAAAAGGGTTATCTACAATAAAGATTAATTTTCACATTGGTTTTTTACCTTCGGGTTTTCCACTATAAATCTTGTGTCATTTGTTAAATTTACTTTCTATAATTATTTATTTTAGATATGGGGTAAAACCCACATCGGTATCGAGCACACGCTCAATAAAAATTCAATTCAATATAATAATTAACACCACAAGTTATATTTATATAGAGCTAGATATTCTAACTCCTATCACTAACCTAGGATGGTTGTTCTAACTACCTAGATTCTTTCCTAACCACTAAAAATCCCTAAACTATCTCACCCTAATTTTTGTCAACCTTCCTAAAATCACTCTTCTAAATCCTACGTGAGTTGTTTTCTCAACTCACTTACATTATTCTCTAATATAATCAAATCACTAATATAAACATTAGCTAACACAATATAATGTGCACACCAAATATTCTTAACATAAATATAAAATTTTAGCTTTTGAAAGTGAAATAATGAGATGCAAAACATGAAAGAAATACACTTGTTCATTTTGTATAGGAAGATCTCACATTCCTTGTTTGGTTAGAGATTTGGATTGTTTTGGTGACTTTACCAAATGATTGGGGGTGACCAATCTCAATTATAGAAAAGGATAATACAATGTGCATACAACCCAACATGGAATGGAAGGTAGAAAGAGTATAAGTGATAGAGATACCAATGCACTCGGTATAGGAAGAATACTATATATCAATTTTTTTGGTAACCCTAATAAATTACCCTTTAAAATAGGATAAGAAATAATACCTACGAAGAAGTTATCTTCGTTAATGCTTTTTAACTCCACATTCCACAACATTGTGAATGGGTAGAGGCCCAAATTTGTATATATAGATACAAAGTATAAAATCGAATGAGTGCCCATATGCTCTTCTTGTGTGTCACAAAACCGAGTAAAATGTGTAAGATGTTGTAATGATGATGGAGAAGGAGACTCATGCCCCAAAACCCTATTTTGTGGCGGGAATGATTGCTTTAACATGTAAGAGCGGGTGACACATTCATGCCCCTCTCTAAACTTATCTAAAATGTGTCAATTGAGTATGATATTATACCAAAAACTTGTATCCATTAGAGTAAATATGAAATTGTAGGAAATCCATTGTAATTTCCCCTAACACAAAAATGTGTATTAGGGTTAAGAATATCCATATGGTCTTGCCCTTTTGTATGGTATTGCACTTGTGTAATTTCTTAAAAATATAGTATATAGAAATGTTCTAAGGACTTGTTCCCTATAAAAAAACATATTCTGAACTTGGAATTATTATTATAAGTGTAGGATATATCCCAATGAATGCCTCAATTTACGTTACATGTTGTTGTCACCCTCAAAATCCCCCTCATTTTTAAAGTCAAACTCAAAAATTTTGAGCTCACGCCCTCACAAGTGTTCAAGTAAAGTTGGAAGTCCAAAAATATAGAGAAATTCATGCTTTGAAATTGTTTAAACCCTCCGGTCTGCACGTTTTGATAAATTTTTGTTTTCTGTCTGGACTCATGAAAATTTTATTGTTGTCCTCATTTAAATGGCTGTCAATCTTCCTATGGCCATGGATCGTCGAAACTTGTATTGTTTTCAATTCATTGGTTCGTGAAAGAAATCTAAAAATTGGGAGTGAAATGGTGGATTTTTCTTCTTCTTTGCATTTTTCCACTGATCGTGAATGATGGGCATTTTCTTCCCTGTCCAATTTTGGCTCCATTATCCATGGGTATGTGCACATATCTAATTGGAAGCGGGTTGGTAGAGAACTTCAAGGTTTTGAGCCTCTTTGTAAAAAAAAGCTAAAAGTCATAAAGTGACCATGACCCCGATCATGCTAAAAGGAAAAAGTCAAATGTTGAGCCTGTCGTTGGAAAGTCAAAGTGGGGAAGCGGGTTGTTGGAGACTTTTGAGTTTTTGAGCCTTGTTTTCATTAAAGGGGCTTAAAGTTAAAAATTTACCCGCTGACCCCACCCATGCAAAGGAAAAAGTCAAATATTAATCCCGCATCAAAAGAGTCAAAGCGGGGAGGCGGGCCGGGTGAGAGAAATTTGTTTTTTTGAGCCCGCATTGAAAAAAGGTAAAATTATAAAATTGACCAACAACTCTGTCTCTACTCAAGTGAAGCCATGTGTCGGGATTATATAAAAGCAAAAGGGAATGGAGACCAAAAATGTAAAAATGCCAAATCTCTATAAAGTCACAAAATGCAAAAGGCATCCTCCACCCCGATCCGATAAATTTCTCCCACGTGGATGGCTCGGTTTAAAGTTTCAAAGGTAAGATGAATAGTCAAATTCAAAGTTACAAAAGCGAATGTAACAGATGCATTATGAAAAGTCTAGTTTTTTTGCCATTGGCCATTCTTGAATCAAGAATCGACGGACGTGAATGATTGAAAAGATTATAAAGCTGTTTCTTACTAACAAAGAATAAGTTGTAACTATTTCTTACAAGATATTTAATGGCTTCTTCACACCATTTTAAAGGGTTGGAAATTGATCTTGTAAACTCACGAGTGCATTGTACTTAGAAAAAGAAAAGGAGATAGCCATTTTCTTCTACTTTCCTCCATTCTCAAATTGTTTCCATTCCCACATTATGTATAACTCCTTTTTAAGCATCAATACAAGAAGCAAAATTTTGTAGCCTCTTTGATGAGGAGATTTTAGAAACTTTGAGTTCGTAATCTTATCTCATCTTGTTTCCATTTGCAGGGTTGTTTCTTCTCATAAATGCAAGTGTTAAAGTTTTCACTAATATGTGCAAGAATCGATTTCCTACCGTAACATTAGTTTCCATATCTCATTTCTCACTCCCTTTCCCACCTTTAGACAAAGTATTCCCTAGTAAGATATTTCTAGCTTTGTCGTAGGGTCGATGGAGTGCCCTGTTGGAACCCGATTCGAAAAGCCAAGCACAAAAATCCACCTTTTCATGCGCATACATATACACGATTCTTGTAGGTTAAGTAGAGGGACTTAGATTCCCGAGAGAATTCGAAAGGAATCCACAAGTTTTCCACACGACAAATTTTCTGCCATGACTTTTGGTGCCCACCATGGGGCAAATTTAGTAGCATCTGCACTTGAATGCGACCGCAAGGTTAGAAAATTCAAAATTCAAAAAAGAGAAAAATTTCTGGAATTTGAATGGCTATATGAGCCACATGGATTCAAATCATGGCTATTCGAGAAACCCTCTGTTGAAAGACCCAAATTTCTCTTCCACATCCAAGAAGATGTTTCTTCATATTTGAGGGAAGCTATTTGACATAATAGACAAAGTGCCAATCACTACTTCATTGCCACAAGAATTCTGGACCTTGAAGAAGAATGCGCTGCTGAATTGGAGAGGAAAAGAAAAATTCTAGCACCGCAAAGAAGAGCATAGATTTTCAAGCTAGAAGATAAAAGATACACCCGGAACGAAGACAAGGAGGAAAAACTGATCCCATTTTTGAAGAACTTCAAAGGAGACAAGAGCTACTCGGAATCCAGAGGCTTCCTTTTCAAGCAACCGGTCATGTTGGGAACTTGAGTGTTGCCAATCCTTTGGATGGTGAATTTTCATACATCAACAAGAACCTTGTAGAATTAAGCGCGTGAAGGCGGAGAAGAAGCTAGAGAAAGAGAGGTGAGAGCCGACAAAGAAATAAGAGCTCAACTCGAAGAAATTGAGAGACTTTAAGCCGAGGCAGATGAAAGAGTAGTAGCAGAAGCCACAACCTTAGCAAGGTTAGAAGATAGAAACATAAATAGAATGGAGGATCATGATTGTGAGCGTGAATGTGATCGTGAGGCCTGTAGACCTAATGTATCATGGGAGGAAACACCAGTACATTGTCTCTTGCTCAACCACTCCATGAGCTACCGAGAGGCTCGAGAAAAACTTCCTAAAATTCAGAGGGGATGGTTCTCAACTCCTGAAGAGCATGTAGAAGCATTTATCACTCCTTGCGGTGTGTTGGGTGTTGAGGATGAAGATGTGTCGGTCCGACTCTTTATGGATTCACTCCAAGAGAAAGGCTGCCGAATGGTTCTAAAAGCTACCCCGAGGTCTATCACTTGTTGGGAAGATATAAGTCCACCCTCCGAAGTGTTCAAGTAAAGTTGGAAGTCCAAAACAGATAGAGAAATTCATGCTTTGAAATTGTTTAAACCCTCTAGTACGCACATTTTGATAAATTTTCCATTTTCCTGTCTGGACCCAAGAAAATTTTATTGTTATCCTCATTTGAATGAAACTATCAATCTTCTATGGACATGGATCATCGAACCTTGTATTATTTTCAATTCCTTGGTTCACGATAGAAATCTAAAAATCGGGCATGAAATCTTTGGAGTTTTCTTCTTCTCTGCATTTTTTCCACAAAATCGTGAATGATAGGCATTTTATTCCCCATCCAATTTTGGCTCCATTATCCATGGGTACATGGAAATATCTAATTAGAAGCGGGTTAGTAGAGAACTTTGTGGTTTTGAGCCTCTTTGTAAAAAATGGCTAAAATTCAAAAAGTGACCCGCATCCCGATCATGCTAAAAGGAAAAAGTCAAATCTTGAGCCCGTCATTGGAAAGTCAAAGCGGGGAATCCGGTCGTCGGAGCCTTTCGATATTTTGAGCCTTGTTTTCACTAAAGGGGCTTAAAGTTAAAAAGTGACCCGCAGCCCCGTCGTCGCCAAGGAAAAGTCAAATATTAAGCCAACATCAAAAGAATCAAAGCGGGGAGGCGGGAGGCGGAGCAATTTGTGTTTTTGAGCCTGCATTGAAAAAAGGTAAAATTATAAAAGTGACCGGTGACTCTGTCTCCACTCAAGTGAAGCCACGTGTCAAGCTTATATCAAAAGTGGAAGGGCAGACCAAAAATGTAAAAAATGCCAAATCTCTATAAAGTCACAAAATACAAAAGGCATCCTCCACACCCACTCCAGTAAATTTCTCCCACATGGACGACTCTGGTTTAAAGTTTCAAAGGAAAGATGAACGGTTCAAATTCAAAGTTTCAAAATGAGTGTAATGGTTGCATTATGAAAAGTGTAGTTTTTCCGCCATTGGCGTTTGTTCGCGAATCAAGAATCGACGGACGCGAATGATTGAAAAGATTGTAAAATTTCTCTTTCTAACAAAGAAGAAGTTGTAACCGTTTCTTGCAAGATATTTAAAGGCTTCTTCACACCATTTTAAATGGTTGGAAATTGATCTTGTAAACTCACAAGTGCATTGTACTTAGAGAAATCAAAGGAGATAGCCATTTTCTTCTACTTTCCTCCATTCTTAAATTTCTTTTATTCCACATTATGTACAACTCATGTTTAAGCATCAATACAAGAAGAATGATTTTGTAGCCTCTTTGAAGAGGATATTTTATAAACTTTGATTTTACAATCTTATCTCGTCTTATTGCCATTTCATAGGTTGTTTCTTCTCATAAATGCATGTGTTAAAGTTTCTGACTAATATGTGCAGGAATCTGATTTCCTACCTGCAACATTAGTTTCCCTATCTCATTTCTCACTCCCTTTCCCACCTTTAGACAAAGTATTCCCTAGCAATAGATTGCTAGCTTTTCCGTAGGGTAGTGGAGTGCCCCTGTTGGATCCCGGTCGAAAGGCCACAACAGAAATCCACCTTTTCACGCGCATGCATATACAACATCTCCTTTGGTTAAGTAGAGGGACTTATATTCCCGAGATCGTTGGCAAGGAATCCTCAAGCTTTTCCACTGATAAATTTCCTCACCAACACATGTGATAAAGTATTTGAGCACATGGCTCAAAAGAATAAAAGTGTGACCAAGTAATAGGTATTTGATAACTTTGTATGAGAGTGTGGAATTCTGAAGTGGTGTCTACCTTTGATAAATTGTACCTAAAAATGGTTATGCACATGGTGGAGACTATGACACAAAAAAAAAAACCATTGCAACAATAACAATAATAGTAGTGATAGTTACAAAATCATTAGTAAATGATGAGTACCACGTATGTAATAGAACTAGTATAGAGACATAACAATAGTCAAGTGAAAAATAAAAATAACAACATTAAGAGAAGATTCACCTTAGGGAATAAAGCCATAAACATGAGACACCTATGGTATCACAAGATAATCAAGGCATTTGGATTGCATACAAGAGAAGTAATGTCCCAAAATAAAGGCATAGAGCTAAAAACATGGGACACCCATAGTGTCACAAGAAAAACAAGGCACTCGGGATGCATACAATGAATCAAAAAAGTAGTAACATAAGTGAGTAATAACCATTTATATAGAAAATAATGATGTCAAACAGTGATAAATACAACGATGTAAGTAGTGAGAAAGCATATGAAGAAAAATATGTCACCTTTATACGAGATGTGTGTTAGTATTGTTATCTCAAAAGATAATATGTACACAATATATGTAATCAAGCATAAAGAGGAAGCAAAAAGGAACTATGATGAAAGCTGTTTCCAAAGGGGTAAGTGTACCAAGATGCTAGTGATAGGAAAAAAATGTTTCCATAGGGGTAAGTGCACCAAGATGGTGGACAATTAAGTGGACATAAAAACCCAAAATTTAGGTACCGCGAGTGCGGTTTATAAACCGCGCTCGCGCAACTATTTTTATAGGCTTGGTGATTTCCAAACCTAAAACTATGCTCGCGGTTTGCAAACCACGAGTGCAGTTTAAAACCATGATCGCGGTCTCTCGAGAACAAAAAAATAGACCTGCGACTCCTCATTTTCCCTCATTTTCCTTTCAACCGCGATTTCTCCTAGATCTTTAGCACTCGCACTTTGAAAACCCCTAAAAATTACTCTTCAGACTTGTGGATTGTGATAGTTTCAACCATGACGCCAAGACAAAGAGGTAAGCCCTCGATTTTGATCAATTTGTTTGCATTTTAGGTTTTTTTGTGATTTTCATGGGTTTTTCAATTTTTTGTTTATGTATACAATTTTTTTGTTTTATCGATTGCTCAGCGATCTTGTAATCCCGAAAACCCTCAAAAATCCTCAAAACCCTCTAAACAATCCGCAAAACCCTCCTCCAAACATAGATTCGCCTCCTGTGGCTCCTTCTGTCCCCACGGAACCAACAGGAACACAAGCTGATATCGTTGGAAATTTTTGATAAAATAAAACTTCCATTGAGAACCTTATTCAAAATATAAGACAAAATCATGCCACAAATCCGTCCCACATGACTTTAGCCAACACATTGCAAACATTGATTGGTGAAGTTGACTCTGCAACCAACCAAATAGACAGATGGAATACCTTTAGAGGTGATTGTAGGTAGTGGTATGTAAATAAATTATCCCATGCGGCCGTAAAAGACAAAAAATTTAGAAAAGACCACATTTGTGTATTATTTATTGACCCAAGAACCAATGCCCCCTAGTTACTTGCAAATGGTTCCCAATCCATTTGTACCATGATGAATGAATCAAGAACAATTTTTGGGACCGATGGTGGATGGTTTTTGATTATCCACCATGCAACAACAATGAGGTTCCCCTATGTTTTTTGAAGAAATCATATTGCAAGTTCGTGCTTAATGAGGTCCCAAATTATTTTGAATTTTCTGATTTTTGTGGGTGAGTTGGTGACTCTGCACAGAGTAGACCTGGTGCACGCGTAGGTCAACCAAGGATCCCCCATGCCCCAAAACCACCACCGCCTGCCTCGTTATCCCTCCTACAATGAAGGAAGTTGTGAAGATTGACACAATACATGCATTGAGGGAGCTCACTGACACTCTGACCCAACATAGTGAGCAGATTTCATCTGGTGATGTTAGTGGAGGCACCAGTTGTAGTGCACCACACCACTGTGGATCATGTGGTTCCGTATGCACTACCGGTGAGACATCATTTACTGGATCACATGATTTCTTTTCTCTAGATGAGATGATGGCGGATGTTTTTATAACTAGTGCAAAGGATCTTGGTCTTTCACAGGTAAATGTCAAATAAATATTATATATATGGGTAAGTACATCAACTTGGGGGACAATTAAGTGGACATCAAATCCTTAATTTTACAACAATAACTTGATAATAGTAGTGATAGTTACAAAATCATTAGTAAAGTAGTAACACATATGTAATAGAACTAGTATAGAGACATAACAATAGTCAAGTGAAAAAATAAAAATAACAACATTAAGAGAAGATTCACCTTAAGGAATAAAGCCATAAACATGAGACACCTATGGTATCACAAGATAATCAAGGCATTTGGGTTGCATACAAGAGAAGTAATGTCCCAAAAGAAAGGCATAGAGCTAAAAACATGGGACACCCATAGTGTCACAAGAAAAACAAGGCACTCGGGATGCATACAATGAATCGAGAAAAGTAGTAACATAAGTGAGTAATAACCATTTATATAGAAAATAATGATGTCAAACAGGTGATAAATACAATGATGTAAGTAGTGAGAAAGCATATGAAGCAAAATATGTCACCTTTGTACAAGACGTGTGTTAGTCTTGTTATCTCAAAAGATAATATGTACACAATATATGTAATCAAGCATAACGAGGAAGAAAAAGGAACTATGATGAAAGCTGTTGTATATATCTCCCTCCCCGGGTACATATAGACAAACAGAAGAATATGGAAATCAAAGAAACTCAAAACCCAACATTTATTTACGCCACCGGCCGCGCCTGGCGCAGATCAAAAGGTGTCGACACGGAAAAAGTCATGCCCTGGCGCAGATTAGAAGGTGTCGACACAAAAAAATTCACGCCCTAGCACAGGTTGAAGGCGCAAATCAGAAGGTGTCGACACGGAAAAATTCGCACCTTGGCGCAGGTTGAAGGCGCAGATCAGAAGGTGTCAACACGGAAAAGTCGCACCCTGGCGCAGGTTGGAAGGTGTCAACACCACATTTTCAGTGCCTATGGCACATTTAAGAGTATGTTAACGTGAGGATGGATGCACCAAGGCACACCTTCAGGAGGTGCAACATTTTGAGCACTGACACCCCGAACCCGACAGGAAGCAAACCCTGACCCAGATATTCAAATGGCCATAACTTTTCACAGGGAGCTCAGATTCACGCAAGGTTGGACTTTTTAGAAATCTTACAAGGTCCTCTATCCAAATACAACTGGATATCTTTAATTAGGTGAGAAAAAGTTCTTCAAAAATGCAAAATACAGTTTGCCATTTTTTGGGTTTGCTAGGGTTCTCACCTACCACCATAATGAGATGAATTAAATACAATCTGGAGGTGGTTGGGGTAGATTTGGAATTCCTCTCTCTTCCCTCTCTCATTATTCCTATAAATTGTAAGGAGGGGATTCTTTCTAAAGGTTAGAAATTCTTGTTTTTCCCCTCCCTTCTTCTCTTTGGCAGGTGAATTTGTGGAGTTCAAACCTCCCATCTAAAACTGTAATGCAACTTTGCCTCTTGGCATTCTGTAGTGTATTGTGTCAATCTTTGGAGCAAATAATGCATGTCTGTGGATGATTCTCAACCCTTTATGTGTTCATTTGCATCCTCCTAATCTTTCACTACAAATTTGGTTATCTGTACATGATCTTGCATTGCATTTTAATGGTTGGTGTTTATTGGAAAGACAGGTGTTCTTCATTCCTCGGTGCATCACCTTTGTTAGTTTAGGTTTATTTTTATGCATCTTCTTACCTTGTCTCCTTGGCAAGTTAGATTATTTTTTTGAGTAAACCCTCTGCATTTTTATGTGTGCATCTGAATAGAGGAATATGAACCGGCCTTCATCCGGAGAGCTTTCTCGATTCGCAAGGTCCCAAACTTGGTAAAAGATCCTTGTTAGGCAATCACACTGAAATTCTCAACCCATCGAGTTGCATACATTCAGGGGTGCTATGATTCGCCATCAACAGAAACAATATCACATGTATAGTGTGGAGGGAAACCCCCAAGAGAGTAATGTAAGGAACCAAGGTAGCTCCTATCACTATGTAACGATCTATGTGTCCTACATCAAGCTCAGTATACCTCATGAATGCATATGTGTAAGGATTATATAGAAAATATATACTATCTATCAAACCATAGTGAAAAACAACACGAGGTAATGTAAGTGACAAAAAATCAAGCTATGCATGCATAGGTCCTAGTTCCGTATTTTGTAAATATTTGATTATTTTTGTATTTTTTAATTGTAATCTATTTATAGGAGATGGGTAGCACAAGAACTACCCAACGAGAACCTCTTGAGGAGAAAAATCAGATTAGGAATAAATAGGAGACTATGTCCTCAATTATGCCAAATAATGATGCTCATCTATGAGTGGTACAAAATATTTAATATGTTTCATATAATTCTCAACATAATAACCAAGTGGAGTAGATATGTATGAAGTGGTGTGTGAAGGGAAGGACTTACAAAGAGGAGTAGAAAAGTGAGATTCATTGGAGATAATGTGTACATTTAATTACTAATGAAGAAGACTAGAAAGGAGAGATCTAATAGAGATAATGTGTGCACTAGAAGACCAACGAGTAGGAATAGAAGGAGAGAACCACTAAAGGTAACATGTGTACTTAGATACCTAGGACGAATCATAGGAGGGAAATATTTTCTAGAGATATCTTACAAAGCGAAGGCCTATATGGAGACATAGGAAGGAAAAAGAAACTAAAGATAACATGTGAAGTAGAAGGCATATATAGATACCTAGGAGTAGAAATAGAAAATATAGAAGTATGACCGGGAAACATAGAAAGGGGATCCTGAACAAGAATACCTGGATTGTGATAACCTATTGTTGATGAATACATTTGACACATTTGTGTAGGATAAATGGGACAACCCTAAGAACACCTAACCAAGGGATACCTAAACACATATCACTTAAGCTAAGAGTGTAATGGAAATGGGACCTATGTAGTAGCAAAGATGATAGTGATAGGTAGAATAATGTTTCCATAGGGGTAAGTGGACATAAAAACCCAAAATTTAATGTCATGAGAGTGGTTTATAAACTGCGCTCGTGTAACTATTTTATAGGCTTGGTTATTTCGAACCTAAAGCGTGCTCGCGGTTTACAAACCACGAGTGCGATTTAAAACCGTGATCACGGTCCTCCGAGAACAAAAAAATAGACACTGTGACTCCTAATTTTCCCTCATTTTTCCTTTCCAACCGCGATTTATCCTAGACCTTTAGCACTCGCACTTTGAAAACCCCTAAAAATTACTCTTCGGACTTGTGGATTGCGATAGTTTCAACCATGATGCCAAGACAAAGAGGTAAGCCCTCGATTTTGATCAATTTGTTTACATTTTAGATTTTTTTGTGATTCTCATGGGTTTTTCAATTTTTTGTTTATGTATACAATTTTTTCTTGTATCGGTTGCTCAAATGAGCTTGTAATCCTGCAAACCCTCTAAACAATCCTCAAAACCTTCTAAACATTCGCAAAACCCTCCTCCAAACATAGATTCGCCTCTCGTGGCTCCTTCTGTCCCCACGGAACCAACAGGAAAACAAATTGATATCATTGGAAAAATCTAACAAAATAAAATTGCCATTGAGAACCTTATTCAGAATATAAGACAAAATCATGCCACAAATCCGTCCCGCATGACTTTAGCCAACACATTGCAAACATTGATTGGCGAAGTTGACTCCACAACCAACCAAATAGACAGATGGAATACCTTTAGAGGTGATTGTAGGTAGTGGTATGTAAATAAATTATCCCATGCGGCCGTAAAAGACAAAAAAATAGAAAAGACCGCATTTGTGCATTATTTATTGACCCAAGAACCAATGCCCCCAGCAGTTACTTGCAAATGGTTCCCAATCCATTGGTGCCATGATGACCGAATCAAGAACAATTTTTGGGACCGATGGTGGATGGTTTTTTATTATCCACCATGTAACAACAATGAGGTTCCCCTCTATTTTTGAAGAAATTATATTGCAAGTTTGTGCTTAATGAGGTCCCAAATTATTTTGAATTTTCTGATTTTTATGGGTGAGGTGGTGGCTCTGCACAGAGTAGACCTGGTGCACGCGTAGGTCAACCAAGGATACCTCATGCCCCAAAACCCCCACTGCCTTCTATTATCCTTCCTACAGTGAAGGAGGTTGTGGAGATTGACACACTACATACATTGAGGAGCTCACTGACACTCGACCTAGCATAGTGAGAAAATTTCATCTAGTGATGTTGGTGGAGGCACCGGTTGTAGTGCACCACACCACTTTGTGGATCATGTGGTTCTGTATGCCATGAGCGAGACATCATTTCTTTGGATCACTGATTTCTTTTCTCTAGATGAGATGATGGCGGATATTTTTGGAACTAGTGCAAAGGATCTTGGTCTTTCACGAGGTAAATTTCAAATAAATATTATATATATATAAGTGCATCAATTAGGGGGACAATTAAGTGGACATCAAATCCTTAATTTTACATCAAAAACAACAAAACATCAAATTTAGTCTTCCATGCAGACTTGAACCATGCCTAAAAGTAAAAAATATGTCATAAAAATGGTACCATCATAAAGGGGATAATGTTAGCTTTGTAGAAATATTGATTTTAAAGTGAATAGAATAGGATAAATATCATTTTAGAATTTTTTACTAATAGTAGTTCTTTAAGACACTTTTTCCCATGAATTGTTATGTCTACATTTAAGACTGAAAATTTTGTTTCACTTATCAGAACGTGATAAAACTTATACCATCCCAACCATGGTGAAATTATATACATGTTCAAAAAAAATTATTTGATTTCAATATTTTTTGATGAAGTTATGGTGGGCAAACGGAAAGTGCTCTATTTTCTTTATGTTTTCAGACCACTTTCAGGGAAAAAATCATAAAAATAAAATATTACTCAAACAAATACAAAATAAAATCTATCCCAAGATAGATAGCGGTATCTAACTTCTCACCAAAGGAAAAAAGTATATATCAATTTTTTGTCATCAAACTTGCGAGTAAACAGACTACAATCTTATAGGCATTTAAAAAAAATAACCAAGTCATTAAATTTTGAGTGTTTAATATAGCTAAACTTGTCCATTTTTAAAAACAATTAGTATTTTAGAAACTAGATTCCGGATGCTACGATTTATATTTATATACATTTTTCTAATTTTGAGTGTATGCATTGCTAATAATCCCTTCAAGTTGATATTATGTTGTTATTTGTAATATGAGCGTCCACTTATGACCCCTTATTTGTCCCCCAACTTGATGCGCTTAGCCATAAACAATAGTTTAATTCATGTTTGAGATTTTAATATATATGTATTTCATTGTACGTTATGTACATACATGTAAAAACTAATTTTTTTTATATTTTAAATAGCAAGAGCCAATGAAGGAAACATCCGGTGTCGATATGCTAGCATCTATGACTATTTAGGCATGTTACAAACGTAAGTTTCAAGTTGTATTTAAATTTCAAATTTCATTTAATTGTGCACTTTTATTATTATAATGTTTCACCTGTACATGTACATATTAATATATGTTTGTCTTTTATATGTGTAGGAGCTTGGTGGGTCATCATCTTCTCTGGGAACTGAGGCTATTGGCACGCCTCACATGACTTTTACGTAGGTTAGTTTCTCTTTACACTTTGTTTCTAATTGTGGAAGTTCATGTGGATTATGCTTTGGCTCTGTTATGTGGCAATCATGTAGATTAATATTGATTTGTACATGTTTTTTGTATAGCTTATGACTGTCAGAGAGACTCCTCCATATATGCAAACCATGGAGGCTGCTGTAGATACTACCATAACATCTGTAGATCCACTAACTAAGGTACAATTTTTCAAATTTGTTAAATTTATTTAGGAATTATTTCTTATTACTTAAATCTACAATATCAAATTTTGTACATGAAATATTTAATTTGAAATTTAATTATTTGTATGTAGCTTACCTCTCATGTGTCTACTATTGTCCCTACCATATGTCAACGAAAAATTGATAGGGATCATGAAATTGCGGTAAGATTTCACATGCATTTTGACTAAATTCCAAGTTTATAAATTTTGAATGTATTTTAAAAATATGGGTGTTAAAAACTTGTTTTTATGAATGTGCAGGTTAGGTTGCAGGCCTGCTTAGAGACGCCTAGGACCACATGAATGAAATCCAGTAGTGGCATCTCCCTCCACTACATCCCCGGGTCATGGACATGCTACTTCTAGTAGGGTGAAGAGAGGGAATATGTTTCATGATTAGATTCATAGGACGTGGATGTACATAGATATATATATGGGCCAGCTGGTCCTAGTTCATGATTCTTCATAGGACATTGTATATATAGCCTTATGCGACCGCATGTGGTCCTATATGTATGACACACTTGGTTCGAGATGTACACATGTTATGAACTTATATTTTCAGAGATGTGCATTCAACACACTTAGTTTGATACATTATATATCCATGTGTTGGTTTTCATAACGATATTACTTCTATGTTTGATTCAAATTCATTACACATGATATCCTTCTATGTATATTAATTCTATATGTATGTTTGATTTAAAATTAAAAAACTATGGTGCAACATATATGAATATAATGTTACTATGGTGCAACATTGCATGGTACAATTGTTAAGAAATTAAGGGAAGCATGTGTATTCCTCCATCAACATGGGAAACTTATCATTTTCCTCTTAAGTCATGAAAAAATATTTCATACCTTGAATCTTGAAATAAGATGTCTTCCCTTGGGTCATTTGGTTTTTGAATTGTGTATTTAATTTTATTTATCAGAAGGATATTATTCATTTTACCATTGATGAGTATGGTGGTGTATGACCAATCCATCTTTATATCCCCACCAATATCGTGATAGAAACTTTGGCTCAACAATATACCATACGTAGCTAGCATGTCTTCCACAAGTATTTCCATCTTGATTTTCTTGTCAAGGAAGTCTACAAATTCTGGCTTGAGAATCTTTCACCTGGCCAAAAAGAGGTAATTATTTTGTTTTCATGTAGTAACAATGGCCAATAGCAAGGTTGAGAGTAATACCAATAGAGTTAGAAAATTTTATAAGCATGACATTGTCAGAGGCGCCAGAGTCAATAATGCAATTATTCAATTTATACGTCCATTGACCAACAAGGAAAGATATAAAGGTTCTTATTTCCTAGAAGAGGAGGATTTTAAGGAAAGAAGGTTCTAGGAATGAGTGGTTCTAGGAGTGAGAAGTGATTCTTTAGTGTTGGTAGGATTCTTGGAACATGTATTTTAACTACTTCCTTTGATAAACTAGACAACAATTAAAGTGTTTTGCTTGGGAAGTAGAAGAAGAGGCTTCTTTATTTATTTATGAGTGGGTGAACACTAAACAAGAGTAACTATTCATAGATCCAGATTATTCAGGATCTTTGTTGGGTGAGTATGAACACAATAACCAATAATAACATAACCATCTTCTTCTTCTCTTTCAATTTCTTGAAAATTTTGTAATTTTTGAAAAAGTTGTAATTGTTGAAAAAGTTATAATTGTTGAAAATGTTGTAATTGTTGAAAAAGTTGAAAATGGTGGGTCGTGGCACCAAACCAACTATGTGGACATGTCTAGGTGGCCAGGTGAATGCTAGAGGAGGCATCGTTTCGGTGCGTGACAACGATGTTGCTTAGGGCTACCTCGTTCGGGTGGAGTCCCTTAAGAGCCATGAGACCAAAAAATCGTTCAACTTTGACGGGTGACTATGCGAGACTCCATGGAACCTAAGGATGTCTCATTCAATCCTACATCTCGGTGTAGGTACCCTCTACAATAGTCTGTCTCGGTTTTCCTTTCAATCGGTGCTCTCCCTACCCTATTGTTTGCAAACGCTTGACGAAATAGTGTAGTTTGAGCCGGTGTAAGGATGTTATACACTATATTTTGTAAACGGTGGGTCATGAAACCAAACTGACTACGTGGAAATGTTCGGGTGGCAGGTGAACACTAGAGAAGGCATTGTTTCGGTGCGTGACAACGTCGTTGCTTCCGGGCTACCTCATTCGGGCGTAGTCCCTTAAGAGCCCTGAGACCAAAAATCATTCAACTTCGACGAGTGACTACTTAGACTCTGTGGCACCTAAGGACGTCTCATTTGATCCTAAAACTCAAGATCGGGGACCCTCTACAATAGTCCTGTCTTGGTTGTCTCTTCTCCAATTAGTGCTCTCGTTGCCCTATTGTTTGCAAACGCGCCGAATAGTGTAGTTTGAGATAGTGTAAGGTTGTCAAATTGTATATTTTGTAAATGGTGGGTCATGGCACCGAACCAACTACGAGATGCATTCGAGTGGCCATGTGAACACTAGAGGAGGTATCATTTTGGTGCGTAACAACATCGTTGCTTCGGGCTACCTCGTCTGCAGGAAAAGTCCCTTAAGAACCCCGAGACCAAAAAATCGTTCAACTTCGACATGTGACTACACTGGACTTCGTGGCACCTAAGGACATCTCGTTTAATCCTACACTTCGGCATAGGGACCCTCTATAATAACTTGTCTTAGTTTTTCCTTCTCCAATCGGTGCTCTCGCTGCCCTATTGTTTGCAAGCGTGCCGAATAATGTAGTTTGAGCCAATGTAAGGCTTTCAAATGGTATATTTTGTAAACAGTGGGTCATGGAACCAAACCGATTGCATAGAAAAGTCCTGGGTGGCGGTGAACGCTAAAGGAGGTGTCATTTCGGTGCACGACAACGTCGTTGCTTCAGGTGATCTCGTTCGGGCGTAGTCCCTAAAGAGCCCGAGACCAAAAAAATTGTTCAACTTCGACGGGTGACTATGCACACTCCATGACACCTAAGAATATCTCATTTGATCCTACACCTCAAAGTAAGGACCCTCTATAATAGCCTGTCTCGGTTTTTCCTTCTCCAATCGGTGCTCTCGCTGCCCTATTGTTTGCAAACACACCGAATAGTGTAGTTTGAGCCAGTGTAAAAATGGTCATCAAATTTGGGTTGTGGCTTGGCTTGAACCGAATGCACGGAAAAATCTAGGTTGTCAGTGTGAACACTAGAGGAGGTTTCATTTTAATGTGCAACAAATTCCTTTCTTAGGGCTACCTCGTTCGGGTGGAGTTCCTTAAGAGCCCTAAGACCAAAAAATCATTCAACTTTGATGGGTGACGGCCTTGAGTCTGTGGCGCCTAAGGACATCTCGTTCAATCCTAAACCTTAGAATAGGAACCCTCTATAATAGCATGTCTCA
This sequence comes from Taxus wallichiana var. yunnanensis, assembly GCA_018340775.1. NCBI lineage: Eukaryota > Viridiplantae > Streptophyta > Pinopsida > Cupressales > Taxaceae > Taxus > Taxus wallichiana. The sequence continues at coordinate 315,318,793 of CM031239.1, forward strand.
ATTTTTTTCCTTCTCCGATCGGTGCTCTCGTTGCCCTATTGTTTACAAATGCGTCGAATAGTGTAGTTTGAGCCAGTGTAAGGCTGTCAAACAAGTATATTTTGTAAACGATGGGTCATGGCACCAAACCAACTACTGCAGAAACATCTGGGTGGCTAGGTGAATGCTATAGGAGGCATCATTTTAGTGTGTGACAATGTCATTGCTTTCGGGATACCTCATTTGGGTAGAGTCCCTTAAGAGCCCTGAGACCAAAAAATCATTCAACTTCGACGGGTGACTACGCAGACTCCATGACACCTAAGGACATCTCATTCAATCCTACACCTCGGCGTAGGGACCCTCTATAATAGCTTGTCTCAGTTTTTTCCTTCTCCAATCGGTGCTCTCACTACCCTATTGTTTGCAAACATGACGAATAGTGTAGTTTGAGCCAATGTAAGGCTGTCAAATGATATATTTTGTAAATAGTGGGTCGTGGCATCAAACCGACTGCGTGGACACATCTAGTTGGCTAGGTGAATGCTAGAGGAGGCATCGTTTTGGTGCGTGACAACGTCATTGCTTCCAGGCTACCTTGTTCGGGTGTAATCCCTTAAGAGCCCTGAGACCAAAAAATTGTTCAACTTCGACGGGTGACTACATGGACTCCGTGGCACCTAGAGATGTCTCGTTTGATCCTACACCTCGGTGTAGGGACCCTCTACAATATTCTGTCTCAATTTTTTCCATCTCCAATCGGTGCTCTCGCTTCCCTATTGTTTACAAACGCGTCGAATAGTGTAGTTTGAGCTAGTGTAAAAATTTGTCAAAAGGTATATTTTGTAAATGGTGGGTCGTGGCCTTGAGGCGATTGCACGGACACATCCGGGTGGCCAAGTGAATGCTAGAGGAGGTGTTGTTTTAGTGCGTGACAATGTCTTGCTTACCGGGCTACCTCGTTCGGCGTAGTCCCTTAAGAGTCTGTTATCAATTTTGCACACATGGCAAGATTGGACAAGGGGGGCCCCGAGTTTCATCTTGCCAAGAACGTGGAAATTTTAGAAAACATTGCCAAGCGTGATAAAACCGTGGCAAACCATAATCAGATTTCCGCGAGTTGGAGAAATGAACACCGATTGCCAGGTGGAAGTGCTATGGTGGAGTGCCAACATGAAAGTTCTGCTCGTGGGATATTTTCAGCTCTTTGCCTAGTCGAGATAAAAAAATGCCTCAACCCCGCACTAAGGTATTCATGAGTTATTTGCTTAAAATGGGAATCCGGGAAGCCTAATGCCAAGTGGGTTTTCGTGGATGGCAAGCCAAAGAAGGAATTCCACGTCTGGGGAGATTTGGGGCGGTATGACCAAGTCAAGAAGCGAAATTGGGAACCGACCTGCCAAGGCAATGTATGGCAAAATGGATTCATAAGTCTGAGATCCCCACACATATCCTGCGGACTTCCTTGATACAAACGCCATGCCAATTTGACTTGGAAAAAGGAGGATTTGGCATGGAACAGGGGATATTCAAGTCGGTTGAACCAAGGAAATTCAAACTACTTTTTCCACGCAGAACCTGTCAACTCGGCTATGTGGCTGAGCCGTTACGTGGGGATTTGGAGCTAGTATGCCGAGGTCGGAAATTTGATGATGGCAAGCCAAGCTGTTAATCCCGTGCTAAGGTATGAATAGGGGAACTCAGGGAATACACCGCCAAGTGGAAATTTTGGGATGGAAAACCATGATCAGACTTCCGTGAATGGGAGAAATCGGATCAAATTGTCAAGTGGAGATCATACGATGGCGATCCGTCATGAGACTTCCGCACGGGCGTGTAAACAGAATTCCGCGTAGCTTGGAGTGGTCCGAGTCTTTGTGCGAGTCACCGGGAGGATTAATAGGATAGTTGTGAATTGGAGCGGGTCATGGGTTAAAAAACGCGACGTGATACCAATTTCAGTGGAGGCTACAGGCAGACCCAACCAAGGCGATGCGTTAATGGCTCAGTCGTGGCTCATGTGCGAAGAGTTTGACGGGAAAGCAATGCTAAAAACTCATCCAGATGGAAAGGATGCGAGAGAAACTCCCACGCACCAGGTAGTTGACATGTTGCAGTTTAGTAGAAGCCTTTTGAACGCTTCCAGCAAGTAGGTTGTCCAACTGTGTTGTTATCTGTTCAGTATCGAATGCATCCTCAAATTCGTAGGCTTATCCTTATTCTGAACTCAGATCGAATAGCAGTAGGAAACAAATATTCACTGCCATGTACGATGGATTGGAGTCACGCTATTCAAGGCTTCATAAAATTTCCTGAATCAGGAGATGAAGGTTTATTACGGTGCAGAATGAAATGATTCATATTGCTCAGCATGTTTTCTCCTAGAAATGAATTGAATGTGAAGGTCAGCTCTGAAAATACCTGGTTGGCCGTTTTGCATGCTACATCCTTGTTACTCGTAAATGGTCTCTTTGAGAAACTCTGAGGGTAATAGGCAATATTTATACGTCCAATCAGACAATAAAAAGTATTCCTTTACCAGGTTCAGAGAAACTTGTTTTTTACAAATGGACGATTATACTGTAGTTTCAAGCTAATTTTATCTAGCTTTATTTCTATTAGCTTTGATCCACGACTAAGGAAAAATTCATATGGTTGTTACCTGTACATTTTTCCAAGGTCCTCTTGGTTTCCCAGGTTGTTGATGTATTTTTGAAGGTCCTCTTGGTTGCCCCAGTTGTTCAATGTATTTTTTGAAGGGCTCTTTGACCAAAAATCAGTCTTAAGGGTGTCTATCGACATGTTATGGGCATGAACCTGGGTCATCATCATGGCAGCATTAGGTCTTTATTGGTAATGGCATTTTCTCATCGTTTGGAAGGTACAATTGTGCTTATTATGGCAAAGCCAAAACATTTTTACTACAAGTGTTATATGATGAGGAAGAATCCTGAGCATTGTGGTAAAACCATTCTTTTCAGAAATGTTGGGTTAAGCTCGGTATTCAAGTGAGTTTGAGCCCAGGAAAGGTAAGATCGTTTGCTGGATGAAGAGCTCGGTGACTTCGCAGGGAGCTCGTGGTGTTGTTTCATGAAGTTTGAACGTGGAATGCATAAATGGCCTCGAGTTAACCAAGGAAAACGATGAGAATCGAATTTGATAGCTCACCATTCGAAGGACTCAATGCAAAAGAGCTCGATTGCCAAGGCAAGGAAAGAGTTAGTGTGGGGTTCAAAATCGATTGCAACACCGAGTTAGAGGATTCAAAACTCACCGAGTTGGGATTTGTGCAGACTCTATCTACATGGACCCCCCTCCTCTTCCGATCAAGCGGGTCAACGGGGGTCTCGACATTATGTTAATTAAATTATTATTTTTATTTAAATATTTTAATAATAATATTTATTATTATTATTTAAATATTTTATTTAAATATTCTTTTAATTAATTGAGAAGACTAGGTCATCGAGCAATTACAGACCCATGATGGAACCTTCTCGGTGGTTCAACTAACGTAATAAATACATCATGGGCCTTCATTTTAGGAATGTAATTATGACCATTTCCTCTTCTTTCTCACATATTCTTCTATAAATGTAAGTTGGAAGCTCATTTCAAAGGGTTCCAACAATTCGGATAAGTTGGACGATTAGATATCTCGGTGAGTGTATACTTTTCAAGAATCTCTCTCTCTCGCAAGTTTTTCTTGTGTGTTGAGAGAACTTTCAAGCCTCCTCTTCAAGACTGTAATGAAAACTATTGCCTCTTCTGAATGTATGATGCATTGTGCATGTTATTGAAGCAATAAAAGTGTGTGTTTTGTGACTAATCTCGGTCCTTTCATCCTTCTATGCTTCTTTGTGCCTTTCTCGTACTTGCGGAGTACACTTTGTGCAAGTTTAAGTTTCTATTGCGGGTTCTTGGAGTTGACACCAATTGTGCTTATCGAGTGGTGGTGTTTGTTCACCCTTCTTGAGTTCATCCTTCTTCACTAGGAAACTGGTATATTTCTCGGTCTGATAAATTTTAACAAAGGGAACGTTTGTCTCTTAGTTTGTGGTATCATGTACCCTCTCTAAGTTGCAGTAGGTGAGGTTGACCTATGGTGCACACACCCTCTTCAAATTAACCCTTCTGAGTCTGGAAATACCCTTTATTTGGTGCATCACCATCCCTAGTATAGTTTCATTTCTGTAAATCTCTTTCCCTAAAACCCCATGAAAATGTTAGCATAGGACTAGATAATCATTTTTGTTACACTAGGAGTAGTACAACACCTAGTTTAGGAAGAGGAAGCCGACCTTCTCCGGAGGTTCACCTCGAGCCCAAGTCCCACAGCTTGAGAGGTGATCCCATGTGTCCCAATCACACCGAACGTCCTATTCATATCCGGCCATTCGGAGGGTGCAGTGATTTGGCGACAGAGTCCTAAGACCAAAAAATCGTTCAACTTCGACGAGTGACTACGCAGACTCCGTGGCACCTAAAGACATCTCGTTTGATCTTACACCTCAGTATAGGGACCCTCTACAATATTTTTTCTCAATTTTTCCTTCTCCAATCGGTGCTCTCGCTGCCCTATTATTTGCAAACACACCTAATAGTGTAGTTTGAGACATAGTGTAAAGCCAACAAATGGTATATTTTGCAAATGGTGGGTCATGGCACCGAACCGACTATGCACACACGTAGGGATGGTCTTGTAAACATTTGGGAGGCATTTTTTTGGTTCTCTAAGCTCCAGGTCCTTCTGGGCTACCTCCTCGAGCCAAGAACCCCCTCCACAGGTACATAAATAATTGTTAATTACTTCTCTTTTCTTGTAAAATAATGAAAGCTTCTCTTAGCTTCGAGAATTTATAATTCTCTACTAATAGTGCCAACCACGTGAAGGTGGAAGATTTTCTGGCACCACTAACCTACATATAAAAGTGTTAGTCAAAGAAATTTAAGTTTCAAATCAAAACCATACTAGATATATACAAAATACACAAATTTAATAAAATATATGAACTTAAATTTATCTAACAAATTTATATATACCAAAGAAATTATATATACCAGACATGAGCATTGTAAATTCATTACAATGAACCATTAGGATTGGATCTACTCTGAATAGAGGACATGATTGCTTCATGATCTGAATCTCAAACCTTCTAAAGAATCTTGTTATTATGCCTTCCTCGATATCTATACAGCTGAATATTTGTCGCTAGAACTAGATGCGAATATAAGAGTATTTTCTGTGTGTCTCAAAGTCTTCAAACACCCAAATAGAGGATTTTTAATGGATACCGTCGAATCCAAGTTCCAATAACTACCACTGACCCTATAGGGTACTCAATATCTTTGCCATCTATAACATGAGAAGTCAACTTCTTTCTTTCCTCCATGCAATGACATAAGAAATAGTCTATTCCTTCTTCATTGTCTTCTGTCGCAATAACTGCAAACACATGTCCTATAAAAAAAAGTTTTTAACTCAAATTTAAATTGTACATATTAAAATTTCAATGGACATAACTTAATAAAAAAATTGTAAATAACCATAAATACCTTGTCGCACCAAAATCAAAATTTTGTCAAATTCCTTAGATGTTGCAACTTCGTATGTAGAAAAAATTCGTAATGCTTGTGGAGGTTGATAACTAGGAAGTGAAGCTAGAGGCCTACAAATCCATCCATCCACCCATTCTTGTGAATCAAACTTAACATTGGTGACAAATTCGATACAAGATGCACAAAAACATGTCAAATTTCTTGTCCATGTGGCCCATGAAATAGCGTCGAGCTACAAAATGAGCGCATTGGACTGGACCCAGTGAGTGTGATACAATCCTCGTAGTTAGCAATTTTTGTTCCTCTATCAACCAAAAATATTTGTGAACCATGAAAATTTATTGAGAACCTAGAGCCATATTGTCAATACACCATTCCACTATGCTCTTTTTCCATCTTTCAATTTAGCACCATCTTTGTACTTCAACTCTTCTCTTGCAAGATCTCTTTTCACACATGCCTCTGCACCGTCATGCTCTCCTTTTCCATGTCCAGCCTCAGTGAAACTCCAAATATGTTACACACCCATCTTGACGTGCATCCTGCTCATCCAATAAAATATTCGTGCATTCTTAAACTGAAGCGTGTAATTATTTGACCATATATAATGTTTTTGAAGTGGATGTCCATATCAAACAAGTTTTCATAAAATAAGCTGGAAACACCCTTGCACAAATTCGAGTAGAATGATCACAATCATCACTGATATAAAAGTGGTACTCTCTTAAAAAAATTGATCATTCTCTGTACTTTCAGGAGAATGTATAAATGTTATATGCATAAAAATGGCAACTTGTATTGAGTTGTAATATTGTGATTGTAATGTGTAATTCTCTATAAAATTGACCACTTTGAAACAATAGTACCGATAGGAAATATGTCTTTGCATATCTTAAATTGTTCATCCAACCATCGAGCTCTATGTGTATGCCTAGCATACTCATAAACAATTTTATCCTTAAATTTTCAAACAGCAAAACATATATTTCGTAGCTGTCTCACACCGTTTAGACTCTTTTCCATCTTTCAACTGGTATGCAACTGATTTATATTTATCAAACTCAACTAAATTATTTCCTATTGCACCTTCAATTTACTCATGGATGCAACTTTCCAATTTAGGTAATCCGCCACATGTACCACAACTTCCATCTAAACAATCCTGACTATAAAAAAATTGTCCAACTTCTTTTTCACAAAATATCGTAGGAATGAAATCCCTAGAAGATATTGGTGGAACTTGAACACCACATTCCGATAACATAGTTTCAGAATGTAAAATAGAACGAATACATAAAAAATTAGCATAATGCATAGCAAATTCAACATGTTGCCTACAACAACAAGTGGTGCGAGCGTGGTTGATTTTCACATAGAATGGTTTTAAAATTTCAAAAAAATGTTGACTAATTTTAATTTCCAGATGTTCTTGTTCAAAACTACGAAAAATTGAGTTTGAGTTATATCTAAGAAATGCTTTGGATGTGGCTCGCGATTAATAGAACCAACTCTCTGTTTTACAACATCTCTTGTATTAGGTGAAAATCTAGTATTATCATGCCAAAATTGAATAACAAATTCTCTTATAGCATCAATATTATATTTTTCCTTACGCGGTGCTCTAGCAGAAAATGCCCAAAAATTGGTGTTATTGAGTGATTGAAGGATATTACGTCTTTCAATTGATTTCATTAGAGTTTTCGATTAACTTGTAACATTCGACTTGTTTACGTAATCAAGCGTTGTTTTTTATTGATTCATTTACAAAACTAGTAGTGTAGTATATGATGCACAATACTACTATACCTAGTGCATCTCTTGACACCAACAATGTGATATGCATCATGAAGGTTTTCAACAATTGTAGAGGTTTGACCACGTATAGTAGATGTTGTCAATCCTAAGGTGTTTAATGTAGGTCTCATTTTCTTCAATTTCATCAAACTAACCAACAATGACATCTTTAGGAATCATTTAAAATTTCAAAATGATTATCCCAAATTTCAATGGCTTTTCTTCTTCCGATTTGCCATTCTTAAACTTTGTCACACATTGGTTTCAAAATGTTTTCATCAATTTTAATAAAATAATTAGGTTTCTTAAAGGAAATCCTAGGAGGTGTTTTTGTCAAATTTTACTTGTCTACAGTTTCAACCTGAATTTTTTTATTCACATTTTCATTGTCTCCTTCAATTTCAACATTTGCTACATCACGAGTATTTAATTCTTCTTCAACATTGATAGTAAAAACATCTTCATCACGAGTATTTAATTCAAATTCAACATTGACAAGTAGAAACATTACCTGGTTCCTCATTACTTACAATAGTAGGGGTTGAAGATGAACCTCTTCTTGATTCACGAAGATTCGCATTCACTTAGCATTTTGAAATCTGTTTGCCTCTAATTTGTTTGGTGTTTTTTACTTAATGACTTCCTTTTTTGACTTCATTTCTTGTCTCCCATGATGTTTTACTTGGTGATAAGAAAAACGTGTAAAAAATGATAGAATTTCAGTAATTTATACGGTAAAGTCAAACAATAAAAATCACATGGTAATTAGAACATTGGGATGCGTATAAATATGATTTATAAACCGCGCTCATGGTTTATAAAGTGCAATCATGGTTCTTGTTTAAAAACACGTGATCGTGGTTTGTAAACCGTAATCGTGATTCTATCTGTATCATCAAATCTGACCCTAAGGCTCGGAAATATTTTTTTCCCCAACCAAAGCTATGGAAGGTCATTATGAAGTGTAAAGGGTCAAAAAACTTCAAATTTGCTCTTCCACAGACTTGAACCATGCTAAAAAACTAAAAACATTTCACAAAAATGGTGCCATCGCGTAGGGGAGACTGTTAGCTTCGTAGAAATATTGATTTTAAAGTGAATAGAATAATATAAATATCATTTTATAATTTTTACTAATAATAGGTCTTTAAGACATTTTTCCGTGAATGTTCATGTCTACGTTTAAGACTGCAACTTTTGTTTCGCTTATCAAAATGTGATAAAACTTATACCATCCCAAGCATGGAGAAATTCTATACACGTTAAAAAAAATTATTTGATTTCGATATTTTTGATATAGTTATGGCGGGCAAATGGAAAGCGCTCCGTTTTCTAAATATTTTTAGACCACTTTCACAAAAAAATCATTTAAAAAAAAATTGCTTGAAAAAATACAAAATAAAATCCATCCCAAGATAGACAACTACATCTAAATTTTCACCAAAGGAAAAAAAAATAACAAGATTTGGTCATCCAAATCACGGGAAAATGACTACAATCTTATAGGTTTTTTCAAAAAAAAACCAAGTCATATAATTTTAAGTGTTTAATATAGCTAAACTTGTCCATTTTTTTTAAATAGTATTTTAGAAACTAGATTCGAATGCTACGATTCATATTTATATAAATTTTTCTAATTTTGAGTGCGCATATTGCTAATAATCCCTACAAGTTGAGATTTCATTTTTTTTTGCAATATGATGTCCACTTATGACCCCTTTTTGTCCACCAACTTGGTGCACTTACCCATAGGTAGAATCATAATCATGTGTGATGTGATTTTAATAATAATCGAGAGAACGAAGTAGCTTAAAAGTACATACATTATACGTATTATGTTGATCAACAAGAGAAATATGTATGAGGACTCGATTAATAGATGCACAAATATTTATAGTATTTGAGACAAGAGTATCATCCTTATTGGAGTCATAAAAAGTAATAGTTGGTGTATAAAGTTACATACAAAAATAATAATAATCATCGTATCCAATGGGTAATCATAAGAAGGCAGATTTAGTACCACATAATGAACATTAAGTACTTCCAAACTAGATTTTTCAATGTTATGATTAGGAAATAGATTTTCAAATATTACATCTTTGGATTATCATTAGTGGGATTAGAATATTTAATGAGCTCATCCCATTCAATTGCATTTATATTGATAAGATCTTGGATAACATGTTTGAGATCAATTTATTGATTAGTGAGGTGACTAATACATCAATGATAATAAAAATAAGACTTATCATCAAAAATATTACCATGAGGCTTGACCATGTCAAACTCAATTGGTGGAGGGAGAGACACAATATTATACTCAAGTAATTTTTTGAGCATAATGTGTACGGAACAAGGTAAACATGTGAATTGTTATTGTGCGGGTTATAAGCGTAGCTTAGTAAGTTGGGATATAACATTAGCAATGTCTTTAGTAGTAGGCTAATTTCCATTAACCTTACCTTGGAATGTATCTTTACTTGAAAATTTATCACTAAGGGTGGAAGAATAACTAACAACATAATTAAGATTTTTCATATATAGTAGCTTGGCCTCATGTTCTTTGAGTGTATGACATAGATCATCGAAGGAAGATAGCTTATCGAATAGAATTTACTCTTGTAAAGGAGAAAATAATTGTTTTGCTAAGAGATCTTGAAGGTCAAGTATCAATTAAGATGTTATTCATTTTAGTGAGAATATTCTTGTAGCATAAAACATAATCATTGATGTGCTCATTAGATCCTTGTTGTATTTTAGACATTTTAGCATAAAAGACTTTACCACCAACATTGATGGAAAATTGTGCAAGAAACTAATTTTCCAAAGTAGTGAAATATCACACATAATGTGTTGGGAGATCATAGAACCATTTTAAATCAAATTCCTTAAGACTTTTAGTTAATAGCTTTATAAGTAAGATATTGTTACATGCATAGTCAAAGCATGCCACATGGAATGATCAAAGTTGTTTTACATAGTCACTTTTTTCATCATAGATAGGAAACTTATGATAAATGATCTCGATAGACAAGGGATGAAAAGACATTTTAGTTGCAACCAAGCTATGAAGAAATTTAATAGAATATATTGTATGAGAATCGGTGGATTCCTCTTGTTGCAATTGTAAGATTTGAACTTGTAAATAATGAATAAGTGTTGTAAGATCTTGTGTGCTAGAATAAGAAATAAGTGAAACATTATAATTGCATATAGGGACAATGGTAGATATATGAATGGAAGTAGAGACATTCGGTGTTGAGATATAATGTTCCCTCTTAGACGTAGGCACTATAGAGGTGGGAATGGTAGATGTTTCCATATTATATTATGAAATAGATTTAAGTTGATTCTGGGAAGCATATATGAGGATATCAATATGAGTGAGATTTTCTTGAAGGAAATATGCAAGATGTTGTGTCTCGTCCTCATGAAGTACATGGGATTGGTCATAATAATTAGTGTTATAACCTTCACCTTGTACACAACCATAATAGTGAAAACAAAATTAACAAATATATCAACATTATAATAGGATCCAATATGAGGGGACCATAGCGCCATGTTATGCACCAACATAAATGGAATGTTACATCATACTAGTAGGAGAACCAGAACCCCTAAAGCTGAAGGAAAATATGATAGAAGAGTTAATGATTAATCATGATGGTATATAGAAAGACAAATACAACACCAAAAATGAAAGGAAAAACATATAAAGTGAGCCTTAGGGCATCTAGGGTTTTATCCTAACTGTTAGATGTAAGATACGAGTCAAACAAATGTTTACACCCTTTTTAATATTAATAGATAATAATCGAATGCACAATAAATAAGAAGGAATGTAATATTTCTTACATAGGATTATAATGATTAGTTAACTTCCAACATTACCGATACAATATCACAATAATGTAATTGTAATTACAACTATTATTTACAATATTCTACAATCTCAAATATATAAGAGGAGAGATGTAATTATCCATACATAGTGGTGTAAAAGAGATTTGGGTGTACAAACTAGACACACTAGGGGTAATGCACTTGTAGATGGAAAAGACACACTAAGTGGAATGAGAGGGAAAAATACACACTAAGTAGCACTTTGATCGGGAAAAATGATTTTAATTCTTCCAGTTTGAGCACAAGGAAGGAGATGGGGACGGAGAAGGGAAAAATTCATGTGAACCTATGAAATATTAGGAAGCAAGAGTGTAACATCCCCATTTTAGATACTAGAACAAGGGAATTTTTATTTTATTTTTATATAACGTTTCTCGTTATGAATTATATAATTCAAACACACGTTCAAGTTTTAATAATTGTTCTCTGCCCAAACAACACAGTTTGGAACACACAATTTCCTTTTAAAACTAATGTTCCCTGTTCGCATATTTACAATATGGAACACACATTCAATGCCATTCAATCTTATAATGATTCTATATCTTTGCTGTAAATGACTCGAAGAACTCGCCGATCTCTCATTTCATGACTCGATAACAACATTGATCCTTCATGTTCGTTTATGCATAGTATATTATATATACAAGTTCTCTTAACCGTTTCCGGTTATCGAAGTGATCCATTTAAGAAGCCTATCGAATATCATTATTGATATTCATCTGACATCCTGCATCTTAAATTAAGTGATTAGGACAACACAACCAACACTTGCGATACTTTGGCCAAATATTTTCACATGCTTTGCATGATCATATTCTGGATGTGATACACATCAATGGCTACGTCCTTCACTTCACTTCACCTGTTATCTAGAATGGTCTTTCTGGTTCCTACCGATCCTTTCAAATTAAGGTCGATTTAAATTTCCAATTTCCAACTAGCAATATGAACGAATATAGGAAGGCACTCATGGTAATTAAAGATATGCAGACATACGGTGTCGTTCCCCACGACTCCGTGTGTCTAGTTATCTTTAGTCCTCTGGAGTCACTCCGTATACGTGATCATACTCCCATCCCCAGCCAAGAACTTCACATTCAGCCTATATAGTCTTGATGATTTAATTCGAGAGGGCATTGTAATATGTCAGCTATAACATTGTGTCATCATGAAGACCCCGTCTTCATGAAGACACCTTGCTGTAGCTGGCGTATGTCAATGTCCTACGGAATCCTCCCATCGAGAGTACACATCCTGCTCAAGTGATTTGGATATGATCTTAATATTTAAGATCAACTTTCAGCAACCATGTTGATCCTTTATCCTCGTTCCCGTTACAGTTGTATGTAGCTAAGAGAGACTAAATCTGTCCTCTAGCTTGCTATGCATCTTCTCCTTCTTACCGAAGGGTTGCATTTTCCCTACTTGGTTCTCTTCTTAATCATTGGATTAAGCAGCCCGTTACCGACGGACGTGATAAGTTTAACCTATTAAACTTAACCAAGATTTTTACAACTGTAACTAAATTCAGAATTCTAGCTTATTAGACGTCATTTAAACGAGGTCTAATTCCCAATAAATGTATTCATTTATTCTCCTTAACCTTACATAGTTAAGGTCCATTAGCTCTGGATATATTTATCCCATATCCTTTCTTTCTGAATTTAACATACGAGGTTATTAATGGAGTTCGAAAATGAAGTTCGGTTACTCCTAAGTTAATTGATATTCCTTAGCTTCCAAGCTAATCCTGAATACCTATCAGTTATGGAATCATATTCTTCCTAATCCTTTTAATGTCAATTAAGAATTCATCTTTACCCAAGTATGAACTAATTACACATTTCAACTTAAAAGTTGCATTTAGGTAAGAATAGATATCAATTCCTTTTTAACATCCATCCAAGGACAATTAAATAAATCCAAATCAAGAAATAACATTATGTTTCCAATTTAATCAACAATATCAAACTGATATAGTTTTTAAAATATCACACTTGTATTTGTATTCATCAATCCATTTCATAATCCATACATTTGCCAATCCAACTGACTAGACTTTGTTTACATAAAACATCATTACAACTCGTAGATAGAATAATGTACTTTCTTCTTTTCACAATTCCTCATAGAGGAATAACAACTAAAAAATACAATTCATCTTTAGATAACCAAAAGAAGCATCAGAAAATAGCCATGTCTTCGTTCTAATCAATTTCCATCTGCAAAATTTCTTGCACGGGTCAGTTCAATGAACTGAGCATATTAAGCACTTGTCATTAAAATGAGGTGCTTTACTTAACTGTCTCAATAAAAGAACCCTGCTTTTATGAAACGACAGTATGAACATCAATCAAGAATCAAGCATCAAAAGAATGGACAGCATAACAACTGAACCATCAAAATACCATCCCAATCAGCCAAAGAATTGCTGTCCTATTTTCCACATAACCGTTACAAGTTCCAGATTACAATATTTGTAAAGTTTAGGAATACAAGTAGCATACTACTGATATAACATAACTGTTATCCTTTCCATTCCTTTCATTAGTAATAAATGCAAAGGGTAAAACTAACTGAAATGTAAACCAATTACTTTCCTTTCAGTTCATGCAACACATTTGATTCCAAGCAATCAAGCACAGATGAGAAAGCAAACAACAATGCATATAGTTGCTCATACCCAAGCAATACAAAATTTGTTCTTAAACGATTACAGATTTCCAACTGTATGAAAGAAGAAAAGATCATTTTTCCAAGTTATCCATCCACATTCCTATTTCTTTCCTCATGACTGTCCTAAAAATTGAATCCAAACGAGACACAAATCAAGATAACAGTTCAGAGTGAAACTTACAAAATCCATTCGGAATTCACTTTCCAGCAGCAAGAATAATTTCATTCATAATCAGCTTTAAATGAAAACAAGGAAGAATTTATCGTCCTTATCAATACTTCATTTAAATCAGGCTCATATGAATACCCAAAAACAGGTTAGTACAACATCGTATTTATCATAGAACAAATAGTATAAGGATGCATACTATGTACTTACTGTACTAGAAGACTCCATACTTCTTTCACTGTATTTTTAACCAAATAAACAGTTATACAATCACGCAATCAATTATTCACATGACCTTCTATATCCATGATCGCATACAGTTCAAAATACAATTTACACATTGCTGTTGTTACCTACAGCAAGACTAAATCATAATGCACAGTAAGGCTCTAATGCTATTTCCAGAATTCAACAGCAAGAAGAGAAGAATTCATTCCTTAAACTATTCACTAAGAAAACAACCATTTTCTTCAACTCAACAAGAATTATTCATGCTGATTTCATTTCTTCTAAATGACTGTGCAAAATCGGAGACCGCAAGAAACATTTAAATATTCCTTTTGTACAGAAAAACACAGCACTCAGGAAACAATTTAAATGCCACTGTCCTCTCTACCGACTGAACTTATAAAGTTCAATAAACCACCCGACTACTGATTTTATCAATCAAAACAACTAGAAAGAAGAAGAATTCGTTTCCCCATAATTTCAGTGAGAACAATCATTTTGTTCAGAATGAAATAAAAACACCCAAATCGTGTTCATCTTAGCATGACAGTTCAACTCCAAATGACAACTGAACAATCATTCAACAATGAATAGCAAACTCACATAGTCTGAACTGTTTCAATTCAATACACCATAAGCAATGAAGACTTAATTTGAATTCCTTACCAATAAATGTTTCTACCCGAATCCATTTTTCTATTCACAATGATGTACAGAACCCAAAATGCGATTTTCATACAACAATACCCTTATTAATGAAAACCCGCATAGGATATCAGATGCACAACAAGGTACAGTCAAGACAGATCCAATCCGCCAACTCATTTCCAAAATTTTCCATTCATTATACATAAATAAAAAGCCGAGTTCTTGTTCACAACTACAGTCTGAACTGGAGATCAAACCGCATCAAATAAGACACAACAAAACCATCCTATCCTCACAGCAAGGAGAAACACCATTCATTCATAAGTTCAGAAGAAAGAACAGCCGCCTTCTCCTATTTTCACGAATACCCCAAAACGTATTCGTTCAGTTCTTATGCAAGAAAAAGGAACAACAATAAAATATTACTATTACTTCCTTCAAAACGAGTTCATTTTCCCAAATAAAATCCAAATGCTACTTCCATCAAAATCCCAAAACAACAGAAGGAAAAAGGAT
Organism: Taxus wallichiana var. yunnanensis; assembly: GCA_018340775.1. Lineage (NCBI taxonomy): Eukaryota > Viridiplantae > Streptophyta > Pinopsida > Cupressales > Taxaceae > Taxus > Taxus wallichiana. The sequence continues at coordinate 315,334,277 of CM031239.1, forward strand.
CTTATTTCCTTTTTAAAAATTTCAGTATAGAAACAACATCAACAACTACTGTTTCTATAATTCTAGTTCATTAGAAAAAGAACGATTGTTCAATAATGATAACAAACTCATACAACATGCACAGTTCCATAACACACATAACGAGTTTCCCCATTACTGTCAAACAAACCAGTACAGCATGGAGGTGTTTCCACTCAATTTAAAAATGCAAGGACAAATCAATCACAACAGCAAGAAAACAATTTTATCTATTTCATTCGAACAATGACAACAAAATCGAATAAACCCAAAACCCAAGAGCAGGGTTGTTTTAATGAGATGCTTAAACAAAGCAAGTGTTTTTAAAGAGAAGGGCTTAACATGCCTGTAAATTCTTCCTCGAAACTCGAAGAAAACCGCGTCTACCGAAGGTGTTTCCTTCCACGGCGACAGCACGAGCTTCCCAAAAATCACCTTTCCTCTTACAGGCTCAGTAACAGCCTCCGATTTCCAAAGAAACGGTGATAAAAACCAAATGAAACTCGGGTTGACCGAACCAAAAACCAAATGCAGAGCAACTTCTCAAAAATCGAACAACACAATAAACAATCAAAATTTCCTTCATACACTTTCCAAGGCGAGCTGGTCGCGAAGACCAAAAAAATTTAAATGCATTAAAGGCTCTGCCTTTTTCTATTTTCTCACGCCACCGCCAACTTGGGTTGGCGAACCATCAAATTCAAATTTTGCATGCAAAACCAAGTTTAGCTTCATGACCAACTAGCTACCTCCATCTTTCTCCCTGTTCCCGCCAAACTGGCGCTGTCCACGTAAGGACTCACATTAACTGCCATTAATTCCCTTTCATCCTTATCCTCTTCCCCCAAGGGTCTGTGCATCCCCTTCTAGGTTAGGATTAGTTTAGGATTCATATTAGTGTTCGACCTAGGTCATAGCCTAGTCTTTAGGTTAATAGAACTTAGGTTTATTTCCACCTTTTTTATATAATTTAAAAATCCACTTAGGATAGTAGTTTAGGATGTAAGGTAGAGCTTAGGATTAGATTAGGATCTAATTCCCTCTAACACCTAACACTAATCACCTTCAATCCTGTCAAGTCTTCCCGACTGACTTCTAATTTCAACACTGTGCAGGACATTCCGTCCTTTGTTAACATGCCTGAGCCACCCGTATCCCGGCATTCCTCGCCTTACGGGGTCTCACGTTACGACAGTGTATGGTTCGTGAATCGAACCTTTTCCGTTGGCATCTACGTGCCAACTGTTCATACCTGTAATCAGGTGTTGCACATTTATATCAACCTGCAATTTGGTTCAAGAGTAAATCGACAAAGCGATTACAAGAAGGCCACAGCATAAAGAGTTCAGCAAGCATACGACAATTTGTCGTCACATCAGCAGAAACATACAAGCAACAATAACTGTTGTCCCATGTAAACAAATTACAGCATGCAAGAATCCAGATTAGCAACACATTCCCTTAAGATCAAAATATATCTTAACATGTTTGCCTTCATTTCAGCAGTTACAACATCAAGAAAGTATTTACCATGATGACTTACAAAATCAGGGCGTTACACGAGAGGGACCCCGACCTACGTGGGAAGGGATAGTATCCATGTAAATACCAAGTGTTAAAAAAGGGTTGAAAAGGGTGTTGAAAACATGCATCAAATCTTTGTGAGATTTCATCATTTCATAGTCTGGTTGCACTCATAAATAGAGTAATGCAGAGAAAGAAATTATCTCTGATCGAGAAATTTCATGGGCCAAGGCCCAATGTGGATGTCATTACGAGATGGGAATGTACAAATTGGAAACTAAAAGGTAACATGGAAATCTCCCTATTAACAAAATGATTCTTCCTCATCCATTTCAACACCTTGGAAGATTATACTCGAGCACTAGTTTAATGACCCTAGTTCTTGGGAACCATGGGTATTTTCTTAAAAAGATGGACTCCACGCTTTTATCTTGACAAAGGGAATATAAATTTCATGCCCTTATGGGTTAAAATCTGGGACTACCTCTTGAAACTGGGAAGATGAGTTCTTGACAAGTATAACAAATTTGCTAAGTTCACTAGTGGCATTTTATGGAGCTACCAAAGCTAGAACAAGACTCGACCTTCATCGGGATCTACATAAATGTAGATTTAGATAGATATCTACCAGATTTCATAAATGTCAATTTGAATATAGGTAGTTGGAAGCAGACATTGGAATATGATACATTCATAGCGGATGTAAAAAGTGCAACAAATCGGGACACAACATCGAGGTTTCCCAAAAATATGAATTCTAGACACACAAGGGAAACAAAAAAGAATGGAATGACATGAGAAGCCAAATTAGGTAAACCCCGAGAGGAGGACAACGATAAAGATAATGGCCAAGAAAATAGTAATAAACTGAATAAAACTAGTTCGTGGACAAGGAAAATCCTTTCACATGCCTTGGAACACAAGAGTAGGACTCTTTGGAGGAAGGAGAGTATTTTGAACAAACCCAGATAAATGAGTTTATCATACCACACATAGAAATAGAGGAAGAGGATCCAGAGAAGGAGGCATTACAAATGGAAATAAATGAGACCAAGGAGAAAACAGATATAGAGGTTCAAGACAAAAGAGCAACAACAAAAGAAAAGATCTAAGAATTTTAAAGAACTTTAGAAGATTAGTTCCAGGATTCTCAGAAAAGGAGGACATAAGAGAAATAGGAACATAAGAAAAAATGGAACAATAAGTAGAGGCGTTCCAAGGAATAAGAATGGAGGATTTCCCAAATATGGAGTAGTTCAAGGTGATAGTGACTCCAATAAAAGGAAAGAGAAAAAGCTGAAGAAGATTCATCATCTAAAACCCCAAAAATATTTAGTTGATGTGGGGGAAAAGTAACTAGAGAAAAACCATTTGGAAAAAAGTGAAAATAAAAACAACAGAGATGGAAATTATAGCAGGATGCAAAGAACATTAGATCTTAATAGATCCAAAAAACATAAAAATATAAATGAAATTCATTACTTGGAATGTAAGAGGACTGAATAATTCAATCAAACAAAGGTTAATCAAATATTTTGTTGAGAATCACAAGCCTACTATTGCAGGTACTTCAAGAGACCAAGATGGATGTAAAAAATTTTAAAAATTTGAGAAATAAAGTTTGGAGAAATGCATAAATTAGCTTTGTGTGCTCAAACGATGCCTCAAGAGGAATTATTGTTCGCTAGGATAATGATCTAGTTAAAGGTGGAATCATATTTGATTTCCTAATCATTTAGATATATTGTTCACGTCCCATAAAAGTAAAAACTTGGATTTAGTCCAACATCTACGCTCATGTTTCTACTAAAGAAAGAAAGCATCTTTGAACAGAGGTAGGTACTTTTAGAAACAATTTCATTAATTTTGATTGGATTGTCTTAGGATATTTCAAAACTCCATTCTCCCTAGATGAAAAGAAAGGGTGGAAACAAGATTTTACTGCTAGCATGAAGTATCTTGTTGATTTCATTTCTCATAACTCATTGATGGATATTGAATTAAGAGGGATTAAATACACTTGGAGTAATAGGAGATTGGGAGAAAATTTAATCATGTTTAAATTAGATAGAGTGTTTGTCTCAACCGACTAGTTCTCCACCCAAGAATTCTTTCTTTCAGCCTTCCCTAAAATAGGCTTTGATCACAACCCTTTAGTTCTAAGTATGGAGGACAAAAGAAAATTTTCACCTTCTCCATTTTCATTTGAGAACATGTCAACTAAGCATCCGAATTTTATAACGAGTTCAAAAATGGTGGAAAACTAACAAAAAGGGGCAAGATATGTTCATTTTGGTCTAGAAGCTTGAGAATGTCAAGAAAAAAACCAAAATGTGGAATAAAATATTCTTTGGTAATATATTCAGAAAAAAAAGAAACTACTCAAGTAGCTAGAACTTCTAGAACATAAAGTGCAAAATAATGGAATGGATGTGAGTGATTACTAATAGGAAAATGAGATCCTTAATGAATTGCATAATCTCAGAATCTATGAAGATATACATTGGAGACAGAATCGAGAGTGATCTATCTAAAAGAATGAAATAGAAATAAAAATCATTTCATTTGACTACCATGAAGCACACAAGTTACAATAAAATAAACTCTATTATTGACAATTCAAGGAAGGAAAGAAGAGATATGGAAATAATTAAAAAGAGACAATAGGATTTTACAAAAACCTCCTTTCTAAAGAGGTATAAGACAATGAAACCAGCACCAATTTCTTGCTGAATTTCATCCCCCATTGTATTGATATTCAAGAGGAGCTAAGAAAAAATATTGAACCGGTGGATGTTGAAAAAATTGAAAAATATTGTCTTCTCTTTTGAAGGATAAAAATCCCTAGGACTAGATGGATTTCTAACTTGCTTTTTCAAATTTATTGGGAAGTTTACAAAACTGATTTTCTCAATGCAATAAATGAATTCTTCAGCACTGGAAAACTTCTAAAGGAGGTAAATAAAAAATTTATAGTGTTGATTCCTAAAAGAGTTGGAGCTAAGGAATTCAAGTAATTCCAGCTAATAAGTCTTTCAAACACTATTTATAAAATCTTTACAAAGACTATTGCATCTAGAATGAAATATTATCTCAAGAATATCATCTCCGACAACAAGGAAGATTCTTACAGGGGAAGGTAGATCCAAGATGGTATAGTTGTGGTTCAAAAAAATCTACATTCCATGGATAAAAGAAAGAAAGTTGGTATGACCATCAAGCTTGACATAAGAAAAGCATTTGATAGAGTCTCATGGGAATTCCTTGATAGAGTTTTGGAGAAAATTGGCTTCAATCCACACTTCAAGAAACTAATCAGAGATTGTATTTTGAACCCCATTTTCTCCATTATTTTAAACGAAACTCTTACTAGTTTTTAGGCAAAGACTGAGAGGAAAAACGTAGGGTGACCCTATCTCACCCATCATATTTATCATAATAGTAGAAAGTATCAACAAGCTATAATCCATTATACTAAAATAATACACCTTCATGGTTTTAACCGTCATCAAAGAATCTCTTAGTATCTCACCAAAAATTGGTGGATGACACCATTCTGCTCTCCATTTATTCATTCAAGGAAGTAAAGAAATTCAAATTTTTACTAAACTACTATGCAGAAGTTTTAGGAAAAATCATCAATTATGGTAAGATCTTTGCTTTTTTCATTAATACATCTAAATAATGGTAGAAGAAAATTGCTAAAATATTAGGTTGTGTGATTAAAAATCTACCACCACATATCCTGGGATGCCTATGTCTAAGGGAAATCTTCCAATCTCTATTTGGAATCTACTCCTAGATATGTTTTGTCTAGATTGATAGGATGGAAAGGAGCGGTTCTATCAAGTCTTGCCAAAGTTACTTTGCTTAAAAGCACTCTTCACAATCTTCTGGTTTACCTTCTCCTCTTTTCAAAATGCCCCAAAATATTATTGATTTGATTGAAAAGATTCAGAAGATATTCTTATTAGGCGGGGATAGAAGAGCACAACATAATTCATTTGGTCTCACGGGAAAAAGTTTGCAAGCTGAAATCTCATGGTGGGTTAGGAATAAGAAACATAAACAAATGAATATTACCCTCCTTGCTAAAATGGGTTGGAGATTGCTCAAGGAAGACTTAACTTGGTGCAACATAATCAAAAACAAATATTTACAAGAGGACTTCATTGAAAACTTTACTTCTTCTATGGATTTACCTCTAGGATCCCTTTTTGGAACTCCTTAACCAAAAATAGGAGATTATTACTAAGGGAATCAAATGGGACCTTGGGATGACAGGTGGAATTTGGAACTTGTAACATCCCCATTTTAAGACATTAGAACAAGGGAATTTTTATTTTTTTATAAAACGTTCTCTGTTCTAATTTATATAATTTAGAACACACGACCAAGTTTTAATAATTGTTCTCTGTCCCATTAGAACACACAATAATTTTAAAACCAATGTTCTTTGTTTGCATATTTACAATATGGAACACACATCCAATGCCATTCAATCATATAACATATACCATATGTTGCTATAATGACTCGAAGAACTACCGATCTCCCATTTTATGGCTCGGAGTTTCAACGATCTCTCATTTCATGACTCGGTGACTTACCGATCCTTCATGTTAATCCATGCATTGTATACTAAGTATACTTGGTTCTCTTTACCGTTTTCGGTTATCGAAGTATTCCATTTAAGAGGCCTATCTGAATATTTGTTACCGATATTCATCTGAAATCCTGCTTCTTAAACTAGGTGATTAGGACAACGCAACCAACAACTTGCAATACTTTGGCCAAAGATTTTCACATGCTTTGCATGATCATATTCCTAGACGTTATACACATCAATGGAATACATCCTTCACCTCACTTCATCTATTATCTAGAATGGTCTTTTCTGACCTCTGTCAGTCCTCTCATCAAGGTTAAACTTTAACCCAAACTAGCAATATGAAAGAGTATAGGAAGACACTCACGGTGACTAAAGGTACGCAGACATACTTTGTCAACCCTAGATGACTGCGTGTGTCTAGTTACCTTTAGTCTTCCTGAGTCACTCCGTATACACGATCACATTCCTATCATCGTCCAATTAACTTGGTCCCAACTTATGTAAACTTGATGATTCAATTCGGGAGGGCATTGTAACATGTCAGCTACAACATTGTGTTGTCATGAAGGCCCCGCCTTCATGAAGACACCAGATTGTAGCTAGCATGTGCCAAGGTCCTACGGAATCCTCTCATCAAGGGATACACATCCAGCTAGAAGTGTGATTAGATTATAATCTTAAGTATTTAAGATCAATTTTCAGCAACCGTGTTGATCTTCTAACCTCACTGTTTGTTACAGTTGCATAGCTAAGAGAGACTTAAATTGTCTTAAAGCTTAATATGCCTTTACTCCTCCTTACTGAAGGATTGCTTAATTCCATCTTAGTTCCTTAATTTAAGCTTTGGACTAATAGTCCACTACAGCTTAACGTAGTAAGATCAACTTACTAAACTTAACCAAGTTTTATTTCGCAACTGAATTTAAATTCAGAATTCCATCTTATTAGACGTCATTTAAATGAGGTCTAATTCCAAATGAATGTATTCATTTATTCACTATAACCTTACTTCAGTTAAGGTTTGTTACGAGGAGATATGATTCCTCATACCAAATATCCTCTGGATCAAACATCTCAAGGATATTAACGAAATCAGAATACAAGATTCAATTGTCTCTTTATTTATATTCATTAGCTTATATACTAGTTCCAAATATCATTCATTTAAGAATTCATATTCACTTAACTCTTTTCAAATGTCAATTTAAAATCCATATTGACCTAAGTATGAATTAATTGTACATTCCAACTTAAAAGTTGTATTCAAGTAAAGAATAGATATTATGTCCTTTTAAAATCTATCAACCATCATTTGAATATATCCAAATTCAATGAATAAAATTTATATTCTCAATCTTATTCAAAAACAGTTCCAAAGGTACAACCATTAAAATAACACACCTTTCCTTTGTACTCAATCCTCAAGATTAAAATTTATACAATTTACAAGCCCATACAACCAGACTTCATTCATGCCAAACAACATTAACAACTCATAAAGAAGAAGAATACAACTTTCTCTTTTTCCATTTCCTCGTAGAAGAATAATAAATTCTCAGATACGATCCATCCTTAGCTAATCAGAAGAAGCATCAGAAAACAACATGTCTTCATTTTTACTCATGGAAACCATCTGCAAAATTTACTTACATGGGTCAGTTCATTGAACTGAGCATATTAAGCACTTATCATTAAAATGAGGTGCTCTTAATTAACTGTCTCAATAAAAGAACTCTGCTTTTATGAAACGTTTATAAATTGAGATGGACATCATCTACGAATTAAGTGCTGATAAGGATGAACAACTTAACAACCCAATCCCTAATTACCATCACAATCAGACAAAAAGATTTACTAACTTTCTCCCAAATAATTACTACAACCTGCAACACTTTATTCATATTTCCTTACTATTTTTATTCCAATAACGCAAGGGGTTCATTCCATATTTAAAACAATTACTACAGAAGTAATTTCCTCTAAATAGTTCCAGATTAAAAACATCTATAAGAGCTAATACACTTATGTATATAATGTTGTTCTAATGCAATTACTATCAATTCCATTCCCTTATAATAGTTGAAATTTCAAGAGATGAATTTTAATTAAGAATTCAAACAGAACTACTTCCCTTTCGTACTACTCATTTAATTTCAAACAATCAAATGCAGAAGAGAAAAGTAGTCATTCACCATGGCAACACTGGTGTCATTTCTCAAAATTCAACAAGCAGCATAATACTTCTTTCAAATCAGAAAAGAAGGAAAAACAACAATTAAATGCAGATGCTTACGCCTAAGGCAGTAAGAAATTCATTCAATATCAAATATAGAATTTCAACTGGATAAGAGAAGAAAATAATTATTACTTCCAATTACCCATCCAATATTCCCTTTCTTTTCATCACAACTGCACTGGATGATTTAAACAAGAAGTGATATCAATCAATGATAACAGACCAAAGAGAGAGAGAGAAAATAAAGTCAATAATCGAATGAAAGGAAGAAGAATCATATTACCTCTTCTCACTGCCTAGCCGAATATCAACTATTTAGTACAGATCTGATCCAATAGGGTGATTCCTTCTGAACAAGTCTATTTCAGTATTCAAAACTTACTAACTACCATTCAAGAGAGTATGCCATAATTCATTTGCATCTGGTCCGTAAGTATCAATATCAACGACACCTCTAAATAAATTCATTTCCTTTAATTTTTCACCCAACGGACATTTTCATCCAGATACAAACAAGTAAGAGTGTACAGAAACAACAAATCATGTTTTCACCGTAATATTAAAAGGATTCGTTCTCCAAACACCAGAGTAAGAACCCAGTTTCGATTCAGTTTTAATGCAAGCAGCAAAGAAGTTTAGACTGCAGTTTGCATGTATATATATATATATATATATATATTCACCAAAAATGAACATTCCAGCTAGGTCTGAAACAAGCAAGGATGAACAACCAATATATGACCATAATATCACTGTATTAAATAAAGAACCCATCTTTTCAACCGCAAGAACAAGATTTTACTCTAGTACGGTTCTAATCGAACACCATGAAAAGGTTCAGATATGCAGTTCCTTTATTTATATATACATATCAATGGATTCAAGGAAGGATAAACGATACACTCTACTTCATTCACCAAATAACCAAGTTATTCTTTCTCAGTGTTTAAATAATTTATTCCCCAACAACCATTCACGGCCTTCAACCCACATGGAGATATTGAATCGTTTTAAATCAACAAGGGTAAGACGATGGAATGAATTCGTTGTCCCGGTGAAATCGTATTCTATGCAATGTAAAGCAACTAGGATAATAACTCACACAAACAGTTTCATCAAGCATTCTCACGATTTTTCCCAAATCATTTACACGCACAGAACTCAGAAAAAAATATTCACATCGCTGGTACATTCATCAACTCAAACCCATAATGGGTAATAAAACCGAATACCCAATACTGTCAAAACTCATACAACAAGGATAGATTTCATTTCATTTACTCTTTTTGCAAAGAAAATACCCAAATCGTATTCATCTCCAACAGACAACTCAACCCAGAAATCACATTAATTGTATCAACATTTTCATTTTACAAAAACACCCAACATAAGAGTAGAGTTCTTTTAATGAAGACGCTTAACAAAGAGCAAAACAGTTTAAAGAGAAGAGCTCAACATGCCTGTAAAATTTCTTGTGGCTTGAAGAAAACTGCGTCCACGCCCTCAAGAATTCTTCTTTTCCACGGTGAAAAACAACAAGTTTTCTCCAACGATCTCCTTACTCCCACAGGCTCCAAGATAGCCGTGGTTAATCAAAACAACACCTAGAAGGACTAGAATGGTTGCAGGTTTGAAAGAACCTCAAAAGAAATGCAGAGCAAATACAAGAAACCCAAATGAACACAATAACCACAAAATTTCCTCTTTCCCCTTTCCAAGGTGAGCTGGTCACCAAGACCGAGATCAATAAATGCATTGCTTTTTCCTTAATTTCCACGCCACCACCGACTCAGGTTTGGCGGCCCTTTTCTTCAAAATTTTTGCTTGTGATTTCATTTTTAGCTATATTGCTAATTGGTGCCTCTATCTTCTCTGCTCCCGCCAATTTTGGCATTTAAAATTTCAAGGACTGTAATTAAAGTCCGTCATTAAATTTCAAACCTTCCCTTCTTATCCTCTTATCGGCATGTATCCACAAGTCCCCCTTCAAGGGTCAACATTAGTTTAGGTTACATTGTCCATAGCTAGGTATTCACCTAGGTCACAAATCATTAGGATTTGCAATATTTTACATCCTATTTAATTTAAAATCCACATAGGGTAGTAGTTAGGTTATAGGCTAAAACATAGTTATAGGTTTAAACGTAGCCGTAGTATTTTAATTAATGGGTTCTTCTAGTAAGTTTACTAACTTACGTTTATATCCAGCATAATGCAGGACGTTTCGTCCTATGCTCGACATATACCTGGCTCACTTGCATCAAGACTCTTACTGCCTCACGCTTTCCGGTGTTACAATTTGTATGTAGTTTGGAAATCGAACCTTTTCCATTGGCATCATGGTACTGAATAATTATACCTGTAACCAGGTTCTGTAACATTTATAACGACCTTCAGTCTGGTTTCAGACTTCATTCCATTTAGAAAGTAAATCGACAAAGCGATCACAAAGAAGGCCGCAACATACCTTGGATCAATGGAATTGATTCAAGGTGTGTTATCAACAACAATATGAGTTCATCAAACGTAAAAGCAAGTCTGTTGTTTCACACTTTGCAAAACACAAGTTATAATGACCTCCGTCCCAAGTAAACAAATTCTGATAAACAAGGGTTCGATCAGTAACACATTCTTTTTAAGATTAAAAGATATATCTTAACATAATTATCCTCATTTCCATAGTTACAACATCATGAAAAGAGGTTATCATAGTAGCTTCTAAAATCAAGACGTTACAGAACTTGATCAACAATGAAGTACATAAATTCAAAATTAGATAAACAAACTAAGATTGAAATATGGAGAGAAGATAAGTGGTTACCTTGAATATATAATTGGGAAAACCACTAGGAAAATACTATCTCTTGAGGAATTAAACACATTGGAAAGAGATAAATTCTCTCTAATCGATAAAAATATTCCAAACATTTATGTCCATAACAAAAAGGTTGGGGATGAACTAATATGGAAAGATTCAGGTGATGGCGATTATAGTGTCAAATATGGTTACAAAAATCAGAACCAACCAAGAAATCCTCAAAATTACTAGAAAACATTTTGGTGTAAAAATATGATACCTAAAGTTAACTTCTTCAAGTGGCTCACGGTCTAAAAACAAAATACTCATGGTTGTGCAACCTAAGAAACAAAGGACATATTATTATTAACAGTGCATACTTGTAAGGAAGAAAAATAAATTAATGATCACCTCTTCATATATTATAAATTTAGGCACACTCTTTGGGGCCTCATCCTTGACAAAATGGGGTTGAAATGGGCACACCCGAGTTCAATGAAGGAATTCAAAGAGAATGGGTACTATCATACAAAAATGTCTCGAGTTAGGCTTTTATAGGACTTAACCCTACCCCACACATTTTGGGTTATATCAAAAAGAAAGGAATAAGAGAATTTTTGAAGGGAAAGTGTTAAAGGTGGATTTTTTTCAAACATTTGATTAGGATGATAATTGAGATCACATCACAATTCACATTAAATGTAGTAAAGGAATATTGAAAGTCTCGGACATCAAATTCCTAAATAAATGGTATGTACAACTCACACAAGATCTTAAGGAACAAATTTCAAAAATTTCTAGGAGCAAGACTGTTTGGAAGCATCCTCTAGAAGGTTGGCATTAGTTATATTTTTGGGGTGACCAAAGGTAACCGAGGAAGAGCTGGGGAGGAGGAGTCATTAGAAATGATAAAGGAAACTTCATTGCAACTTACACTAGGTTTTGGGAGTTCAAACTAATCATTACGTCGAGGATTTGTGTTGCCTCATGGGGAATCCAACTTACCAAATCCTTGAATATTTCAAACCTTTGGGTTGAAGGGGAATCCATGAACATTATGAACTATTTGCAAAGCAAATCCCCCATGTTGGACAATCAAAAAAATAATTGAAGACTCCATCAACATTCTAAATAACTTCTCAAGATATGAAATATCTCACACCTTCAGAGAAGGAAATAAGGTTGTTGATTTGTGTGAAAATATCGAGTGAACTCGATAAGTTTTAGAATTGGATTGGGAATGATAACACTCCTCCGAGATCTTAGTTGACATTAATAGCGAAAAAGGAAAATTTATAAGCGAGTTGCGTTTGGGGGAGTCCTATATTTTTAGGGGACTAGTCTTTTGATTCAGCTATGTTGGTTGGTTGGATCACGGGTTCCTAAATATTTTTGTCGCTTGTGGGATTTTCTTTGGTTTTGTGTTGTTATTTTGTTGGTTTTGTGTTTGTTTTGTTCCTTCACCATTTTTTTGGTATTTGATATTTTTGGTTTTATAAGATTTTATGGATATCTCTCGGATTGTTGATCCTTGTTATAACAGTGCATGACCTTGCCAAAACCCTATTTTTACCAAATATACAAAAAAATTGTAAATGCTTCATTATAGAAACTATAACATGAAACTACACATGTATGAAACTACACACCTCTACCATGATCATTTGTATGGTCCATGACCTATTTTCTAGTCTTAGACATCATTGGAATGATTTTTAAGAATTTTTGTGCCACCTTTTAGTGAGTCGGAAATATGTCTTGTTGTTAAACCCTAAGTGTCACACAAGCCCGAAAAATATGAAATCATTTGAATAGAAATCAAACCATAACCATGGGTTGAAGATCCTATAAGAAGGTTAGTTTACAGGTTCAAGTGTCATCTATGTATTGTATACATTTACACTACTCCAAAGAGGCATCAAACTAGACATCGTTCTCCACCTAACATGTGATATCTAGATGAATACAATTAGTTGACAACTTGAATCACTTTGAATATACTTGAAATGATTATGCTCTTGCTAAGACATTGATTAGGTCTCTTTGAGTTCTTGGAAATGAGGGAAGATGAACTCCTTTACCTATTTGAGTATTTTATAACTATGGTGCACATTAACTTTGGGAAGATTTAGGGAGCCTTGGGTGCCTTTTGTATGTATTTAGAATGAGTGTGCCAAGTGATTTGTTATATTTTTCTAGGTTCATAAACGAGGTGATTGTTATCACCAAATCATAAAGCACCCCTCGAATGGGACGGTTTTGGGGTACCGGGCATTTGGTATAATTTTTGTAACATTAGGTTACCTCTCAAGCCGTGGGACTTGCAGACTTGCTATAACCCTCCGAGAGAAAGATGGTTCTCAAGCTATTCCTAATGCAGCGGGTAAACTATCTAATCATATTCTAACCTTCCAAGGAGACAACAAGAGGGAGTGCATGATAGTAAAACCTACACTAAAAGAGGTGATACACCAGAAAAGGATGTTGTTAATCACTATCCACTTGCATTAAATGAAGAGAGGTCAGTGAATGGAGAGGGTGGAAAAGATGCACCACAGACAAAAAGGTAGATTTGCACAGAACACAATTTTTTCTCATTAAACATAAATCTTGAAACTTGTAATAAACATCAAGAATATGCACATTATACCCTGCAATGAAGAGAGGCATGTAGAGACAACAATACATGCAAATGATGGACAAAAAGCATCACAAAACACAATTTATTGCTCCAATAAGTTTCCACAGTACAACATTAGTGGGAAAGAGACAAGAAAATGTCATTTCAAAGCTTGGAGAGAAGGCTTGAACTCCACATTCACTCGAGAAGAGAATAAATAGAGAGGGGGCAGGAGAGAAAATAACCAACTCTCTCATACAATGAACCCACATTACAATTTATAGAATTTGAGAAGAGAGAGATAATGAAATCCCAAAATTCACTTTCTAACCACTTACAAGGTGCCTTAAATGTGCCCAAATGATGATACATGACCTCAAAAGGAACCACATGCTGCCCCATGACTTGCAGTAGAGAAATAATTATTGCCCATGCCCATTTAATGCTCTCTCAACCACCTAGAGATTTCCAAACTGAACTAGGTTTGTTTTCTACCAAATTCTCCATCAAGACTACATCATTTCCTAAATTTCTTGATCCCTATGGAAAGCTCTTAGAACCAAAATTCCAACGATACTATTTTTGTGTAATTTCGTTGAGAAATGCTCAAGATATGGCCTTCTGAGCAGAAGTAACTATTTAAGTTTGCCAGACATTTCTTACAATACACGGGACTGTGATTTAAAATCCTGCTACAAGGTTCATTTAAATTATTTCCTCTCTTTCCAATTGTTTCCACATCATAAAAAATGTTTGGGGGTACATCTTGCATCCTTTATATTTGTTTAGGAGGGGGAAAGTTTAAATATTTTAAAACTTTGAAATGGGCCAGCTCGACCGAGCTGGCTCTCCCTTTCATCGCCACCGATTCCTTTTCTTATGGGCTGATCTCTTCTTTTATTATTTGGCACCACATTGAGACCTCATTTTCTTTGGAACACGGACTCGCCCCTTCTTATATGGGGAGCCACCTATTTTGGATGTTGAGTTATTGTTTTGAACGCCGACCCACCTTTATTTCTCCACTCGACGCCACTTAACACTCCACCTACCCACCGAGCCATCTCATCGCCGACCTTTTCCACACAGCATACCCTTGCGCCTTGTGTGCATTAAGCCCCATGATGTGTATCGATGAGTTCACCGAAAAATGCTGACTTGCCCTTCGTCTGCCAGCTCATTATTCCGAATTACGTGTATTGCGGGCTTGTCACATTTGCATGTCCTAAGTTACACAGGACATTCGCGTCGTTATCCCTAATTCACCCGGAATGATGGTTTTGCACATTTTATCGAGCTCGAGCTCGAGCCCGTGTCATTGTCCTCCGTTGACACCGCAAATGGGCCATTGACTGGGCTAACTTCCGCACCCTTCTACCTTGGCGGAGTAAGGCTTTATTACCCGCGTGTCCCACGGGCTATTTGGGCTCCCCGGACCCCGACTCTACATTTTCTGTTGATCTCTGAGATCTGTATTGTACGGTAATTTTGGGCTTGACAGCATTCACGTCCCTCTTTCGACTGGGCCGTTGGTGCCATGTTTTTCTTCCTTTTCTGCACAACATTACCCATGGTGCTTCGGCTATTTCAGGCATTTACGTGCAAATCACCCTTGGATCCGCGGGCCGTTTCATCTTGCCATTTCCGCAAATCTCCCACTGTGGATTTTTAAGCTTCTACACGCACTCGTGGCCTAACTCAGCTGGGCCACTCGGGCTCTTTTGTTTCGCAATTCCTGTAGTGGTCTATGCCGAGGCTCTCTAAACTTCTTTCGCCGCTTTTGGATAATTCCTCGTTGAGCCCGCCTTTTTCCTTCAACCACGCAAGCATCCCTGTGACAACTAAGCTAATTCGTTTATTTGAAGTGCTGAGCTCGATCTCTATTATCTTGCATCACAGAGCTCTACAACTTCACCAATCGGCTCGGCTCCTCCATTTAGTTAATGGCTCGCTACATTGTTCCCTCACCAACACCATGCCCCTTTGGCACAATCTTAACATCTGTATATGTGATTCGCTGCAACTTCTTGGGATTTGGTCAATGTAGTCCGAGCTCGTGAATCCATCGTTCTCCATGTGTGCTTTATTGGCTTGAACGTACAATTCACTTGGATCTCTGAAGTTCGATCTCTCTTCCCAATGTTATGTTCGGTTATGGGCTCGATCCCTCCACCCTGTTTAGCATGGCTCACCGGCTACTTGCATAGCTTGCTCTCTAGATCGAATGGTCTTCAATCGGTGACTTGACTCGGCCCACCTCTTGTGGCACGACCTGTGTTGCAGCTAATCTACCTTGCACCAGGGTCTAAGTATGTCCTTTCCCAAGACATTGGAGAATAGTTCGGTGTCTTCAAACAACTTGCCATGATTCCTTAAATAGCTCAACTCAGTCTGCACCAGGAGCTCGATGCATAATGAAAATATCTTGCCCAAACTTCAAGTGGCTTGGTCAATAGATGGATAGCTCAGTGCGTGACTTGAAGAGCCTGATTCTACAATGTAGCTTGCCTAGTCCTTATGAAGCAGCTCGGTCATGCTTCAACATTGAAGTAGTTTAATGCATTAATTCAGGAGCTCAATTTGATCTTCAACTTGCCGAGCTAGTGGAACCAGCTCGGTGAGCTCCTTTCAAATCTCGGGGGTGCCCTTCAAGCTCCTCATCTCCCATATGCATTCCATGCAACATCTTTTTGATCTTTTGTCTCCTCAGGCCTATATGAAGATATTTAGGATGCTCATGGGGCAATGTACCTGGTTTTTTCCATTTGCTTATTTTGAGCCCATCCATTCACCTTGCTTGTTGTTTCTTTGTCTTATCAAAACTTTGAAATTTATGAAGACCAAGAAGAGGAAAATTTTCTCTTGCAACTTTCAACTCTCATCAAGACCCCGATTCTACCTTGCATACTTGGAGTCCACCTTTGAGCTTCGAATGACTATGGAAGTCCCTTAACAAAATCATGTTTTGTTGTTTAATTTCACTCGGGGTGAAATTGGATAACAATTTTGTGGCTCGCGGGGCCATGTTCTGCTAAATGTAGTATGACCAACTACTTGTAGCAATCCATTGGGCAAGGAGTCTACGTGATCATTATGAACTAATCCAAACTTTTAAAAATTTGACCCCAGAATGCTTGGAATTTCGTTATGCCTTCTCGAACTGCGCTCTCTGTTACTTGCATTTTCCAACTTTAATAAGAAAATATTGAAATTTATTTTGTGAGAGTGGAAAATTGTCTTTAAATATGAATTTCACCCATTCCTACAAGTGTGATCTATGCGGTTGAATGATGGACACTTGTAACTATTGTCCCAATATCTGATTTTTTTCCGAGTATGAATAGACGGTACTAATCTTCTCAACAAAGTGAAGCATACTATAGAATTGAAGTGAAAAAATGTCACTTCGACATCATGGAACTTTATTAAAGTCTTATTTTCTTTCTTCTTGTGAAAGTTCCATCCGACATACTTCTTGGAATTATGTTGAAGGTGGAGTTGATCTAAATGGGATGTCTGCTAACCTTTTGATTTCTTGCATGGGCACTTTGGAGTCTTACTAGTTCTTGCTAGAGTTTTTCTCGAAGAGAATCATCAAGATTTCCTCCTTAAATGATTTTATTTTCTCTGCATTTGTTTTTATTTTAAGTTTGTAACTATTACATACAACTATGAATTCCTAAAGACAAGAATCGAAGGGTATGGTGTATTGTACTGCCTGTAGAAACATGAACAAAATCAATATACAAAGGAACAAATCATACATGCCTCAAGTAATACATGCAAAGTGTGCACAAGCACTTTTTCTACTGAAAACAAACATACTCCTACCCTACATTAACCAAATAAATTGGCAACATCAAACAAAACCTACCATCGGTGATGAGAAATAGCTTCCCTTTCATACAATTGGAAGCCATGTGGATGATTTGGCACTAAGAACAACTATGGCTAGGAGTGAAAAACTCTTTGCAAAATGGTTTTCCACCCCACCATTCACCAAGGTATCAACAAGAAACAAGACATATACCTCTTCTAGTTGCTACTCACTTGGTTCCAAGAGGTATTTTTGTTGATCCTTGATACTTTGATGCTCCTCCTCATGCTTAGAAGCAAGCATGACTAGTTTTGCTTCTCTCTTGGCTCCAATGAAGCCAAGTACCTGATTGGGAAAGGTTTGGTTTGCTGAATTTGTCCGCTTCAATGAATTCCATCCTCATTAATAAATCCATCTTCTGCAAGCCTTCCCGGAAATAGTGATTGTTTGTAACTTGATTTTCTTCTCTTTGCACATTTACAAACAATGATGTGTTAGCTTGGTGAGTGGTAAGAAAGAGATGGCATCCTCTTACTCTTTCCCTTCGTAGAAACATGGAACCTCTCTTTAAAATGCACCTCACTTTGTTATTGGTTACAGAGTTTAATGGGATCACCGCTAATTATTGTTCACCCGGGAGCTCTTACTTTGTTGTTTGAAGACCACACTATTCTTGAATAGCTTCTTCCTCTTGCATGAATTTTGACAAATCAAACTCTTCAATTTGTTGCTCTAGAGGGTTGTTTTGGGCAGCAAGGTCTTCCGAAAGTTCTCCTCCATCATGGACTCATCAACTAAATCAGATTCTTTGAATGAAAGTAAGAAACTTTCAATGATTTCATCTTCATTAAGTTTTTTTAATCTAATCTAGTTTCCTCCAGTTTCCCCTCTTCGGTGGAAATTGGAGTGGTTGTTCTTCCTTCTTCCATGACTCGACTTTGTGGCTTGGATTGGATCAACATCCTTTTCAAAAAAATGTGCCATTATGGACACTACATTCAAAGCATACCAACTGTTGATCTTCCTCTTGTCTTGTTGTTAAAGCTGTTGATGGTGAATCACAAGCACTTCTGAATGTCTGCAACTCGATGGGTTGAGACTCTCAGTACGATTGCATAACATGGACCTTTTCCCAAGTGTGGGACCTTGCGAATCGGGAAAGCTCTCCGGATGAAGGCGATTCTTATTCCTCTGTTCAGATGCACACATAAAATGCAGAGGGTTTACTCAAAAACCTAATCTAACTTGCCAAGGAGATAGGGTAAGAAGATGCATAAAATAAACTTAAACTAACAAAGGTGATGCACCAAGGAATGAAGAACACTTGTCTTGCCAATAAACACAAACCATTAAAATGTAATGCAAGATCATGCACAGATAACCAAATTTGCAGTGAAAGATCAGGAGGATGCAAATGAACACAGAGAGGGTTGAGAATCATCCACATACATGCATTATTTTCTCCAAATATTGATACAATACACTATAAAATGCCAAGAGGAAAAGTTACATTATAGTTTTAGATGGGAGGTTTGAACTCCACAAATTCGCTGCCAAAGAGAAGAAGGGAGGGGCAAAACAAGAATGTCCAACCTTTAGAAAGAAGCCCCTCCTTACAATTTATAGGAATAATGAGAGAGGGAAGAGAGAGGAATTCCAAATCTACCCCAACCACCTCCAGATTGTATTTAATTCATCTCATTATGGTGGTAGGTGAGAACCCTAACAAACCCAAAAATGGCGAACTGTATTTTGTATTTTTGAAGAACTTGTTCTCACCCAATTAAATATATCCAGTCGTAGTTGGATAGAGGACCTTGTAAGCTTTCCGAAAAGTCCAACCTTGCGTGAATCTGAGCTCCCTGTGAAAAGTTATGGCCATTTGAATATCTGGGTCAGGGTTTGCTTCCTATCGGGTTCGGGGTGTCAGCGCTCAAAATGTTGCACCTCCTGAAGGTGCACCTTGGCACATCCATCCTCACGTTAACATACTCTTAAATGTACCATAGGTGCTGAAAATGTGGTGTTGATGCCTTCCAACCTGCGCCAAGGTGCAAATTTTTCCGTGTCGACACCTTCTGATCTGCGCCTTCAACTGCACCAGGGCGCGAATTTTTCCGTGTTGACACCTTCTGATTTGCGCCTTTAACCTGCGCCATGGCATGAATTTTTCCATGTCGACACCTTCTGATCTGTGCCTTCAACCTGTGCCGGGCGTGACTTTTTCTGTGTCGACACCTTCTGATCTGCGCCTTCAACCTGCGCTAGGGTGCAAATTTTTCCGTGTCGACACATTCTGATCTATGCCTTCAACCTGTGCTAGGGCATGACTTTTTGTGTCGAAACCTTCTGATCTGCGCCTTCAACCTACGCCAGGGCATGAATTTTTCCATGTCGACACCTTCTGATTTGTGCCTTCAACTTGCGCCAGGGCGCGACTTTTTCCGTGTCGACACCTTCGATCTCGCACCTGGCGTGGTGGTGGCGTAAATAAATGTCAGGTTTTGAGTTTCTTTGATTTCCATATTCTTCTGTTTGTCTATATTTACGGGAGGGGGATATATTCAATAGAAACATTTTCTTCAACATCAACCTTAGTTGCTTTGGATCCCTAACATTGATCTCTTATGTAAGTTTCACCATCATGGGGATTTTGTCGATTCCAAATCTAAAGCCAAGCTTCTCAAATTTTGTGTCATATATTTTTCACTGGGATTCTCCGCTTGTTGCTTTCTTGCTGGTGGAAAATTAGGTTTGGCCACCTCTTTTGGTTTCACCATCAAGGGAATCCTTTCAATACCAAAATTAAGAGCCCATTTTTTCAATTCTTTGTCATTTCTTCTTTTTAGGATCTTCTTTTTATTACCCTTGGTTGGTTTTCTAACTGTCTTCTTCCCAAGATGAACTTGAGATAGCAAGAGAAGGGTTGGGTTGGGCTATAACATATTTTTCTATTGTTTTTAGTGGTGAAGCAAGTGGAAATTCTTGTTTTTGGAGGGGATGACTTCTTGGAAGCAAAAGGGATGAAAACTGAGGTGAGATGGAAGATTAGAAGATGGAGAAGTGAACTCAACACTTGGGGCAGCATATAAGAAACTTGGGGCGAGGCTCCCGCTTTGAGATGATACAAATTGGGGAGTGGGGAGAGGATTGTGAGATGGTAATGCTAGATTTTTCCATTGACAAGATTGACTAACATTGGCTACAAAAGCTACTATCTCCTAGATCCACTTTGTGAGCCTTGGAAACATCTCAGTTATGAAGTCAAGTTTTTGTTTTGGGCTATAGTGTCTCGAGAAAAGGGCCCTCCCATGGAAAAGGAGTCCTAAATCCAACCTTGAATGCTTCTATTTGATATATAGCCCGTGACTATACCATTTTTCCTCTAATTCTTTAACTTTCTCCAGCAAATCATCATTTTCCATTTGAATGTTGTCACTATATGCATACCCTTGTTCTTGATAAGCTCCATAGCCAAACTAGTTTTGACATTTCTCATATGGGTAAGCATAGTGGTTTTGAATTTGATCATAATGCTGATCTGGAGGAGTTGTGAAGCTCATTAGAGGCTGATTGCACTTTGTTGCAAATGTGAATTCCCTTCGTGGGAATGAAGCCATGATTGCACAAATTCATAGAATGGAAGAAAATGAAAGAGATGGAAGGGGAAAATGGATGGAGAAAATGACTGCAATTGTGGAGATTGGGTTGTTTAAATAGATGGAGTCTCTAGGTATGTTTTACATATGTTTCCAAAAGTTGAAATTCCAACAAGAAAACACCAACCTGTTGAAATGAAGTTTTCTCTAATGTTGAACTTGCCACCTGTTGATGATCTTAACTTCCTTGTGGTCCCACCGCCATGCTAGAACTTTTATCACCAAATCACGGCACCCCCGAATGGGACGGTTTTGGGGGACCAAAGGTGCATTCGGTGTGATTTGTGTAATATTGGGTTACCTCTCAAGCTATGGGACTTGCGGGCTTGAGATAACCTTCCAAAGAAAACTGGTTGTTGCTCCTAATCTTACATGCCACAAACTATTCCTAATACATGCAGGAAAATTATCTAATCCTATTCTAACCTTCCGAGGAGACATGGAGAGATAGTGTATGAAAGTAACACCTACACTGAAAACGGTGATACACCATGAAAATGATGTTGATAATCACTATCCAACTGCTTGAAATGGAGAGAGGTGAGAAATGGAGAGGGTGGACAAGATGCACCATAGAAAAAGGTAGATTCACACAGAACACCATTTGTTTCCCATTAAACACAACTCTCAAAACCTGTAATAAACATCAATAATATGCACAATATACTCTGTAATGAAGAGAGGCAACTAGAGACAACAAACATGCAAATGATGGACAAAATGCATCACAAAACATAGTTTATTGCTCCAATAAGTTTTCATAGTACAACATTAGTGGGAAAGAGGCAAGAAAATGCCATTACAAAGCTTGGAGAGAAGGCTTAAAATCCACATTCAACCCAGTAGAGAAGAAAGAGAGAGGGTGCAGGGAGAGAAAATGACCAACTCTCTCATACAATGAACCCACATTACAATTTATAGAATTTGAGAAGAGAGAGAGAATGTGTAACGCCCTGATTTTTGTAAGTTATCGTGGTGATTATTTTTCATCTTTGTAGAATCGCTGAAATGAAGCCAAACATGTTAAGATATATTTTTGATCTTAAGGGAATGTGTTGCTAATCTGGATTCTTGCATACTGTAATTTGTTTACATGGGACAACAGTTATTATTGCTTGTATGTTTGCTGATGTGACGACAAATTTGTCGTATGCTTGCTGAACTCTATTTGTTGTGGCCTTCTTGTAATCGCTTTGTCGATTTACTCTTAAACCGGACTGAAGGTTGATATAAATGTGTAGCACCTGATTTCAGGTATGAACAGTTGCACGTAGATGCCAACGGAAAAGGTTCGATTCATGAACCATACACTGTCGTAACGTGAGACCTCGTAAGGCGAGAAATGCCTGGATATGGGTGGCTCAGGCATGTTAACGAAGGACGAAATGTCCTGCACAGTGTTGAAATTGGAAGTCAGTCGGGAAGACTTGACTGGAAGTTGATTAATTAGTGTTAGGTGTTAAGGGAAATTAGATCCTAATCTAATCCTAAGTTCTACCTTACATCCTAAACTACTATCCTAAGTGGATTTTTAAATTCTAAAATGGTGAAAATAGACCTAAGTTCTATTAACCTAAAGACTAGGCGGTGACCTAGGTTTGAACACTATTGCTAATCCTAAACTAATCCTAACCTAGAAGGGGACGCACAGACCCATGGGAAAGGATAAGGATGGAAGGAAATTTAATGGCAATTAATGTGAAGTCCTTACGTGGACAGCGCCAGTTTGGCGGGAACAGGGAAAAGCTAGAGGTATCTAGTTAGTTATGGAACTAAACTTGGTTTGCATGCAAAATTTGAATTTGGTGGTTCGCCAACCCAAGTCGGCGGTGGCGTGAGAAAATAGGAAAAGGCAGAGCCTTTAATGCATTTAATTTCTCGGTCTTTGCACCAGCTCGCCTTGGAAAGAGTATGGAGGAATTTTGATTGTTTATTGTGTTGTTCGGATTTTTGGGAAGTTGCTCTGCATTTGGTTTTTGCTTGGTTCAGTCGAACCAGTTGTGTTTGGTTTTGATTATCACTGTTTCTTTGGAAATCGGAGGCTATTTTCTGAGCCTGTAGAGGAAGGGACTGTTGGGAAGCTTATTGCGTTGTCGCCGTGGAAGGAAACACCTTCTGTAAACGCGGTTTTCTTCGAGCATTCGAGGAAGAATACCAGGCATGTTAAGCCCTTCTCTTTAAAACACTTGCTTTACTTAAGCGTCTCATTAAAACAACCCTGCTCTTCTTCATCTGAACGGGTTTTGGGTTTGTTTGTTTTGCCATGACTGAGATGATTTTGGTTTAGTTAATTTTGCTGTCACGTTGGAAATGATTTGGGTAGAATCGTTTTCTTGCTGTTGTGTTTTGAACTGTCTTTGCATATATAATTAAGTTGGAAAGACCGCCATGCTGTGCTGGTTTGTTTGACAGTAATGGGGAATTCGTCATGAGTGTTATGAAACTGTACATGTTGAATGAGTTTGTTTTCATTAATGAAGCAATCGTTCTTTTACTAATACGAACTGGAATGATGGAATGTATTAGTTGTGCGAGTTGTTTGAAGTTGTTTCTTATTGAAATTTTTAAGGAAATAAGATCCTTTTCCTTCTGCTGTTTTGGATTTTGAGGGAAATAGCATTTGGGTTTTATTTGAGCATATGAACTCGATTTGAAGGAAGTAATAGTAATATTTTTATTATCTGTGCCTTTTTCTTGTATAAGAAATGAACGAATACGTATTGGGTATTCGTGAAAGTAGGAGAAGTTAAGCTTTTTTTCTTCTGAACTTATAAATGATTACATTCTTTCCTTGCTGTGATGGAAAGTTGATTTTGTTGTGTTTTATGGAAGCGATTTGATCTTCCAATTCAGACTGTTTTCGTGAATACGAACTTGGCTTGGGATTTCTGTGCAAATAAATGGAAAAATATGGGAATTAGCTTGCTTGGGTCTGTCTTGACTGTACCTTGTTGTGCATTTGATATCCTATGCGGGTTTTCATTAATAAGGGTATTGTTGTATGAAAATTGCATTTTGGGTTCTGCACATCATTGTGAATAGAAAAATGGATTTCGGGTAGAAATGTTTGTTGGCAAGGAACTCGAATTGGGTATTCATTGCTTATGGTATATTGAATTGAAACTGTACAGGCTATGTGAGTTTGCTTTTCAATGTTGAACGATTGTTCTGTTATCATTATGAGTTGAGCTGTCATGCTAAGATAAACACGATTTGGGTGTTTTTATTACATTCTGAAGAAAATGATTGTTTCTTACTGAAATTATAGGGAAACGAATTCTTCTTCTTCTTCTGCATTTTTGATTTGATAGAAACAGTAATTGGGTTTATTGAACTTTATAAGTTCAGCTTGATAGAGATGACAGTGGCATTTAAATTGTTTCCTGAGTGCTGTGTTTTTCTGTACAAACGGAATATTTAAATGTTTCGTGCGGTCTCCGATTTTGCACAGTCATTTAAAAAGAAATGAAATCGACCTGAGTAATTCTTGTTGAGTTTGAAGAAAATGGTTGTTTTCTTATTGAAATAGTTAAAGGAATGAATTCTTCTCTTCTTGCTGTTTGAATTCTGGAAATAGCATTAGAGCTTTACTGTGCATTATGAATCGGACTTGCTGTAGGTAACAACAAGGTGCAAATGGATATTTATGAACTGTATGCGTTCATGGATATAGAAGGTCATGTGAATAATTGATTACGTGATTGTATAACTGTTTATTTGGTTAAAATATAGTGAAAGAAGTATGGAATCTTCTAGTACAGTAAGTACATAGTATGCATCTTATACTGCTTGTTCTATGATGAATACGATGTTTTACTAACCTGTTTATGGTATTCGTATGAGCCTGATTTAAATGAAGTATTGATAAGGATGATAAATTCATCCTTGTTTTCATTTAAAGCTGAATATGAACGGAACTATTTCTTGCTGTTGGAAAGTGAATTCCGAATGGATTTTGTAAGTTTCACTCTGAACTGTTATCTTGATTTGTGTCTCGTTTGGATTCAATTTTTAGGACAGTCATGAGGAAAGAAATAGGAATGTGGATGGATAACTTGGAATAATGATCATTTCTTCTCTCATACAGTTGGAAATCTGTAATCGTTTAGGAACGAATTTTGTATTGCTTGGGTATAAGCAACTATATTTATTGTTGTTTGCTTTCTCGTCTGTACTTGATTGCTTGGAATCAAATGTGATGCATGAACTGAAAGGAAGGTAATTGGGTTACATTTCAGTTAGATTTTATCCTTTGCATTTATTACTAATGAAAGGAATGGAAAGGATAACAGTTATGTTATAACAGCAGTATGCTTACTTATATTCCTAGTTCTTACAAATGTTGTAATCTGGAACTGTTGAAGGAAATTGCGTCTTGTATGGTTATGTGGGAAATAGGACAGCAATTCTTTGGTGATTGGGATGGTATTTAGATGGTTCAGTTGTTATGTTGTCCATTCTTTTTATGCTTAATTCTTGATTGATGTTCATACTGTCGTTTCATAAAAGCAGGGTTCTTTTATTGAGACAGTTAATTTGAAGCACCTCATTTTAATGACAAGTGCTTAATATGCTCAGTTCATTGAACTGACCCGTGCAAGTAATTTTGCAGATGGAACTTGATTAAAACGAAGACATGGCTGTTTTCTGATGCTTCTTTTGATTGTCTGAAGATGAATTGTATTTGTTAGTTATTATTCCTCTACGAGGAATTGTGAAAAGAAGAAAGTACATTCTTCTATCTATGAGTTGTAACGTTGTTTAATATAAACAAAGTCCAGTCATTTGGACTGGAAAATGTATGGATTGATGAATACAAATACAAGTGTGATATTTTAATAACTATATCAGTTTGATATTGTTGATTAAATTGGAAATATAATGTTATTTCTTGATTTGGAATTATTCAATTGTCCTTGGATGGATTTAAAAGGAATTGACATCTATTCTTACCTAAATGCAACTTTTAAGTTGAAATGTGCAATTAGTTCATACTTGGGTAAAGATGAATTTTTAATTGACATTAAAAGGATTAGGAAGAACATGATTCCATAACTGATAGGTATTCAGGATTAGCTTGGAAGCTAAGGAATATCAATTAACTTAGGAGCAACCGAACTTCGTTTTCGGACTCCGTTAATAGCCTCGAATGTTAAATTCAGAAAGTAAGGATATGGGATAAATATATCCAGGGCTAATAGACCTTAACTATGAAAGGTTAAGGAGAATAAATGAATACATTTATTGAGAATTAGACCTCGTTTAAATGACGTCTAATAAGCTGGAATTCTGAATTGGGTTACAGTTGTGAAAAACTTGGTTAAGTTTAATAGGTTAAACTTATTACGTTTGTCGGTAACGGGCTGCTTAATCCAACGATTAAGATAAGAACCAAGTAGAGAAAATGCAACCCTTCGGTACGAAGGAGAAGATGCATAATAAGCTAGAAGGCGTAATTAGCCTCTCTTAGCTCCATACAACTGTAACAAGAATGAGGATAAAGGATCAGCACGGTTGCTTAAAGTTGATCTTAAATATTAAGATCGTATCCAAATCACTTGAGCAGGATGTGTACTCTCGATGAGAGGATTCCGTAGGACATTGACATACGCCAGCTATAGCACGGTGTCTTCATGAAGGCGGGGTCTTCATGACGACACAATGTTATAGCTGACATATTACAATGCCCTCCCGAATTAAATCATCAAGAATACATAGGCTGAATATTAAGTTCTTGGCTGGGGATAGGAATATGATCACGTATACGGAGTGACTCAGGAGGACTAAAGATAACTAGACACATGGAGTCGTTGGGAACGACACCGTATGTCTGCGTATCTTTAGTTACCATGAGTGCCTTCCTATACTTGTTCATATTGCTAGTTGGAAGTTGGAATTTGACCTTAAATTGAAAGGACTGGTAGGAACCAGGAAAGACCATTCTAGATAACAGGTGAAGTGAGGTGAAGGACGTATTCCATTGGTGTGTATCACATCCAGGAATATGATCATGCAAAGCATGTGAAAATCTTTGGCCAAAGTATCGCAAGTGCTAGTTGCGTTGTCCTAATCACTTAATTTAAGATGCAGGATGTCAGATGAATATCAGTAACAGATATTCAGATAGGCTTCTTAAATGGATCACTTCGATAACCGGAAATGGTTAAGAGCACTTGTATATATAATATACTATGCATGAATGAACATGAAGGATCGGTAGTTGCCGAGTCATGAAATGAGAGATCGTTGAAACTCCGAGCCATGAAAATGGGAGATCAGCGAGTTCTTCGAGTCATTTACAAAGCAACATATAGAATCTGTTAGAAGATTGAAGCATCTTGAATGTGTGTTCCATATTGTAAATATGTGAACAGGAACATTAGTTTTAAAAGGAAATTGTGTGTTCCAAATCGCATTGTTTGGACGAGAGAACAATTATTAAAACTTGAACGTGTGTTTGAATTATATAATTCATAACAGTAGAACGTTTATAAAAAATAAAAAAATTCCCTTGTTCTAGTATCTTAAAATGGGGATGTTAGAATGAAATAACGAAATCCACTTTCCAACCACTTGAAAGATGCCGTAAATGTGACCAAATGATGATACATGGGCTTCAAAAGTCACCCCATGCTGCCCCATGATTTGCAACGAGAGAAAGAATGATTGCTCATGCCCATTTAATGCTCCCTCAACCACCGGAGATTGCCAAATGGAACCGGGTTTATTTTTCGTGAAATTATTTATTAAAACTACATCAATTATTTAATTTCTTGATCCCTGTGTGAAGGTATCATAACCAAAATTCCAATGATACGAATTTTATGTAATTTCGTTGAGAATTGCTCAAGATATGGCCATCTTAGCGAAGTAACTATTTGAGTTTGCAAGCATTTTTGCAATACGGGATGTGAATTAAAATCCTGCTTTGGAAGGTTCATTTCAATTATTTCCTCTTTTTCCCAATGTTTCCACATCATAAAAATGCTTTGGCGGTATTTAAAAATTGTTGGCACATCTTGCATCCTTTATATTTGTTTACGAGGGAAAATTTTAAATATTTTAAAACTTTGAAATGCGCTAACTCTACTGAGTGGCTCTCACCCTTTTATCAACACCGATTCCTTTTCTTATGGGACGAGATCTTCTTTTATTATTTGATGCCACATTGAAACCTCCTTTTCTTTAGACCATAGACTCGCCCTTTCCTATACGCCGAGTTATTGTTTTGAACAAAGAACTCCGCCTTTGTCTCTCCACTCGACGCCACTTAACACTCCACCTACCCATTGAGCCATCTCACCACCTAAAATGTTTAGGCGGCATACCACCGGTGCCTTTTGTGCATCAAGCCCCATGTTTTGTATCGACGAGTCCACCCACAAATTCGACTCACCCCGGCCTTGACTCATTATCCCAAATAACGTGGATTGCAGGCTTGTCACGCTCGCATGTCCCAATTCACACGGGACACTCGGAAGTTTATCCCGATTCTCCTGCACATCTTATCGAGCATGATCCTATGTCGGGACACCTAGGATATTTTATTCTACAATTCCCGCATTGTCTACGCCGAGGCCCTCGAACTTCTTTCATCACTTTTGGCTAAGTCCTCGTTGAGCCCGCCTTTTCCGCAACCACGCAAGCATCCCCGTGACAACTCATCCAATTCATTGCTTTGAAGTGTTGAGCTCGATCTCTATTATATTACATCATAGAGTTCTATGAATTCGCCAATCGGCTCGGATCCTCCATTTGTTTAATGGCTCACCGCATTGTTCCCTCACCCAGCGTTGTCACGAGCTCAACATCATTATCTGTGAATTACATGCAAGCACTTGGGAGTTGGTAAATGTAGACCAAGCTTATGAATTCATCATTCTCCATGTGGGATTTATTATCTCGAACACACAATTCACTTGGATCTCGAAGTTCGATCTCTCTTTCCGGTGTTATGTTTGGTTATGGGCTCGATCCCTCCACCTTGTTTAGCATGCCTCTGGCTACTTGCATAGATCAATCTCTAGTTCGAATGGTATTCAATCGGTGACTTGATTCGGCCCCCTCTTATGGCACGACATGTGATGCCTCAATCTTCCTCACACCGGGGCTCGAGTATTTCCTTTCCCAAGACATTGGAGAATAGCTCGGTGTCTTCAAAAACTTTCCATGATTCCTCAAATAGCTCAACTCAATCTGCACCAAGAGCTCGATTGATAATGCAAATATCTCGCTAAAACTTCAAGCGGCTTGGTCGATAGATGGATAGCTTGCAGTGCGTGACTTGAATAGCCCGGTTCTAAAATCTATCTCGCCTAGTCCTTGTGAAGTAACTTGGTCATGCTTCAACATTCAAGTAACTTGATGCATTAATTTTTGAGCTCGGGGAGCTCGATTTCATCTTCAACTCGCCGAGCTAGTGGAACTAGCTCAGTGATCTCCTTTCAAAGCTCAAGCTGCCCTTCAAGCTCCTCATCTCCCATATGCATTCCCTACAACCTATTTTTGGATATTTACTGGACCCTCAAGCTTGTATGAAGATGTTTGGGATGCTCATGGGGCAATGTACCTCGCTTTTCCCATTTGCTGATTTTAAGCCTGTCCATTCACCTTGCTCTTTTGCTTCTTGTCTTATCAAAACTTTGAACTTTATGAAGACCAAGAAGAGAAAAATTTCTCTTGCAACTTGTAACTCTCACGAAGACCATGCTTCTACCCCGCATACCAGAGTCCACTGTGAGCTTCGAATGGATATGGAAATCCCTTAACACAAGCCTACTCTGTTGTTCAATTTCACTCAGGGGGTGAAATTGCATTAAGATAACAGAAACATGTTGCCTTCCAACGCTTGTAATTGACATGCGCTAATTCTAGTATCTTTTTAATACAAAAGTTCCGAGCCAATGGACTTTTAACTTCCCTGGATGGCGCTCAAACTTGGATTCATAACGAAGAATCATATTTCCAATTGAAAAATACTTGTTTTTGATGTTCCTGTCATTCCGTTTACGTATTCTAAATCCAACCCACAATGTCACACCACTTATCTAATTTCATAAATTTGTCAATGTTCTTATTGATTCCATATTCATCATTCAATCCTCCTACACACAATATATGCGGGGATGACAACATAAATTATAAACGTAAAACATCCTCTACGTTAAACACCAATTGAAATGGTATGGCCTTATTCAATCATTTATAGGTTATTCGATATGCCGAAAGGACGACTCATACCTTTTCATCCCAATCCTTTTTTCCAACATCACATATCTTTACTAGTGTCCACCCAAGATCTTTTAAGCTTTGTGGTTCCTTAATCCTAGGGGTGATAAGGGTTAGTCTTATGGTGAGCCACAATAAATTCTGCCAACAATGTTCTAATGGTATCATTCAATAAATGAGTCCCTCTATCACTTGTTAGACTCAATGGAAATTCATACCTACCGATAATATTTTATTAAAGGAAACTCGGTGTTGTTGCCACTTTGTACAATATTTTGTAGATGCGACTTCTTCCCACCTTGTCAAATAGTTAGTACGTGTGATGTAGCATGCCCTAGTCCTTTGCATGAGTGGTGTAATAGGTCCTAAAGAATCAATTTCACATTTTTCAAAAGGCTTCGTGCTTTCTTTAGGACTTAACAACATCTCATCTCTATTTCTAGGATTTCCAATTATCGAAAATGATCACATGTCTTGATAAAATCCTTGGTATCCTTGAATAATGTCTCCCACTATAGACCTAATAAAATAATCTTCCATGATGTAGCGTTTCTTACATAGTGCCCTCCAACGATTCCACCATGCGCTTCATCCATGATAGTTGTGTGCTCGTGACCCATAACACATTTGCACAAGACCTCACCTCTCCCCATCTTATATAAGTCTCCTCCAATGAGATTATATGACATGACTTGTATAGCAAGGTTCTTCTTTTCCATTGTCTTCTTTCGCTCCAAAGTGCAATTCGGTGCGCAAAAATAATGTTATGTATTCCAAATATTTATCCACATGGTTTAAACGGAACAATTGTGCATCTAACATAGTGTCTTCAATTATCAGTGCATATTCTCCGAGTTGATCCTTGATAAGTGATCCGATCCTGGTTTCTCTTACCTAGTTTTACTATGACTATGAATTTAAATTTTTGAAAAGAAGTATCCAACAACAGATGTACCCTTGTAAAACTAGTTTGTTGACTAAGTACTTCAATTCCATATGATCTATATAAAATATAAATGGTGTGGCCAATAAGTACCATATGAACTTATGGACTTCAAAGATCATGGATAACATCTCGCATTCCATCGTTGTATAGTTTTTATCCACCTTTGGTTTCAACTTCCTACTTGAAAAAATATTTGGGCTTGTTCTACATTTCCTTCACCTAGTTCCGCCAAGACTACTCCAATTGTCATCCTCGATGCATTAACATGTACATGGAAAGGATTATTAAATGAAGGAAAGTGTAAGATGGGTGTAGTAGTGAGCCTCACCTTAAAGGTTGCAAAATTATGCTATTGCGCATCCCTCCAATAGAATTTTCATTTTTCCTTTAGTAACTCTTCCGAGGGAGCGACAATTTTACATAGCCCTTAATGAATTTATTGTAATAGGTAGTGTGCCCCAAGAAATTGTGCCCTTCACTCCGATTGGTTTGTTCTTCCAACCCCAATATGACTGAAATCTCAGTTGGATATACAAACAATCCATCCTTATAATGTAGCCGAGAGAGTGCTAAAGGGGGTGGCAAAGATGTAATTCTCAATGTTGAGAGAGATTCTTAGTTGCCTACATATTTCAAACATCATCCACAAGTTATCAAAAGATATATTACCAGCCCATAAATGGTTTAATCATCTAGAAATACCTGTAAGAACTTATGAATTAATTCCTATAACGCCCGAACCAATATGCACGAGACAATGCTAACATTATTTAATCCAAAGGGCATGAAAATATATGAAAAAATTCCCCATTTAGTGGCGAAGGTGGTCATTTCCAAATTCTGAAGCAGAATATGTACCTGATGGTACCATTAGAATACATCATTGAATGAATGGATTTTATGCCATGGAAATCCTTTAAGGACCCCTTCTATGAATGGTGTAGAAAAAGGATCTACGACACATGAAGTGTTGAGTAACTTGTAGTCAATAAAGATCCTGATCTAGCCATCCTTCTTTATGTTGATCACCATGGGGATGATCCACTTAGATTCCTCAATAAGTTCAATGATCCTTGACTTAAGCATATTATCAATCTCCACTTTTACGTTCACTAGTAGGTTCAAGTTCATCCTATAAGGCCTCTTCGAACTGGGACGTGTGTCATCTTTCGATTAATCTTCATCTCTCCCAATGAGGGATGTACGCCTTGTAAATCAAGATAATTCCTTAGGAATAAGTCTTAGAAGTTGAGGATTATCTCAATGATATTCGTAACCTCTAGTTTTATCCAATAATATCTAATAATAGTGTCTTTAGGTATGTCCCCGGTCCCACTATTAACCTTTTTAGTCTACGCAAGGGTACATGGTATGTGCACACCAACTCATCTACAAAATCCATCACTCAACGCACACCCTTTTTATGGTTAATATACAGGTTCTATACGTCCTCACCATCAATATGGTTGACCATCCTCCCTTTTTCCTTCTCTTTCCATGTGTACCTGAGTATTAATTATTCTGTTTCTTACATATGCTCATGCACTTTAGTCACAAGGTCTCCTAAGATATGAATCATAAGTTCCTCTACTTTCGTGTTATCTCCCAACATAATGCACTTAATGATTTATATGGACCTAGCTATTTAGTTGAAAAATAGCCAAATCTATGAGTAATACCTTCGATCATGTCGTGCCAACTTATAGTTTCTTGTTTCAACTCAACGTGCACATACCAAGAACACGCGCATCCACGCAAAGTAGATTAGAACTTTTTTACCTAAAGATATGACAATACAACTTATTTTTGTGCACCCATTGTCTCTCCTAATTATGGATGTGAACCAAAACAAAAAACTTCCCATGATACTCGTGTGCAAGAGATGGAACATTGCTACAAGTAAAACATGTTAAAATGGCTACCCTTACCCCATGCCAACCTAAGGATTGTATATGTATATCATCCACCAATGCGTTGTTATCTTTGTAAAATGTTTAGACCATCATATTCCGTCGGTCTCCCTCATTTTTCCATTGGTCCTTCATCATGTGTAAAAAGATTCATGTTTCTCTTCTCTAGTATACCTCGGTAACTAATTTTTACCCAAGCGCCTAATCATGTGTGTTCTAATCATCCTTGTGATTCGCGCTTTGACCTCACGACCTACCATTTCATATGTTCCATGGGCCCAATTGTAACAAGAAAAACTAGTAGTTTCATTGATATATTGTGTGTCTTCCCAATTAAGCATGCCTTTTTTAGGTTTCTACATTCTTAGGGTCATACATCGTATGTGCATAAATTCAATTTAGTTCCTCTTCATTTATAGGCTCAATATAATGTGCAACCTTCACATCATCAAAGGTTATAAAAATTCACTCCTCCTTGTTATCAAAACTGATATATCTCTTGTTAAAGTGCAGGTCCACATTATTGGGATAACACCAAGGATGTTCAAGCAGCGTGGAGGAAATTATCTTCCTCAACAAGTTCTAATACTTCAAAATCACCTATAAATTTTACTCCTTGAATGGTGATTGAAGCATCCTTGAGTACTACAATCGGCATGAAACTTCTTTTGTTTTCCATATACAATACATTAGAAGATGGCTGCAATAGTGGCATTCCCATTTGGTTCCAAGCATCCAATTTTAGAACATTGACCTCTGCATTGGTGTCAATCATAATGTTACTCACTAGCCAATCGTCTATCACCGCATCCAGTGTAGTAATCTTCTTTTCATATTTGTGATCCCTGTAGTGGTGAATTTACATGAAGGATCTAGCATTCTCGCTCAATTCCATAATGTGGTACCTTCTCCAGTTATTCTCCTAATAAAGGGATGTTGTTCTCCTTTCACAACATCATGCATACTTCCTTCAAATCATCCACATCCCTCTATGGAAACTCAATATTCTTTGCACATTCCCTTTCATGCACCCATTCCTTCAAGCATAGGATCTCACCCGTAAATGCATGAT
Organism: Taxus wallichiana var. yunnanensis; assembly: GCA_018340775.1. Taxonomy (NCBI): domain Eukaryota; kingdom Viridiplantae; phylum Streptophyta; class Pinopsida; order Cupressales; family Taxaceae; genus Taxus; species Taxus wallichiana. The sequence goes on from CM031239.1 coordinate 315,368,716, forward strand.
GAATCCTATGGTCTCTGGTAGACCTCTTTCGATGAGACACATCTATATACTTAACATGTATAACCTCCTCTTTCTTGATAAGGGATTTTTCTTTAAGAGGCTCATGTGCGTGCATCGTTTGCTTCGCATGCGTAGTGACTAACACAAGTTGGATTTTCAGATTAGCCAACTTTTCAGTTCCCATTCCTAATTCTTTGTGCACTCCACCTTAATCATAACTCGTGATGTTTTCCTTTTGTTGTTCTTATAGACATGGGTATAGAGGTCCGACAATCCTCAACCTTGTGCACCTTTCCATAGTACAAGTAGACTTGATTCTAAGGACACTTACACTTGATAATGATTTGGTGATCCATAAGTATAACATGTCCCACGTGTGAACCTTCCTCTACCACCATGTCCTGTGATCCTATATCCACCTCAAAATCTCCCATTTTCATGATTGCACCTTTCATTTTCCTACCCTTATTATGCCTAAGAATTACTTGCCATAGTAGTTTCTTGCAATCTAGTCTCACATGCCTCATGGATATGGTCAATCAAATGGAATCCAAAGATATAAAGGGTGTGTGCATCACAAATTTTGTAGTACATTGAGATGTTATTTTGTGTTTCACATTGTAAGAGTTGACAATTTGAGACATCATGATTCTTCTGGAAAATCTCATAATATGTTAATAATATGCACCCATTATTGCGTGGAAAACTATCGTTTGTATGTCCTTCCACTTTGCAATGATACACCATAACCCATTGTGCATCTCATGTTCTAAATTAGTAGACAAATTTTTTTAATTGTGTAGCCATAGCTGATATTTGTTCATCAAAAAAGGGACCACTCATGTATCTCGCACTCCCAACTACCTCAACATGAAGAGCTTCTTCTAGGGCCTCGCACATACGAGTAAAATTTTTATGTGATAAATCCATTTGAAAATGAGTCAACAAGCCTCCAAAAAACCGCTATGTATGTTGGATCGATGACTATCATTACATAACTTGGACAAAAAAGTATTAAACCGAGCGTCATACTCCTCGGAATTTCAGACAGGCCTTGCTTTATGTCCTTTAGCATGCTAATACTCTATTTCTCAAACTTAGGGATGTGAAATTCAACTAAAAAGGAAGTGTGCAACACATCATAATCCACCTCACTCTGATGTGGATCATATTTCCTATACGAGATGTGTTTGTGACTTTAATGTGTGGTAAAGAAACCTGACTTGCCTTTCTATTAGAAGTTATTATGCCCTTAGCTCTCTATAAAGATCACACTTATGCAAAGATGTTGGGAAATTTGCTCCAAAGATCTGCTGAAAGTTGTTAATGAGTTTAGGCCAATCAATTTGGTTAATGTAATCTATAGGATCTTCACAAAGATTTTAACCACTAGACTATGCAACCTATTCTAATGGAAATTATTTCCCAACAAAAAGTGGATTCATACAAGGTAGAATTATCCAGGATGGAGTTATTATGGTTCATGAAACAATCCATTTAATGGATAAAAGTAAAAAAGCTGGGATGGCTATCAAGTTAGACATGCATAAGGCTTTTCACAGAGTCTCCTGGAAATTCATGGATGAGGTATTATCCAAGTTTGGGTTTCAAAATAAATTCAGGAAAATTATCCAATCTTGCATATCCTCATCTAGATTCTCAGTGGTTGTCAATGGTGAACTAGTTGGCTTTTTTTTCCAGCAATAGAGGAATTCGCCAAGGGGACCCCATCTCCCCTTTGTTGTTCATTATAATGGCTGACAGTTTAAGCTGATCTATTTCAAAAGCTATCCATATTGGTATGATAAAGGGTTTTCAACCTACTTCTGGTAATTAGGTTTCCTCTCACCAGCAATTTGCGATGACACTCTACTGCTTCTGATGGCCTTAATAATTGAGGCTAAGGCTATCAAAACTATTCTAAGATTTTATGAGGAAGCCTTGGGATAGAAAGTAAACTTTGACAAAAGCTCAGTCTATTTTTTCAATACTCCTATTGAAAGGAAAAGAAAGATTGCTCTCATTCTTGGCTGTACAATTAACTCCCTTCCAGCTACTTATTTAGGGCTCCCTATGAGTACTAGTAAGGTTTCTAATGAGGTTTGGAATGATCTTCTTAAGAGATTTCAGAAAAAACTTGTTGGTTGGAAAGGTGCTTTACTTTCAAGTGCTAGAAAATGTTTATTGATAAAAATCACTCTTCAAAACTTACCTATTTATATCATGTCGATGTTTAGCATTCCAATAGCAGTGATGAATAGCATTAAAAAAATTCAAAAGCACTTTTTATGGCATGGCACTGAAGACAGAGTTTAGGTACCATTTAGTAGCTTGGGAGCAGTCTGTAAACAAAAGAGGATTGGGGGTTTAGGCATCAAACATATCCGACATATGAATGCTGCTCTTATTGCAAAGTTGGGTTGGAGACTTTTAAAAGAGTAGAAGCCATGGACCGAGTTGATAAAAATCAAATACCTCTCAAATCAAAGCATGAATACCTTTATCTTTGATCAATTACTTCCGAATGGTTCAATTTTCTGGAATAATCTTCTCCACATCAGGCATATTCTCTCTCAGGGATGCAGCTAGAAGCTCGGGGACGGGCAAGAAATTGATTTCTAGAATGAAAAATGGTCGGACATTAACTGGGTTTCCTCTTATGGTCACATTAAAGACAACCTAATTAGAAATTATGGGAAGAAAGTCCAGGACTATATTGAGGTGGTTGACAACAAAAGGAAGTGGAAACATATAAAAGTAGATGAGGATAATATGCAGTCCACTGTTTCATCCATGCAGAGTCATCTCTCCCTAATACATTCCTCAAAATCATAAGGATGAACTCATTTGGAAAGATTCCTTTGATGGAGAGTACTCGGTTAAATCGGGCTACAACTCTTTCTTTGCCTCTATTGAAAGTGAAACTGAGTGGCATAAGCTGTGGATGCCCGAGCTAACCCCTAGAGTAAAATTTTTTTTGTGGCTTATCATTAAAGGCAAGATCCTAACTAATGAAAATCTCATTAGGAAAGGATTCATCATGCCTAACAAATGTTGCATGTGTCAGGAGGAAGAAGAAGACATCAAACACCTCTTTCTTCATTATAAGTATACTTCCAAAATTTGGCATCTTATTTTTGAAAAATTCAATCAAGAATGGATCTTTCCCCATACTTATCTTTAGGCCTGGGAACAATGGAACTCTCCTTACAAACACTGTGTGGTGAGGAGATTATGGCAATTGGTTCTCCCTCACACCATGTGGTGAGTCTGGAAAGCTCGAAATGATGTCATTTTCAGGAATGCCAGAAAGATATGCAAAAAAATTATCATTGCTGTGAAAGACAACATTGAAAGATTTAAACCCCCAAAAATAGACTTTACCCTGTGGAAGAAGAGCACATTCTGGCTGCTTGGAACATTGGCACTGTTTTGAACAAGAATAATAGTAGTATCGATAGATCCACTGTCTGATGGATTCAGCCTCCCAGTGCATGGCACAAGTTGAATTTTGATGGGGCCTCAAAATGCAATCCTGGGGATTCAAGAGGAGGGGGAGTCATTAGAGATCACAGAGGTTGTTTTGTTGCTGCTTTTTCTGGAAAAATGGGTAGGCAAACCAATCACTACTCTGAAGCTCTAGCAGTGCTTTGGGGAATAAGGTTAGCTAGAGATTGTAATATTTCCAATATTATAATTGAGGGTGATTCGCTGAACATTATCAATCTGTTAAACCAAAAACAACCTCCTAGTTGGTCAATCAGGGACTTTATAGCTGAAGCTATTGATATTTGCAAGAGTTTTGATAATTTTGAAATCAAACATACCTACCAGAAGGCAATAGTGTGGTAGATGGTCTGGAAAATATTGGGGTAAATAATACATTGCAAACTTGGCTAAGGGGTGACACTCTTCCTACTAAAGTAAATGATGACATCATCAAATATTTGCATGACTTGGAGCGTAATCACTAATAGATGTAGGGCAGATGCTAAGGAGTGGTTTATTAATTGCAAAGTGATGACATCATCAAAGATTTGCATGACTTGGAGCGTAATCATTAATAGATGTAGGGAAGATGCTAAGGAGTGGTTAATTAATTACAAAGTGAGGATTAATGATTACAATTCTCGCACGTTTGGGAGGTCTTCAAAAGTAGAGCAGAGGATGAATCGTATAGATTTCAAATTTTTACCGTTGTGAGAAGTGGAAACATCATAGGAAAAATGGGGGGACTGCCTTGCAAGACTGAGCCCACCCATAATCCAGCATGGAAAAACGATACAGTTCTCTAGAACTATTTGCAAAAAGGGGGTCTTACGAATTTTATTGAAAAAATCCAAGGTTTTGATCAGGATCTTTCAATTAAATTCATGCATGGATGGAGGAATCGCATAGTTGAGTACAGTAATATCAAGGTTGAGATTTTTGAGGAGTTAATTGCCCAGGTCACCGGGCTCAGTCTAGACAGAACCAAATTCTTCAACAAGTGCGTGGACAGAGAGGTGGAGGCTAAGAAGTTTCTCGATGAGGGGGAGAAACTGGAGTTCATGACGAATGGCATCAAAATTGCATCTGTTACAAATCCCTTTGCTGAGATTGCAAGGATGGTGGTAAGGTACGTTACTCTGGAGGGGAGATTTGTCACTATCCCCCATAAGCACTTAATTTTCCTTAATCACTTTTGTAGAAACCTTACCATAAAATTTCCTCATTATTTGTTGAATTCATTGGAGAAATCTATACTGGAGGTGAAAAACCACACTAGGGCTATTCCCCTTCATCAAGGGTTGATCCTTCTCATTCACCGCCACTACTCAGCCTGCCCCCACCCCCATCCTACTCCCCCTACCTCCATTCCTCCCCTTCCCGATAGGAAACTTGACATTGCTACCACTAGCAGGAAAAGGAAAGAGATGAAAGCTAAGGTCCCTCTGCCATCTTCTCAGAGGGTTTTAAGAAGTCATAAAGATCTGGAGCTTGCAGCAAATTTACTTCACATTAGTAATCTGGTGGAGGAATCTAAAGATGTGGACCTGTTGGTCAGGGTTGAAAAGATGGAAAAGGAGATTCAGGACCTAAAGAGTGCTATTAGGGATATGGATAAAACAAAGGGCAAACGGAAGCTGCAAAATGCTGAAGAAGATGATATCACTGCTGAAATTTTCAAGAAGCTTCTCTCTCTGGATGCCAGGCTTGGCAATGCAAAAGGGCGTAATGATTGTATCCTCTCAGCTCTTAAAAGTATCTATAATTTTATAGAGCAACATGTGCGTAGTATTTGTAGTCTCGTGAGCATTACCGAGGATATTTGGGGTTCCAAGGAGAACAGAGATCTTGCAATTTCCCAGGTGGATTTGAAAGATCCATCCTAGGCCACAACCATTGCGTTCTTTGTCTCACTCCAAATGATTAAGGCCAAGATTGATTGAGTTGTCAAGTGATGCGGTGCTCTATTATTGTTTACTGGCGGTGAAGTTGTTGTTGTTTGGCAATTTTGGTGTTGTTTTTGGCTGGGATGACCAGTGGTGGTTCCCTCTTGTTCGTGTTTTGTCTCTTTTGCTCTTATTCAGATCACTGTTTGTCTTGATCCTATTTTGTTTCCTATATTGTATTATCTAGCTGTTGAGCCTCCTAGTTTATGATGTTTGGCATATCTAGGATTGGTTTTCTTCTTTTGATATCTGGATTTTGAGCCTTTTTGTACACAGGGTATAGTCCCTTCAAAAATATTTACCCATAATAAAAAAATATCACACTTATGCACATGCTCTATTGAATCTTCTACACTCCTATACTACGGAAGTGAAGAGACATCTCAAAGAATATTTGTGGCATATGTTATTGTGGTTGTAGTTGTGGCTGGGGCCCTTGTGTCTCGAGAGAGTGGTCAGATCCTGAACCTAAACCTTTACTAGGATTTCCTCTACGTAAGGGACAACCTTAACCTCCTGAGCCTCTCATCGCGACCTGTGGTTTTGTAGATGAAATTCCTTGTGTCCTAGTTATTGTGATAAATTGGACACAAATTTTTGTGTTATAGCTAAACCTATATGATTTCTTCTAATGAGGTACATGTCAATGCTTCATCCCGACAACGTGCCTATTAAACTACCCCCAAAAATACTCATTCCAAACACTAGCACCTACTGCACTTCCATGTGCATGTCCTGATATGTTTCACCTCCTAAGAGAAAACTAAAAAATGTCTACCTATATCTCCTTCCCAACATGGAGATTCTACACAAAATTATCCATTACAAAACATATTTTATTACAAAACAACTCTCTCACCGATTACATCATATATTACTCATTGTCAATATTGGTTCATGATTACATATAAAACTTGTTTGTAGTCTCAGGCTACATGCATCAATAGATCTAAAATGAGACTAGATCTCAAAAACATACTACTACTCAAAACAAGAATGTATACCCTATATTGATTTAACAAATATATTTTTTTGTAAAACCCTAATTGAAGAGTCACAACGAAATGATAAATAATGAAGTATATATTTGACCTATACAATAAGCTAGAAAAATATGAACCCCTAGGTGCAAAAGAAGGGATAAAGTAATTACATGATTTCAAACTTGATCCTGACTGTGTGCGAATCGAAAAATGGAAAATATGAGGAGGAAACTGTCGTTAATGTTCCCAGAGAATTGTGACTGATCGCATCTGCTGGTAATGGGATGCCTAAACTGGATTAGGGGTGCCTATGTGTTGGAGACATTTTGTAGGTGCCTATGACTACATAGAACCTTAGAAACTATATTTTGTAATGTTTCAATATATTCACCGAATTTTTTTGTTAGGTGGCCTCCTCGTGTTGGCCGATTCCTCTAGATAGACTCCTTAATCTATCGCTTATAGATTTATAAGCGGGTTCCCTAAAAAGAAGAGACCATCGGGGCAAGGAGAGTTCCTCCTCGGGGAGTAAAGGCCATTAATCTACTCCCCCGAGTTGTAATGATTATTATATCCCCTGTGCTCATTCCTTACGGAAGGACTGACACCCATTTAGCCTTTTTGTCTCTTTCCGGTTGATTTTTGGCCTCCCCATAAGGGGATTCGTATAGCCCCAACTATAGCCTACTCTCTTATATGTCACTAGTTGATTGCTAAATTCACCGATAACTGAAAAATAGATAATATCATACAAAACCGTAAAAACCATCAAATTTTGAAAATAAAAATATGTAAATGGGCAAATCGGAATGGCCTTGTGATAATACCCAACCTGAGTGAACTTACGATCTGGGTGTTGCACTACATTTGGACATCATATAGTTACGCATGTGTGTGTGAATAATCATTCGTGCAGGTAGCTCTTGTGCAAGATGCACCAAATAATGAGCAATAGATAAATGTGGCAATGTAAGTAAATCCATGTATGGAAAATGAACTTCCCCCTATGAAGAGTATATGATTCCTTTTCTTGAATTTTGTAATTAACCGCTAAAATTATGACTACCAAGAAAACAAGATGCCCAAAAGATAAAAGAGGCCCAAAAGGGGCGAGTAAGATACAAAGAGGTCGGGGGCACCCAGAGGGGATGAGGCGCATGGGTGCCGACATCTTGATTGGGCAATGGTGTTTGAGAAAAGAAAGATAAAGTGGTAAAAAGTTAGACTGGGTAGTGAGGTATGCAACACCACAGAGAAATCAAACAAGAAAAAAAGGACAAAGATTGATGTTAATTACTACTTTTCTCGCTTAAGAATCATATGAATAATGGTATGTGTCGGGACCTAGAAATGTACCCAAGTGTGTGATTTAGTGTCTACAACACACACACACACACACACACACACACACACACACACACACACACACACACACACACACACACACACAGCAGGGACTTTCCCTTCACCGCTTTCATGCACCTTCCTAATAATAAGTGTTCCTACAATATTTAGTGTAAGATATTTATTTTCCATGTATTTGTTTACTTACTTAGAGATTTCCTATGCTCATGGAATATATTTTTAGGTGTATCAGTTATGTTGAGTTAGCTTATTAGTTGTGTTGAATTATCTTATTGGTTGTGGGGAGTCAAATCTACTTCTAATATTAGTTAGTGAGAGTTGTTCACCATCGATATGTGAGGAGGTTACACTTTCACCTCCTATATGTATATACTTGCATCAATCTATCATATGGAGAATATGGAACATTTGAGTTGACTTGGATCCATTCTTTCCATGTTATTTCTTGATCATATTGCATCTTATTGTTATTTATGTTGATGTATACAATTAATCATCCTTTTTTCATCGAGATCTAAAAATATATAATATTAATTTATTGCTTTGATAAAAGAGAAATCTTTGTAGTATTTCTATTGTGGCAACCATTTCTAAGTAGGAAAATGATTCGGAAATGTGTTTGGGCCATTTCTTGTTACATGGAATCTTCTAAAGGCATTTTTGGGGTTTTCTATTTCATTTCACTCTTAAATTAGACCTATGGCACCCTCTTTTCACTATCTAGATCTACATTTGGAGGAGCATTTTTACTATGTGAAGGGCATTTTTGCACTTGAAGCCACGCTTTTGTAGTCCTGTAGGTGTATTTTTACTATGTGAAATGTGATTTTCTATTTAGATCCATTCTTTTCTTGTGATTTCTTGATTTTTACATCTTATTTTTAGTTATTTCAATTTCTACAATTAATCGTGGATTTGTTTTTCAACAAAGATCCAAAAACTCTAATAGTAATAGAGTGAATTTTTATACAACTTAAGGTTGTGTCAATAATATATTTAAGCTATAAATACATAAAATATTTCATCATTTGATCCCACTTTTATCTTAATTTAGCTTACTTCATGTGTGTCCTTTACCCTTGCATACATGTGCATTTCTTGTTTATAGCTCTTTTGTGTGTGTGCCAAGATAGCATGATTTTATCTATTTTTGGATCTTACTTGAACACCACTCCATCTCAGCTTTGTTATTTTTATCCTTGTTTCGGAAAATTGGAAATTCCTAAACCCCATGTTCCCATGCACAAGCCTTTACACGTCAACCCTCCTGCGTGTTTCCCACCCCTTCGCGTACCCCTTGCGAGACTTTGTCTCTAAATTCCACTCATGGTTATTACTTAGAAATTTTCTCGCTAAAAATCATCGGTCATTGTGGTTTCGTTGACGATATGTATCCATTCGTTAAACTAGAATACATTTAGTTATTTATTATATTTGAAATTCATATTTTAATTCTTTAAATTTGTATTATCTCTAGAGAGACAAAAATTAAAACGTGTATTGTATTTAGAGAGACAAAAATGAAAATTTGTATTATCTATAGAGAAAAAAATATGATATTATCTCTAGAGATTAAAAAGATAATATCTCTCAAGAGAAAATATATATATTAATCTATATTGTCTCTTAAGAGACAATAATTAGAGACAATGTTAGAGACACCCGCTTTGAGACATTATTTGAGACAATATACAACTTTTTATTATCTCAATTCGAGATGTTTTGGTCAATTATTGTCTCAAATCACCTCTTGTAGTAATTAGTCCTTTTCGTCGCAAAATCGACGGTCATGCGCTTGTAAAAATAAGATCCAACGGTATATGTCTTCATTATAACCCTAAACTTTTTAAATGTTGTGGATTTCTTATGAAAAACCCTTTGAAATACACATGTATTTTATTTCCCACCGTAGTTTCATCTATCTGTTTGATTCTTGTCGAAGATGCCATGTAAGACCAAAACACTTGTAAATAAACTATCAAACTCTTGAGAACAAACAAGAAATAATATTAAAATGAAAATTTTGTCGAGATGCGTTGTTAAGTTTAAATGTTGTATGATCATGAATGACCAAGATTGAGTATCTCAAGGATGGTGAATATCATAAAATTGTTCCATTGCCATATATCACTGTTGTTTCATGAGGTAAACCATCACCAATAAAACATGTAAGTGTTTGCAATGGTAATGAGTGTACTGTCATTCATTGATGGGTGATCTCAAAGCATTCTGTTTTCTCCTTTAAAGGATTGTGTGGTATCATAAAACATGAAATAGAAAAGGGGACGTGTTGTATCCTAGAATAGGAAATAGAAAATAGTTCTATTGGATTTTCATCCATCAATGGAAATTCTCAAAGGGTCAACTTTTCTCATTATTGATTGCCAAAGAGAAATTTCTGCAGTATCCTGCAATGGGATAGAGAAAATAGTTTAATTTGTTTCATATTCAAAGTTTGGTGCTAATTTACCGTCTCTCACAAGGTTTTGCACAACATGGTATGGCCTTTTTATTATAAATTCATATAACATTTATACATAAATGCAATTCACTAAATTCAAAATAAAATAATTTTTTTGTGACAAATCTATGCCATTTGTTGGTTCATACAATATAAAAAAGTGGTAGATCTAATGTTTCAAATAACCCAAAATAGAATCCTCTCGATACATAATCTAAGATAAATTGGCCTTCATGAATTGATAAAAATAGATAATACCCCATAATATAATCCTTCGATGTAGAATCTTTGATGAATTGGTCATCATGAGTTGTAAGGTGATTGAAATACCAATATAAACATCAAACTATTGACAAAAGGTTCTTCCAAACCATTTTACAACCAATAGTCCCACCATCATGGCTACTTGGAATGTTGGAGTCACCTAGGAATACCTAATTTATCTTTCAAAGACAAACGTTGTCCTTGAGCATCACTTGCTAAAAATTAAATCTTTAGACATTTTTCACCTAATATAACTTTTGGTGATAAAATAACTTACTCTTGCAAAATCTCTCCCAAGCCCCCAAAAAGAACTTTTCAAAATTGCAATAGTGATTTTCATCACATGAGCGCATAAAAGTGTCATTTTGCCAAAACAGAGAATTAATGAGAAGACAACTAAGAAAGAGATTTCCTTTCCACTAAAAGTTAAAACATCCACTTGAACTTTAGGGAAAATTTTAGTGGTAATTTTTCATATACTCGTGAATATTGGGGATTTTGAAATTGGGAAGGGCAAATTTTCCGTTAATTAAGCGCCTCACAGTTCACCTAAAATTTCATCACCCAAGTCATTTATCCGAGTCAATTCACCTCATTTGTTTTATAGTTACAAATAATTTTATGCATGTATATCACCAACGTTTCTAATCAAAATGTGCAAGTATTCACCAAGGTATAATACATAGCACAGGGGTTAGGCGAATGACCAATAGATTCCATCCAATGCGCAGGTGATGGCCGTCTCAGCTGGCAAACCGACAAACTGAAATGGATTCTAATTTAATACAAATGGCCAACCTAGGTTGGGCGAATGTCCATTATCGGTCATCCAACGGGGGTGAGATGGCAGAGAAAATGGACATGGGTTGATGGTCATCCATTATCGTCATCCAACCCCGGATTTCAACTAGGGTTATAAGATAGACAATGGACCTAGGTTGGATGGAATAAAATGGACATTCGTCGAACCTAGGTTGAATGGCCATGCATTTTTCGTCATCTAACCTAGGTCAGATGGCCGTCCATTTTTCGTCATGCAACCCAGGTTAGATGACACACAATGGATGACCGTCCAACCAGGGAAGGACGACATATGTCAACAGTCATTCTCTATGTGATTTAGGTTCTCCTTTTGTGAAAGGATATTCTATTCCTAGCATAGTTATGGAAATTTGTTATTCTGACACGCATGTACTTTGAATTATATATATATATATATATATATATATATATATATATATTCTATGGAGATGATTTTATTTTTCTACTTTGTTTTCAAATGTATCAAATCTCTTTTTCTTTGATTATCGATGAAATGTTGTCATCTAACTCAGGTTAGATGAAAGATAATGGATGGCCATCTAACCCGGAGTTAGATAGACGCGTCCATTTTCTATTGTCTAACCTAAGTTGGATGACAGACAATGGACATCCGTCCAACCCACATTGTACAATCATCTTTATCTTTTTCAACTCCGGGTTAGATGGAAGACAATGGACAACCATCCAATACATGTTAGAAAATCGTCCAATTATACGAATTCAAGAAAATTGTGACCTTCCAAATCACCTTTTCCACAAAATAGTTTTTCAAAAATTCGCCATTGATTCAAAAGTCGATTTTGGAGATTCGCCACCCATTCTAAACTATTTTTTCGAGAGGGGGTTCTTAAAATGAACCACGATGAACTTTCACCATCTGCACTAGTTAAAAGGTCAAAAAGATATATCCTCAAGGGTTTTCATGTCATGTAATGTTGAACATGATAAGTATATGAGTATACTGAAACAATATAAATACTAATAATTATAGAAAGCTAAAATTACTTACCTTAAAACATTGGTACCGATGTTGAGTGTCTCCTAAGTCGAAAAATTGTTGAGGACACTAATACAAGATGTCTAATTGTGGAAACCATATAAATTGGTGGAAAAAACTAATTTTTTATCAATTGTTGAAGGCTGGAAATTATTTTAAGAAGTGGTAATTACATAGATAATATTTGAAACAGGGGTGGATTTATTTCTACTCCGTGAGAATGGTGTTCATGTTCAGGGCCTAAATACAAGGACAAGTGTTGAAACGAAGGGCACGTCGCTATCGTGAAAGAAGGGGCGTTGAATGGCTTATAACCTCGAGAAATTGTAGACTTGGAGATAATATTATAATGGCGGTAAGACCCTCACAATAATTTATGGTTAAAAAAATTTCTTACAAAGTTATACAAGAATCAAGTGGTTTCATAGGGTTTTGTACCATTTTCCTAATGTCTTTTCCTCTATTTTGGTGCCTTGAGGCACTAATTGCACTCATGTGAGTGTTTCAACCGAGATTGTGATGATAAAGTGGAAAAAAATAGCAAATGATATTTGGTTTGGAGTATTCTAAGTTGTAGTGTGGACATATTGGTATTTAATTCTCGCCATTTTATCTCAAGAGTTCCATTCCCATCTTTGCCTTATTTGATAACTTAAACACGACTTGATTGAAACCATTCAAGTTGAAATTAAAATATGATAGTCCTTATTTTATGGAAGTCACTATGTTTCTGCCACTAGACATGCCCTAACACATGCCATCAACTCTTTATCAAGTCTTGATCATCATATCTTCTACAAATATTAATCACCATCTTGTTGTTCTATGTTTGGAATGAACATATGGCTTTCAACTTTCCATTTAATTAATTTTATGTTCTTTTTTTCTTTATCATGTTGAATCCACAATTATTTACTTTCCACATGTTCATTTCCAACTTTTCATTCATGTCCTCATCAAACATCTAAAAAGTAATGTTGTCAATAAAAAGATTGAATTTTCAACCTCGCTCAAAAATTATTATCTATTTATCGCTCATATCATTAGCCAATGTCTAGGTTTTATTATTAATGAATTTTTGTACATCACTTGTTCCCTGCATTTACTAAAGCTCACAACTAAAATTGGGACTATAGAGTGCTACAAGAGGAAAACATCATCATTGGGTTTCTTTGGTGCTCATAAATGTGCCCTCGATGTGATCGTGATGGATCAGAAATTCCAAGGAAACAATGGGAACCATCTCCAGGTTGTGGGACCTTGCGTACAGAGACAAAATTTGAGAGAAGGCCGGTTCCTCTACCTACTTCTAACGCTACTGCTACTCCTATTGCAAAAATAAAATCCTAAAATAAGTGATTACAAGGACTAGGGATTGAAGGATGTGCGAGAAGGGGAAATTCTTAGCTAAGGAAGGCGATAGTACCAGTGGAAAGGGTCGATCTGTCCACATGGGAGAAGGAACAAAGAAGGTGTGGGATAAGAGGGTGGATGGTGCATGCCATAGATCAAAATGTAGGCTTGACCTTCCAGCGCGCGCAACACATGAATGTGGGGACTGCAAGAAGAGGAGATGCACAACATGCTAGAAAACGTAAACAGAGAGGCAAGATGCAATGAAAATGAGAAAGGGAAGACAAGAGTTCCACAAAACACGATTTTATTGCTTAAGGGATGCACAGTCAGTTACATTCATGAAAGGAGGTGAGAATACATTGCAGAGACCACGCCAAGGTCAAGTCTGAAACCCATGAGAATTTGGCCACCATTTTGGCATGGTGTCATTACAACAAAGAGGGATCCTTTTTACAAAGCAGAACTCTACTATTTATAGAAGAAGAAGGAGAGAATAGGAGGAGAAAGAGAGGGAAAATTGGATTCAAATCTTCAACCACCGAAGCAAGTGATAAATGCCTACAAAACTACTCGCTAAGTTGTTAGATGTGCTTCCTCATATCTGTTTGGTGTGTAGAAGAAGGAATAAGGAAATATCTAATGAAATATTGTGGTTGAGGTCGATATGAGGTGTGCATTGATGATTTGAGAGACATTTCCCTATTTTCCACCTACCAAATCCCACCTAAATATGATTTTGAAAATTCCAACGTGTAGCCCACATCAACAACTATCGATTAAGACTAGGCATGTGCTTATCGGACATACGTAGAAAAATATATGGCTTTCAAAATATTGTCAAATTCATCGCACACGTAAGACACGAGGTGTGTATGGATTGGCTAAAAGTTCACCAATTGTTTTGTCATTTTTGGTGCACTCTGGTTTGTTACGTGTAGTACACTCAAGATGATAGAATAACATGGCACGATGAATGAAACAAGGTTTGAAAGGAAGAGGTGTGAGAATGTAGAAGAAAGGCACGTGAAGGTAATGCACGTAGAAGAAAATGATGGATAATTATATGAGACAAGTATGAAACGGGCGCGGGCAATTGTTGGAAGTATCACGTGGGGAAAAAGAGAAAGGGCATGATCATTCAATAGATGAAATCACAAAAAAATGATGTGTGAGAAAATAAGTAATTGCAAGGCATATGAGCGTGAAGTTATGCTTTGAGGTATTAGCTGATTTCAAATGGAAAGTCAGCATGCACACACGAAAAGAGTGTTCGGCGAATGGGAAAGAAAGTGGGTGCGTAGGAGAAAGGCGTAATAGAAATGGAAGGAGAAAATGAAAGGAGAAAGAAGGGAGGAGGGGAACATAAGCAAGAAGGAAGAAAGGCATATGGGGAACGCAGAAGAAATGCAGCCAAGAAAAATTGTACCAAGGAAGCAAGCTTGAGTGCACTTGCAACGATGAAACATCAAGGTCAAGATATAATATAAGTTGTCCAAATAACTTACGGAGTTAATTGGGACAACATTTTGAAACTTTTGGGGCCATCTTCCTACTAGATGAAGATACCGTGTAGCCTTATAATCATCCATTGGGCATGGAGTTTGGTGTTAAACAATTTGATATGCAACTTGAAGAACACCCTCGAGTCATTGAAGCACCATTTGAACTCGAACTAAAATGCTGCTCTCATATGAAGATGTTTTGATTTGGATTCGAGAGTTTAAAGTTGTGCATGACTATTGTAAATGCCTCTTTCTGAAAACTAAACTATTATCCTAGGAAGTAATAAAGGGTGTGTAAGAAGCGCACAAAGAAAAGGAAACAACGCCAAAGGGATCACGCAAATCAAAAAGACTATGTACAAACTAAAAATCATACATTTCCTAAAGGGGAACATGCGAGTGTGTGCAAGCACTTGTTATTACTAAAATCAAACCTAAAATAGCCTAAAATAACCTAAGGCAAAGGGATCTCAAGTAAAACCTGCAACAAGTAGTGAGAAATAGCTACCTTTTTCTCACAAATTGCGACCATGTAATTGATTTGGCGTTGAACATGTTTAGAAACAAGAGTGAAAAACCTTATTGTTGATGGTATTTCACTCTCCTCAAAGTATAAACAACAAATAGAATGAACACTTCCTCTAGTTACGCATCTAGATCAAGGAGGTGTGTTCACGACCTTTGATGTGCTGAAGCTCAACCTCATGCTCTGAAATGAGCATAGCTGATGGCAACTCTATCTTTAGCTCTATGTTAGCCAAATATCTGATTGTGAACTATCGATCATTGTGTTTTACCCATTTCTTTGAAGCTCAACCCCATAGATGGGATTATCTTGCATACTTTCCTCTTGAAGTTGGTTGTGTATAGTCCGAGTTGCACACATTTATTCCTCTACAAGAAAATCGGTCTCCTTGAGAATAGCACCCTCTCGAAACCAACTGATCTTCTTATTAAACATGCGCCCGATGATCTTATCATCCCAATGAGTCACACCAACACCATTCTTAAACTATTCTACAATCATCAAACATGATGACGTTGGATGGGGTTGTCACATAAGTAAGGGGATGTTCATTTATGGTACAGTTAGATAGAGGTAACTCAAAAGAAGATAGGAGGATGGGCGTGGAAGGAACAAAAGGCATGCACATTGAAGGAATGGAGGTGCATGAAAAATGAAGGGATACGTGCACGGAAGGAGGAGGGGAATTCTTAATGGGAAAACATGCGTAAAGCTAGGAACATGGGCAACAGGATGAGATGAAGTAGGTTGGTGTAGAATAATGGGAAGGATGTAAGATGGTATTGCAGCAGGTTGACCCATTGACAAGGTTTCCCAACACTAGATTTTTGAGCCTCCATTAACTCCACTCACTCTGTAATCCAGGCAAAATCTCGGTGATGAAGTGCAGCTTCTATCGAGTGTTAAACCAGCTTGGTATAGGGCTTACCCACGGACCAGGGACCTTGAATCATACTTTAGCTACATTTACTGAGCACTTGACTCGAGTTACATCATGTCCATCTCCATCTTTTGAACTTGCCTCTTAAAATCAGCATCTTCCATGGAGTCACCACCACTGCTATCTCGCATAAACCTATTCTTCATAAACATTTTGGTTAGAAAAATAACCATATGGGTCAGTAGGAGGTGGGTTATATGCATATTTAGGATAATGGGGCTCATAAAACTAATTTGGAGGAGGATTTTGAAACTGTGATGATGGAGGGAAATAACTCTCTCTTGTTGGGAGTGAGAATTCTAGGAGGGGAAAGAAGTCATGGTTGCACGAATTCAAAAGAGGAAGGTGGAACGATGGAAAAGGAGAAATGAATGAAAGGAAGAGGGAAGACTAGTCTTTCAATGAGATAATGTTTGTGTTTGAATCGGTGGAGTCATAAGATGTGTTACAAGATGCCACTAAAGGATAAAATTCAACAAGAACACACCAAACTTGTTGAGATGAAGATGTATATCTATGCAAACTCATCCCACGGGCATGCCGAGAAAATGTTGGTGCTCATAAATGTGCCCTTGATGTGATCAAGATGGATTAGGAATTCCGAGGCAACAATGGGAATCGTCTCCAAGTTGTGAGACCCAGTGTGTGGAGATGGACCTCTGGAGAACGCCGGTTCCACTCTACTTCTAATACTACTACTACTCCTAATGCAAAAATAAAATCCTAAACTAAGTGATGCCAAGGACTAGGGATAAAGTGATGTGTGGAAAGGGGAAATTATAAGCTATGGAAGGTGATAGCGCTAAGCAAAGGGTCGATATATCTCCACATGGGTGAAGGAAATAGAGAGGGTGCAGGAGAAGAGGAAGGATGGTGCGCACCACATATCAACACACATGCTCAGCCTTCCAACACACACAACACATGAAAATGGGGACTACAAGCAGAGGATGTTACAAATATATTGTGACATTATTAATAAATTGTAATATTATTAATAATGAGTTAATAAAACTCATATTAATAATATAGTTAATAGTTGTGTTTGAGTGAAGTTGTTGAATAAACAACTCAAATAGCTATTTTAGTCTGTGAGATAATAAAGGGATGTGAGAGATATCCTAGGGATAGGTTTGAGAGATTCATGGAGCGAGATATGAGGGATTGAAGATGAGTGTTGACTCCACCATTGTAGGAGATCAAACACTATATATGTAACCTCTATCAATATCAATGATATCCCGAATGAATTCGGTTTCTATATTATTATTATTTGGTGTTTTATTATTGTGTAATGTTTAACAGTGGTATCAGAGCGACATCAAATCTTGTGAAGAAAGAATATATTATCATCATGGAAGATTTATGATTTATTAAGGGGAGGATGCATAGATAGTCTCGCCCTTGTTCATGGGATATTATTAAAACATCTCTCATTTGAGATCTAGACATGGTGCATTCATTTCGACGATTTACAAGATCATATCATTGCATAGGATTAGAATTCTGACATTATTGGATAGCTCATCGTTTCAAATATTCAACTCACGCGGCTGCAAATTCATCCTTGCAAGAGGTTATTGGTTTTTCAAATCCACCACATCTATTGTTGAGAATATTGATAGCTCAACATTGATCCTCCAGTTTTTTTGATCAAGTGGTGAGTTTCCTTGCAAGATGTCAATGTGATTGGTGATCTCGTGTTTAGACCCTCCATATACCTATCAAATGTATTCATTGACCATCAAATCTACGTTCTATAACTATTCAATTTCATGAGGATGCTCAACTAAGTGACATGTCTAATCTATCTTTGCAATTTTGAGCCTCTATTGATGCGCTTGGGTCCATACCGTTGTAATGACATCGTGCAATTCTCTGGCCATTGCAAGTCTGCGATCTGCTTATTTTCTTTTTGTTTTGCATTAATGAAAGTACAAGACTCCAAGGCAAGGAAGCTGTGGAAGACGTCTGGCTTTGGATCAACGCATCCACCACAAACTACGGGCTCCATTATGCATTCTGTTTGATTGAAAGTGTGTTACGAATTCAACCCTTGCATTAAAAGCAACGTCATTGCATTCTCCTACACATGATCGATCTGTGCATTGATCTACAGTAATAAATATTTCTATGTTCTAGTGAAGACCACTTCTTCTCTCCACCCTTCTAGATTTTGACCAGTGTGTATACTCACCTTCATTGCATGAATACACATGGACTATGCATTTTGGAGCGATTCCCTTTCTGTCACATCAAAATATTATAACTAGACTAATTGGTATGGTTAGTTATATAATGAGTTGTTATAGTGTTTATTAGTCATTTGTTTTAGATTGGCTTCAGATTGTTAATGTTATTAGTTTATTTTAATTTTTGTTAAGTCTATGAAATATAGTTAGTCAAGATAATTTGGTGTTGGGATTTAGTCCATATTGTTTTTTGGAGTTAGGTCAATTTGTTAATAAATTGTCCTTTTAGATATATTTCATCCCTTTTTTCTCATTAATAATTTTATGGGATTTCTTATGTGTCCATAAGTTAAATGAATGTCATTGGTCCAATGTAGAGTTCATTTTATATGTTGTTATCAAAAACCTTGTTTTGTTATTGTCAAATTTTGTAGTCAACGTTAAAGTTACAAGTTGACAAAATATTGTCAAGAGTCATTGTGAGTCTTGTTATAGTCAAAAGTTTAAAAATAAAATAAAAATTTCCTCACAGACGCATTTTCGGTGTTACTTGATGTCCAATTTTTGGGAGAATAAGATGAATAATATTGCAGTTCTAATGATATTTTTGATGAATTTTCAAAGAAGAAAAATATGTATGGCTTTAGGGGCTCCAACCCTCGACCCCACTCAGTATTGCGACAAAGAGCGCACCTAGGGCCCCGCCCGAGACCTGCGCAAGGGGCACTTGCCACCCCTGATCCCGCTAGGCTCAGCCCCTAAACCCCGCTTTGGAATTTTAGAACCAAAGAGAAGATTTGTGGGGAAGATGCATCGACAAAAGGTGGTGCAAATTTGAGCTCCATGGTCCAATTTGTCGAGTAAGAAGCAACACTACATTGGAGGATGGAGGCACAAGAGGCTGGAGGTCAATCAACGACCTCTTTTCAGTCACCAACGATGGGGCCGCATGAAGCTGTGGTGGAAATGTGTGTGTGTATGTGTGTTTTCATTTTTTTCAGATTTGTAGTATGATTTGAGTTCTGTTTAAATAAGTTAAATTTTCACATTGAGGGGGAACTAAAACATGGTCTCAATGTTCCATTTGACCTCTATTCAGTTTGTATTCAAGTAAGTAGTGGTTCCTACATGATTCCCTTGAAGGAAAGACATAGTGGACAGACGAAAGAACAAGGAAAAGCAACATCATGATATTGAAGTTGTTGGTTGTCCTGTAAAACCATCCTTTTTTTTAGGCTGTTGGTTGTCCTGTAAAACCATCCCTTGTTTCAGGTTGTTGGTTGTCCTGTAAAACCATCCTTGTTGAGGTTATTGGTTGTCCTGTAAAACCATCATTTGTTGAGGTTTTTGGTTGTCCTTAGAAAACCATCCTTGCAGGTTGTTGGTTGTCCTACAAAACCATCCAGATCATGAGCACGCATAGGTGACAAAGCTGCAGAAGGAAGTGTGATTATTTTTTCTACCTTGTCAACATTAGGGGAGTGTATATTGGGAATTAATAATGTTAACAATAGGGGAGTGAATGTTACAAATATATTGTGACATTATTAATAAATTGTAATATTATTAATAATGAGTTAATACAACTCATATTAATAATATAGTTAATAGTTGTGTGTGAGTGAAGTTGTTGAATAAACAACTCACGTAGCTATTTTGGTGTGTGAGATAATAAAGGGATGTGAGAGATATCCTAGGGATAAGTTTGAGAGATTCATGGAGAGAGATATGAGGGATTGAAGATGAGTGTTGACTCCACCATTGTAGGAGATCAAACACTATATATGTAACCTCTATCAATATCAATGATATCCTGAATGAATTCAGTTTCTATATTATTATTATTCGGTGTTTTATTATTGTGCGAGTTGTTTAACATAGGAGACAAGAACATGCCAAAAATGCAAACGTAGAGGTGAGATGCAATGAAAATGAGAAAGGGAAGACAAGAGTTCCACAAAACATGATTTTATTGTTTAAGTGACGCAAGATCAGTTACATTCATGATTTGAAGGCAAGAATACATTGCAAAGACCACATCAAGGTCTAAAACCCGTAGGAAGTTAGCCACCATTTTTGGCATGGTGTCGTTACAAAAAGAGGGATCCTTTTTACAAAGCAAAACTATGTTATTTATAGAAGAAGGAGAGAAGAGAAGGAGAAAGAGAGGGAAACTCGAACTCAAATCTTCAACCACTAGAAACAAGTGATAAATGCCTAAAACGCTACCTGCAAGATCGCGATGCACTTCCCCATGTCTATTTGGCGTGTAAAAGAAGGAAGAAGGCAAGATCTAATGAAATATGGTGGTTGAGGTCGATTGGATGTGTGCATTGATGATCGGAGAGAGGTTTCCCATTTTTCCATCCACAAATCCCGCCTGAATTTTATTTTAAAAATCCAATGTGTAGCCCACGCCAACACTATTGATTGAGACTAGGCGCGTGTTGATCGAGCTCAGAGAAAACGATATGGTTGTCGAATATTGTTAGAGTCATCTTCGTACATAAGACATGTAATGCACACGAATGGCTGAAAGTTTAACCATCTGCTTTTTTCATTTCTTCCACGTGTCATACACCGGTTAGTTTACAAATATTTGGCGCCCGCCTAACGCGCTCTGGTTGGTCAGGTAGTACACTCAAGTGTGAGAATGACGTGGCCAATTTTAATTATTATTTTTCTTAATTTTAATTTTAAATATTTATTTATGTTTAATTTTTATGAATTTGTATATTTTATTATTTATTATTTTTAATTTTTTAGTTCCTTATTTTTAATATTTGTTTTTTAATTTTTATAACTTTTAATAATTTTTTTAATTAATTTGTGTAATTTTTAATTGTTTAATTCTTCGATTAATTTTTAAAATTATTTTTCAATAACTTTTTAACTATTAATTTTTCTTAATTTTAATTTTTGATTGAATTTTTGAATTACTTTTTCATTTTAAATTATTTTTAATAACTTTTAATTAATTTGTTTTAATAATTCTATTTTAATTTTAATTTTGCGTTAGTTTTTAATTTTAATTTTTGCTTGAATTACTTTTAATTTTAATTTTAATTTTTAATTTTTATTTGAATTACTTTATAATTTTAATTTTTCTTTATTTTAAATTTTAATAACTTTATGATTTAAACTACTTTTATAATTTTAATTTTGATTTTGAAGTACTTTCTAATTTTTAATTATTTTTATTATTATGGATAAACTCTTTTGACCAGAGCTATGAACCGGGATACAAACACCAAGAAACACCAACAAGATGACCCCAACACGACAAAAAAACCAAATAAACAAGAATGAAACAAAACCCAAATAACAATTCACCTCACCGTGAGGGGTAATAATCCAACAGATTTGCAAAATGCCCCTTTTTACCTTTTTTCTTTCTGACCTCTTGCCATTGACCTGGATCAGAGGCTGCCACCAACATAAGATTATTTGAGCCCAACGAGGGCTCGAAACTACCAAGCTCCCTCTTGTTATGAATCGATCTATCGAAATGCTCAATACATGGTCCCTCTTTACACCCCCAACTATAATTGAGTAACCCCAAGGCTTGTCCATGTCGAATGCGGAAATATTTTATCTCAAGCAGATTGACAAGACACTCCGGATCTTCCTTGTGGACAATGTCACTGCTTTGAGTCGGGGAGGGATTATGTTAGCTTCCTTCAGATGATGAGTTATTTTTCCTTTGGGATCTCTTCTTGTGGACTTGTGGGCAAGATGCCTGGAAATGACCTGGAGTCCTACGAATATGACATCAAAAATTTGTATTCTCATAATCCCCTGATTGGACATGTTTTAGGTTCCCCAGTCTTAGTAAAATCTTATCACGCAAGCCTTTTCTTAAATCAATATTTGTGCATAGTCTAACATATGTTCTAAGCTCAGCCTCATACACGACATGATCCACCTGTAACATCCGCAATTAGATGCACCATAACCAAATCAAAATCCATTAATCACTTAGGAAAATTATGGGAATATATATTTGTAAAAATATTGCAAGGGTGATAAACATAAACTACGTTTAATTAATTCCCATTTAATATTTTCTACACATCCATAGAGTAGTCAAAACCAATTTATTAATTAAATATTATTATTTATTTTCCAAAATCCATCTCAGGAATTTAATCCTCTTCTAAGGTTCCCATTAATTTTTATTTAAAATATTGGCTAGATTAATCTCGTTATTTTACTCATTTAAAATCCTCTTAAGTTTATAAAAGAATCATTTCCTAAGTTGGTTTAAATTTATTTCCCATAATAACTTAACATCCATGCCCATCATTTAATTATTTAACTATACATTTTACTTTTAATTAATTTAACCCTTATAGATCATTATCTAAAACTCCCATGCACAATATTTATTATTTAACCCATTTTCAAATGTCCTTTATTTATTTGTTGATCCATAATAAAAAGGGTCACAACTTATTCTAACCCACTTGGTGGCCCCATTCACTTAATACCCATACCTTTTATTTAAAATACCATTCCCACCAAAATGCCAACAACTTAAAAGATGTAGGGACAATTCTCCACCCTTAGATTAGATCAATATGGGCCCTTAGATTTTAGGTTTTCCCTAAAAGCCCTAAATATCCTTATGATGTATTTTTATTCTTTTCTTTGCCCTAATCTATTCATTTACTCATTTGGGTTTTGCAGGTTGAAGGAGGTGGAGGCCATGGAAACTTAGGGAATCCATGGAGGTTTTCTTGAGTTTAAGGTTTGTAAATGGGAGGTGAGGTGGATTGGAGGATAAGTGATGTGGCATCCTACATGGATCCACCTCACCCTCCTCTCCTCATTTTCTATTTATGTGAGTTATTTTAGAGTTTTTGGGGTTACTTGATTTAGTTGCACACTTGCATATTTGTTGGAATTTTTCTTGGGTTACTTGTTTTGGAGCTTGGGAACTTTTTTTTGGATTTGGATTGGACTTGGAAAAGCTTGGAGATTGTTGCTTAAGGATTGAAGGTGTTGCAATGGCAAGGTAGGGTCTATACCTTGCATTTTTTTTCTTGTTTGTGTGTTGTGTTAAAATGTGAATGGATATATGTGTTCTTGCATGGGATTGGGTAGATTTTGACCTTAAGAAGGTGTGGGGAGAAAGAAAATGGGACCATTGGGGAGGGAAAATGGAGTTGTGAGGTATTGTGGAGGGAGTGTGATTAGGGTGTTCCACCTATGGGGAGAGAAAAGGAAAATATTGCTACACTTTGTGTATTTTGAAATGGGGAGAGATAAGGATATTTTGAGTGTTTGTGATGTGCACTTGGAGGTTATTGGGTGGAACCCCTATTTCACTTGGGAGGTAAAAGGAGGTGGTTCCCATATTTCTCTTCTCCCTTGGCTTAGAATTTAAGCCTATGTGTTGGAAAATTGTATATTGTTATTATTATTTTTATTGTGCTTGTATGTTTGCAAGTTTTGTTGGCATGCATGTATGTATTGTGGAAACCTTTGTAAAGAGTTGTCATGGTTGCAAATATTCCCTATTTCTCCATTTTCTAGTCTTGGGGGCCAATGTGGCTTCACCTTCTCATTGGAATAAAGGTTGGGAGGTGAGTGTTGCTTATACTCCTTGTTATGATTTGGAGATGAAGAAAAGAGGGAGCTTAAAGTTGATACCTTGGATAGAGTATTTGTGTAGAAGAAAAAGAAAGAGAGTTTATTTTTGTAAATTTTTCCATGTTGGTTGAATGAACAAGTGGATGAAAATATATTTTGTACCTCCATCCATAGGACGTTATGTATTGGTAGTAACAAAGGTGTTGTTCAGGAAAATGAACAAAGTTTTTTCATATCAAAATTCAAGTAAAGAAAACTAAGGTGGATGCCCTTTTTGATACATGCTATCAATATAATTTTGTTTAGTAAAGATTTAGTGGACCAGGCTAAAGTTGAAACTTACAACCACCCAAGTTTGTATTCATTGGGTAGGGTAAAGAAAGGTGTAGACATCAAGGTTACCAAACAATTTAAAATCACTTCCAGCATTGATAAGAAATTTCTTGATGAAGTCATTGTAGATGTTTATCCCCTTAATGTGTTAGGTGTAGTGTTTGAAAACTTGTATTTGTATATTATATATCTTATCTTTATGAGGACAACCTACTAGTACTATTTGGTGAAGGATGGTAAGAGCTACATCATTTCAAAGTATTTTGTGGAGACTAAAATATCTCTTTGGTAAGTATCATCGGCCCGATAGCTCATTAATGTTAGTGGTAAATTTGCATTACATATTTTGAAACGTGGTGGCACCGAAATATTAGGGCCAATTTTTTTGTTTTTATTTTTAAAACAGATTACAACATTACAATCAAAGTACCAAGTTAAGGTTAGAAGGTAAACCAAAACGCACAAAAGCAACTCTAACCAAGAATGGCGCCGATGATGGCGAGCATATGGTCGAGGATCTTCTACGCTAGATCTTGAATGGGAACTCAACGTCAAGTATGTGCTACCCAATCTAGTATGGAGTGAGGGGCGACCATCCGACGGAGTGTTACGTAATACTAATCTTCTACCTAAATGCTTTGAATGGGAACTCAACGCCAAGTATGTGCTACCCAATCCAAGATGGAGTGAGGCGCCACCATATGACGGAGTGTTACGTAGAAAACTATGCTTGAAAAGAAATGTGGAAAGCTGGAAATACTCAACACCTAGAATGTGCTTGCTAACCTGAATGGGATAGTAGCTACCATAGGCGGAGGTCAAATTAAAACAATATCAATCCGCTGAAAGTAAGAAGGGCATTACAAGTATGATAAGCAAGAATCTAAGTCGCTGCACAAGACTATTTGCCATGCCTACACAATACGAATCAGATTAAGATGCAATTTTCTCCGAGTCATTTGTTATCACGATTCGTATTTTTCATATAACCAATAGCACACATGATTTCGGAATAGCTCGAGAATATAACCAAGATCACTGATTTCGAAATAGCTCGTAAAGTGTAAAACTTATTCAAATAACCTCGATACTGATTACAAAGCACTATTAGCAAGAGGGCGCTCGACTAACCCCAAAAATAGACTCAAAATGCAAAGGCTATATTAAATGCACGAATTTCAAGACACCATGAATGGTACGGCCCAACACAGGGGCGATTTAGCTTTTAAAAATCAGATTGTCTTCCAAAAATTCTACAGCCTTGCATACATGGGCGCCTAGCCAAGAAGGAAGGAAAGAAACAATACCCACCATGAATTTTTTTGTCTTTTTGGATTTATGAATAAAACATCGAATCTGCTGAAGCAAAAGTGCAGAACCCAGAAAACTCTAATATGTAAAATCTGAACCTAATTAGACAAATGCAGATTACACAGCACTAAATCCACTGAACTCACAATCTAGAGTAAAATCACCACTAGTTGTTGTCTTACAAACAAGAAGCGATGCCCGAGCTAGGAGGCCTTCATTCCTCGAAGCAAACCCAGAGCCAAACCGGCAGCATAACAATATTGCAGTCCCCAAAAGATGATGAATGATGCTCAAAGTCTTCCTTTTATAACTTCCTGTTGACTTCACCAAACCCTAAAAAACACTTCAACATCCAAACCCTAATCCTTTCTCCAAGATGGCGCCCTTTTCCTTTCAAGCTTAATATTGATATTTTAATTAAATTCAATACCTTGATAAATGTGCCCACCTTAAGCTTGCTTTGACTTTGGAAATTAATAAAATAATCTTAATGAAGGCGCCTCCCTCAAGAAACCCACTTTTCAAAACAACTTAAAGTCAATAGACTAGGCCAAGGGGTCAACGTTCGAATATAATATTAAAACGTGACCTTTAATTAAATATATCAACTTAACTCTTCAATCATGCTCAAGCCAATAATGACCAGTCAACAGACCAAACTGAAGTAGGAAGTCAACCAAGTTGAACCCAACTGGAAACTGCCAAAAATAGAATTTACTAAAAATAGTAAATTCCAAAAATACTCAGAATGCCGAAATGAACATACCACTGCGAAGCTTTCGGAAAACCCAGAAAGAATCCGCCTTTGAATCCACCAACTCCGAGCAAAGACATCCTCAAAAATAGGAAACCCTAATTTACCTTCCGACTAGCCTTCGGGTTTCCAGAAAAAAGCCAACAATGATCCTTTGGAAAGATCAGGTCTGAGAAGGGGACATTACAGGATATTATATATCTTATCTTTACGAGGACAGCCTACCAGCATTACTATTTGGTGAAGGATGGTAAGAGCTACATCATTTCAGTATTTTGTGGAGAGTAAAATATCTCTTTAGTAAGTATCACCGAAGCCCGATAGCTCATTAATGTTAGCGGTAAATTTGCATTACATATTTTGAGGGATATATGAGAAGATGAGATTATTTCATCTAAAACAAGTTGTAGCATGTTTTGCAATTGTAGTCATTATTTTACCCTCAATACTTCTTTCTAACCCCTAGTCGTCAACCTATCACCTAGCATATGTTGGGTGCTCACCCAAGGTGTGCATGGGTGCAGAGCCCTCCTTTATGTGGGATTTTCAAGAGAATTCCATCATTAATGGAGGATTATTTGCAAAAATAGAAGTACATGCATATACTTAAAAGGCGAAGATACAACTAATAGAGCTAGACATCAATGCATCACAAAAGGTAAATAAACATTGTATGAAGCATAAGGAACTGTGTTTGAGTCATGAAAAGTGAAATAACATGAGGGTTTACAACCATAAACAAGATGTACATAATAGATCCATGTATATTGATTTTAAAAAGTTTCTAGTAGCCACACTACACAAAAGGGTCATCTCAGACCATATACATCAAATGACAAAGATCCACCCTTGCAAACTAATCTGATCGAGATCCTAACTATGATTTCCCCATTATAACCCTTGTTACAGACCCCAATACCCATACATATGCTTAATGATATCCCTTACAACCCTCTAGCACCAAGAACTCTAAACCCTAACATCATGAGCTCCAAACCCTTAGCATTTCCTAACATTTTTGCAACACCTCGTTACCCTCCTTCTCTTAGCACTCTCGTACCTTCTAGTGCCTTCACACTACCTTCCTCCTTTTTTTGTTTCTATCCCAAGCACTTCTTTAAATAGGATCAACATCCACCGCCATGACTTCTCTCATGAGTAGATCATGTGCCAAGTGTCAATGTGGTCCTCCATTAGCGAATGCTTATCCTCTTTGCAAAACCTTCCACTAATTGTAATGATGCCTCTGGGAATATTCTTTGCATGGAATATCCTTTCTTGGCCTCCAAGGTTCCATGCTGGCACCTTATCTACTTATCACACCTAGTTGGGTCCTCACGTTTTTCCTCAAGTGACTCCATGATGCCAAATATGGATAAGTCCTTTAAACCCTTGTTCTTCCTCCCACGCACGCCCTAGTTTCACTTAAAACCTTCTTAAACCCTTTTCCTGCATGTTTTTCCCTAAGCGCCCTTCTATTTACTAGATCATGTGCATGCACCTCTTAGTACTTAGCCAATATTTAGGGTCCAACATCACCCCACACTACATGTGTTATCCATCCTCGGAAACATTCTACTCCTTCAAAGAATAAAGATTAGTAGAATTGAAATAATCTAAATAAAGAATGGAAGAATGAAGAATATGTTACTGCTGCATGAGGAGTGGGAAATCCTTTACGGATGCCTCAATCTTCTCCTAGGCATCCACTTCTCCCTGCACCTATTGAAGTAGGTCACCCACCAATGTGCTTACTTCATCAAAACTTAATTCATCACTCTTAGCTTTCAACATATCTACAATGCCTCCCACTACTTGCTAAGATTGCCTAGCACATCCATCCTGTGAGTGACTTGGGGGTATAGTTACTTTAGCCTATTCTTAATCAAACCCCGCAAGGTTTCAATTTCTTCCAACTTCTTCTCAACCTTGGCCAGGATCTTATCGCACTTCACCCTATTGCCTTTGTTATTTTCTTGAAATTCTTTCAAATCCACCTCATGTGTAGCAACCAATATGCTTGTTACCATGTCTCTGTTGGCACATTTGTCATACACAACTTCAATCATCGTGTAATAGTCTTTACTACGGAAAGGAGCTCATGCAATATCGAGTTATTTTCTCCCCAATTTTCAGATTTTCTTCCTCCTTCCGGCATGTCATCGCCTCTTCGCCGACTCTAACACGAGTGGCCTCCTTTCCATGGTGAGGATGCGGGTCAATTCTTCCAAGAAGTGCATGGTTGAATCCTATTTCTGCTTAGGAAGGTCTAGGTCTGGGTGTTTTAATATAATGGCATATGAAATGGCCTCTATATTCTTGTGGACTTCGCACACCTTCATCTTTTCATCCCTCAGTTCATGCCTTAACTACGCACTGATCAATTCCTTTTGTTTTATCTCTTTATCCCTCTCAATGATCTCCTCATTATTTTTCTCAAGATCCTTAGTCTATCATTTTTTCCAAAGAGTATTACTTCCCTCCACTGATACTTTGTTGAGCGCGTTGCAAACTTTCTCATCTCATAGTTGGTGATTTTACAAGTGGTTTTCCTCCATTGGAATTTGGTATCTTCATCAATGTATCACAATTTACCTCGAACTCGAGTTCATCAATGTGGGACTCAAAATCTTAGGATAGCATTTTCCTCATGCGTGGGTACGCACCCTCTTCATCAAAAGAAGACCAAGCGAGGAGTTGGTTTGTGGGCACTGTACTTTGGAAGCGCATGCATATTAACTTGCATGGATCATTAATATTAGTCATATCGTGTTCCTGCGCCGCTACTATGCCCTTCCTACCTATGTGCATTGTCTTTGGGAAGCTTTCGCTAAGTCAGGTCTTTGCCCATGCTCCCATACTCTTTTCCTACACTTACACTCTCCATAGTTTCCTTCAGCACTTCTTCGACTCTTCACTCTACTTTGTGCTCCACCAATTATTGGATAATACCTGTCACCTCCCTCTCTATAGTGTTTTTATCTACTCCTTGTTCGGGGTCCGGTCTTCGATATTTCATGTTTATTTCCTCACTCCCCCTTGTCATGAACGCCTTCCTCGTTCTCATTCCTCTCTTCATTTCCATCTTCATCGACTCGTGTACATTGTACACAGGTTGATTCTAAGCCTCACCGTGCTCTTTCATCGTCTTCATCGCCCTTGTCGACTTCCATTCTTTCTTTTTCTCCCGAGTCCAGCCTTTTGTCACCCCGCGGTCACCCTTTACTTCTTCCTTACTGGTGACTCCAATTTAGGGGAATTCTCTTTTCTTCTCTCTCGGGCGACTCTTCCCTTACCGATAATTCTTTTCTAATGGGAGACCTCTTTCAACAAACGTAAGTACTTCGCCCGCACCCAAATCCCGTGCCTCTACTATTTGTAGTGTCTCGCACGCTCGACGCCTTTTTCTTAGGAGACTCCCCTCTTTCTCTTTTCCTTAGCACAACCTTTTTCCTCGTGGTGGGGTCCTCAAGAATGGAGACATCATCTTCAACATAAGTACCTTTTTCATACTTAGGCCTTAAGCATAAATACACCCCAGTGTTATCCTCTTTACAACATGCAATGTTATTGGTTTCAACATGTGCACATCATGGGAGACATACTTCTCCACATAGGCATGCTTCTTTGGGTATATTAACTTCCTACACAACTTGTGGTAATCTTGATCTACTACACTTAGATCAAACCTAAGTTTCTTCACCTCTTTGAATTGATTGACTGACTGGAAATCGCGCCGTGAATGACAAAGACAACTTACACCAAGGACTCTTGATGTCATCTGTCAAAGTAAATCTATCGATACAAAAATGTTGGTATAAGGCGAGCTCAGCCTCTCCTTGTACTAATGAAGGTAATTGCTAGGGTATTCTCCATTCAGCCCCAAATGCATCGTGCATCCGCTTATACCACTTTTCCAAGTGCGCCTTATGAGTGGCCGTTATGGTGTCACGAGTATACTATTCAAACCTCTTGGTGAGGGAGGGGTTCTTATCTAGGTATTTCGAAACAAACTTATCTAGACCATCTGACACTCCAATCTTTGAAAAGACAATAGTGATGAGGAAATTACCACACATGATCTTCTCTCTATCGCACGCGACATTTTTTAATCTCCTCTCGCAACAAAAGATAAGAGGTTATAGATGGTCCCCTCCGAGATCTTGTGACATACATTCAACTAGGACTTGTTGATCTATTTCGATCATTCTTGCCCATTCAACTTTGTGACCAAGCGCGCTGCAATCCTCATCACAGGGTCATTGATTGCAGAAATGTCAAAGTAGTGTGAATCCTTCTTCTAGTCATAAGCTTCAATGGGCTTCTTAATGGCTTCTTTGTTTCTCAAATCATCGTCCAATGATTCTCCTTCACATATAAGGCTGGTGAACTTAGAAATCAGATGGGGGTTATGTGCATCCTTCGACCTATGAAATAGAAGTGATCTTCATGCACGCGTGACATCAACCATTGGTATAGTCGCTTAGGCTTGCCAAAATAGGGAAACTTGTAGAGTTACAACAACCCAACCTTCTCCATTCTCACCTTCACTTCGTCTGCATAGATAGGCATTCCATCTAGTGTCCTATTCTCTGTAGGGCAAACCAGCTCTAATGTCATCTCATTTTTGTGGTGCTCATTCAATGGTTGTAATCACTTACGACCATATTTTTGACATGAGACACCCATTCCTTACCAAGTAATATGTCGTCTAGGTACTACATTTCCACGTACCATTCTTCATTGAAACTGGTAGAAACAACTTGTTTTCCCTTGCCCTTTCCCTTATTCAGTGAAATGTTTGCTACTTTCCTTGGTTCCATTCCTTCGTCGGGTCCTTAAAAATTCTTCCTCTCTCCTGGTCCTGGATCTACTCATCTTCGTGGCTCCACTCCTTTGCGAAAATTCCTTCAAGTCACGTTCCCTAGCTGGCATGCAACCCTAACACGGAAAACCCTTTTACAATAAGAGGATATAACACCCACGGGATCCTTCTACACAACCTTCTCCACTTACGATCATGTACTCCTTTCCACTTTGGTTTAGTGATCAAACTAGATATACACGCAAATCTTCACAATTTTTCTCAAATCTTCTTCACAAGGATGCCCTAGTTTGCAAGAGATCTTTGATAACTTAAAACACAAGGTAAATAATAATGCACTCCCAACCTTCTATTTATAACTTTTTCTTTCTCTCTGTAGTAAATTTCATGCCACCTACCAACGTTCTTTCACAATAAAGGTAGATTTTTCCAATGCCAACCTTCAAAGCACTTTTTCCTTCATGCTCAATTCTACGCGAAAACTTCTGCAACCTTAAAACACGCAAAAACCCTTCGACCACAGATCCTTACACACGCACTTACAGCGTAGAAGGCATTCTTCTCTCGTGTCCTAATCCCAGTTCTTGACATCGCTTATCTCATATTGTTCCTATGCTTTTCATTCTCGTACGTGCTTTCTATAAATCCTTTTCCTTAAAACTTCTTCCTCTCTCCTGCATCTGGATCTACTCATCTTCGTGGCTCCACTCCTTTGTGAAAATCCCTTCAAGTCACATTCCCTAGCTATGAAACGCTAACTCGGGAAACCCTTTTACAATAAGATGATATAACACCCGCAGGATCCTTCCACACAACCTTCTCCACTTACGATCGTGTACTCCTTTCCACTTTGGTTTAGTGATCAAACTAGATATACACGCAAATCTTCACAATTTTTCTCAAATCTTCTTCACAAGGATGCCCTAGTTTGCGAGAGATCTTTGATAACTTAAAACACAAGGTAAAGAATAATGCACTTCCAACGTTATATTTATAACTTTTTCTTTTCTCCGTAGTAAATTTCATGCCACCTACCAACGTTCTTTCACAATAAAGGTAGATTTTTCCAATGCCAACCTTCAACACTTTTCCTTCATGCTCAATTCTACGCGAAAAACTTCGGAAACCTTAAAACACGCAAAACCCTTATCGACCCACGATCCTTACACACGCACTTACAGCGTAGAAGGGATTCTTCCTCTCGTGTCCTAATCCCGGTTCTTGACATCGCTTATCTCATATTGTTCCTATGCTTTTCATTCTCGTACGTGCTTTCTATAAATCCTTTTCCTTAAAACTTCTTCCTCTCTCCCTGTCTTTGGATCTACTCATCTTCGTGGCTCCACTCCTTTGCGAAAATCCCTTCAAGTCACGTTCCTAGCTATGAAACGCTAACGGGAAACCCTTTTACAATAAGACGATATAACACCCGGGATCCTTCCACACAACCTTCTCCACTTACGCTCGTGTACTCCTTTCCACTCTGGTTTAGTGATCAAACTAGATATACATGCAAATCTTCACAATTTTTCTCAGATCTTCTTCACAAGGATGGCCTAGTTTGCGAGAGATCTTTGATAACTTAAAACACAAGGTAAAGAATAATGAACTCCCAACCTTCTATTTATAACTTTTTCTTTTCTTCGTAGTAAATTTGATGCCACCTACCAATGTT
Organism: Taxus wallichiana var. yunnanensis; assembly: GCA_018340775.1. Lineage (NCBI taxonomy): Eukaryota > Viridiplantae > Streptophyta > Pinopsida > Cupressales > Taxaceae > Taxus > Taxus wallichiana. Next base: position 315,402,052 of record CM031239.1, read on the forward strand.
CTTTCACAATAAAGGTAGATTTTTCCAATGCCAACCTTCAACACTTTTCCTTCATGCTCAATTCTACGCGAAAAACTTCGGCAACCTTAAAGCACGCAAAAACCCCTTATCGACTACAGATCCTTACGCACACACTTACAGCGTAGAAGGCATTCTTCCTCTGTGTCCTAATCCTGGTTCTTGACATCGCTTATCTCATATTGTTCTGTGATTTTCATTCTCGTACGTGCTTTCTATAAAGCCTTTTCCTTAAAACTTCTTCCTCTCACCCGGTCCTGGATCTACTCATCTTCGTGGCTCCACTCCTTTGTGAAAATCCCTTCAAGTCACGTTCCTAGCTATGCAACCCTAACTCGGAAAACCCTTTTACAATAAGACGATTTAACACCCTCGGGATCCTTCCACACAACCTTCTCCACTTACGATCGTGTACTCCTTTCCACTTTGGTTTAGTGATCAAACTAGATATACACGCAAATCTTCACAATTTTCTCAGATCTTCTTCACAAGGATGCCCTAGTTTGTGAGAGATCTTTGATAACTTAAAACACAAGGTAAAGAATAATGCACCCCCAATCTTCTATTTATAACTTTTTCTTTTCTCCGTAATAAATTTCATGCCACCTACCAACGTACTTTCACAATAAAGGTAGATTTTTCCAATGCCAACCTTTAGCACTTTTCCTTCATGCTCAATTCTACGCGAAAAATTCGGCAACGTTAAAGCATGCAAAAACCCCTTACTAACCACAGATCCTTACACACGCACTTACAGTATGAAGGCATTCTTCCTCTGTGTCCTAATCCTGGTTCTTGACATCGCTTATCTCATATTGTTCCTATGCTTTTCATTCTCGTACGTGCTTTCTATAAATCCTTTTCCTTAAAACTTCTTCCTCTCTCTTGGTCCTGGATCTTCTTATCTTCATGGCTCCATTCCTTTGTGAAAATCCCTTCAAGTCACGTTCCCTAGCTATGCAACCCTAACCTGGAAAACCCTTTTACAGTAAGACGATATAACACCCCCGGGATCCTTCCACACAACCTTCTCCACTTACGATCGTGTACTCCTTTCCACTCTGGTTTGGTGATCAAACTAGATATACATGCAAATCTTCACAATTTTTATGAGATCTTCTTCACAAGGATGCCCTAGTTTGAGAGATCTTTGATAACTTAAAACACAAGGTAAAGAATAATGCACTCCCAACCTTCTATTTATAACTTTTTCTTTCCTCCGTGGTAAATTTCATGCCACCTACCAACGTTCTTTCACTATAAAGGTATATTTTTCCAACGCCAACCTTCATCACTTTTCCTTCATGCTCAATTCTACGCGAAAAACTTCGAAACCTTAAAGCACGCATGAAAACCCCTTATTGACCACAGATCCTTACACGCGCACTTACAACGCAGAAGGCATTCTTCTTCGTGTCCTAATCCTGGTTCTTGACATCGCATATCGCATATTGTTCCTATGCTTTTCATTCTCGTACGTGCTTTCTATAAAGCCTTTTGACACCATCCTTCCCTCATTTTCACCTCTTCTATGCGCGATCTGCTAATCCACGTGTTTTTTATTGTTCAACCTAGGCCATCAACAACCATAGCTTCCAGCACTTGTCACATCACTCCACCCCACACAAAAATGGATGGGTGGTCTTGCGATAGAAAACTTTTGAAATAATAAGTGGCTACGAGTGCACAAAACAAAACAACAAGAAAAAGAAACACAAAAAAGGAATCGCATCAAATCAAATCTTAGGCTAACTAGCAATCACTGTCTTATTTGCAAACACAAAGAAGACTTATTTATTGTAGGGCTTTAGCCTACTCCCATTAAAATGGCCTCGGAAATCATGGTCCATCCAAAGACTGTCAGAACTCAAGAAGCGCTGAATCAAATATATATATGATATAATGTACGGACCCAACCAATGGACTTTGAATTTCCTGAGGATGGCACAAAAACTTGGAATCATACAAGAGAACTACCGCCCTACCTCAAACCGCTTGTTCTTGATGTGTCATCATGCCATGCCTTTTATCCGGATTTTTCTATTTTTGACTCCAACGAGCAATAGCCTACCTCTCATCCAACAACATCAACTTTTCAATTCTCTCATGAAGTGTTTGTTCATCACCTAACCCTCCCGTGTAAGCTATACACAATGATGGTAACATGAATTCAACAGTAACACAACTTCCGTGCAAACACCAATTGAAAATGTGTGGCATGTTCGATCTCCTATAAGTAGTCCGATATGACCATAACAAAAAAACTTTGTCATCCCAATCCTTTCTTCCCACATCTAAAATCTTGGTCAACGTGTGATTCAAAATTTTGTTAAATTCCTCAACAGTCATATTACCTTGTGGGTGATAAGGGGTAGTCTTGTGATGGGCCACCACAAATTCTGCCAATAAAATTTTGTCTCATGTAAGAAATGAGTACCCCTATCACTTGTTAAGCTCGGCGGGCATCTATACCAGTTGATTATATTTTCCCACAAGAACCTAGCTTATGTTGTCGTTGTAGCAATCCCTGTAGCGCTACTTCTGCCCACCTTGTAAGGTAATTTGTGCATGTAATGATATAGTGTGAACCTATCCTTCAGCTGGAGAAATAGGGCCTACGAAGTAAATTGCCCATTTCTCGAATGACTTTACATGTAATAGCTTTTTATTTTCATTATTTTTAATAACTTTTTACTTTTAATTTTAATTTTTAATTGCTTTTTAGTTTTTAAAATTTATTTTTATATTTAGTTTTTATTAATGTTAGTTTTAGTTTTAATCTTGAATTATTTTTTATTTTTTATTAATTTTAAATTTTTATTTTTTACTAATTATAAAATTTTATCGAATTTTTTATTTTATTTTATTTTGAATGAATTTTATTTTTTATTAATTTTAAATTTTAGTTTTAATTTTGAATCATTTTTTATTAATTTTACTTGTTTATTTTTTATTTTTATTTTTCATTGTTATTATAAATTATTTTTATTTTTTATTAATTACTTTTTAGTTTTTAACATTTTTAGTTATTAATTTTTTTTTAAATTAATTTTAAATTTTTATTAAAATTTATTTTGAATTATTTTTTTATTTTTATTAATTTAAAATTTTAGTTTTAATTTTGAATTATTTTTTATTAATTTTAAATTTTTATTAATTTTTACTTTGAATTATTTTTTATTTTTATTATTTTTAATAATTTATTATTATTATTATTATTATTATTATTGATTTTAACTTTTATTAATTTTGAATTATTTTTATTAACTTATTATTATTATTATTATTATTGATTTTGACTTTTTATTAATTTTGAATTTTTTTTTTTTTTTGAATTTAGGATTTTTATTATTATTTATGATTTTTTATGATTTGAATGAATTTCTATTTTTTAATTTATTTTAATTTCTAATTAATTTAAATTTCTAATTCATTGATTTTTTAATTACTTTTGAAATTTTAAATTTTTGTTAATTTATAAGATAGTATTATTTTTTATTTTTATTTTGAATTAGTTTTTTTATTAATTTTAAATTTTAGTTGTAAATTTGAATTATTATTATTTTTTTATTAATTTTAATTTTAATTTATTTTTTTACTAATTTTAAAATTTTATTACATTTTAATTTGAATTATTTTTTATTTTTAAGAAATTATTATTATTATTATTATTGATTTTAACTTTTTATTAATTTTAAATTTTAATCTTTATTTTGAATTATTATTTATTTTTATTATTTTTATTCATTTTAATTTTTTTTTTTCAATTTTTTAAAAACCTTTTTTACTTTTTATTTTAGATAAATTTTAATTATTTTTATTTTCTTAATTTTTAATTTCTAATAACTTATTTAATTTTATTTTTTATTATTTTTAAATAACGTTTTAATTTAATTTTTTAATTTTTCTTAATATAATTTTAGTAACAATTATTTTTTATTAGTTTTTTTGAATTTAGGATTTTTTATTATAATTTATGAAATGTTTTAAACTTTTATGAATTTCTATTTTTAAATTTATTTTAATTTTTTATTAATTTGAATTTCTAATTCATTGATTTTTTAATTTTTAATTTTAATTAAATTATAAGTTATTATTTTTTTAATTTTTAAAATTAATTTTAACTTTAATTAATTATTTTTTTAACTTTTTATTTGTATTTATTTTTAATTTATTATTAATTTCTGTTATTTTTTTCTTTTAAATTTTGTGTTTAATTTTTTTTTTTATCAATTTCTTTTTGTTAATTAATTTTTAAGTTTTATTAATATTGAATTTTTTAAAAATCATTTTAATTTTTAAATTTTTAAATTTTGTTAGTTTTAATTTTAATTTTTTGTTAATTTTTATTAATTTTTTATTTTTATCTATATTTGATTTTTATTATTTTTATTTTTAAAGTTTTCTAAAATTCTATTTTTAAGTCTTGTTTATTATTAATTTCTGTTAATTTTTTATTACGTTTAATTCTATTTTTTTTATTAATTTTGATTTTAATTATTATATATATAATTTTAACTTTTTTATTACATTTAATTCTTTTTTTTTTTTATTAATTTTGATTTTAATTATTATATATATTTTTAAACTTTTGTGATATATATCTATTATTATTACTAAGTTTTTGGAAAAATTAAAAACTACGAAAATTGATTATAAAAATATTATTATATTTATAATTTCACTTCATAATTATAAAATTTATAATTGAAGTATATATATTTTTAATTTTAACTATTATTTTTAAAAATGTAATTTAGACGAGCACCCAAGGTATAGCTACAATTTAATAACCATTTGTAAATAAATAACATTTTAAATAAACATTACAAACAATTATTTGTAATTTTGAAAAAAAAAAACATTTAAAAAAATTCAAAAACATAATCACGTGGCAAATATATATTATAAAAATATTCATTTATAAAAATTCCAAAACGTCGTAACTATTTGTAATAACTCACATACCAAAATAAGCATTACAAATAATATTCATTCATAAAAATTACAAAACATTATAAATATTATTTGTAAATAACTCACATACCAAATAACATTTATAAATGATATTCATTTATATATAATAACTCCCATGCCAAATAAACTGACAAATATATATTATAAACAATATTCATTTATAAAAATTCCAAAACATCCTAACTATTCGCAATAACTCACATGCCAAAATACACATTACAAATAATATTCATTCATAAAAATTCCAAAATATTATAAATAGTATTGTTATTATATGCCAAAATACAAATTGGAAATAATATTCATTCATAAAAATTTCCATGCCAAAATACACATTACAAATAATTTTTATTCATAAAAATTCCAAAACATTATAAATATTATTTGTTAATAACTCCCATGCCAAATAAACAATTAAAAAATAAAAAATAAAAAATAATTAATATGACACTTCAATATTAAAAATAAATAAAAAATTACAATCACATACCTATAACTAGCAATCGTACGTGAAATGTACGATGTGAACGCCGAAACGGATATAGTGAATAAGTGTAATTGGAGGGAGAGGAAGAATGGGAAAGGAAGGTGGGGTAGAAAATGTCTTTTGAGGGTATAGAAGGGAAAAGAAAAGCCTAAAGGAAAGTGGAATAGAGGAGTTAATGTGAAATTTAAGTCTCTATGAAGAGCATGACATGTATGTCAATCGGAAGAAGGAGAAATCTCGTGTGTCGGGAAGAGGCATATGAAACAATAGAGGGAGATATCTAAAAATGCAAGTAGGTGATGGAAAATGTTGACAAGGTGAATACTTGTTTGAATTTGTAGCTCTTGACTTTATTGGGTTGTTAGGAAAAAGTAAATGTAACTGGAATTAAAATGCACGTTATATTGGACACGATAAGGACATGAGGACGTATAGTGTAGTTAGAATGCTTAGGTAGTGATTTCATGCAAAATACGCTTAGGTAGTGATTTCAAAGTTTTGAGAAGTATAAAAACACAGTCATTTGTAAGGCTAAAACAAAATACAAAATAGTTTTAGTATGTTAATTGTCATGGCTCTGGAATCGTATTCATCCTGGAATTTCCCCGACCTAGACAAGTTTTTCTTTGCTACAAATGCCACGGAAATGTGTTGGGAGTCTTGGTCCAACTGCATGTAAAGATGTGAATCCACAGGGAGTATTTAATGCATTCCCCTATCGTACTGTGGCAATAGTGGGAGTCAATCTCCGAGCATCTATTGATACGCTCATCTCTAAGCCACAAGCCATGACATCCCAATTCAAAGACATGTACGCGCCTAACACAAACAATTTTTTTGGCCAAGCCGACATCAAAAAAACTTTTCGCAACACAATGAGTGCATAACGAATCCGATGATCCCTAATTTCATGAATTTGGTGTTGGATTTGGAGAAATTTGAAGAGGATAACGATGGGGTGTTGCTTCTTCCCTGTAATGTTGGCAATGGAGTGGAGAGAAACAAAATTATTGTGGAGAAGCAACTTTTTTCTTTCCATTTGTACACTAATAAAAACCATCAAAAACCATGAGAAAATAAGATGAGTCAACCATCCACTCATAGATTCTCACTCGAACATAAAATTTTTCCTTAATGACTCCAAGGTCATCCTAGGGTGACCCATAATCTCCTCAAGCTCGACTTTCTTTTGATGGGATGATACCCAATCCAGGAGGTCCAGACCACCTGAAAAGAAAGTTGTTTTCCCCTTTCCCTTGTGAAGGGTCGACATGCCAGGATTGCTCAAGAGGGGTGTTTGAAGTGTTGAGAGGGGAGATGCTGCAAGTTGGTGACTGGGAGAAATGTGAGGTTTTGAACTGGTTCCTATTTCCCACTTCCTAGAAAAGGGCAGATTTTCCCTTGGAGAAGGAATTGGTTGAGGACCTCGAAGTTCCCATTCAAATCGAGGGGCACAATGCATCAAACGTGCGGATAGCTAAGTTGCAAACCGCCCTATGTTATCTCGAGCTGAAGAAAGTGCTGCCCTCAAACGACGAGCAGAGATAGATTGGTCCTCTTCTCCATCCGAGATGATGACAGGAGAATGAGTGTGTGTTTCACCCTTCCTCTTGCTTGAGGAAGGTGTTGATAATGGACATGATGGTAAGGGCACATTTTCTTCCTGTTTCTTTTCCAGGAATTGAACCCTCTTCTCCAATTCGCTCACTTTGTTGGAGATGGCAGGCACTGGATCAATGGAAGTTTTGTCATACAATATGTATGACTCCTTAGGGATTTCTTTTGAAACAAACTCTTCATTGCATAAAAAGGGACATTGAAAATTGGCTTGCCCAGAGACCTGAGGCCTCCTTTCAAGCCAATATCTTTTCAAATCCTCAGGTGTTTTCATGTGCTCCCATCTAAAAAGATGGAAATACATGACTTGGAAGGAGGCAAACACATGATTGATTTTGATCAACCTGGTTAAAAGTGCTATACGGACCCGTTGATATGTCAAACATGAATTTAAGGCTCTAACTTGCTCCTTAAGTTGTTTCTTTGTTATTCCATCCTCATCTACCTTTTGTAGAAGACCGCTTACAACTTTAGACACTCCCTGCTTTAGTTATTCCCTTGATGGTTTACCCAAGGGGATGACCTGAATACTGTAATCATCATCAGTTATATCTTTTCTTGTCTTCCCCTTAAAAGGGGTTACTATTTCCAAAGTTCTTGCCCGGATGAATCGATAAGGGTTCTTGTGATAGTTTTGGCTTTCTTTGGGGCTCTTATTGCCTTTGGAAAAGACAAGGTAGTGAGGTCAACTGCTTGTATAGGAAGGGTTGTTTCTTCACTTAACATTAATTCACTAATCAAACCCTTCCTCAAACTGTTTCAGCCTTTGTTTCTTACAATCCTTGCTGGATTTTGTCAGGTACAACTATCATCTGCATGGATACTTCTTGCTCCTTTTGTGTCAATATTTTTGTCTTCTTTGGAGCACTTGTCTCAATCTAGGTTGTTGATTCATATGGATGCTTCTCCTTCGGCCTTCACATTTCAGTTTGGTCATCCTTAACCTAATCAACCTCTATTTTCAAAGGGCCCTCCTTTAGTGTTTCTTCAGCTGAAAACATAGTGGTATGAACTTTCACCTCATTGCCCTTTTGTATTGAAATTTGGGCAATGGGCTCTTTTTCTCCCACGATGGTTGAGTTGCCAAATCACTATCCTCTTTTCTCCACCAATGACAATTTCTTCATCAGCAATTAAGTCTTGTGCCATTTTCAATGTTTATACTTGGATGGGGAAAAACATAGATGAAAACTTCCAAAGAACATGAGAAGGATTTCCTCCACGAAATGACACTAAAATTAGCTTTCGTTTGGCATTAGGCAATCGATCTTATTGAAACATCATATTTTCCATAATCCTTTAAATCTAAGGATTGTAACTCTAGTAGTTGTTTCTCTTCATCATTTGTAATATGTTCAAAAGTGTTAGGGCGAGACTTTGTCGTGGATTGCTAATAAAGAACTCCAACTACCATGCAAATCAACAGGCAATTGTTCCTACAAATTTGGCATGGTTCTCCCATATGTTGAGATTTATTACCATATCAAGAAGCTTATTCACAATGCATAAAACATTTAAACCTGTGGTAGATATGATCTTACGACAAGAAAATGCAAAAAATGAAATTGACAACCCAAACAAACAAGAAAGCCCAACCGGAAATAATACTCTTGAGGAATGCCAATTAGACTCCTCTAAACTGTCATGTTTCAAATCAGTGAATTTGAAGTTTGGTGTCAATAGCCTATGGAAGGATATAGACACCCATTTTGTCATTAATGCAACTGAGATGAATACAGAATAGATTAGAGAAATCTCACATATTCAAGAATTTTGTTTTGTGCATCAGGAAATCCCAGATAAGAACAAATGATTTGTATGCATGATAATTGACAACAGACAAATTATTCAGAAAGGTTACCTTTCAATTCATTGACGTTAATCCGAAGGAGATCCGTTAATGGAAGTAAGCACTTTGGTCAAGATATTGTGAGGAAAGTGGAATAGAGGAGTTAATGTGAAATTTAAGTCTCTATGAAGAGCATGACATGTATGTCAATCGGAAGAAGGAGAAATCTCGTGTCGGGGAAGAGGCATATGAAACAATAGAGGGAGATATCTAAAAATGCAAGTAGGTGATGGAAAATGTTGACAAGGTGAATACTTGTTTGAATTTGTAGCTCTTGACTTTATTGGGTTGTTAGGAAAAAAGTAAATGTAACTGGAATTAAAATGCACGTTATATTGGACACGATAAGGACATGAGGACGTATAGTGTAGTTAGAATGCTTAGGTAGTGATTTCATGCAAAATACACTTAGGTACTGATTTCAAAGTTTTTGAGAAGTATAAAAACACAGTCATTTGTAAGGCTAAAATAAAATACAAAATAGTTTTAGTATGTTAATTGTCATGGCTCTGGAATCGTATTCATCCTGGAATTTCCCGACCTAGACAAGTTTTTCTTTTCTACAAATGCCACGGAAATGTGTTGGGAGTCTTGGTCCAACTGCATGTGTAAAGATGTGAATCCGCACGGAGTATTTAATGCATTCCCCTATCGTACTGTGGCAATAGTGGGAGTCAATCTCCGAGCATCCATTGATACGCTCATCTCTAAGCCACAAGCCATGACATCCCAATTCAAAGACATGTACGCGCCTAACACAAACAATTTTTTTGGCCAAACCGACATCAAAAAAAATTTTCGCAACACAATGAGTGCATAACGAATCCGATGATCCCTAATTTCATGAATTTGGTGTTGGATTTGGAGAAATTTGAAGAGGATATCGATGGGGTGTTGGTTCTTCCCTGTAATGTTAGCAATGGAGTGGAGAGAAACAAAATTATTGTGGAGAAGCAACTTTTTTCTTTCCATTTGTACACTAATAAAAACCATAAAAAACCATGAGAAAATAAGATGAGTCAACCATCCACTCATAGATTCTCACTCGAACATAAAATTTTTCCTTAATGACTCCAAGGTCATCCTAGGGTGACCCATAATCTCCTCAAGCTCGACTTTCTTTTGATGGGATGATACCCAATCCAGGAGGTCGAGACCACCTGAAAAGAAAGTTGTTTTCCCCTTTCCCTTGTGAAGGGTCGACGTGCTGAATTGCTCGAAGAGGGGTGTTTGAAGTGTTGAGAGGGGCAGATGCTGCAGGTTGGTGACTGGGAGAAATGTGAGGTTTTGAACTGGTTCCTATTTCCCACTTCCTAGAAAAGGGCAGATTTTCCCTTGGAGAAGGAATTGGTTGAGGACCTTGAAGTTCCCATTCAGAACGAGGGCACAATGCATCAAACGTGCGGATAGTCGAGTTGCAAACTGCCTATGTTATCTTGAGTGAAGAAAGTGCTGCCCTCAAACAACGAGCAGAGATAGATTGGTCCTCTTCTCCATCTGAGATGATGACAGGAGAATGAGTGTGTGTTTCACCCTTCCTCTTGCTTGAGGATGGTGTTGATAATGGACATGATGGCAAGGGCACATTTTCTTCTGTTTCTTTTCCAGGAATTGAACCCTCTTCTCCAATTCACTCACTTTGTTGGAGATGGCAGGCACTGTATCAATGGAGGTTTTGTCATACAATATGTATGACTCCTTAGGGATTTCTTTTGAAACAAAATCTTCATTGCATAAAAAGGGACATTGAAAATTGGCTTTCGCCAGAGACCTGAGGCCTCCTTTCAAACCAATATCTTTTCAAATCCGGGTGTTTTCATGTGCTCCCATCTAAAAAGATGGAAATACATGACTTGGAAGGAGGAAAACACATGATTGATTTTGATCAACCTGGTTTAAAGTGCTATACGGACCCGTTACGGACCCGTTGATATGTCAAACATGAATTTAAGGCTCTAACTTGCTCCTTAAGTTGTTTCTTTGTTATTCCATCCTCATCTACCTTTTTTGTAGAAGACCGCTTACAATTTTTCACTCACCGCTTTAGTTATTCCCTTGATGGTTTACCCAAGGGGATGACCTGAATACTATAATCATCATCAGTTATATCTTTTCTTGTCTTCCCCTTAAAAGGGGTTACTATTTCCAAAGTTCTTTCCCGGATGAATCGATAAGGGTTCTTGTGATGGTTTTGGCTTTCTTTGGGGCTCTTATTTCCTTTGGAAAAGACAAGGTAGTGAGGTCAACTGCTTGTATAGGAAGGTTTGTTTCTTCACTTAACATTAATTCACTAATCAAACCCTTCCTCAAACCTGTTTCAACCTTTTTTCTTGCAATCCTTGCTGGATTTTGTCAGGTACAACCATCATCTGCATGGATACTTCTTGCTCCTTTTGTGTCAATATTTCTGTCTTCTTTGGAGCACTTGTCTCAATCTGGGTTGTTGATTCATATGGATGCTTCTCCTCCGGCCTTCACATTTCAGTTTGGTCATCCTTAACCTAATCAACCTCTATTTTCAAAGGGCCCTCCTTTGGTGTTTCTTCACTGAAAACATAGTGGTATGAACTTTCACCTCATTGCCCTTTTGTATTGAAATTTGGGCAATGGGCTCTTTTTCTCCCACGACTGGTTGAGTTGCCAAATCACTATCCTCTTTTCTCCACCAATGACAATTTCTTCATCAGCAATTAAGTCTTGTGCCATTTTCAATGTTTGTACTTGGATGGGGACAAACATAGATGAAAACTTCCAAAGAACATGAGAAGGATTTCCTCCACGAAATGACACTAAAATTAGCTTTCGTTTGGCATTAGGCAATCGATTTTATTGAAACATCATATTTTCCATAATCCTTTAAATCTAAGGATTGTAACTCTAGTAGTTGTTTCTCTTCATCATTTGTAATATGTTCAAAAGTGTTAGGGCGAGACTTTGTCGTGGATTGCTAATAAAGAACTCCACCTACCATGCAAATCAATAGGGAAATTGTTCCTACAAATTTGGCATGGTTCTCCCATATGATGAGATTTATTACCATATCAAGAAGCTTATTCACAATGCGTAAAACATTTAAACTCATGTGAGATATGATCTTATGACAAGAAAATGCAAAAATGAAATTGACAACCCAAACAAACAAGAAAGCCCAACCGGAAATAATACTCTTGAGGAATGCCAATTAGACTTCTCTAAACCTGTCATGTTTCAAATCGTGAATTTGAAGTTTGGTGTCAATAGCATATGGAAGGATATAGACACCCATTTTGTCATTAATGCAATTGAGATGAATACAAAACAGATTAGAGAAATCTCACATATTCAAGAATTTTGTTTCGTGCATCAGGAAATCCCAGATAAGAACAAATGATTTGTATGCCTGATAATAATCGAGACAAATTATTCAGAAAGGTTACCTTTCAATTCATTGACGTTAATCCGAAGGAGATCATTAATGGAAGCAACTGTCACTGGTCAAGATATTGTGAGCCTTCGCCGCTGATACTGTGCTCAAGGTTTGTTAGTAAACGGAAATATTTTTCTCGTCCCCTTCAAACAAGTTGTACTATATCCTGCTAATTACAGGTGAGGGTAAATTGAACTGATTACCTTGTGAAAGCTCATCTTGAGCCAAATGTATTGTATAGGAAGATGGGTTTTTGATTGATTTTTATTTTCTTTCATACATGGATCTGATGGAGAAATAAAACTCTTATTAAGGCAACAATATTGATTTTTTATTAATATTCTCTGGCCTCAGGTGGATGATGGCTTTTCAGACCACGAGTGTTGACAGAGGCCAGAAGATACAAATACTTCCAGGAAAGCATACAAGATTGATGCAAAAATCCTGGATCGGATCTTGTAGGAGAAAAGATCTCGTCATGGGTTAAAAATATCATCGATTTTTTGAGTTTTAATGCAACAAAGCACGGCCGCCCGCCATGAATTTCTTGTTTGTGTATATCGACAACGAGTCTTACATTTTCCAAATCAAGGATATATACAATGTATATTTGTATCCGAGGCTTTGAGTCCCGAGAAAATCCTAGGCAGTAAAAAACCGATAATATTTACAAGGCAGAAAAAGAAACCCTAGAAAGAGGAGCCGTATTAAAACTTCTTTCACAAGATTGGGATTCTTATCTGCAACCTCATATTTCAAAAGCGAGAAAGACAGAAGTTTGGCTTATATCGAGATTTGAAACAGAGAACTTTCTCTCTTTGCCTCTGAATTGTGATATGAAAATGAAAGATTATTACAGAACCTCATTTTCCAAATAAGACTAAAATTTACGAGATACACTTGTCTCGCGTTTACAGTTTCTCTTACGAAGTTTTCCATCCTTGAAATTTGAAACTTCCGTTACCGACTTCAAATATTACCAGCTTTCACGTTTCCATGCAGATTTTCCACTCTTCCAAAACGCAAAAAAAGGAAAAAAATTATTAAAAAGTGAAAACGTTTAGGCCACAAAACGTCAAATTTGACATAGTTGTAGAAACGTCCGCAGAGGCCTTTCCCATAGGGGGAACGCCTTTGGTGTAATAATGTAGATTTATAAAGATACAACAATTAAACAATTCAAATAATAAAAATCAGTTCATATAAAAATTAGTTAATATGATACTTTAATATTAAAAATAAATAAAAAATACATTATATATAATTTATAGTATTCGAGGAAAACTCTAATATAAGTCTACCTATATACCCTGACTTAACTTAAATAATCAATAAACAAAATATGCATTTCAGTATGCTTAACTCAAATTTCAATAAACACAGTATCTCCATATATAACTATTTTTAATCCCATATAATTTCAATAATTAATATAAGAAAAAAACCACTATTTAATTGAAATAATAATACAATATAAACTAAATATAACATAAAATATTATTATGAAAACACAATTTAAAAATCTCCGCTAAATATAATAAACACACTATCTCTGTACATAACTATTTTTTCAATCCTATACGACTTCAATAAACTAATTGTAAATCCTAACACTTAGATAATTAATATTTTAAAAAATCACTATTTAATTGAAATTATAGTACAATATAAACTAAATAACATTTACAAACAATATTCATTTATAAAATGTTATTCATAAAAACCGTTTAAAAATCCGAAAGAAATATCATTATTCAATGCATATATCCCACCAAATCAAAAGAAAATATGTTACACTCAATGCAAAATACGTAAAATAAGTAAAAATTGGAAAATATACAAAAGAGTGCTGAATGACATTACACTCTAAATTGTTTATTAAATGCGTCACAAAACTTGTTAAAAGTAATTGGCGGATGAAGTAGATGCCAACAAATTTTAGGAACATCTTTTGACGCCACATCTTTAGCAGATTGCGAGATTATAAATGTGAGAATTCTTAAATTAAGATGGTTTTGGGCCATTATCATACTTATAAAAGAGGTTACGTAATTTTTACAAATTATAAATACTCGGATTTTTTTAAAAAGTAATTAGTTCTTTTAATTTGTCACCTCTATTTTGTTTAATAAAAATTAAGGTGATCATACTTATAAAAGAGGCTTTGTGTAATTTTTACAAATTATGAATTTCTGTAAAAATAGATAAGAGTTTTCTTATGATTCTACATAAGCCGTGGATTTTTTTATCGCAATTAATTATTATAATTCGTCAATGTTTAATAAAAATTAAGAAAATAGACTCTGTCAAAATAAACTGTTAATGTTTCTTTTTTGAAGCAATTGAGGAAGCATCCAAAACAATAGAAAGTAAAATAAATTAAATATTCTATATCAAATTAAGGCATGATTTTACAAACGATAAAAGGCAAAATATTGTAAACATATCCAAATTCTACAACACAACAGTTCAAGCTAGCGTGGCCAGTTTAAGAGGATCATCTGTCAAATTTATAAAATCCCCAGTCCAGTACAGCTGAACAATATTTCATATTTCCCTGACACTCATACAATATACTCAAATAATATTTCCTTGTAAAAATAATTTAACCGAGCAGCAAAGGGCATCTATACCTACTATTTACAATTATACCCTAATGCAAAACATTAAATAAGTTATTATTCCACTATACAACATTAAACCATGTAAAACCTGCTTTAGCTTCAGAAAATATCATTGAAGACTTACCTTCGATGGCTGTGCATCGGAATTGGACACTGATAATAAAAACAGGGTGTATAACTGTCAACATCTATACCTGTTCATCTACAAAATGAAAAATGGTGCAACAACGAGCTATGTTTAATATAGCTTGGAACATTTAGTTAAGCATCTTTACTTTTTCCACAACGGAACAGTACCATGTAGAAACATAAATCTATTCTTAAATTGAATTGGTATATGAACTTACTTGGAAAAGATATCTTAGAAGAAAGGAAACCCCAGGACTTAACACTCACAACACACACAAAAGATTAAAACATAAATTAAATTTTTTAAAATTGAAATGCCCTGTATTTTTCGTACTAATCATTGCAGACATATACAGACCTTGGGCAGCATCGAATGAAGCATATGCAGGAGATTATTGAGATTTTTATCTTGAGAACCGATTCTTCCTCCTTTTGATGTTATTAACAGGTGTACCAGCTCCAACTTTTCCATGTTTCCAATCTCCCAAGGAATAACACCACTATCGAAAGATTTGTTGGCCAGTCTTAGATACACCATGTTTGACAGATTGCCCAAAAACCTAGGAATAGTTCCTCTCAACAGATTGTCATACAGATCAAGTGTCTGCAATTTTGCCAACCGAGCAAATTCAGAAGGAATTGGGCCAGAAATATTGTTCCCTGACAAATCCAGGACTTCCAAGCTTGATAACTCTGATATAGAGTCAAGAAGTAGACCGATCAGATAATTCTGAGACATGTTCAGATGCCTCAGATTGGTACAGTTGGCTAGATATCTTGTATCCTTGGGCAGTTCCCCAAAGATTGAATTGTTTGCCAGAGACAGGGAGGTAAGATTTCGAAGGGTGCAAACTACAGATGGAAATGGCCCTTCAAGGCCGAAGTTTCCTAAATCGATTTCAACAACATGGGTTTTACTGGTATCACATTTAACTCCATTAAAAATGTTGTAGCTACTATTCCAGTTCTGGAGGTGGTGGTAGGGGTCTGTGAGACTCTGTTTCAGGGCCATCAGGTGAACTAGGTCTGGGGAGGAGGGGTCAAATGCAACAGCTCCATTAGTGTACTAGCTTCAAAACTCAAGGACCACCAAAGTTCATCCATGAGATAAAATGACATTCAGGACAATAAAAATTATAATCATGCCTTGGCAAGTAATGCGTAAAATGGAATCAAATTCCTGAATCTCAACTACAATAATAAACCCCCATAGCATTTAACAGGTTGCAAATCCTAAAATGCAATTTTAAACTCTGTATCGGTAAAATGCTTGATCAGAGAAAAAAACTGAAAAACTAACTAAAAATGAGGACTAGATCTGAACCTTGTGTAGACACCTAAAATTGGTTACCCAATTTAGTGTCCCTTCTCATCCGTTTACTTGCCTAGGTAACCTAGGGCACGTTTACATCACCAACTATCCCCTTGGGATAGTTTTCCAATTGTGATTTAATCACCTACTCTAAATTTAATTCATCCCATCACATCTTACCCATGAGTAATTAAGTATTAAATATTTAATTACGCTTCTTCCCATGCATCTTAATCACTTATCCACCCCAAATTTATTCTACCCATGTATCACATCTATTTTTAATCTTCCTAAGCGGGATATTTTCCCGTAGTCGGGATGAGTCTTATTTTCTCGAATCGATCATTTTTAGCCATCTCGGGAGTCTTCTCGCGATCGGCGCCGACCCATATGGTGGCGCCGATTTTCTAAGCGGCGCCGATTATAAAAGCAAGTCGAACTCGGTTCTAAGCGCGGAAAAATCGGGCAGAAAGAGATCGGAGCAAGAGCGAACAAGCGAAAAAGGAGCACTTGCACGAGACGAGAGAGAGAGAGATACGGTTGAGATCTTGGCATCAAGTGTATCAAATTAGGGCAGATCTGTCCGAATCAATCCACGAGAGGAGCACCGTTACTCTGTCACTGTCATATCGGCATCGCACCACCATCATCATCTGGTGACTCTGTTCCGAGTGTCTCGCCAACTTCGGCTCATCGCATGAGACCACATTCGTCTTCTAATTCCCGAATCTTATCGCTTTGATCACGGTGGTCGATCGATCGCCTCGATCGGCGCCGATTGACCCGATCGCGCCCGATCGGTCTCAATCGCGCGCCGACCCGATGTATCAATCGCGCCGATTTTAAAAAGCGCGCCGATTTTCTCTGCGAGATAGGTAAAAGGATACAGGTAACACAAATCCAGCTTTTATTTCATAGTTCCCTGTTTTCTGTACTGTCTGTCTGCTGTTTAGATTCTGTCTTATTACTGCAATCAGAAAATCTAGTCTTTATTTACATCTTTTATCATGTATGCTTCCTTTCTTTATTGGCGTGGTGACATCCATGAGGAAGCTTATCGCTTCTCGGACCCGCTTCTCGGGCAGTCCACTAAAATATCTTTTAACGTGGTCTTTTTCTGTCAAGCATCGGTGTTTTACAGGTTATTCGGATCTATTGTGCGAATTGCTTGTGTGCGCCCGTCTTATCTACATTGGCTTCCTCATCCATCTACATCTTCATCAGGTATCAATTTCATTGGAGTTTTTCAGGGTTTTTGTGTTTAGTTTGGTACATTAACTTGGACGGAGTAAGCACGAAATTCTTGATCTACGATTACAGCACGCCGGTGGGACCTGACCAAAGTCCTTTATTGGTAAGTTCATTTCTTTTCTAGTTTTGAACTTTGTTCCTTTTCTTCACTGATTTCTATCAGTCCTATTTGAGCATTTCTGTTCATCATTTCAATCTTGCTTTTTAGGCGAAATCTTTATCTTGAAAATTTCTTATTTCCTTTAAATAGAAATTTTTTGTTTCGCCATTATCTGGATGTATCTTTCCGGATCTTGTTTGTTGTTTGCTTGATCCTTTCTTGCGGAGCACTTTGCTTGATCGTGGGATTGTTCGAGGGGAAGAGCTCAACAACGCGCTTTTTGAAGTCCACACACCTTGGAGAGCTAAATCTACAGGTATTCCTCTTTTTTCGGTGTCTTCTCCTTTTTAGGATTTCTTTGATTGGTTGTCTATCACATCCAAACACTTCAATTTTTGGTGCTTAAAAAGAACCTAATCGCATTTGGGAAAGAACTTGTTTGAATTGTCTTCATCGAAATCAAACATTTCGTTTTAAGTGCTTAAAAGAACCCTTTCTTTTTCATTCTTTGCATGCTTTGTCATCTAGTGTTAATTAGGTTGGAAAATTGATCAAAATCGGTAGTGACACTATTTGATTTTTATTTTTCACCCTTGCACACAAAGCCAAAATCACTAGGTATAAAGCATCTAAACAAAACTCCTTCCCTGGCCTCGCCTACTTGGAAGTGATATCCAAGAGGAAGAGCCTACGCGGTACTCGGGCCGCGCTATAAATTCACGAAAGATTTTGGTATATATTGGCAAAGCACCCGACTCCCTTATCGCAGCGGTGTGTGAAGTGCGGGGGTAGGCCCCTATATCAAGCCACGTACCGGTCTTTTACTGAAGTGCCTTCGGGACTCCTCACCAAACATTACCCAAACCATCCCTAGTTTGGCTATCTGAGTAGTTCCTGTTCTAAAAAGCCTTCCCTAACATTTTCATTTCTTAAAAGCATCAAAATTTAAAGGAGATAATCACTTGCTTACGCTGCTTGAACTATTTGTGCATTAGTTAAGACAATCTTCTTTCTTGCTTGTTTATGGACGGCTATCACCCGTTCACAATCTAGGAAAATGGCCCAACGAGGTTCCTTCTTCCTCAGAAATCACCACCGAGCGTGGATGTTTGGCACCCCTCAATCTTCCTCGGGACCCCTTTGTTAGTGGGTTCCCCCTCATGGTCGTATAATCCTTTCCATCAAGCCAAAACAATCCCATCACGTCCGGCTTCTCCTAGTCCATCGAAATATCTTCTGACTCAGAGTCTATTCCTCGCGGGGATCCTGAATTTCAGGCTCTCCTTGATCGCAATCCGGTAGCCCTCATGGACTATCTAGTACACAAGTCCATTCGAATATCTGACCAAGACCCACCAATCCGACAAGTGTACGATTATCCTCGCGGATCATCCCAGGCCTCTTTAGAGCAGTTTGCACCATCTCTCTTGCCTCGAGCCACGGAGAAGGGTGAGGCCCCTATGCCTCCCTTTTCTCTTCCACCTACCATGTCGACTAATTCTCAATTAGTCTTACCTATCCTAACACTTTGCAGCTACCTCGACTATTCCACAACCCATTTACGAGAGGTCTTACGCCTTCTTTATAGTAAATTAAATCGCACATCCGCACATTGCCGTCGTCAATTCGTCTATGCCCTCTATCGTTTCTCAAGGTCAATACCTCTTCATGAGCTTGACCCCCTCCGAATAGGCGGTTGGCTCCTACTTCTCGTCCTCTAGGGGTCTTTCTTCGATATTCCAGCTCTTTGTGACATTCGCCCATCCTCTAGTATCGGCACCCTTGATACCTAATTCAGCAATAGAAGGCCCCTTTCGAGGTCTTGTTCCCCAACATGACCAATCCAACCAACACTCATATTCCTCAATCTATCCCGATCGATCAACCAACATAGGAGTCCACCGATCACGGGCTCCATCAGTCACCTGACCTTTATTTGCTCAACCACTTATTATCTCGCATGACTGCTATCTGCTGGTTGCCTCACGTAAATACCCCACCCGGTGTCACCCAGAACACCTGGTTATTCCTCTTATCATCCTATCCAACAACAGATGAATCCCCATCGACACCTCAACAACACCCACTACTTGCTTCTCATATAGGACAAACCAATGTACCTCCTCCCCAATCGGATGTGGTTGATTTCTCTTGAAAATTGCGAGACTTGGAAGCCTCCACAAAAGGAGCCCGCCCTTCATACTCCTTTGAAGAAGTATGCAATGAACCCATTCATCCTTCGGTGGCTTTTAAGCCTTATCCTCCCCAATGGGAACTTCCCAAATTCTCAAAATTTCATAGTCGGGAAGACCCTGACAACATCTGCGAGCATTGAACATGCTTGCTACCTCATTGTCCAAGATCGGGAGCTCATGCTCCGTACCTTTCCTATGTCTCTAGCGGGTCCGCTTTGGGTGAGGTACAATAATATTCCTCAACATTCATTATTTTCTTTCTCTCAATTGGCCCAAATGTTTGTTGAGAACTTCTCAATAAATATTGCCCATAAGATCTCAATCACTGAGATCTTTCTGACATTCATGCCAATTTGACGATGAGTCTATTGCGAGACTTTGTCGCTCGTTGGAGAGGGATAATCAACCAATTGTCCTTCTCTCTTCCTCAATCACAAGGTCGAGCTGTTCACCCGATCTTGCGCTAGCCACATTTCTTCCACGTTAAGAATCCAAACTTTCCACACCTTGAAGAAGCCTTCACGATAGCGCACGCAAAGCTCGAATCTCGTGCCATTGAACAAGGAAAACTAAAACTTCGCTCCAAATCTAAACCCGATTTCTCTCGGTTCACCAAACCAAATTCTTTTCCTCCTAAAGATAAGAATCAAGGGTCCACCAATGCTATCGTATTAAAAACATCGAGAACCGATAGTACTCCTAATCAACCACCACGAAGAGACCCTTCATCTGCTCGAAAAGGGGCTTCATCATCTCGATCCTTCGCTCCATTGGGGGAATCATATGCCTCCATCTTAGGAAAAATGTTGGAAGTTCGCATGATCGAACTTCCACCCATTAGAGATATTGATGAAAGTCGAGAACGTCCTTTGTGAGTACGGAGAAAGCGATTTTGCCACTATCATAGAACCAAGGGTCATGACATCGAACGATGTCAGACTTTCAAAAATCTTGTCCAAAAATTCATTGATAAAGGCGAGCTTATTCTGGATAACCCAAATGCTCCCCCAAATCAAGCTATTTGGGCGTTTTCAAACAACCCTTCCCCAATCATGCCCCAAATCATAATTCTTGAGAATCTCAAAAAACCAAACACCCACACTATCGACTTCATTTCTCTTGAAGAATCGCCACGAAACCACATCATCTACAAAGCGCGGCAATCGAATCGAGAACCCTCTTCCACTTCACCAATCTTTGGAATTCCTCCATCCTCGGATAACCCATCTTTGGATATTCCTACATTTTAAACACGGAGTCATCTCTCTCCGCTCCTTTGTCCAGATCTCCCATCCATACCGAGACGAGTGTCTTCCTCATCTGTCTCATCATCGGACATCCTTTGATGCTCGAGGCAATTACATCCCTTCGAGTTTCCACTTGAGACACATCTACTTACTGTTGCTCCCATTCCGGCTCAACTATGCCCTTGATAAACATCCCTATATAATCGTGCTTGAGCTTCGGCGAAAGTGTCCTCAACTTTGACTCTTCCTATCTCTTTTCCTATAGTAGTTCCACCCATGATCACTACACCAAAAGTGGTCCTTCGCAAGGAACTTCTTCATCACTTACTTCTTCCATCACTAATACTACTTCACCTATTCGGGAAAAATCAAAAGAAGTAGCATCAACATCTATACGCTCGGTTCCTCGAACCTAAAGCGGCAACCAAAATCTAACATTATACCATCGATATCTCCCCATTTGCTTCCTCAAAAGGTTCTGATCACCTTATGACGTTGAAGTTGTCACCATCACTGAAAAGGGAAGCCCATATTTCGGACCATCAAAACTCTCGGTGTTCTTCCACAAAAATCTCTCTCCACGCCTCATAAGCGATTAGATTTGCCCATTTGAGAAGGCATCTTCTTCTACACACCTATCAAAGTCATCATCTTCTTCTTCATCAACATCCCTAAAAGTAGACTTACCTACCAAAAAGATGCCACTTCTTCTATCAAAATCCTCATCTTTGTTACCAAAAATCAAGTCACCCTATCTTCCTCCAATTTCACCTACTTTGGGGGCTTCTTCCTCTTCTAAACCGACATCATCTAAGTCATCAGTAAATTCAACCAAACAACCCCCTTTGTCTCCAAAGACCACAAAATTTATCACATCTCCATCACCTTCAAAGTCTATTTTAGGGGCTCCTCCTCCACCAAAGACAATCATGTCTCATTTACTCCCATCCCAAGCACCCAAGACTGCTCCTCCGAATGTCCAAACAAATAAGAGGATCCCTAATAAAGAGACCGTTAAACCTAACATGCAAGTTCTTTTACCCGTGGTCGGTTAAGGTAAAAGAACCATCTCATTATCTCTATCCTCATCTTCGTCTGCGGATTCTACACGAAATCCTTCATCAACTTATCAATCTTTGACCATAACCCTTCCTCGATTAAGCCTTATAACCCCGAAGGAGTGAAACCTACGGTTTAACTCGATCGATTTGTGCTTACCACCGTACTCGGTCATGACACCTTTGAAGGATGTAAAGCTCTTCAAGCCGTTGTCGAGAACCTTACGGAAGAAAGTGACCTCTTGTTGGAGGAGGAACAAGTACCTCTGTTACCCTAGCCTCATCAGAACCTCAACCATCCATTCGGACCTCTAGTGGTTCCACTCCACTTGATCTCCCTCCTTCCCAAATTGACACAATCCATATCGCCACTAGAACCCAACATTATCATAACCCATCTTCATCTCCAACATCTAGACCACGGGTTGTCATTTACTGCAGCCCACGAAGGCGTGTCTCCTTCCTCATCGGCCCCACGACCCAAGGTCTCCATTCGTCTTTGCACCTCGGACTCAAGTTCCGTATCCGTTGAGGAGAGTGTCATGAAGCAACTCACCCAAGCTCCGGTCAAAATGTCTCTTTTTGACCTCATCCAATCCTCTCCACAACATCGCCAGGCTCTAATCGATAATCTGCGTCGCATCGCAGTAAATTCCGATGAGCCCCAACCCTTCGAGTGGGTTGTTGGATTGAATGGTCCATCGACCGCCATTTCTTTTGAGGATTCAGAAATTCCTCATCTTTCTTCAGAGGATTTGGAGGCTCCTCTCTTCATCACAGTCCAAGTCAATAACACTGCCTTAAAACGTGTTATGATCGATAGTGGAGCTGCTCTCAACGTCATCTCTTCCCACACATTCGAACAACTTAAGTTACCTAAGAATGTGGTGTCACCTCCGCCTTTCGCCCTTCGATCATTTAACGATCTAGCTTGAGTCACTCTAGGAGCGTGGTCTTACCCATCCAGAGTAGGTAAAAGGCTGCTCCATGAACTCTTCTATATTGTCGAAGGAAAATTCCACTATAACATGATCCTTGGGCGCTCTGGGTTCGTATGATGCATTGTGTCCCATCCACCCTCCATCGATGCCTAAAATATCAATATGAGGGCAAAATCTACACCCATCAGGAGATCCTTTTCCTTTACGCGCGATGCGACATGACCACAAGGTCTGCCCCTTTAAAAGAAAATGCATCTTCTCCAGATGGGGCTTCATCTTCTTCCATACCTGCAACCAAACTACCAGATTTGCGAAATCTGGAAGAGACATTGCAGCGTTTCTCACTAGGAGAGCTTCCTCTCTTTTCTTTCGATGCCCATCTCAAACCTAATGAGTATGGTAGACCCGACAAGCAACCTGAATATCAATCAGGTCTCGGTCGCATCGTTACCATTGGTTTGCCCAATCAACAGACCAATTTCATCTACGGTGGTCTTGATACACCTCATTATTGTCCGGATTCTCCTCCTAGAGCCAAACCTTACCTAACAGGGTTTGATTATCTACAGAATCCCACGTTTGCAAAAACTTATCTATATCGATGCGCGTGGAAAGGTTTTGGCCTTGGAAAATATGAACAAGGTATACATGACCTCAAATCCATTCCTACTCTCATGCCACACCAAAAGTTTGGTTTGGGATTTAAACCCATTTCAAAAGCCACTGTCACTATTCTTGATGAGCCTCTTCCTACTGAAGAACCATCTTCCCCCACCAAATCCGAAGCATCACTTGATGTGGACGATGACATTTCCATCCCACCTAACTTTTTTTTTTGATCAATACCATTTCCTTGGGACCTTTAGTCTATGAGACTAACAATCGGTCTGCTTCTATACCATTAATCTTCCCTGAGATAGTTGGAGACGACTCTCCTACTATCAACACTATCCACTGTGCGGATGACGACTCTGTCCTCACCTATCTAGGGGCAGAGGATTCATATCTTCCCAAAACCATTCCTTCTGACACGTCTACCCTTCTCAACGAGGCCACTATCGACCTTAATATAGGGACTCCTGAAGACCCTCGCATCATTAAGGTCGGCCAATCCCTTGATCCACAAGAATTAGGGGACTTTACTACTTTTCTTTCCAAACATCGTCAAGCCTTTGCTTGGTCATACGAGGATATGCCAGGACTCGATCCCGATATTGTAGTCCTGATATCGTTACCCTTCCCAACATCAGGCAGTCAAGCAAAAATTACGTAAAATGCACCTAGAGTAGCCCTTCTTGTTAAAGAAGAATTACGGCGCTTGCTCTCGGCTAACTTCATCGACCCATCGATTATCCATGATGGGTGTCGATGTAGTACCGATGGTAACTAAGGCTCTTTGGGAAGATTGAATTTGTACCGACTTAGGGATCTTAATCGGCTGTCGAAGGATGATTTTCCTCTTCCTAATATCGACCAACTCGTAGATTTAACTGCGGGTCATGAAATGCTTTCTCTTATGGATGGTTTCTCTGGATATAATCAAATCCTCATCGCACCAGAAGACCAGCATAAGACTTCCTTCATAACTCCTTGGGGGACCTTTTGCTATCGTGTCATGCCCTTCGGTCTTAAGAAAGCGGAGCAACTTATCAACGAGCAATGACCTACATCTTCCATGATCTTTTACACAAAACTGTAGAGGATTACGTTGACGATCTCCTCGGCAAATCCAAACGTCGTCAGGAGCATCTTTTCATCCTTGCACCTCTCTTTGAGAGGCTTATCCGCTTTTGTCTTCGTCTAAATCCATCTAAATGCGTGTTTGGCGTCCTCCTTTCAGTAAACTTTTAGGGTTTATCATTTCCATCGGGGGGTATTGAAGTGGACCCGCTTAAAAATAAAAGCCATCCTTGAGATGCCTCCCCGTCTAACTTAAAGCAACTCCATGAGTCTCGAGGGCGTCTTGATCGGTGCGTCGTTTTATCTCCCAATTGTCGGACCGTTGTCAACCTTTTCACCATCTTCTCCGTAAGAATGTTCATTTCAAATGGGATGAGCATTGCCAAAAGGCCTTTGATGATCTCAAAGCTTATCTTCTTTCTCCACCCGTGCTTACACCTCCACGCGAGGGGGAGCCTTTCTATCTTTATATCTCTGTGAGTGACCATGCTCTGGGAGCCATGATTTCGCATCGGGACACTTGTGGTAAAGAACAAGTACATGTCTATTACATCGATCGCACCCTCCATGAGTATGAGACACGTTACTCAGGGGGCTGAAAAACTATGTTGCGCTCTCTTCTTTGCAACTTCTAAGCTTCGTCATTATCTTCTTAATCACAAAACTTACATCGTCACAAATGTCGATCCCCTCAAGACAATTCATGCAAAGCCTTATCACATGATGATCGCATCACTCGTTGGCTTATGCTCATGACAGAATTTGACCTCGAATTTATCCCGCAAAGGCTATCAAGGGTCGGGTTATTGCGGATCAACTAGCTAGTGCTCCTCTTAGGACACTCAAGACCCCCTTGCTCAATTCCCGATGAATTTATTCAACAAATCGATTTTGGTCTATCTCCATTTAAAGTAAAGCTCTTCTTTGATGGATCCAAATGCCGGCAAGAGGAGAGTGCGGGTTTCGTGATGATTCCTCCTTGGGTACGCCTATCGATCGCGCACAAATTGAACTTTGAGTGCACCAATAATATGGTGATCTGAAGCTCTTGTCTTAGGACTTCAAAATGCCATTAATCTCGGCGCTCGTCGTATTGACATCTTTGGTGATTACGAACTCATCGTTAATCGAGGTCACGGGTGTCTATCGATGCAAGAATGATATCCTTCAAAAATATCGCGACATTGTTCTTGCCCGACTCAATCTTTCGATAAGTTCACCATCGATCCATTCCTCGTCTTTGCCAAATCGATTCGCGGATACCATGGCCTCATTAGCATCCCTTATCGCCTTTTCTGAAGACTCGCGTCTTTGTGTGGTGTCTGGCGATTAGATCAACCATCTTATCTTGGCGACTAACCCGATCAATCTTTGTCATAACCCATACTCGGGATGAGTGGTATCAGCAGAGATAGTTGATTATCTATCTCATTCGGTGCTTCCTCGAGATCGACTTCCGATGGTAGAAGGTCTTTTGTCAGCGCGCTAATCGCTATTCTATCTAGGCGGGATTCTTTACAAGCGCGGCTTTGATGGTATTTTGCTTCGATGCCTCAAAACCCATGAATCATCTAAAGCTATTCAGGAGGTCCATGACGGTATCTGTGGTGGACATTTTAGTGGTTTAGCTGTGGCTAAGCGCATCTTACGTTTGGGATATTATTGGCCTTCTCTTAATCAAGATTGTTGTGAATACACTAAGAAATGCGTCAAGTGTCGGCAACACATTCCAATCTCACGCACGTCCCTAGTCAGGCTTTGCAACCTGCGGCGGATTTGTGGCCTTTTTCACAATGGGGCCTTGATCTTATTGGTCTCATCAATCCCCGTTCTTCACAGCGTCATCATTCTATCATTACTGCCACTGAGTACTTTACTAAGTGGGTAGAAGCTATCCCTCTTTCTTCAACAAAGGCTAAACCCATAGTTGATTTTGTCTATCAACACATCATTTGTCGCTTTGGCGTTCCACACAAGCTCATCACAGATAATGGTAAATCCTTCAAGAACGTCGATTTGCAAAATCTCTGCAACACTTTCAATATCAAGCTCAGTTTCTCTTCTCCATACTATCCTCAAGCTAATGGTCAGGCCGAAGCTTCCAATAAAACTTTGCGTAATATCCTCATGAAGTAACTAGTCATTTGGTAGGGATTGGCATCTACATATCCCTTTCGCTCTCTGGGCTTATCGGACTAGCATTCGTACTCCTCTTGGTGCTACTCCCTTCTCTCTCGTCTATGGAGTGCAGAGGCCGTCCTTCCTTTGGAGGTCCAAATCCCATCTCTCAGTGTTTCTCTCGGAGAATTTGTCTCGATGAGGATTATCGTCAAAATCGTCTAGCTCAACTTGAATTATTAGATGAGCGGCGTCTCAAGCGCTCTTGAGCATCATCAAGTCTATCTCGGCGTGTCAAGCGTGCTTACTGACAAGCATGTGCAACACCGTGACTTCAAAATTGGTGACCTTGTTCTTAAGGAAAATCAAAATGTCACTACACTCGAAAGGAGTCAACGTGGTAAGTTTGCTCCCATTTGGATGGGCCCCTACATTATCACTCATAAATATGGAGTGCAGGGCTTATCGTTTGTCTTCCATGGATGGTATCACTGAGCGAGAACCTCTTAATGCCTTGCATTTACGGCCCTTCTATTGTTAAAATCTCTCTTACACAAATCTAGTCGCATGACTCGGATCTTCCATCCGTCCTAATAACTTGATCATCTACTTTCGTGGTGATTTGAAATTGTGTGGTTCTCCGCCTATTGCCTCGTTTACCTTAAATATGAGTATCGCGGCTCTACTCATTGCACGTTTCTTTTGGATATGTTCCTCCTCATGGTAGGAATACCTTAATCACCACTTCATCTGTCCCAAGTACTTATCTTAATCGGATCTGCTCGGGGCATGAGTACATGTTCTTCCATGTTCTCCTCCCCTCCATCGATCTATCTAGGTCTAAACTCGACTTCTTCCAAAAAGTGTCAAAAAAAAAAAAAAAAAAAAAAAAAAAAAAAAAGATGCTATCCAAAAAGATAGACTGATCCCTCGAAGGACAGCTATCCATACATTGTCAAGTGAATCAAAAAAGCAAATAGACCATACCCTCGAAGGATGGCTATCATACAAATTTCAAAATACGGACAGCTCCCTTGAAGGATAATTTGTTTCTCAAAAAAAAAAAAGAAATATTCAAGGCTTCTTGTAATCAATCAGCCTTCCGGTCGGTTTATACACTTGTTAGCATCGAAAGACTTCCGCATCGATCGGTCTTTCCATATCAAGCAAACTTCCCACATTGATCGGTTTGCTTTTACGTCCAAATCATGAAGTGAGATTTTAGACCTTTTGTCGATCATATGGAGAATCTATTTTCCTATCATGGACATGTATTCTGTCCCTTGTAGGTTCCGACAAGATACTTACTTTCTTTTCTTTCCATTTCTATCCTAGATCTGGTTTGCGACTAGTTAGTGTCAGGTTTATTTTAATCTTATATAGGGCCTTGTATGCTTGGTCTTTCGGTTTCTTATCGGATCTTCTCTATGGTCGGTTGGAAGTCCGACTTATCATTTCCCTTCTTTTAAGTGTCTTCTCTTCTAAGTCACGGTTATTTTTACGCTTTCATCTTTTGCTCTTACAATAAGCATTCTCCATTTCTTTGTCTTGCATCTGTTGAATTGACATTTCACATGTTAATTCAATCAAAATCTATCTTCTATCAACATTCCTCTTATCTATCAAAACATCTATCTTTATTCATTTCTCATTAAAATTACATCCATCTATACATCAAACGCATCTATCTATCTATCCATCAAAATATTTAAAAGCTATGTCCATCAAGATACCTCCCATCATCTATCAAAATTCAATCTATCTAACCACAATTAAATCAATCTATATCTATTCTACCACATCAATCATCACATCCATTATATCTATCATCTATATCTATCGATCACATCTATTCTATCCACATTTCAATCTATCTCATCACATCCATCTATCATCTATCAATCTATATCTATCCAATCGCATCTATTCTATCCACATTTCAATCTATCTAATCACATCTATTTCTATCATCTATCACATCTATATCTATCCAATCATCATCTATATCTATATATCCATCATATCCATGTATATCAAAACCAAAAGTATAAGTACAATTGTATGCCAAATCATATGATGAATCTATATATATACATGTGTGTTTATACAAAAATGAGTGGCTTTCCATCAAGCCATCTATACTGATGCCTTCAATCGAGGCTACATCACTATACAAATGCAAAAGTCTATCAAAACTCTATATAGTAAAATCCGAAGCATGGAGGACACTATCTCCTCCACCCTCCTCTCCACACATTTGTCTCTCGACCGCCACCGATCGAGCTCGATGCTGCTCTTTGGAGGTCTCGGCCCACCTCGATCTCTCCCGGTGCTCCCTCGCTTTGAGGCTCCACTCATTGTAGCCGTCCTGCTCTCCTCCTCGCCCCATCACCGAGGCACATCACGGGGCATCTTTTGCGCTAGGGCATCCTCATAATATCTCACCTCGGAGGAGGCGAGTGCGTGCTAAGGCTCACGGTACCGGTGCTCGTGCGAGGCTGCTTTGGTCTTCTTGGTGATTCTTTGGTGGCGCCCCTCCTAGGGTCGTGCCCTGTGTGCCAGACTCTGATGTGGCACCTGTCTCCCCATACTTGGCCCTGAGGGCCTCCCTATGCCGAAAATAGCGGTCCCATTCTTTGGATCACTTGTATCTCGCTCTGTAGGCGGTGTCTCTCTCCACAATCGGGAATCCCTCTCCTCTGTCAAGGCCCTAATCTCCTCTAGAGCTACCTGATGTGTCTGTATCAGTGTGGCATGCTCTCCCTCTAATCTGTCCAGTATAGCAGCTATGTCCTCCTCCCCAGCATCTATCGAGGGCGGGAGATGTCGTGGAAGCTCTGTGTCATACCATGCTGCGTAGCCCTCATCCACCCCCGCGTCATCATCACTATCTATGGAGGGTGGAGCCTCTCTCAGTGGGTCTGCCGGGATCAAAATCGGCGGCTCTCTCTCTCTGCCATCCGCTTTATATGGTGTGTATGTGGCGTCTTATCTGTACTAGACCAAAGCGCCTCGATATCCGCATGAATGGGACTCGCTCCCACATATACGGTCTGCGACCTCGACCACCCGACTCCGTCTCAATCTACTGCAAGTGGGCATCGACCCGACCCATATCGGAAATGCCCGATATGGCCTCCGGATCTTTGATGCGGTGTAAGCGTCTGAAAGCGCTCGGAGTACCACTCGGGTGATGCACTGTATCTCTGCGGCCATGTCGCCCGCCATCTCGAAATCCATAATCCACACCCCCTGCTGCTTTGGCATCCATGGAAGCCGGATGGCTAATCAACTGCTTATGTGCTCATACGCCCGTGCAATGGAGCACAAGGTGACATCGATCCCTGTCCTCAGGCCGGTAGTGTACATCCATAGCTCATAATAAATCGAGCTATCGGGGCATCGGAAAGCAAAAATCTGTCTATCTTTGCGAGATGTGCGCTGCCTGACCTAGCGTAGCAATAGAATCTCCCACCTCCTGAGTGCAGCGAGCAAAATAAGATATGGCCATCGAATCGGGGCTATCCGCTTTGCTCAGGGCTATCACATGCATCATCTTGTGAGGATATCCTCACTTGCCCCGAGATCTATCTCGCATCATCTGCTCTGTCTGCTGACCCCACCGGGGCCCTCTGCTGCTGCTCTCGGGGTGTGATCTCAATCGGGTCCCCGTGTCGGTGTCGGAGGATCTGTATACATCCTCATGGGTGATAGTCATCTCACCGTCCTAAACCAAAATGTGCACGTGTGTTTGTCCCACCGTCGCACCAATGCTCGCATAAGCTCCACATCCGTGGCACTCGTCTATAATATCTAAAGCCCCCGAGCCCGGCCAGCTCTAAATGCTGCCAGTCTGCATCTGTCACATCAGGCAGGATCGTCTCTAATAGCTCCGGGATGGCGTCCCTCATGTGAAGGGTCTCTCGTGCCTGCATCCACGACATCAAAAGCATAATTAGTCTCTTATTTTCATAAATCACATCTTCCCAAATCATACAAATCAATGAACTTCCATCAGTCGGCGTCGATTTGATAAAATCGGCGTCGTTCATTTTAGTCGGCGCCGATTATTAACAATCGCGCCCGATCCAAGCTCGATCGGCGCCGATTATACCAATCGGCGCCGACTTCCTGGCCAGACGTGAAACAGACCCTGGCCTCATATCCATCCAAATAAAAATCAAAAAAAAAAAAAAAAAAAAACAAAAATAATAATAATATAACGAAGGGGTTCAAGAATGGTCACTTACCGCAGGTCGTGTCCTCCTGCGCTTCCGTCCGCTCCCAGAGGCTTCCATTGCGTTCAAATCTATCTCTGTCGGAATCAATCGTCACGTTGAAAATTAATCGTTCACGTTTTTCGTTCGCATATTTATATGCGTCTGCGGATTAATCGGGCGCCGATTTTTGGAGTCGCGCCGCTTTTTTACTAGTCGTCGCCGATTCGTTTGGTATGTGCCGATTTTTTCTTGTCTGTTTGCCATAGTGTTGATACTTGGCTTTCTCATCTATCGATCATTGTTGTGTGCTAAATCTTGTCTTTTGGCACATCTTTTAGATGTCATTGTCTATTTGAGTTTGTTCCCTTTGCGTGGAGCACTCGCTTTTGTTTAGCCGCTTAGAGTTACGCGGCAGTGCATGCAGGCACTAACGTCGTCGTCGATTCATAGACCGTCTAGTTGTCCCTACCGATGTGTCTCTCTTTCGATCTTGACTATTTTGCAGTTCTCCTTACACTCATGGGAGTGCAGTAGGCACTAACGCGTCTCTCATGAGGAGACCGGCTAGTTTCCCTACCAATGTGAGTTCCTTAGGTTGCTTTGCCCTTGTGTTTATTTTTATGCGTCCTCAATGATCGGTTCTACTCAGCTATCCAGTGGGGCATCTGCATTTTTATCTACCTCTTTCAAACTCGGGATCGTCTGTTCTATCATCCATCCCATCCCTAGTTTGAGGGGGATCACATCACCACAAATTCTTCTCTTCTTCCATCTCCATGTTTTTGTCTCATAACCTTGCTTATCGCAAGTTACTTGACAAAAAGGGGCAAAATGTAGACACCTAAAATTGGTTACCCAATTTAGTGTCCCTTCTCATCCGTTTACTTGCCTAGGTAACCTAGGGCACGTTTACATCACCAACTATCCCCTTGGGATAGTTTTCCAATTTGTGATTTAATCACCTACTCTAAATTTAATTCATCCCATCACATCTTACCCATGAGTAATTAAGTATTAAATATTTAATTACGCTTCTTCCCATGCATCTTAATCACTTATCCACCCCAAATTTATTCTACCCATGTATCACATCTATTTTTAATCTTCCCTAAGCGGGATATTTTCCCGTAGTCGGGATGAGTCTTATTTTTCTCGAATCGATCATTTTTAGCCATCTCGGGAGTCTTCTCATGATCGGCGCCGACCCATATGGTGGCGCCGATTTTCTAGGAGCGGCGCCGATTATAAAAGCAAGTCCAGAACTCAGTTCTAAGCGCGGAAAAATCGGCAGAAAGAGATCGGAGCAAGAGCGAAAACGAAAGCGAAAAAGAGCACTTGCACACGAGCGAGAGAGAGAGAGATACGGTTTGAGAGATCTTGACATCAAGTGTATCAAATTAGGGCGAGATCTGTCCGAATCAATCCACGAGAGGAGCCGTTACTCTGTCCCACTGTCATATCATCGCATCGCACCACCATCATCATCTGGTGACTCTGTTCGAGTGTCTCGCCAACTTCGGCTCATCCCATGAGACCACATTCGTCTTCTAATTCCCGAATCTTATCGCTTTGATCCCCGGTGATCGATCGCCTCGATCGCGCCGATTGACCCGATCGCGCCCGATCAGTCTCAATCGACGCCGACCAGTATCAATCGACGCCGATTTTAAAAAGCGACGCCGATTTTCTCTGCAGATAGGTAAAAGGATACAGGTAACACAAATCCAGCTTTTATTTCATAGTTCCCTGTTTTCTGTACTGTCTGTCTGCTGTTTAGATTCTGTCTTATTACTGCAATCAGAAAATCTAGTCTTTATTTACATCTTTTATCATGTATGCTTCCTTTCTTTATTGAACGTGGTGACATCCATGAGGAAGCTTATCGCTTCTCGGACCCGCTTCTCGGGCAGTCCACTAAAATATCTTTTAACGTGGTCTTTTTCTGTCAAGCATCGGTGTTTTACAGGTTATTCGGATCTATTGTGCGAATTGCTTGTGTGCGCCCGTCTTATCTACATTGGCTTCCTCATCCATCTACATCTTCATCAGGTATCAATTTCATTGGAGTTTTTCAGGGTTTTTGTGTTTAGTTTGGTACATTAACTTGGACAGGTAACAAGCACGAAATTCTTGATCTACACCTTGTAATGGTGAAAGCTAACATATATGTTTATCTTTAAAAGTTGCCTTCAAATGTTTTTGTGTAAACACTACCCTGCAACCGTAGTCGAGAGTAAAAAGTAATCTGAATTGTGTAAGAGAAAGCTAACAAAAATTTACACCAACCAG
Source organism: Taxus wallichiana var. yunnanensis (assembly GCA_018340775.1). NCBI lineage: Eukaryota > Viridiplantae > Streptophyta > Pinopsida > Cupressales > Taxaceae > Taxus > Taxus wallichiana. The sequence goes on from CM031239.1 coordinate 315,435,570, forward strand.
ATCCGAGCCCTTTGAGTTAGATACAGGTGCATTTATCTATAATACTATCAAACAATCGAGATCTGAACCCTGTTTGCAAAAATATCAGATGTGATGTTTGTGTAATAATATACGAGAGCAGGGGAAAATTCGATTAAAACCCCTATGCAGTGAAAGGCAACAAAATTTGTATACTAACCAGATCTGAATCCTTTGCGTTAACTACAGGTAATTTATATAAAATACATCCAAACCAACCCGATTTAATCCCGGTTAGGGAGCTACTTAAATTGGTCTTAAAAAAATCGAACCAACCATATAATAGCTGTACATTTTACTAAATGAAATTTCCTTAGATTAAGGTGAAAATTAAACCTAAAATGCCCAAGCAGTAATCTACACCACAACACGCACAGGCAACGTGGATATTTCAAAATGTGTAATCCTAATCTGCAAAATCTATACTAGAAGTTTGAAGGAACTTACTATACAGGGGATACATTTTGGCTGTTATTCTCTTGCACTCTAACCCAAATAGAGGAATCAACCACAAAAACAGAGAAACTATACAAAATCGCATACAAAGTACAAAGACGCAAATAAAATGTCTCAAAACTTATTATCAGAGATAAAAACAACTACTGAAAAACAAACAGCAGGGCCCTGCATGCAGCCTCCGGACTTCAAACACACAATCCAGAAAAAATGATGCAAATCCAAACGAAAATTAAATAGAACTTCGAACTTTCGTATGTGAGCACATTAATCTAAGTTGAGGAAGTATCCTAAAAATTTGAAATAAATTGCATCTTGTGTATCAAATAAAGGCATGAATTTTAATATCAATAACAAGAAAAATGTGAGAAACATTAACAAATTCTGCAGCCCACTAAAACAGAATCAGCTATCAAATTTCTGAAATCTAGTACAGGACACCTAAACAATATTTACCCCTTAAAAATCAATGAACCATGACACGGGACATCAATCAAAACAGGAGCCCTGTTCATCTACAAAATGAAAAATAGCGAGTAGAAATGCTCTACGGCAGGGAATTCCTTTGTATACTCACAGTACTTCCAATTCATTAAAAATTAATTGAGAGCTTTTGTAAATTAAAATGCCCTGTATTTTTCTTACAATATAGTAGAAACATTACAGACATATACATACCTTGGAGATGTTAGTCACCATTGAATGAAGCGTATTCAGGAGATCGTTAAGCTTATTCCTCCTCTCTGCCAAGAGATTTTTACTGGAAAACCGATGCTTTTCTTCCTCCCTTTTGCTCTTAAACCCTGTATCAGTAAAATGCTTGATCAAAACAAAGTAGTAGATCTGAACCTTGTTAAGGAGGAAGCTAATCTATGCGTTCAGATTTAGAAATTACAAATATTATTTGTAAACCCTAGGGAAAAATAGATCTAAACCCTGTGGAGTGCTCAGTGAAAGCCAACAAAACTTTTAACTAACCAGATCCGAAGCCTATTAGTTAAATACATTCAAACCAACCAGATGTAAACCCTGCTAGCCACTTACTCACATTGGATTTAAAAGTATCGAATCAACCATATCTTGGCTGTACATTTTACCAAATGAAATTTCTAAAACTAACGCACAGAAATTAAACCTAAAAGTCCTAAGCGGTAACCTACACCACAACACGCAGCGGAAACCTAAACTAATATAGGATGTTTGAAATGTGAGATCCTAATCTGCAGAGTGAAGGTAAAAACCTAAGAAATAATAATTATCAGGATTTACACCAGAAAGTTCAAAGAAACAGTGAACATTTGAAGGAACTTACCATAACCAAGATGCATCATTTATTATCTACCTTCGCTGTTCTCCTGCACAGTTCCCCTCACTCCAACGAGAAAAACCAAATACAAACATAAAACACAGAAAAACTACGAAAAAACACATATAAAATACAAAAGAGGCACAAAAATGTTTCAAAACATACTAACACAGAAAAAAGAAACTGATCAAAATGCAAACAGCAGGGCCCTGCACACAGACTCCGGACAACATTAAAATGCAGAAAAATAGATGCAAATCCAAACCAAAATGGGAACAGTGGATGTGTCGATAGATAGAACTTTTTGCAACGACTCTTAAATCTAAGCTTTTTTCCCCAACAGTCATCTATGAACCTTTACACCTGTCTTCCAGCCGTAACGGTCATTTAGGGGCCGCTCCTTCCAAGCTTATTTTTAAGTCGAATCTTCTACACTTGTCTTCCAGCTGTAACGGTCGTCTAGGCTCCGCTGCTTCCAAGCTTATTTTTAAGTCGAATCTTCTAGAGCATTTGTGTTTTATTTAGCATGATAAACTTGAGATTAAAATTAAATCCTAAGCATTATGAATACCCACGGTGTGATAGAATGATGAAATAATAAATTTCAAAAAACCATTAGCGTGCGCCCTTATAGAAAGTTTTTTGAGAACTTTATTCACGTGAATTAATTATTGATCGTTGTTTCATGGAATGGAAGTAAGGCCTAATGCGAGAAATATTTTTTATTTTTTTATTTTTTATTGTTTAGAATAAAAATATGTATACAAGTAATTGCACCGTGAATGTGTAGTTCGCATGCGATAGGGCCTGAATCAAACTGTGGATTTGTGAGGGTTCATGACACTTATGGAAAGGGAGTAACAAGTGCGTGCAAGATAACAGGGAAAGTTGACGAGGAGTAAATGTAGGGACTTGAAGGCGAGAGAGGATTGTGTTGAATCAATGAATGTCTCTTGTTAAAGGGTGGGAAACGTCCCTGACGGATGCAATATTTTGTTTTATTCATTTTGTATGTGAGAAAGGGTCAAAGTTAATGGCACGAGCATGGAGGTGGAACCCAACGAGTGTCGTTTGTCAGACCTTTGAACAAAGATATCATTTTTAATGACATCACAAGCACTACTTGAGGATGAGGGAATGCAATGCAAAAGAAGAGGTAAAACATAAAGGCTAATAAACCTATAATTTATAGAATAGTTATAATTAGCAATATTATTAAAATATTGAAAATAGGTTTGGTGTCATAAAGTATCTATAACATCTAATGATCAGAGTAAATGTAAGCATGTGTAATGTTATTTTGGGAGTTTAGTGTACGAGCCCAACGAAAAATTAGCGATTCGGTCGAACAAAAAGGAGACAATATGCAAAGGTCTTAAAGGCTATAAACTCATGATACTATTGTGAAAATTAGACCTCCTCATTTTGTACCTTTGATATCATTTGTTATTTTATCTAAAGTCAATCCCTAAGTAGTATGTATTGTGAGATTCCAAGCCATTTGAAAAGTCCATTGTTATGATTCTTTGCATGAAATTTGGGGCACAAGTACATGTAGGTGTTGGAGATCATCCCAAATGAGATAAATTTACTATCGAATTTGATTTATATGGAAAAAGATATTTTAGGTGGGCCTGCAAAAAGACCATATATGATTGAAATGATGTGGCTAATTGCTTCATAGACAAGTCCTACCTCAACCCACATGTTTATATCAAGCATTACCTCTCGCCCCATGTAGTTAATATTTTTAGGTTGTAATTGATTGGTGTCATGAACAAGAGAAGATGATCATTGTGTTTTACAAGCGACATTATAATGTGCAATCAACATTGCCTTGTTCTTGTGGTCAAGGAGGTTGTTTGTGGTGAGTAGATAGGGTGATGAAAGGAAACTAACTTCAGAGCATATCATTGATTCGATACGATCCATGAGTTTTTCTTGAATAATGAAATGTCCTTGGGCATTGTGAATATTGAGAAGAAGTTGGTTAAAGAAACTAGAGTCGAGCTAGAACCTTGTTGATGAAAGATAGTTCTCACATGACAAACCTTTTGAAGTTTCTTGGAAGTGTTTCCTCATATGAATTTCCTGCACATGTTGGTACATCTTTCCTAGGTCTCTCGAGATTGATCTAAGAATGGATCTAAAATACCCAATTTTATGTATTCTCCATGTTTGATACTTGCAATACATATTCTCAACATATTCTCTATTCAGAAGATGGTCTAAACATGTTGAGGGTGATCTAGACACCTTTAAATGACATATGTGGGTCATCATTGTTCTGTTTGGGAGTTTTATAGGTGACGGTTACTAATTTGGCACTTTGTTTTTATATGTGGTCATACCCCAACAAAGCCAAAACTTGGGAAACTAAACAATTATAAATATTTTTTCTTCCAAATGATTCAGTTCATCTTTCCATCCGTCCCTGGGAAGAATAGCTATAAATATGCATGCATTTGATCATTCTAGGAAAGTTTTTTTGGGAGAATGCAAGTGCGATCAAGAGAGAAAGTTGAGATAGTTCTTATTTTGTTCATAGTATAGTTGAGTTGTTTCTTCATGATGATTGTGAAAAATAAATGCAAGTAGGAGGAGTTGAAATATTTCTCGAAGGTCATTGTATGACAGTAAACATATATTTTTTTGAGATTTGCAAAGTGAAGGGAAGTGACTGCTTACCCACTAGAGTTATTCGACATTGGGTTTCTCCATGATATATTTTGTTATTTCTTTGTCTTGAAATTTCCCATCTATCAATATTATATGGATGTTTATTTCCTAAACATTTTATTTAATGAACTTAGTTAGATTGTTCATTCATTATAACTTAAACCAGATTTGTTCATTTGTTTAAAGAGGTAGTTTAAATATCAGATTGAAACCAGAGAAGATTAAATCAATATTGTTGTGTGGTTAACTTGTGTTGACACTTTGCAATTAGATGACCCTTACACAAAAGGGAAAAGAAAGGTGAGAAGGTATCCTAAATTCTTTTGAAGAAGAGATTTCCACCAAGAAGTGGAAGTAAGCAATACGAGATATGACTCATAGAGAAAATGCAAATGAGATTAGAGAAGAACGTTTCTACAAGTTGGAGGAAAATGTGCCAAGTTTACCCAAAGATGTAGGCAATATTTCCTTGTCTATAGGGAAATTGGAGTCCATCACGAGATCCCTTATGCAAAATCTTGTTGTTTAGAAGCGAAGCACTAGGATCCCATAGAGAAGATGCTCGTGATTATGAATAAGAGAAGCCCTATGCCAACCCTACACTTCCTCCATTCAAGACAAAGGTGAATATATAAATTTAGCCTTATGATGGAGATGTGAATGTTGAGAAGCTAGACCATTGGCTAGCTCAACTTGAGGTATATTTCAGTTTTCATCAAATCAATGAGAGTTAGTAGATTTCCTTTACAAGGTTAAAATTGACCAATCATGCTTTAACTTGGTTTGAAATTTATGTTCATTCATTGGTTATTAAGAAGCTTCCTCCTATTAATAAGTGGGATGAATTTAAAAGGATAATCTGAAAGTAGTTTTATCATATTTGTTATGAGGAAGAGAGGTTCATGTATATGAAATATCTTAGGTAGAAACAAGGCCATAACATGTAGGAGTACACTATTGAGTTGCGGAAGAAAGATTTTTAGATGAGAAAATATGTAACAGACATGGACCTTCTAATGAAGAATACTGGTGGACTTCATAGCCACATGAGTAGACAAGTTCTGTTGTCCAAGATGGTGGATGTAGAAAAGGCTTGTTCTCAATCCCACTATTTAGAGACGGACAAGAAAATAAGTTAATCTACCTCTCAACATTGCTTCAAGCAAACATGGTGACACCAAGCGAAGGATAAAGGAAAAGGAAAAGGTAAGAAAAATGCGCTTATGTTTCTAAGAAGGATACTAAGGTTGAATTTGGGCATTGTGATATTGACGCCCATTCTAAGGAAAAATGTTTGAAGCTCCACCCGAAACTACATCCCTTCAAGGATAATAAGATTAAGAAGAAGGCAAAAAAATTTCCTCTAGGGAGAGGAAGTATTTTGTAGTGAATAGGTGGATGAGAATATATGTTGTACCTCCATCCATAGAAGTTAGGTATTGGTAGTAATAATGGTGCTTAGGAAAATGAACTAATATTTTTCATATCAAAATTAAAGTAAAGCAAACTAAGGTGGATGCCCTTTTTGATACATGCTATCAATCTAATTTGTTTAGTAAATATTTAGTGGACATGCTAAAGTTGGAAACTTATAGCCACCGAAGTCTGTATTCATTGGGTAGGGTAAAGAAAGGTGTAGACATCAAGGTTACCAAAAATGTAAAATCACTTTTGGCATTGATAAGAAATTTATTGATGAAGTCATTGAATATGTTTATCCCCTTGATGTGTGTGGTGTAGTGTTTAACGAATTGTATTTGTCTATTAAATGTATCCTATCTTTAAGAGGAGAGACAATTAGTACCATTTGGTTAAGGATGGTAAGAGCTACACCATTTTATTCTTTTGTGGAGACTCAAATATCTCTTTAATAAGTGTCATCGAATCCCGATAGCTCATTAATGTTAGTGGTAAATTTGCATTACATATTTTGAGGGATATGCGAGAAGATCAGATTATTGCATCTAAACCACTTATAGCTTGTTTTCTAACAAAGAGCAGACACATCTAGAAGAGTTGGTTCAATAGTCCAGAGAGGTTTTCTAGAGCCTATGGGGCTACCACCAGTTAGTCTAATTAAGAATGAGATACCCTTTCTACCTGATAGTATGCTTCCAAAATTGGGATTATACAAGAAATCACCGAAAGATGCCAATGAGGTATAAAATAGGAAAATCTTTGAAAGATAATAGTTGTAATATTTGATTAACCAAGGTACAATATGTCTGGCACTTCTCCATTTGATTTTCCTATTGTTTTAGCACCTAAGAAGTATGGTTCATGGAGAATGTGTGTTGATTATAGAGCTTTGAATAAAATAACCATCAATAATATGTACCCTCTTCCTCATATTGATGATTTGTTATATTCGTTACAATATGCTAAATATTTTACTAAGCTTGATTTGAAATTTGTGTATAACCAAGTGTAGATGAAGGAAGATGTAACACCCACATTTTACACACACAAAAACAACATTAAAATACCAAAACATTTTTTTGACTTACATTGTAGTACACATGACACTATAGGATATCACTTAGGAATACGCATAACACTTGATATGTTTGCATAAACATTAACCCACGTAGATAACATGAAAACACATGATGCACATCAAGGCCACTTTTTTTTCCAATGAGAAGGCATAACATAATGATTCATCTATAGTATAAACTTATAGATAGGGTCTTCCCACGACATGATATTTTTAGGATTACACATTTATTACAATCATGTTTCAATATTTAACTTAAGTTCTAGAAAGGCTCATAATATGTGAATCATACATTCCTTTTCTTGTCGCATTAGATTTCGTTGTAAAGCTGTATTGTTTCAATTAGTTGTTTAATTATATCGTTTGCTAATAGGGTATTTAGTTAAACACAAGGATATCTACATACCCACAAGGCTACCATCCATGACACCACACTTTCCTAGTTTAAAATTTCATTACCTCTATCTTTTGTTATTGGTCTTAATTGTTGAATCACTTATCATATGGCCCTTCATTCTTCTTAAAACTATACTATGTTATCCTTACTTTACTTAACATTTCACTTGTAGTTACTCCCTCTAATTTTGCTTGTTTCCCCTATCATAATAGAAAGATATGGCTTGATTGTTGATAGAAACATATACTCCCACATGAGCCTTTGGTGTTTGTTCTAAGGGTTTGTCTTTTAAGTTGCATGTTTGTTTGGTTTTGTAATTTATCTTAGTTGCCACAAGGAAGGTTCACATGAAACCAATGAGGTTTATTAGTTCAAGAGTGAATAGATTACACGTTCTTTTCATATTAGCATTTAATTACTAAGGTTACTTGATTCATGTTTTAAGTAATTACAACTAACTGTGTATCCTATCTTCTTCATTTAAATGCTCAGTCATCAAGGTCCTAAGGAGTATGATTCACACTCAACCAAGGTTGGATTCTGGACAATTAAGTATTAGATGCATGTTACCAGGAGGCATTCAATTATAAATTTTACACACCTTACTAAGGTCACAACTAGAGTTATTAAACACCCTTATCTCCAAAATCATCTTGTAACTCTAGGTACATTCAATACTTCTTGTCAAGCTGAAACTCTTGTTTGAGAGGGGTTAAAGGGGATTCACACTTAGTATTCTCATGTGTAGGTATCTAAAACATAGGACTGCTCAAATCATTTACATTCATATTAAAATGATTTCACTTAATTTGATTTAAATAGCATTTTGAAATTTGTTGAGTAACCCATTTGTCAATAAGGACATTTGCATGCTCGTGAGCCTACTATCTCTTGTCTAGGGAATTTCCTTAAGAACATGATTACCTGGTTTCACAACGTACATTCATTATGCATTAGGAAAAGTGGGGAACAAGAGGGAATACTCCTTCGTTTAAAGGATTACGGTTCACATTAGGAATCACATGCCATGGATTTAGTCCCTCGCCACAAGATGGTTTAAACACATTATATGAACGATCTAAAATTCAATTTTCTCCTAGCACACCATATTATGGTTACATTCCCACAAACTAATCATAAATTAAAAAGTTGTTAAATTTCACAATTAACTCTTAATATTGTATCGTAGAACCCAAACGATAAATGAGATTGGGTATCAAGTTCATTTATGATCCCAACTCTTAAAGGTGAATTTCAAGGTTAGTGGGCGATCTTCGCCACTCAACACATGTGTCAGTCCCAAAGGGTTTTACACTATGTTTGATGTTGGTTTCCCAAGGAGTACTACCTGAAGAGAACACATTCTCCTTACTACACACACAATTATCAATCATAGGAGGGGACCACATACTTAAGATAAAGTTTGACCATGTCGCTCCTAACCATCAAGTTCACAACGACGCTGCTAAGCATACAGGCTATGAATATAAACTTAAACTTGGGATCTTATTTACTTAAGTAGAAGGTTCCATAGAGTGTAAAGATTTAATTTCATCCTAAGGTTTTAGTTTTATATGCTACAAAGAATCACACATGAAGGGTAGTTATACACGAATTTTATACTAGGGTGGATTGTTATATTTAGATATCTTTATTACATTTTTAAGGTAAGAAACATAACACACCAATTATTTAATCATAAATTGCACACTAGAATTGCACTATAAGCTATTAAATTCAATTTCATTTAACACATATATCCAAATTTTACAATACAAAACTTGGGATCAAAATAACACCCATGTTTAAATGAAGATTTCCTTCAATGCTAGCATCTTAAAAATGTTACAAAACTTCACTAATAAACCTTTCAATACTTTGCAAAATGTTGAACTATCCTCTACAATTTCACTTAACATATATATCTAACCCCCTTTTTACCATATGTAAATTTGAATCAAAAGAACACCTATAGTTAAATGCACATTTCCCAAATCACCACTAAAACTAGCATCTCATTCATTTTGCCAAATTTCAATAATATGTATTCATTGTAACCTACTAATACATATTTTTTTTTTTATTAACATACATAAATTACAATAACACACAATGGATTACAACCACATCGTTTCACCATCTTACTTGCATCCTGCAAAACCATGTGAGCATGAAATTAACAATAAATCGCTAGCATGGCATCCACCTAAATCTAGCATAATGAACGTTTTTAGTTTCCCATTTACATAATAATTATAATAATTTTCATTCAAAAGGAGAGGGTTAGAGACATATATTTATTTCATTTCATTTCACTTCATTTCTTAATCAAGGAGAGAGAAAGAGATAGGGAAGAGAGAGACACTATTTTTCCAAAAGTCAAATTTCACACATCAAGCCACAAGGTAGAGTTTCAATAGTTATTTACAAGTGTCAATAAGTTTCCATGATGGTCTAATAACTTGAATGGGGTCCTATAAATTTCTTTTTACATTTTCCTACTAGTTGTGAGAATGCCCCATTTTGGCTTGGAGGCTAAGAAATCGCGTTCAAAAGATGCCTTATGTTGGGCGATGCACAATATGTAAATTCCTACATGTCCTCCTATATACCAAGAATTCACAAGAACTAATGAAATTTGAAATTGGTGAATGGTTTTCAATTGGCGGCTAGGTTTCAGAGCCACAGTCGTGTCGGTCTAGTTACAACAACCAATTTTAGCTCGAGGGCTACGAAAAACTCATCCAAAAATCCCTTCGATAAATGAATGTGTAACGAAATTTTTTTACATGCTCTCTTATTTATGGAAAATTCATCGATTCGATGGAACTAAGAATTAGAGAACAAGTTACAAACAATGACTAGTTTTTGGAGCCACCGGTTGTAGTTGAGCCAGTTTGACCTAGTCAAAAGTGACTCGAGGCCTACAAAATGCCTTTTCCAGACTATCTAGAAGAGTTTTTTTCCCAAATTGAAGGTTACAAGTGATTTTCTAGTAAAAATGCTAAAGGTTTACAAAGGCGAGATAAACATTTCATTGCTCAGGGTTCAAACGTCGAACCGAAATGAAACCCAATTTTTCAGTTTTAACAACTTCCTAAAAGTGAAAAATGAGGTAACCGAGCTCCTAGAAGGGCGGCGAAGAGAGCACCAATAGTCGATCGGGGTCGATCTAAGGTTTAATACAACTCCCCACATAACAAGGACCATGGACGGAAGATGTCATCTCTTTTCGGGGTTCGTAGAAGGTTATTTTATGAGTCTCACGAAAATTGCATTTTTCTAACTTTACGTCGTAGACAAGAAAATTTCTTTTATTTAACGACCTTAGCTAACTCTCACCAATACCGGCGGACACGAGTGCCCAAATATGTCACCATAGGTTAACAATGTATGTGTAATGCCACCATTAAATAGTAATAAAATGGAATCATTTTTTTGAAAAAAATAAAATAAATGAAAATGTTGGAAGGAGTGAATTGGGAGTAGTTGGAGGAAATGATGAATCCCATGTGGGGGCACGTGGTCTCCCTGACAATGGCATGGGCATCCTCAACATACTTCTGACATGTATTTTTACTTCCAATATAATACAAGCTCTTTATTGAGGTCCATACACATTAACCATGCTGAAAACTAGTAAACAATGTAGATTTTTGTAATAATGGGTAGTTGCAGCGTGTACCCAACGTGATGGGGGTATGTTTTATTTGTACGATTTATTCACGAAATTGCAGCGTACAGAAGACATGGATTTCCTCATGGAGCAGTCACACAGTTTCACTTGAAGTCCTTAGGGTTGATTTAAGAATTGAATTTTGTTAAGAATGGATACAAATTGTTTGTGACGGATCTAGGCACTTGAGCCAATATAGAGTCCACAAAAAAATTATGTCATGTAAATTCTTAGTTGAATCAAACTCAATTTGGAACTAAAACAACCATAGTACGAGAACAAATGTGCTTCGAATGGAAGGAAGTTTATAGGGACGAGAAACTTGAACCTTCACCTCCTTTGATGTGTATTATTTTCCCTCGACAACTTATGGTTGGTCCCCTTGCATAATGAGGGTAAAATTAAATGTCAACTAAACATATTTTGAGAAACAAACCTTTAGCATAAGAGCGAGAGAATTAGGAACTTTATATGTAATTTGAAATATGGAAAATAATTATGTAAGTTATGGAGATTGTCATAAGTGATAAAGAGAAAAATTAAATAGTCGAACAACAAGTTGAATGTGAAATGAATTTAAGAATCTGCGGGTGGAAAAATGATAAAAGTATCCTTGCATGATAATGTTCTTGGAATGTTAATCGGAACTAATATGCAATTAAGGAAATGATGTATTGTGGGTTTGCCAGTCTTTGAGTCCTTTTCTTGTGGTTGGGTCATTGCTAGCATTCGTTCAATGGGGAGTGTGGCATCGACATGTATATGGTGTTGTCATGTGCCTTTGTGAGTCGATGAATTATGTAAGTGTCATATACGTTTTTGAGTCTTCTTTTCTTGGAGCCCTTGTGGCGTTGTGTAGTGAGAAATGTAAGTCAAAAACAAAAATTATCCTGGTATTCTTGTTGTTGTTTTGTGTGTGTAAAAATGTGGGCGTTACACTTGGTATCAGAGCAAGGTTCATGCTCTCGAACCTCTAGGGAAAATTGGATTTTGATGGTGTTGCATGATGGTGGTAGATATTGGAAGAGTAATGTGATATAAGCATGATGTGAACTATGTCGTAATTGTGATATTTTGAATGCACATGTTGTGTATGTTACTTAGTGTGTATTTGTTACCATGTTGATGTGCTTGTGATGAGATTATTCTCTCTCCTTTTCATAGATTCTATGAAGAGTCCATGTGTGATGTACCACCTTATTGTGTGTGAAAAAGCATGTTATTGTGGATTGCGGAGTATTGGAGCATTTTGGGCATTATGTGATATGAAGGTGTATTGAGGTATTGCATGACAAAATTGTTGTAAAGTGAATTGGATTTTATCATGATGTCGTCACCGTGTTGTGATAAATCGTGTGTGTCACCATGTTGTAATTGGAATTGACTATATGTTGTAAGGTTATACATTGTGTTCCTCATACGTATAATTCATGGAAAAAAATGTGATGGTTCATGTCGTGATTTAGGGGCATATGGTGGGTGTATGATCCCTAATGTAGTAATGTGACATTTTACAACCCTTAAAAGTAATGATTGTGTTATACCCTGTATATATACCATGCATAAGACGTTATGGTTAATGTGTGTGAATCACCATTGTGTTAGTGATGTAGTTATATGTTATGTTGTGGACCCTACACTAACTGACCCTAAGGGAAATTGGTAAACTGTGTATGTTTGGAGTGAGAAAATGTGTACCATTGACCAGTCACTCGAGCCGAGTACGAGATAGGAAGTGGAGCCTTACATAGGCTGAAAACCCACTTTTGTTCATTTGGTATGTGTGGCACTTGCTCAACGGGTGTCATGCATATTGTGTTTTGCGGACACCTTAGGCTCAGTAGATGGTGACTTGTACTCCTTTCTCTCTCCCAATATGGTTATCGTATGGATTCAACCTATGTGATTTTTACTATGTTGAGCCTTGTTGAAGTGGTGGCGGGATGATTTAAACAGAGATGATGACAGTTGTATTATTGATATGATATTTTACGAGCTGAGGCTCGATGTTTCGAGTTCCAATAACTCGTTGAGTACCCCCTTTGGTGGCTGTATAAGGCCACATAGTTATCGTAATGTGTTATTCCTATACATGTATTTTATTCATAAATCGAACACTTTCCCTTTTCTTGCTAGAACCAGCAGTTTTCTTGACTAACATGTTCTTATATTTTGGGCATTTATTTGGTTATTGCACTAACATTCGGATTTTTCACTAACCATGGCTAATTAGCCATTTGATTTTCTCAATTTTAAATTGCGTATCAAGTTTAAAATTTTATAGCCTAGCCCAAGGCTTGGGATTGTTGCCACTTGGCATTTGATATGGATTGTTATGTTGGTTCTAATGTCGTAATGTGTTGGAATAGGGTCATGGGATTCACCATGGAGTGGTGGGACCTATGGACCCGCTTCATTGTATGGGGGTATGCCCCAAGGAGTTATAGATAACTAGTGGGTTGTTGAACCACAAGTTATTATGTCACTTGGGTTAGAGGTATCTGGACTCTATGTGCCTAGGGCCATAGGGTGACTGACCTCTTTTGGGGAGAGAAAAGGAAAATTTATGTTTATTTTATTACTTGAGGGAGGCATAAGAGACTTGAGGGAGGCATAAGAGACACTTGAGGGAGGCATAAGAGACTTGAGGGAGGCATAAGATATTGGTGTGGGTGTGATTGATGTTTTGGGAGGCATATGGAGTTGTTTTGTGATGTTTTTGGAGGTGTATGGTGTCGGTGGTATGATTTATGTGTACTCTTGTGAGTCCGGTTATGTTTTGTGATGTTGAGGATTGATGCTTCCATTGTTGGTATGATGTTGTTTCCATCTTGGCCCTATATAGCTACAATTATGGTTTTTAGTTGTGTGAAATACATGTATATGTACATGTTGGGAATTCCATGTTGTTATAGTCTGCTTATGTTACGAGTACCTTTATGTCAAAAGCATGGGTGACAAGTACTGTGTTGTAAGGGTTATGTATGTTCTTTCCACAATTTATTTGAGTTCTTGTGATGTGATACAGTAGTGCAAATATGTAGCAAGATGTATCATGGGTCATTTGTGTTGTGTTGAGTTTTGTGTGACATCTTGATGTCAGTTACTGTTGGGCACCCACAAACATAAGATAATTGAAAATATTAAAACAATGAAATATTAAGAGCTTGAGATTAATAAGGACTGTTAAGGAAAAGAGTAATTAGGAAATATTGTAATCCGAAAACTTCCAATCTTCATATAACATTAACAAATTATCAACCTTTCGCTCTTCCGTGTGGTTGTACTTTCGTAATTAATATCCTCCTTCATTGGTGATGTGAGTCATTGATGATTTCCACCTTTCTCATGAGCACCTCTTCTAACCTTGGCTTTGAGATGCATCGAGGATGATGCTCTTATAAGAGGAGGGAAATGTAATGCCACCATTAAATAGTAATAAAATGGAATCATTTTTTGAAAAAATAAAATAAATGAAAACGTTGGAAGGATTGAATTGGGAGTAGTTGGAGGAAATGATGAATCCCATGTGGGGGCATGTGATCTCACTGACAATGGCATAAGCATTCTCAGCATACTTTTTACATTTCTTTTTACTTCCAATACAATACAAGCTCTTTATTAAGGTCCATATGCATTAACCATGCTGAAAACTAGTAAACGATGTAGATTTTTGTAATAATGGGTAGTTGCAGTGTGTACCCAATGTGATGGGGGTATATTTTCTTTGGAAGTTTTAGTCACAACAATGGCAGCATACAAAAGACATGGGTTTCCTCATGGAACAGTCACACAGTTTCACCATGGCAACAAACAGGCTCCAACCTGATCTATCCACATCTTCCAACCTCCTCCCAGTCCGTGTCAAAACGTGAGCCTGAAATAGGCTATGGACGTCCATCACAGCAGAAAAGACACAAGATTTTTGTCAGATATTGTAGTTGCTAATGCTCGGTTAGTCATGTACGTGAATGTGGAAGCACAAGCCTGGAACTATTTGAAAAAATACCTCAAAATGTATGGCTTTTTATGGAATGCATCGAGTTACAGTTGTGTAAAAACGGTGTGCTTGAGGGGGTTGTTGGGCTTCTCTAATAAATGCCTCATTCAATGCCTTCTCATGGACTACCACAAGTGATAATATGCACAAAATGGAGCTGATGAAAGGGTGTTTGAGATTCTAAGAAAGTGCATTTGGTAAGTGTAAATCTTCCTCCAGAGATGTAGTAGATCCTTCCTCCCATTGGATGCATGGACTATGTGTTAAATGTGTTAAAAGGGATTTTCAAAATTTCAACTAAATGCATTCAAGGGCATCCAACTCAAAACAAGTCACCTTCACTAGCTTCCCTCGGTCATGTGCAAAACATGAGCTTGAAATAGATAACACACATCCTCCAAAGTGCAATGGAGGATGGAAAGTCTTTATCAGTGTTTGTAGTCGAATATGTTGGGGGACGTATTCCCATGGAAAGAAATGAGTGCACGATGTGTACAAAATGGGTTCGTTAAAAAGGCATACATGAAGCAAACCTTGTAGATATTGATGGATGAATAATAGATCAGACAAATAAAGATGATATTTGTAGAGATAAACTTGACAGGGATGACCTCCACCTTAGAAGGAAAGAGGAATACTCTTGCATAAGGGATGTATTTGTTAATACTCAATTTTTTTTAAAAACAATGCATGATACATGGAGATGGAGGGAAAGAGAAGATGAGGAATGGAGGAAAGTAGTTTATGAGGTGTATTGCAAGCCAAATAGGGGGTATAAAAGATGTTTTATATCATAGAAGATCAATCCTAGAGAAGATAAAGATTATTGAAATGAGAGTAATGCAAGAAGAAACAAGATTCATGAATATTCATAGGGATAAATTATATGAGAAGATGAGGAATGCGAGAACATGGCAAGGGTAAAGATTGTATTGACAAGGATAGAAGATAAAATTTTCATGAAAGGGATGGCATGTGTTCTAGGGAGGATCACTTGATTTACAAACAAATAAGTGTAAGACATGATTGTTTGGCAGAATGTTAAGAGAGAGTTGGAGCTTTGTGGAATGTGGGTGAACCCACCCGGAGCACCTCTTGCCCTACGGATACAAATATCTTCCAGGCATGGTTCATCTCTCCTCATCTTTCATAATTTTTGTTCTTTAGTTGTTCTTTGCAACGAAATAAAATTTAGAACCAAAGGATTTTCGTATATTTGATTGTATTAAATAAACTTGTTTAAAACAATAAAGCGTTATAACGTAACTTACAAGATCCAATATCTCTTGGTAGACAATGGACTTAAACTCTCACCATGTGATGATCTAGCAAACTCCCCAGCCAAACCGGATTACTATAGTACCATTTTTATTGACAGGTTGAAGTTGAGTTTCCTGTAAATGAGTTGACCGCTCCTGTGTTAAAATAGATAAATTGTGATTTTCAGAGACTCGCAAAACAACCTTCATAACTCGAAAAGGAGATGTTAAGTTTCCTATGTGTACCTTGTTATGTGAGGAGTCACTTCAATCCTTGAATCAACCTCGAGTGATCGTCTGTGATATTTTTGGACACCATTCTAGGAGCCCTATTACACTATTTTGCAGCTGTAGGGAGCTGTTAAAATTGAAAAGTTGGGTTTCGTATCATATTTCCGTTTGAATCCTGGACAACGAAATTCTTATCCGCCTTCACAAACCTCTAGTATTTTTACTAGAAATTTCCTAGAACCTTCAATTCATGGAAAATCACTCTTTTTATAGTTTGGCAAAGGCATTTCGTAGGCCTCGGTCGCAGTTTGACTAGGTAAAAATTGGACCAATTATGACCTGGTGGCTCTAGAAAACTGTCACCATTTGAAAACCGACTAGTAGTTCTCGGTCCCGTGGACTCTGCTTTGAACTCTCCATACAGAGGGGAACTTGAAGGAAGATTCCTCGTTGCATGTCCCTCCATTAAACATCAGTTTTAGACATGGTTTTTCTGAGTCTCAAGATAACTTTTATTCATTTGCAACAAGGCCAATTACGACCGATGGCCCCAGAAAACTAACCCTCAATCGTAAACCGTTCACCAGTTCTGAATTCTATCAGTTCCTATGAAATCATGGCTTATAAATGGTAGAAATTTAATCATGGTGTGTTTTCTCACCAGAAGACAACGTTTGAAAGTGGTTTCTTAGCTTGAGTCTAATTTGAATGTTTTTGCAACTAGGAGGAAAACGTAAAAAAAAGAAAGTTATAGGACCCTTGTTGGGTTGCCAAACCACTGTGGAAACTTTTTGACACATGTAAATAACTGTTCGAAACTCTACAGTGTAACTTGTGTTGTGAAATGGAAATTTTGACAAAATGGGGTTTCTCTCTCTTTCCTTTCTCTTTCTCTCTCCTTGGTTACGAAATGAAGGGACATGAAATGAAATGAATACATGTTTCTAAACCTTTTCTTTCAAATGCAAACTATAATTATTATTATTATATGTAAATGGGAATGAAAGACATTAATTATGTTAGATTAAGGTGGATTCCATGCCAGCGATTTATCACTAATTTCATGCTCACATGGTTTTGTAGGATGCAAGAAAGATGGCGAAAAGGCGATGTGTAATTCATTATTTATTATTGTAATTTATATAGGTCATTGTAAAATGAATATATGTATAATGTAGTCTCATGTTATAGAAAAGTTATATTTGAAATTTGCTAATATGTATGAGATGCTAGTTTTAGGGATATCTTAGGAAATGTGCATCTAATCATAGGTTCAATTTGATTCATAGTTACGTATGGTAAAAGGTTTGATATATATATATATATATATGGTAAATGAATTTGAAGTTAATATCTTGTAGTGCATTTTCAGTGTTCAATAAATGATTAATTAATTAGTGTGTTGTATTCTTACCTTGTAAATGTAATAAAGAGATTTAATCGAAACACTCAACCCTAGTATAAGATTTGTGCATAACATGTCTTCATGTGTGATCCTTCTTACCATAGAAGAGATTGAAACCATAGAATGAACTTAAAATTTGCTTTTGTTGGAACCTCCTAGTTTACATAAATAAAACCCCTAGTTGAAGTTTACCATCATAGTCATTATGTTTAACAACCTTGTTGTGAACCCATCTTTTAGGAATGACATGGTCTAACCTTATCCAGGAGTATGTGGTTTCCTTCTAGTTTTGGTAACCATGAGGATAATTTCCTCTCTTCAATCCTCGAAACCATGTTGAGTGGTCAAGACCACCTTGGAAGTCACCTTATGAGTCCTTGTTTGAAGCAACAACTATGTAGTGTAACCTTACCATCTATGGGGTAAGTAGAGCTAATACTCCCTTAGTATCCTTTTGGATTGTCAGGTCTTACGTGATTAGATCTAGAAATTAACTTCATCAGTGAATGAAGTCCTGTTGGATCCAGACGACATAAATGGAGATCGTGAAATACTTGTTCTAGGTCTTAAACTCTTGTTAATGAACTCCTTAGTTCCTCTCAGTTAAATGTGTTACCTTGGTTTCTATCAACATATCACATTGGTCTTTTATTGAAGGTGGTTTAACATAGATATATCCTCTTGCCTTAAACACATATGTAGTTGAGGCGTAGATCATTAGGTGCAGTTGGAATTAAGCCAAACCTAAGTTTATTAGGAGGTTAACTTGGGATTCATGTGTAGTTATAATGCTTCAAATCATTTACTTATTCAAAATGGTAAATAAGTACTTTCCTAACTCTTTATGTTATAAAGTAACACCTAAAACAAAAGACCTAAGAAACATTGTTAATGCAATGAGAAATGAAAATATATGTGATAATGGATTAAGAAAAATAGTTTCACTTGAAGTCCTTAGGGTTGATTTAAGAATGGATACAAATTGTTTGTGACGGATCTAGGCACTTGAGTCAATATAGAGTCCACAAAAAAATTATGTCATGTTATTCTTGCTTAATTGAATCAAACTAAATTTGGAACTAAAACAACCATAGTATGAGAACAAATGTGCTTCGAATGGAAGGAAGTTTATGGGGATGAGAAACTTGAACCTTCACCTCCTTTGATGTGTATTATTTTCCCTCGACAACTTCCGGGTTGTCCCCTTGCATAATGAGGGTAAAGTTAAATGTCAACTAAACATATTTTGAGAAACAGACCTTTAACATAAGAGCGAGAGAATTAGGAACTTTATAGGTAATTTGAAATATGGAAAACAATTATGTAAGTTATGAAGATTGTCATAAGTGATAAAGAGCAAAATTAAATGGTTGAACAGTAAGTTGAATGTGAAATGAATTTAAGAATATATAGGTGGAAAAATGATAAAATTATCCTTGCACGATAATGTTCTTGGAATGTTAATCGTAACTAAGATGCAATTAAGGAAATGATGTGTTGTGGGTTTTCCGGTCTTTGATTCCTTTTCTTGTGGTTGGTTCATTGTTAGCATTCATTCATTGGGGAGTGTGGCATCGACATGTATATGGTGTTGTCATGTGTCTTTGTGAGTCAATGACTTATGTAAGTGTCGTATGCATTTTTGAATCTTCTTTTCTTGGAGCCCTTGTGGCGTTGTGTAGTGAGAAATGTAAGTAAAAAAAAAATATCCTGGTGTTCTTTTTGTTGTTTTGTGTGTGTAAAAATGTGGGCGTTATAGTATGAGGTTGTGGGAGCAATCCCGATTGATGGTCAAGGTGCAACTTGGTTACGCAAATCACAAGGTGGAGTTTTGTTTTTTTAAACTATCTAGTTTGGTTAAATATCTGAATTTATAACTAGCCACTAGTTTACTATTTCTATTATATTGCAAATGAAGAACCGATACAAAAATTATAAAATAAGAAGGTAAGTAAATCATGAATTCCTTAAGTAGAATCATAACATCGCATTTGATGGGACCCCGCTTCCTTTACATTTTTTCAAACAAATCACGGGCTTCGCATAATCTTCCACACTTTGCATAATGGTCTACCAGAGAACGAGTAACTGCAACATATAACAATGTTCCTCTAACCTTATCTATGTATGGAATGCCCATATCCTGAAATCCCCTCAGTCCATCGATCACATTTATTTCGGAATTCATTTAAACAGTTGCATTCTAGTTGTGGGTGTCCATGACAATGCATTTCTTTTATGATTTTTTTTTAACAATCCACACATCTAGTCTTTATTTCCCTTCTCTCTATTTTTTTGTTTATTATGCTACACCCAAAGTCATAAAATACCAAGACATTCACTTCCCAATTCCATCTCTAACACTATACAACGGCCAATGGAAGGAGGTGATGGTTGGAGTTTGTGAAGTCAAGCTTTCCACCTGTCAATTGCATTTGCTTGAAATTTTCTAAACCTTTTCAACAAACCCATTTTTGCATATCCTGCGATAAAGAATTCCATGAAACACTCCCCCTTTTTTGAGGCACTCGGTCAAGCAATTCACGCACTATGTGCATGCTCCCACATTTTGCATATATGTCTCCTTGATCATTTGTACCACAACATCTAACAAAATCCCTCTATCTTTTATGCTTTTATGGGTGTCCATACCCTATTCCAGAGATCGTATTTTGGCACACACCGAGAGTACACGGGAAAATGTAAATTGATAGCATTGTAGACTGTTTGTTGCATAGGTGAAACAATGTGATTGTCTCGTGAGGGAAACCCATGTTTTTTGCACACTACCGACTCATATTCCATGAGAAGTTGTCTCTTTATTTCATTTGGTCACAACTGCAAAAAACACCTTATAGTACAACGGATCTCGGCCCTTATCTCGTCTCAAAAACACTGCACTTGCTGCGACTATCCAATTTATGCTAGACTTGCAACGTTGGCTTCGGTTTTAGGTGGTTAATACCTTTGGATCTGAAAATAAAGTGTTTGTATTATGATGAAAAGAAAATTACAGGTTAGAAAGGGTGTTCAGGGTAGCCATACCCTTCCAGACCACCTGCCACATGTTATCAATCTCCTGACACTCACTACCACATGCCTCCACCCACTCCTATGCCCAGCAAATCCATCAATTCCCACCAAACACACTTTTTTAAAATTATTAATTTGTTTTCTTTTTGGTTAGGCACTACATTTCGCTCCCCTTTAAAAAGCATCGTCCTCGATGCAACACAACATTGAATCTCGAAGGGTACGCAAGAAATAAAGTCAATAATGACAAGATCATTTCAAAAACAACTTTGTCAAGCGTACAACGTGACCACACGAAAGCGGTCAAAATTTGGCAATATCTTAAATTTTAATGTTTTGTGAAGATTGGTAGTTATTTATCTCTTACTTTATTAATTAATTAGTCTTTTTCATTTACAACATTTCTTAATCAAAATATACGAATACACATTTTTAGAATTTCAATTGTCTTATGTTCGTGGGTGCCCAACAATAATTGGCCTTAAGATGTCACACAAAACTCAACTAAACCATGGAAAGAACATACATAGCCCCAAAATATAGTACTCATTACACATGGCCACGACACAAAATTACTCGTAACATAAGCAGACTATAACAACATGGACTACCCAATAATACACACACAAAGGTTTAACAAAACTCAATACCATGATTGTACCCACACAATGCCAAGACAAGATCCAATAGTACATACCAACCAAGAAACAATATAGCATGTTCATAACCCATAACAACTTACAAAAGGCTTCAACAATTACAATACACACAAGTAATTTCTACAACACACATAACAACAAGAGTAGAAAAATTGCAACTTCAAACAAACACATAGGCTCAATTCTAGATCCAAAGGAGAAAATAAATATGGGGCACCCCTTATACCTCCCAAGTGGGTTAAGGGTCCACCTTGAAACCTCCAAATTCTCAATCCACAAAAAAATATCTTATCCCTCCCTCAAATCTCTTATCACTCCCTCAAATATCTTATCACTCCCTCATGTAGAATATACAAAGATAAAGCAAGAAATTTCCCTTATTCCTCCACAAGGTGGGAAACCCTACCCACACTCCCTCCATACACCTCACATACTCCCTTATTCCTCTACCAAAGAGGTTGGTCACCCTATGGCCCTAGGCACATAGAGTCTAGACACCCCTAACCCAAGTGACATAATAACTCAAGGTTCAACAACCCACTAGTTTTCAGAACTCCTTGGGCGTACCCCATACAAAAAGAGGGTCTTGTCATCACCAATCCGGCACTATAATAATTCTTATTTAGGAACTCCTCGTGCTATGATTATTTACTAATGCATAGCTTTTATTTTGGTGGAAGTAATCTAGAAACACAATAATGAGACATAAGAAGAATAACATAGACTATGATACAAAGGAATGATGAAAAATCTAAAATATAAGTGTAAATTATATTATCAACATGAAATTTTTACAATCTCACCCATGAGGTACTTCAAGTGTTACCAACTCCACTTGCCTTCCAATAATAACCATGGGAGAAACTTCACAATTACACCTCTTAATGGCTTCTTTAACACACTTACTCATACAATATTTCTCACTACTTCCTTCTATGCTAAATGAGGGGGTGGCCTCTCTATTTATAGAACTTTCAGGCTTATCCACCTTATCTCTAAGATAGGATAAGAAATCTACTCACGAATCATATTCCATACCTTAACTCTTATCTTTACATGTAAGCTTATCTTTTAAGATAAGATAAACCTTATCATTTCACATGGGTTCCACATTTTTAGACTTTTACAAAAAAATATACAAAATATTTATGACCTCACTCCTTTTCCTTATTACCAATATAATATTTCTAATTCCTAATCATGTAGATACTTCTCTACTTACCCTAACTTTGACATTTTAACATTATCGAACCACTTACGACAAATATTTACTTTTTACCACAACATTCCTATTGTACTTTGACTTTTACCGTACTATACATTATTGGCATTGTACTCACAGCAGTGTCATTATCTTCTATCGGATGCTACTACTAATTATACTTAACAACATCATATTCCTAATATATACATTAATGAAATAGAAATTATAGAGGAAAATTTTAGTGTCGACATCTTCCCCCTTCCTAGCTTCTACTCCGTCCTCAGAGTAGACTATTCTAGTGCTTGGAAAATATTTAACTTGTCGTGGTTGACCCATTTCGTAATGGGAGTGCCATCCAATTCCTCTAGTCGATATGTACCATTTTCATGCACAGCTACTATTTTGTAGGGCCCCATCCATTTGGGAAGAAATTTTCTCTGCCTTCTTTTTTTGTATATGGAATCATATATTAGAACCAAGTCATTCACATGAAATGGAGACCAATGGATATTTTGATCAAAGTATTCCTTCTACTTCATTTTCTTCTTATAGCTTGTATCCTTCGCTATTTCCCTCATTTCCTCTAGTAAATGAAGATGTACCAACCTTTCCTTTACTGAATCACTTTCATCCATCCTTTCATTTTTTATAACTCTCACAATGGGAATATCAAACTCAATAGGAAGAACATGATCAATGCCATAAGCCAATTGAAATGAGGAGTATAATGTTGTTGACTTTGATGTTTCCCTATATGCCCACAATGTTGCATGAATCCTTTTATCCCACTTATGTACTGCAAGGCTGCATCTTTGCTAGAATTTGAGACAACAAAATTTGTCCATTCTACCTGTCCATTTGTGCTTGGCTTATATGTTTTTGCCTTCTGTGCTTAATAGAAAAATTGTTGACTAAGGATTTTACCACCTCATTAATGAAGTGGCTTCCTTGATCTATTATAATTTCTAATGGATAACCAAATCTAGTGACAATGCGTTCATATATGAACCTTGTCACTTCATCCATGGAAGTTGTTTTCAATGGCCTAGCTTTAACCCACTTGGTTAAATAATCTGTGGAAACTACAATATACTTATTTTTGCATGGGGTAGTTGGAAGTGGACCTAAAATATCTATTCCCTAATTTTCAAAGGGACCAAGTGGAAGAATAGGGCATAATGGAGCTAATGAAGTCTTACGGTTCCCATGTGTTTGATAAATATCACATGTCTTACAATAATTATAGCAATCTCTAAAAAGAGTGGGCCAGTGATAACCTGCATCCAAGATCCTTCTTACTATAAGTTTTCTAGAGAAGTGTCCTCCACATGTACCATTGTGGAATTCTTCTATTAGCTCCTTCCCTTGATCACGTCCAACTGCCCTCTTGTACTATCCATCAGGTCCTATTTGAAATAATACTCCATGTAGAATAGAATATGGATGACTGGCTTGAGTAATCTTCCTCTTAGTCTTTGCATTGACACCATCAGAAACTTGAATTCATTCAGATAATTCCAAATATCTATGTATTCACTAGGGATTGTGTCAAGGGATAACAATGCTACATCTGGGAAATCATCATCATCACAAGATGAACCTAAACCATCATAGGCTTGAGAGAGTGCATCTGCATTGACATGCTTCTTTCCTAGCCTATCTATAATATCAAATTCAAATTCTTGTAGAAAAATTATCCATCTTTCTATCCTTCCTGATGGGTTAGGCTTATTTACAATATATTTTAGATCCTGATGATCTATTACAACTATAAACTTCTTCCCTAGCAAGTAATTTCTAAACTTTTTTACAGCAAAAATGATAGCTAGAGCCTCTTTTCAGATTACATATAATTAATCTCAAAGACTTTGCTCATTTTATGCGCTCCCAAAGTAAACTAGATGATCATTCTCATTTTCATCCTTTTAGCTCAGAGTACTTCCTAGTGTTGCATCTGAAGCATCAGTATACACAATGAATGGCTTTCTCTAGTTTGGATTCTTTAAAACAGGTGAAGACACCAAAGCCTCCTTCAGTTGTTCAAAAGCTTCATGTGCCTTCTTTCCTGGTTCATAAGTAACATCCTTCTTCAAGAATTGGGTTAGTGGTCATGTGCAATCTTTGAGAAATTCTTGATAAAACTTCTATAGTAACCCACATGGCCTAAACATAATATCAACTTACTTCTATTCATAGAAAATGGTAACTCTTTGATTTTTAAAAATTTATCAGGATCAGTACCAATACCATCTCTGGATACAACATGCCCTAACAAAACACCTTTAGAACATCCAAAGACACACTTTTTAGGGTTTAGTGAGGCTTGTGCTTCATCTAACCTTTGAAATGTTGTCTCCATCTAGTGTAGGTGGTCCATCTTGCTCCCATAGATGTAAAAATCATCCAGAAATACTCTGATGAAGTTTCCAATGTAGGGTTCAAACACCCTATTCATCAAGCATTGGAACGTTTCTGAAGCATTACACAACCCAAAAGGCATAAATCTATAATCAAACGTTCCCCAAGGAGTGGTGAACGTGGTCTTTAGCTGATCTTTCTCCGCTATATGAACTTGGTTGTATCCACTATATCCATCAGCAAAACTATAGCACTCCTAGCTAGCTACTTCATCCAAGATCTGATTTGAGAATGGAAGAGGGTAATGATCCTTATTTGTTGCCTTGTTGAGCTTCCTATAATCAACACAAATGTGTAGCTTCCCATTCTTTTTTATTGAGATCACAATGGGAGAAACCCATTATGAATTCTCCACAACAAATATGAATCCTACATCAAGCAACTTATCTATTTCTTCTTTTACAGTCTTGGAAAAATTAGGATTCATTCTATATGGCATTTTCTTTATGGGCTTAGCACCATCTACCAGCTCAATAGAATGTTCTACCCAACTTACTTGACAGAGTTCCTTGTAATCAAAAGTGAATAGATATATGTACCTTCAAAAGAGATGGAGGTAGGATTCCTTCTCACTCTCCATTAGAGCATCACCAATTTTTTTTGTTGGAGACGATCATCAATTTCTTCTTCAGATAATTTTATGGGTTCATGAGTCAGTGTGATTGGAAGGATATCTATGACCGAAACTTAAACCTCACTTTCTTCATCTTTTGTGTCCACTTCACTGGTACTAGAGTAATGAAAGGATTTCCAATCATCAGTTTCATCACTTGAATCCACAAGTTCTACCTTATGATGCCGAGGGATCATATTTATCTTCACCCTCTCTCTTCCACGTCCAAGTGTCATGAAGCCTTCATTCCATTAGTTTCTTGCATGAACTCTCCTTAGCCATGGCCTTCCCAACAACATTGGGTATGCAACAATACCATTTTTCATCACCTAAAAGTCTACCACACATACAACACCCATAACAGATATTTCCACATTTGAAACAACACCTTCTGGTTTAGTTTTTCCCTTATTTAATGACCTTAACATAAGTGTTGAGGGTGATCAATTTTAAACCCAATATATTCATTCTGATTCGATCATTACATTAACTGCAACACCTCCATCTACTAAGACATCATGAATTGAAATACCATTACATAATACCTCAGCTTGTGGAGTATAGGGATCCGCCTATGCTTCCAAAACATGAACCTCAACCTCCTTCCTTTGTCGAGCATTGAGTCCACTTCGTAGCTTCCGCCTCTTCTCAGAAGACATAGCCAAAAGTTGACCATATGTAATATTTACAGGCCTTTTAGACAGATCTTCTAAGATGGAGTATGGTCCTTGCCCCTGTGAAATTAGAAAATCCTGCACACCCAAATTTATTCTCCTATGTTTCTTACTAGTTTCTCCTTTCATCTTCTTAGGATCATTTCCATCTTGGTTATCTTTTTCTTTCTTTCTTTTTGTTACAAACACATCTGCTTCATTATTTATGCTTCTATCTACTACATCAAAAGAATTCACAGGTGCTTTTCCTTTATCATTATCTCTTGTACTAGATGTAGAAGCTCTATCTGGACAATTATACTTATAATGACCCTTTTTATGACAACCATAACATACAACTTCAGAAATATTTCTTTTTGGACCTCTATCTCCTCCCTAAGAACAAAATTATTTTCCTTGAAGAAGATTAATAATTAACTAGCCCATCTTTCTGAATAGATCTTCATACTCAGTAGATGTACTAGGGGAAAGATTTGTGCTCACCGCGAGTGGTTGTGAATTTTGGACCAAAGGTGTTGGTGTAGGCTCTACCTTAGCAACAATTTCTGTGGGCTCTTCTTTCATGCTTTCTTCTTACCTTCTTGCAATCTCCTTTGCTTATTCGAGGGTCAGCTGGGTGGTCATACTTCACTCGTTGTCTGATCTTTGGCTTCATCCCAAGAATGAAGTGCTTATAGAGGAGATTATCCATGTCATTCATCAACCCATTCGCTAATCCTTCCTTCCGGATCTAGGCATTGAGCTTCCTCCTTAGCTCTAGAACACGAGCATAATAATCCCTTATCTTATCCTTCTCTCCTTATGATAGTTTTGTGACCTTGATCATGAGATCTGCATATTTATGTTGTTCACCAAATTCTTCAAGAAAAATTTCAGTTAATAAATCCCATGAGTTTTTCACATTATCACCTAGTGTTTCAAACCACCTAAGGGCTGAACCATCCAAAAAGGTAGGAAAAAATTTAGTCCATTTTTTCCTTCTTATGAGGCCATTACAAATGCAAGATCGTTTAAATTCTTGAATGAAAGAGGAAGCATATTCATTAGATTGGGCTGAAAAAAATGTGTAGATTTTAGGTTTGTAATCTTCCCCATTTTCAAAATCAACCATAGTGAAATACCAACCCACAAGTAAAATCAACAAGACTTATGTGCACAAATAGTTGAAATCACTATAATAGAAAGTGAATTTACACCTTTGTCAGACAAAGTAAAATAGAAATGACCGCGGTAAACTATGGTAAAACTTGACTTATTGCGGTAAAAACTAATTTTACTGTAGTAAACACTATTTACGATAAAAGTGAAGTTATTGCGGTAAATACTATTCACGGTAAAAAGTGACTTTACTGCGGTAAATATTATTCATGGTAAAAAGTGACTTTACCATGGTAACTACTATACACAGTAAAAATAAGGTTACCCTCTAAATGATTTCTGACTAAGTGGAAATATCTCTCCAGAAAATCCACCAACAAGGAGTGGTCCTGGCAACGGAACCAAAATGTCATCACCAATCCGGCACTATGATAATTCTCCACCGAGAACTCCTCGTGCTATGATTATTTACTAATGCATAGCTTTTATATTGGTGGAAGTAATCTGGAAACACAATAATAGACATAACAAAAGAATAACATAGACTATAATACAAAGGAATGATGAAAAATTTGAAATATAAGTGTAAATTATATTATCAACATGAAATTGTTACAATCTCACCTAGGAGGTACTTCAAGTGTTACCAACTCCACTTGCCTTCCAACAATAACTATAGGAGAAACTTCACAATTACACCTCTTAATGGCTTCTTTAACACACCTTCTAAAGGATGGCTTCCTTCACACACTTACTCATACAATATTTCTCACTACTTCCTTCTATGCTAAATGAGGGGGGTGGCCTCTCTATTTATAGAACTTTCAGGATTATCCACCTTATCTCTAAGATAGGATAAGAAATCTACTATGATGAATCATATTCCATACCTTAACTCTTATCTTTTAAGATAAGATAAACCTTATCATTTCACATGGGTTCCACATTTTTATACTTTTTATAAATAAAATACACAAAATATTTATGACCTCACTCCTTGTCCTTATTACCAATATAATATTTCTAATTCCTAATCATGTAGACCCTACTTCTCTACTTACCCTACTTCTCTACTTACCCTAACTTTGACATTTTAACATTCTTGAACCACTTACGAAAAATATTTACTTTTTACCACAACATTCCTATTGTACTTTGATCACATTACTGGTACTATACATTATTGGCGGTGTCGTACTAGTAGCACCATTATCTTCTATCGGACGCTACTACTATTATACGGAGGAAATTTTTAGTGTCGATAGTCCATAGGTCCAACCACTCTATGGTGAATCCCATGACCCTATTCCAACACATTATGACATTGGAACTAGCATAACAATCCATTTTAAATGCCAAGTGGAAAAAATCTCAAGACTTGGGATAGGCTATAAAAAATTTAATCTTGAAAAGAAAATTTAAAACTAAGAAAAATAAATGGTTAAATAGCCATAGTTAATAAAAAAATATGCATGTTAGTGCAACAACTAAATGAAATGCCCAAAATTGCAACAACTCGGAAAAAAGTTAAATAAAACAATTTTTGGTTCTAAAAGAGGAAGAGAAAAGAATAGTCAAATTTACGAATATATGGAAAATTAGCACATCACAATCACTATGTAGCCTTATATGGCCACTAAAAGTGTACTCATCAAGTTCTTTGGCACTCGGACATTGAGCCTAGGCTCGTAAAATAACATATCAAATAATACAACCTGTGATAATCTCTACCGGATCATCCTCTATACTCCCACAAGGCTCAACATAGTCAAAATCACATAGGATTATTCGATGGAAAACCCACATAAGAAAGAGTAGGGGACACTAGTTTGAATAAGTTGAACCTAAGGTTGTGCGTATCAAAATATCTTGAGCAAGCTTGAATTATACTAAACAAATAGAATTGGGTTTTCAGTCTATATAAGGCTCCACTTCCTAACTCATACTCAGCTCAAGATTATGAAAACCTAGTCCATACCTCCTCTCTCCACACATACACTTTTTACCAATTTCTTCCCTTAGGGTCGGTTAGTGTAAGGTTCACAACATAACACATAACTACATTACTAACACAATGGTGATTCACACACATTAACCATAGCATCTTACACATGGTATATATATAGGGTATAACACAATCATTACTTTCATGGGTTATAATACATCATGTTTCCACATAGTGCACCCAATGTGCAAGTATTGTATACAGGGGTCATATGATCACCATATTCCCCTAATTCACAACATGAACCATCACATATTACACAAATTATATGTATGATGAAACACAATGACTAACATTACAACATATAGTCAATCGTAATACAACATGGTTACACACATGATTCATCACAACACGGTGGCAACATCACGATACAATCCAATTCATGACACACCAATTTTTCATGCAACACATCAACACACCTACATATCATAGAATAACAAGACACTCCAACACTCTGCAATCCACAATAACATTATTTTCACACACACCAAGGTGGCACATCACATGTGAAATCCTCATTGAATCCATGAAAAGGAGAGTGAATACTCTCATCACAAGCACATCAACATGATAACAAATATGCACTAAGTGACATGCACAACATGTGTGTTCATAATATCATAATTACAACATTGGTCACATCACAACATATATCACATTACTCTTCCCATCTTCACCACCACTATGCAAAAATCATCACAACTCCAATCCATCCCAGAGGTTCAAGAGCATGAACCTTGCTCTGATGCCAAAAGTAATGCCCACATTTTGCAAACACAAAAACAACACTAGAAAATAGATTTTTTTCTTTACATTTTAGTACACATGACACTACAGGAGATCACTTAGGACTACACACAACACATGATATGTTTGCAAAAACATTAACCCACATAGATAACATGAAAACACATGATGCACATCAAGGCCACTTTTGTTTTCAAATGACAAGGCACAACATAATGATTCAACTACAGTATAAACTTATAGATAGGGTCTTCCCATGACATGATATTTTTAGGATTATACATTTATTATAATCATGATTCAATCTTTAACTTAAGTTCTAGAAAGGCTCATAATATGTGAATCATACATTCCTTTTCATGTTGCTAGATTTCCTTTTATATTGTTTAACATTTAACTTACGGTGTAACTCATTGAATAAGGATCATCTACATTATTTCAATTACTTGTTTAATTCACTTGTTTGTTAATAGGGTATTTAGTTACACACAAGGCTATTTACATACACACAAGGCTACCATCCATGACACCACACTTTCCTAGTTTATAATTTCATTACCTCTATCTTTCGTTATTGGCCTTAATTATTGAAAATCACTTATCATGTGGTCCTTCATTCTTCTTTAAACTATACTATATTATCCTTAGTTTAATTAAAATTTCAATTGTAGTTACTCCCTCTAATTTTACTTGTTTCCACTATAATAGAAAGATATGGCCTGATTGTTGATAGGAACATATACTCCCACATGAGCCATTGGTGTTTGTTCTAAGGGTTTGTCTTTTAAGTTGCATGTTTTTTTGGTTTTACAATTTATCTCAATTCATAAGGAAGGTTCACATGAAACCAATGAGGTTTATTAGTTCAAGAGTGAATATATTAAACATTCTTTTCATATTATCATTTAATTACTAAGGTTATTTGATTCATGTTTTAAGTAATTACAAATAACCATGTATCCTATCTTCTTCATTTAAATGATTAGTCATCAAGGTCCTAAGGAGTATTATTTACACTCAACCAAGGTTGGATTCCTGGACAATTAAGTATTAGATGCATGTTACGAGGAGGCATTCAATTATAAATTTTACACACCTTACTAAGGTCACAATTAGAGTGATTGAACACCCTTATCTCCAAAATCATCTTGTAACTCTAGGTACATTTGATACTTCTTGTCAAGATGAAACTCTTGTTTGAGAGGGGTTAAAGGGTATTCTCATGTGTAGGTAACTAAAACATAGGACCCACTTGAATTATTTACATTCATCTTAAAATGATTTCACTTGATTTTATTTAAATAACATTTTGAAATTTATTGAGTAACCCATTTGGGGGCACCCCTCTCATCCCGGTCGTCCCCCCCTCCCCAATATATAGTTGTCGGATAGGCACCAACACTCACCCCGATTAAGTAGGTCCAGAGATAAACTTTGGGTAGAATGACTGGATGAATACGAGCTGTGGCTAATACCCAAGGCATGGGAGAAGCATTTTCTACGGGATCCCGAAACCACCGGCCACCCCGACCCAATTCATGATGAGACCACTAAATCCCAAGAAATATGCCCATGAGGTTTAGATGCAGATATATAGATAGGGCCTCTCTTCTACCATAGATGGATAGATTCAACATGACTCTCTATAGTCTGATATCAATCTAGATCATGGCTTAGGAAATAATATTTAGAGAGGGCGACACTTGAGTGTGAAAAGAGAGATAGGGGGCTGAGTACCCTGATTTACGAGGACCCTCCCATTATGCTCCTATCACTATGTTGATTCTTCTTTATGCTAAGTTGGGGACAAGGAGAGACATGTGCATGCTTGTGAGCCTACTAGCTCTCGTCCTAGGGAATTGCCTCAAGAAAATGATTACTGGTTTCAAAATGTACATTCATTACACATTAGGAAAAGTGGGGAACAAGAGGGAATACTCCTTCATTTAAAGGATTATAGTTCACATTAGGGATCACACACCATGGATTTAGTCCCTCGCCACAAGATGGTTTAAACACATTATATGAACGATCTAAAATTCACTTTTCTCCTAGCACACCATATTATGGTTACATTCCCAAAAACTAATCATAAATTAAAATTTTGTTAAGTTTCACAATTAACTCTTAATATTGTATCGTAGAACCCAAACGATAAATGAAATTAGGTATCGATTTCATTTATGATCCCAACTCTTAAAGGTGACTTTCAAGGTTAGTGGCGATCTTCACCACTCAACACGTGTGTCGGTCCAAGAGGGTTTTACACTATGTTTAATGTTGGTTTCCCAAGGAGTACTACCTTAAGAGAACACATTCTCCTTACTACACACACAATTACCAATCCTAGGAGGAGACCACATACTCAAGATAAAGTTTGACCATGTCATTCCTAACCATCGGGTTCACAACGACGTCGCTAAGCATACAGGCTATGACAATAAACTCAAACTTGGGATCTTATTTACTTAACTAGAAGGTTTCATAGAGTGTAAATATTTAATTTCATCCTAAGGTTTTAGTTTTCTATGCTCAAAGAATCACACATGAAGGGTAGTTATACACAAAGTTTATACTAGGGTGGATTGTTTCGTTTAGATCTCTTTATTACATTTTTAAGGTAAGAAACACAACACACCAATTATTTAATCATCAATTGCACATTGGAATTGCACTATAAGCTATTAAATTCAATTTCATTTAACACATATATCTAACTTTTACAATACAAAACTTGGGATCAAAATAACACCCATGTTTAGATGAACATTTCCCTTAAACACTAGCATCTTAAAAATGTTACAAAACTTCACTAATAAACCTTTCAATACTTCACAAAATGTTGAAATATCCTCTACAATTTCATTTAACATATATATCCAACCCCTTTTTTACCATATGTAAATTTGAATCAAAAGA
This sequence comes from Taxus wallichiana var. yunnanensis, assembly GCA_018340775.1. Classification (NCBI taxonomy): domain Eukaryota; kingdom Viridiplantae; phylum Streptophyta; class Pinopsida; order Cupressales; family Taxaceae; genus Taxus; species Taxus wallichiana. The sequence goes on from CM031239.1 coordinate 315,468,864, forward strand.
ACACCTATAGTTAAATGCACATTTCCCAAAGCACCCTAAAACTAGCATCTCATTCATATTACCAAATTTCAATAATGATTCTTGTAACATAAAAATACACACACACACACACACACACACACACACACACACATTTCATTAACATACATAAATTACAATAATACACAATGAATTACAACCACATCGTTTCGCCATCTTACTTGCATCCTACAAAACCATGTGAGCATGAAATCAACGATAAATCACTGGCATAGAATCCACCTAAATCTAGCATAATGAACATTTTTAGTTTCCTATTTACATAATAATGATAATAATTTTCATTTGAAAGGAGAGGGTTAGAGACATATATTTATTTCATTTCATTTCACTTCATTTCTTAATCAATGAGAAATAAAGAGATAGGAAGATAGAGAAACACTATTTTTCCAAAATTCAAATATCATGAGATCAATCCGCAAGGTAGAGTTTCAATAGTTATTTACAAGTATCAATAATTTTCCACGATGGTTTGATATCTTGGTGAGGTCCTGTAACTTTATTTTTACATTTTCCTACTAGTTGTGAGAACGCCCCATTTTGGCTCGGATGCTAAGAAACCGCATTCAAAAGATGCCTTTTGTTGGGTGATTCACAATGGGTAAATTCCTACGTGTCCTCCTATATACCAGGAATTCACAAGAATTGATGGAATTCAAAATTGCTGAATTGATTTCAATTGGCGGTTAGGTTTCGAGCCACCGGTCGTAATTTGTCTAGTTACAACAACAACCAATTTTAGCTCAAGGGCTAAGAAAGCCTCATCCAAAACTACCCTTCAATAGATGAACATGCCACAGAAAATTTCCTACGTAATGTCCTATATATATCGAGAATTCATCATATTCGACAGATCTGAGAATTGGAAAATGGGTTGCAAACAACGATGAGTTTTTTGAGCCACCGGTCGTAGTTGAGTCAGTTTGACCTAGTCAAATAGTGACCCGAGGCCTACAAAATGCCTTTTCCAAACTATCTAGAAGAGTGTGTTTCCCCAAAATGAAGGTTATAAGCAATTTTATAGTAAAAATACTAGAGGTTTGTGAAGGCAGATAAGCATTTCGTTGCTCAGGGTTCAAATGGCAAGCCGAAATGAAACCCAACTTTTCAGTTTTAACAACTTCCTAAAAGTGCAAAATGAGGTAACTAGGCTCCTAGAAGGGCGGAAAAGAGAGCACCAAAAGTCAATTGGGGTTGACATAAGGTTTAATATGACTCCCCACATAACAAGGAACATGGGCGGAAGATGACATCTCTTTTCCGGGGTTTGAAAGGTTATTTTGTGAGTCTATGAAAATTACGTTTCTCTAAATTTACGTGGTAGAAAAACAGGTTGTATTAATATCAACATCAGTTGACTTTCACCAATATTAGTGGACACAAGTGCCCAAATATGACACCCTAGGTTAACAATGTATGAGGTTATGGGAGCAATCCCGATTGATGGTTGAGGTGCAACTTGGTTACGTAAATCACAAGGTGGAGTTTTGTTGTTTTAAACTATCTAGTTTGGTTAAATATCCAAATGTATAATTAGCCACTGGTTTACTATTTCATGTTATATTGCAAATGAAGAACCAAAATAAGAAAAATTATAAAAGATAAAGGTAAGGAGACCATTCCTTCTTTAAGTAGAATCACAACATCGCATTTGATGGGACCCGCTTCCTTTTCATTTCGTCAAATAAATCACGAGATTTGCATAATATTCCACGATTTGCATAATGTTCTACTAGAGCATAAGTAAGCGTAGCATCTAAAAAATTTCCTATAACCGTATCCATGTATGGAATTCCCATATCTTGAAATCCCCTCAATCCATCGATCACATTTCTTTTAGGCATTTGTTCAAACAGTTGCATTCTAGTTGTGGGTGTCCATGACAACACATATCTTTTATTCAAAAATTTTAACAAGCCACACCTCTGGTCTTTATTTCCCTTCTCTCTCTCTCTCTTTTATCATGCTACACGCAAAGTCATAAAATACGAAGACATTCACTTCCTAGCTCCATCTCTAACACTATACAATGGACAATAGAAGGAGGTGATGATCATAGTTTGCAAAGTCAGGCTTTCCACCTGTCAATTGCATTTACTTGAAAGTTTCTAAGCCTTTTAAACAAACCCATTTTGTGTATATCCTATAGTCAAAACATTCCATGAAACACCCCCTTTTTTAGGCACTCTATCAAGCAGTTCACGCGCCATGTGCATGCTCCCACATTTTGCATACATGTCTACCTGTGCATTTGCAACTACAACATCTAAAAAAATCCCGCTATCTTTTATGCTTTGATGTGTGTCCATACCCTGTTCTAGAGCTCGTATGTTGGCACAAGACGGGAGTATGCAAGAAAATGTAAATTGATCAGGTTGGAGACCTGTTTGTTGCATAGGTGAAACAATGTGACTATCTTGTGAGGGAAACCCATGTCTTTTGTACACTACTGACTCATATTCCATGAAATTTTTTCCCGTTCTTTCATTTGGTCAACACTGCGACCATCACCTTATAAAGCAGTGGATCTCGACCCTTATCTCATCTTAATAAACACTACACTTGTTGTGACTATCCAATTTCTACTAAAGTGACAACGTTGGCTCCAGTTTCAAGTGGTTAATACCTCTAGATTTGAAAATAAATTTTTTATTATTATTATGCAAGAAAAATGATAGGTAAAAAAAGGGCGTTCAAGGCAGCCATACCACCTGCCAAACCAACTACCATGAGCCATTAATCTCCTAACACTCACTACCTACCTCATGCATCTGTCTACCCGCCCCCAAATGCATCAATTCCCACCAAACGTACTTTTTTATTATTAATTTATTTTATTTTGGTGGGGCATTACATAAGAGGACATTTGGAAAACAACCTTCAAGACTAGGAAAGTGTTATATGAATGGTTTTATTACCATTGAGGCTATGCAATGCAACTGCTACCTTCATGAGATTGATGAATGGCGTAAAGAGGGAATTTATTGATTCCTTTCATATTGTGCACTTAGATGAAATTATTATTTTTAAAATAACTTTCGAGGAGCATATTGATCGTTTTCAAAAAGAATTACAAGTTATTAAGGAGAATTGACTAGTGTTGAATGAGACAAAGTGTGAATTTTCTTAACAATCACTTGTCTTTTTAGGGCATGTAGTTGGAGATGGAGAGTTCAGGATTGATATGGATAAGATAGAGGCCATTTAGAATTGACCTACACCATCAAGATTGATCGAGACCAAGATTTTTTTTGGTGTAGTTCAATAATTGAGGAAGTTCAATAATAACTTCTCATCCATAGAAGTGTCGTAGCTACATTCAACGACAACAAGGGGTAAGACTTTTGATTGGGGTAAGAAACAAAATATTACTTTTTGAGTAATTTAAATATAAGATTAGTCATGCTCCAATTTTTACATTACCTAGCTTACAATGACCTTTCCAAGTGGAAACCGATGCCAACAAATAAGCTATGGGGATTTTCCTACTTCAGGGAGGTAGACCTATATGTTATCACTCGAATTGTTTCATGTTACAGTTATAAATTATTGTACATATGATAGGGAATTATATGCTCTTTTTCAAGAAATCGAGAAATGGAAAGATTATCTTATGGGTAAAGAAACTATCATTCCCCATCGATCACCAATCTCTCCAATATTTGTAGGCTTAAAGAAAATTTTAGCAAGTTAGACACTATAAATGGATGGGATTTTACAACAATTTCATTTTATTATAAAATATAAGAAATGTGTGAATAAAAAAATGGGTGAAATGTTATATAGACGTGCTTTACTTTCAACTATGGGCATGTTAACTCTTTTTTAGATTTTTTTCAAAGTATATCAGAAACATCATGAGTAGGATCCAAATTTTGTAGAGATCTATCAATAGAAACCTCTAAGTGAGGGATTTGAGCCTAGACGATAATACTACTTCCAATATGATCTTCTATACAAGAACAAGAAACTTTGTGTGCCTAAGGGGGAAAGATTTTAGTTGAATAGGCAAACACACACTTCCAAGGTATTTGGCCACTTTGGTGTAACAAAGACTATAACACACTTATATAGGTATGTTTATTTGCCAAACATGCAAGCATATGTTACTAAATTTATTAGGGGTTGTGTTTTATGTAGTACAAGCAATCCTAATAATAGAATGTTGGGGTTATATATTTCATTTAGTTCCTTCTTGACTATGGGAAAGCATCTCCATGGATTTTGTGGGTGATTTTCCTACTTCTAATAGAGTTCATGATTACATTTTTGTGGTAGTAGATTGATTTAGAAGGATGTGTATTCTCATGCCTTGCAAGAAGACCATCAAGGAAAGCGGCAACCGAGTCATGCTTTTCTAATGTGTGGGTTATTTTTGGTTTTCTTGATTCGATTATATCAAGAAGGGAATCACAGTTCATACGAAATTTCTGGTTTACTTTGTGGGAGATGATGGATACTCAATTGAAGAGGTCTACCAATTTTCATCTATCGCTGCAGATGGGAAGAAAAAATGGTAAACCACACCTTGGTTTAGATCATATGAGGATACAATAAGAAACATTTGAGAACTTGGTATATATCCAACATTCTTAGAACAAGGAAATTCATGCTTTTATCAATAAGACTCTGTTTGAAATGTTTTGGTTATTTTCCTAAGAGTTCTTTTGATGTTTTTTGGGGATAATTGTGAAAATACAACTAAAAAATGGAACTGGAGGTCTCCAAAGCTGAGAATTCCATTGACAAGATTTAATGGATACACATTCGGGTATAGGAGAGGTTGACCTAGTCACAGGATAAGTACAAAGAATTTCATGATCAGCATAGGGTGAGCATTCTTTCCTTTTAGAGATAGAGTATGGTTATGCTTGAGAAGATACATTCTATAGGGAAAATATAAGAAGATCAAGCCTATTTGATATGGATCATTTGAGATTTTGGAACAAGTGGGTAGGAATGCTTTTCACTTGGATTTGTCTCGTTATGTGAGGATCTACTTTGCAAGTGAATGTTAAAAATTTAAGTCTCTTTGAGCTCTCCATGTTAGATGAAGAATAAGAGGGGGTGTTTCTACCTTCTATTGATTATATTGCTCTAGAAAATCACCGGAATTGGAGGAAGATGTGTTATTACAGTAAAAAGAGAGGATGAAATAGAAAGGAGTGCAGGATATGTGGTTGACTAAGTTGAAGGGCTAGTTGCGTATTAAGGCCATGTGGTATTCTAAAGAGGATTTAATCCTTTAACAAGAATTCAAAGTTTTAGGAATGAACTCAAAAGATAAACCCTAGTTCCTTTATAAATGTACCTTTCTTTATTAGGCCTTTCACTGTGCACACTGTCCTTTTAGAGGACTGGTAAGAATATCTTTAAATTTATCCAATGAAATTACAAAATTAGTTTTAAATTTCTTAAGGGACCTTATCAAAATCCTTCTTATCAAATTTCAGTCCAATATTCATTGATTTAGGCCTTCAAATATCAAGCCCTAGCTATGCCACTGGAAGAGGTTTCCTAGAAACACTGGTAGCCTTATTTTATTATAACTTCCTCAAAAATTTGATTCAAGACTCAAAGTTTTGCTAAGAGGTTTGTTTTAACTTTTTATTCTTGAATAACTTAACAAAAATGTCTCATGATATCCCAAACACATTACTTCACTTATTTTTCCTTCTCTCTAACTTGTAGATGCACAATACATCCAAGTTACGAAACATACCTTTCTCTAACACCTCAAACAAAAATATTCTAAAGGAACTATAAATGATTTAATTTATCTTATCATTTATAAAATCAACCAATAAATCATCAATATACTCTTTACTAAAATTGCACCGTCACACTACAAATTTCGGTAATGCAGTCCTTTGTGTAGATTTTGATTAGTTTATAGCATCACAAGAGGAGTTACTTATATTTCATTCAAAGGTCCTTAATCAATCCTATCACATGTTTTGTCATTTACAAATCCTTATCATCAATTTAAAATGTAAACACATTAAAAAATAGATCCAACACAGTCTTATTACAATCCATACATCTAATGTCCTCACCTCATGAGTCCTTGAATATTTTAGGGACTTAAAAGCTTCAAATTGGGGAAGTATGATCCAAAAATGGATATGAAATACCAAATTCTATGTATTCTTCATGCTTGATACTTGCAGTATAAATTATCAAAGCATATTCTATATTCGAGAAGATGGTCTAGTAAAGTTCGGGGTGATCTGGACACCTTTGAATGACATTTGTGGGCCATTATTTTTTACATTCGGGTGTATTTTAGGTGACAATGCTATGCAACCTCCTTGGCGATTACATAATTGGTGCTCTTCAAAGAGTGGTAGTTGCACAATGGACAGCTACGGTGACGGTGGTTACACAACCACCCCAATGGTTATGCGGTGGCACTCTATTTTTACGGCGGTCTATCTATGATGATGTCAAAACTTAGGAAACTCAACAGATTTTATAAAATTTTCTCTTAGAAACGGGTTGTTTTGTCTTTCCATCCATCCCTTGGAAAATAATTATAAATATACATGCATTTGATCGTTCTAGGAAACTTTTTTGGGTGAATTCAAGTGTGAGAAAGAGAGAAAGTTGAGATAGTTATTTTTTTTCATAGTAGAGCCGAGTTCTTTTTTAATGAGGATTGTGAGAAAGTTCTATAAGTAGGATTTGAAATATTTCTCAAAGGTCATTCTATGATAGTAAAGTTGTATTATTTAGATATTTTCATAGTGAAGGAAATAAATTGCTTACATAGCTGGAGTTTTTCCCACATTGGGTTTCTCTAGGATAAATTTTTTTGTCTCCTTGTTTTTTGATTTCCCATCTTTCAGTATTCTATTGATTTTTATTTCCTAAACATGTTGGTTAATGAAATTAGTTATTAATTTATAATCACTTAAACATGATCTATTCATTGTTTTAAAGAGGTTGTTTACGGATTAGAGACAAAACAAAAACAATCCTCTTCCACAAATTCTTCTAGTGGAGGGGTTGCACTAAACCACCTATTCTATCACCCCACAATGGTCATAAGATAAATTTTTGTATTATTGAAATAATATTATTATGTGGTTTAATATCATTAACATTGAACCAATACAAAAAAAATATATGAACCTAATGAAAATAGAAAATATTTAAGAATAGAAAAATTATGGTATATAAAGAATAAATTTTGATGTCTAATGTAAGCATCACATCAAATTCGATAAGTTTAAACAATATTAATACAATGCTAGTTGATTACATTGAAATGTAAGGGCATATATCTTTGTAACTTTTTGGATTTTTGCAGCTAAATTATACTTTTTATCAATTAATAAAGGTTGAACTAATACAAAGAAATAAATATGTAAATGTGTAGTTCCCACCCATGTGGGACTCAAACACAAGACCAAATTAATCAGGGTATTTTTTTTAATTTCATTTACTTGATACAAATATGCGACACCATATATGGTCACAAGAGATTTCTCAACATCACATGCAATGTTTACACCAACATGAAGAACATGTAAACAATATGATGACACCAGATGCACATCAAAGCCACACTATTACGGATGAATAAGTACAAATGCAAGACCTAACATAGTATGAACATCATGAATGTACCCTTCCACAATACCACCTTTTCATGGTTATTACTTATTTATAATCATTTTCATCATTAAACTTTAAGGGTTTGAAGAGCACTTAATATGAACACAAAAATTTTCCTTTCTTTTCTAGAACATGTTTCTTTATGCTCGTTTAACATTTAACTTGTAGCGACTACGTCCAATTAGCTCATTTAGTTTATTGTAAATAAATTATAAATCTCAATTTACCATTATAGGAATCTTGACATTTACACATCATAGGATTAGATTCCCAAAATACAACCTATTTCTTATTTTCCAATTGTTTTTTTCATGAAAATAAAAAAATATATAATTTCTCATCACAAGAAATATCGATTAAGTTGCAAATAAGCTCCATGGAACTTATAATTTATAGTCTGAGATCACAAGGGTATATTCACAATAACAAAGAGAAAGTTACAAAATTCATGTACAAATAAATTCTTAGTGGGGTGTCCATGCATAACCTAATCATACTTGCAATCTACAATGCCGACAATATCTTCCCTTCTACAAAAATTTAGTTCTAGGAAAAAACCATATTAATTACATACTAGAAATATCATCCTAAATGTCACCAAGTGACATTATGCCTTGCATCAAGCATCCTATACACAACATACCCACATGAAAACTCCTACTAGGTTCCTAGGGAAGAAACACACAAACTCTTACATTTCCCTAAGACTTTAGGACTACGAAAGAAACTTTAAATCTAAACATAACTCAAGGCTTACTAAAAAGGACCCTCCTATCATCTTATAAAAATGTCCTAGCAGAGTTGGTCCATTATAAATCCCATAGGCGGTTTCACATATCTAGATGTAAGAAAACATATTCCTACGGTAATAAGGATATGAGATCCTATCTCCTCTTGTGAAGATAAACTATTATAGTTCATACTGATGGGATTTGTTTTGAGGTATAGATGGGTCATATGAATCCCATGTTTGAGAAATAAGGTCTCATTATCCAATTACATGTTCCCATAAGGGAAAACTCAGCCTACAATTTGGAATAAGAAAGGGATTTCCAATTATTTGAAAGGAGGTGGTTTCTATGGATCAATTTGTTTCTAAGCTCAATATTCTCAAAAAAGCAATGCTACATAAAAACCCAATATAGGTTTCTTTCGCCAAGACTCCCTAAAAAGGGGTACTTAGGAGCAATTCTTTCCCTTATAACTCGAGATATTTACATTATATAAAATCATCCTCCCATAGGCCAATTATATGCAAGATGAGGTTAGCCGTGTCAAATATGAGGTTTATTGAATAGGAAAAGTGGTAAAAAACTCCAATTATATATCTTAGATCTCTCAATGAGAACGTTCAATGTGTAAGACACGATATGACAAGATATGTGTTTGATTCTTTTCTAAAGAGAGTAGGGTTATTGTAAAACTATACAAAACTTGTTTAAGAGAGAGATACATAAAAAGAGTTAAGAGCACAAATCATCTCAATAGTTTTGGAATAGAAATTTTCTACCATAAAACATATGTATTAAGGGAGAAAACATATAAACCATTGAACAACATACAAACTCATAATCGGGATCATACCCAAATAGAATGCCTATTTTTCAAATACACCAATATAACACAATTTCATACTCATCACAAACAAATCAATAAATACATTCATGTTCATAAAAATAGCGTTGATACATCTACTTATTATTAAATGAATATTTCAACGATATTCCATATTACAAAAACCATCAATGTTAACAATTCCTTCTTGTCCCATGTACTTACAACCACCACATGGTCAACATAAATATTGGTATGACATCAAACTACAACCAAACATGATAAATTATTTCATAGTTCTCTACACGATAATGAAATTGTATTTAACACACTTTATAGAAGTGTAAGAATTGTAATGTCATTTCAATTTGTTTCCAAAGACAAGGAGAGAGATAGAGAGGGGAGAGAGAAAACACCTTTTTTCCAAATTTAATTTCTTTTCAAGAAAGTGTCAATAGAAAATTTTCCTACAGTCATGTATTTGTGTTTATAAGGTTTGTCTATCGTTATTTTTCTTGGATAAGTTCATATGATAGTTTTCACCAATTAGTCACAAGTTTTTAGAAATGTCAAATTTAGACAAGTTGCCCAAAGATCAGTGTTTAAAAACCATATTCGAGACTCAAACACATAAGGTGAAAAATTCCTACCTATTCCCCTATATACAGGAAAACACTTAGAGTGGCTTAAGCCCAAACTAACAAAATTTTTAAAATGATGCTCATCTTTCTGGAGCTACCGGTCGTAAATGCACCCAAGCAGCCTTATCATCCCATGACCAAAGCCCTACAAAACCTATCAAGAAAAATAGATTTCAAGATTTTTTTCACCAAATTGATAGTTTGTAGTGATTTTATCATAGAAATATTAGAGGTATGTGGAATCCAAAATCCCTTTTTACACCTAGGGAGAAAACAGAGGGTAAAAATAAAATTGGTTTTTACTTTCAATAACTCTTTAAAGTTGTGAACTAGCCCGATGGGCTCCTAAACATATTACGAAACAAGGCCAAGTGGAAATTCAAGGAACAACTAAGGGTTTAGTTGAACAATCCAAATGAAAAGGTACACGACTATTTTTTTATTTTCTCATTTCGAGGTTTATAGGGATGTTTTATGCATCACTAAAAACAAGTTTTTATTAACATTACCCTAGGTCATCAAGAATAAGTTTTTACTATGTTTCTCATTTAGCATGCCAACCACGTGGTTTCCAAAACCAAAAATAGTATAAAAGTTTTCAAAAATATCATAAGGTATATTAGGAGTAGATTTTACATTCTAGGTTACTTTTCTAGTTGTGTATAAAACAAATATATATTTATTAGAAGCACTACGTCTCATTTAGTTCATCGATAATTTACTATACTTTAGATTTATTTTCTTCTACATTAAAATAAGAAAACTAAAATCATTAAAATCATGTAAGAATTATAAGATGACCATGCCCAAGTGTTGATTTGGTTAGCGCGGGAAGAAGAGTTGACAAAACACAATGTTATCTCCATCGAGTTAGTAGGAAATCTCGGAAATGGGTTCTTGAAGAAGCTAAATAATCATCGCAGTATGAGACCACACAATTGCAAATAATTTAATTTAATTTGAATTCAATCTAAATATTACAGAGTCTCTATTGAACCAAATGATGTATAAATTATGAAATAAAGAAATGACAAAAAAAAATAAGATGTAGTATTTGAAACCCTAAGAAAAGAAGACAAAAATAGGAATTAGTTAATTTACACTTGATCTAGAACTGATCCGAACTAGGAGTTTTTTTTGAATAGGATTGATAATGTGTCATTACTAGTCACAATAAATTCTAGAATCCAGGGAATGAAACCCAGACACAAGAGCTTATGGAAAGATAGGGGTGCCTTGGTGCTAAAGACTACTTTTGGGTGCCTATGACAATATAAATGATCATAATTTGGTTTTCACCGTGTCACAAGATTTTCGATGTTTCTTATTTTCAGTCACTTGAGAATTACAAAATGATCTTTGAGGGTATCTATAACTTGTAAAATCTAATTTCACCTTCACAAGCCCACAAAACTACATCAAACCTAGAAAGAAAGATATAATATAGGGAATTAGACTAACACCGAAGGTCACCCCGAGAGTGAACATATGATCGAACACTACACTACATCTTAGATTCCATGTAGTTATGGTGAGTGTGTGTAATAATAGTTCCCTAGGATGCCCTTGTGCAAGTTATACTTGATAGTGACATGTATCTTGATGTAGTAATCTAGTAGAATGTGTGGATGGAATAAAATAAAATTCCCCTTCTTATGATGCGTATGCAAATTATGCAACCCTTATCCCTTGAAAGGATGATAGATGGATGCTTTAGAGTTCTTTAGGTGCCTTTGTAATGCAGGATTAGGTTATGATAATTATGCTTAGTTCTTTGGTCCTTTATTTTGAACACAAAACTATGTATTTATATGATTACTTTGTTTGAATTTCATAATTTACAAGCTGCAAGGTAAAACCACAAGTGAAAAAGAACCCAAAAATATATAAGAGACCCAAAAGGAGCGAGTAAGGTGAGAAAGGGTTAGGGGTGCCCAGAGGGAAAGCGGTGCTTGAGTGTTTCTTTCCTAGCCGAGCACTTGTGTTTGGGGCCATAAAGATAAATCAAGTAAAATTGTAATTATGTTATAGGGTGTTAATGTAATGACCTCTTTATTACGCTTCTTAACTAGGAATATTTTTATTTCCCAATTTAAACATTTGCCTAAAATGATTTAAATGTACAACCAACATAATATAATTATAATTATTCAGATAAAAAATCAATAAAGCATGTGCAAGATTATGGGTCAACTAGATCCTACTCAATCCCCATAGAAAAATCTTTCGAGTTAGTATACAAAGTATACTAGTAGTTCCCTTTTGAAATTGATTTACAAGTGTTGTTCTAAGTGTCTACAAGATTTCAATCAATCGAATCCCATCCGACATCACACACTTATGCTAGAACTAGGTGCATCCTGACAATGTACTACCATACACTACTTTGGCCAAAGTTTTAGATTCATGTATGCCATGCTCAATTTCATGATAACACATTCGTTAATAGAAACATGTCCCATCACTGTATCACTTGATCCAGTTATCAAAATTGAATTAGACAATTATGTAGACATCAAATTTGGGTCACACCCCCTTTTTCCTCTTTAATTAATTAACGTAACGTATTCACCTAACCATGACCCCTTACCCCGCATTCATATTAATTTAATTACTTACAATTGAATTAATGTTCATCCTGACATTATTAATTAATTTAATTACTTTAATTAAGTTAATTTAAACATCACCTCGACACCTCACCATGGAATTATTCCTATCCTATTAATTAATTAAGACTAGGTCCCTACTTATCCCAACCAACTAGGACTTAGTCTAACCCTAAAATTAAAGTCCATTCCTTCTCCAACAACACTCCCACTTATCTAAGCACCAACCCTCACTTGAGACCCAAATTAGCAATCAAAATCACGCCAAAAATAGTAAAGATCAAGATATTTTTGTAACTTGGACTAATTCACCCTAACCAATGCCGGTTTATCCTCGGTGACATCGGTCACCTAAATCACCATCGGTTCCTTTATATACAATTTTACAACTTTTTACATGGGTTGTTCATTTAGTTTTGGGAGTTCTATTGCAATCAAGTGAGGATCTCAGAGCCATTCCTTCATCCAAATGACATCTACATACCACCAAAGTGCAACACAAGCAACAAGTTCTCTTCCATATCGTTGGAATATCTACGAGGATGCATGAGTTATCTTGCCATAGGCCCAACCAACCATCACATCACCGATCAATCACCAACCACCTTTGGTCATGAGATCTTCATAACAACAAGTAAGTAATGTGATTTTAATCATCTATGCTTACTTTACTACAGATATTTTATTTTCTTTCAAGTATTTCAGTTTCTATTGTTACCCGAATATCTCCATCTTCCCACCAATCCACCAACCCAACCATTTCAAGCCTTTCCACCTTTCTTAACCTCTCCCTCTGTATTCTTGAGTCTTCTTAGTTATATTACGATCCTAACCACACCTTCCTCACTCTCTATGTAATCACAGAGAGGTCCAAAATCCATCTTTATTAAGTTATTACCCATTTCCCCTACCGACGTCGGTTTACCCCTACTGTCGTCGGTTTCACCCCTATACCAAAGGTGTCGGTTGCTTTACTTATATCAAACTTTCTGTCATTTTATACCCTTTGACCAGAAAGCCTTCAATTCAACCAAAACCAACCCAGACCTCACCTGATCAATCCTAGACCCTTTATCAAACCTCTGTTAGACCTATAAAACCCAGAACAACCTACCAAACCTCTAGATCTAATCGTAACTTTTCTTGTTAGATTAGATTTACTTATTGTATTAGCATGAGATACCTAAATTGTACAACTACAGTAGGATTTCCTTATTTCATGGTATTTTTGCATTAAATTATATTTGAAAGTGGATTGATAACCTTTTAGGAAGCACCTCACTTGGATCTAGCACTTGCTAGGTAGTCCACTAACCTATATTATTAATGTTATTTTTGGTCTTTTTGTGTTTCTTACAGGTCATTCCTCCTAGCCAAAGGGAAGCTCTCCATGATCAGCTCAGATCAAAAGTCAACAACGTGTGCATTCTACCTTCAACCTTCAATTTTACAGGTATTCCTCCTAACCTCTTACCTTATTTGTTTTATGCAAACTATTCATTTGAAACATTTTGGCATGCCCAGTGGGACCCATTTGGGTTCTTTGCATTGTTCATTCTTAGGGAATCATTGTGTGTTTATTTCTTTTTGAAAGAGAGTTCACATTAAATCTTCTCCCTTAGAAACATTCTTCTTCTCCTACTTGTCTCAATGACACTTGTATTTTGGATTAAAAATAACACTTATTTTTATTTTGTATTGCATTAGTGAAATACATACTCTTTCCTATTCATTATTTCTCTCATTGAATATAATTTGTGGATTTGGGTTTAAAATCTTTGCATCTCATTTCTGTATGTTGCATTGTAGCTCATTTAAATTGTGGGAAACATATACACTGGAAGTCATGACCAGCTAATGGCTAACAAATTGAATCATAGCTCACATTTGGCACATACACTCTCTATACCAAACCACTAAAAACAAACTACACATTTCTTAAACAACATCTTTCTCGAAGAAGCTATCAACGATCACATGATCAGAGGATTGATAGTGGGCTCCAGCTGGTTTTCTGGCTATTCATCATATCATAGTAGGGCCTCGAGTACTACAAAGTATATATTGGGGACACCACGCCAAAAATTACCTGAAACCAACCATAGTTATCAGTTTCTATAGGGCACCTTTAGTAACCAAAAACTCTATTTTATTCACAAGTCAGTCCTAAATGGCATAAGCCACAACATAAAATCTACATCATAGGATTTCATGTTTGCTAGATTTTGCTTGATTTGTGTTTTGAGGTGTGAGTTCATTTTCTTCATTTTTTCTCTCCCTACATACTCCACAATCATAGTTGGTGTATTCCAATTGTTTATGAGTGTGTTAGGACTAATCATTGCCATACTCGGTCTCTGAGTTGGTCTTTTATTTGACCTAAATCACCAAAAATTCACTTTTTCCATTTTTCATAGATTTCACAATAACTAGTGTCGGTCCAAGTGATCGCCATCGATTTCATCATCTCACCACCATTAGTTCACTGACCGTTGGTTTTAGGTTGTTTTGGTCATTTTTTCCAAAGTAGCATTCAATCTCTATTTCCTTTCTTTTTGTGACTTCCTTTGTCACTTTACTATATTTTTGAGTCTTTGATATTACCTTCAGAGCCAGTTCCACTTTATTTTTATCATTTATTGCCAGATTTTCCAATCTTTCATTTCTCCACAATAACCAACATCGGTCTAGTGACCAACAATAGTTACCACCAAATTGGCATCTATCTCGTGTTCTAATTTTTCAATCAAAACAACGATTAAATTACACCTTTTAGAAAAAAATTGCATTCCTTCTATGTTTTCGCATCATCATCAAAGCATGGCTCAAAATACCTATTCTATTGTCAGTCACATGTTTTTGACTCGTAGACAAGCCAATAGTATTATTTTTCATTCTATCCGCCATACTCTTCCACCTAACCCATCACCCCCTTCCATCTCATCACCTATGGACCTCAATCAGTATCTTACCATCCCCACCGGTGAGGAGGAGTTCACGAGACTCCTTGATCACAACCTTGGTTCTCTATAGTATTATCTCTCCCATTCATCTACCATGATTCATCAAGGCATCTTGTATATGAAATCCTTGTGTCCATTCCCCCTACTCTTGCACCCACTTCTGCATTAGCTACTACTAGTGTGGCCTTACCCTCTTCCACCTTACCACCCATGGTTTCCCATCTTAACCCTACATCATCGATATTTTCCACACCTATGGCATCTATCGCACCTTTGACATTTGTTTCTCCTACAATGTTAAACATGCCTTTATCAACCACCCTAAGTGTAGGTTTATCTGAACCCTCCACTTCTCATATACCTATTACATCTCAGCCACCATTGGTGTCGGCATCCCACACTCCCTTTTCCCTTTAAAACTAATGTTCTTTGTTCACATATTTGTAATATGGAACACACATTGATGCCATTGATCATATAATAGATTCCATATGTTCTTTGTAAATGACTCGAAGAACTACCGATCTCCCATTTTCATGGCTCGGAGTTTCAACGATCTCTCATTTCATGACTCGGCAACTTACCGATCCTTCATGTTCATTCATGCATAGTATAATATATATACAAGGTTCTCTTACCATTTCCGGTTATCGAAGTGATCCATTTAAGAAGCCTATCTGAATATCTATTACTGATATTCATCTGACATCCTGCATCTTAAATTAGGTGATTAGGACAACGCAACCAGCACTTGCGATACTTTGGCCAAAGATTTTCACATGCTTTGCATGATCATATTCCAGGATGTGATACACACCAATGGAATACGTCCTTCACCTCACTTCATTTATTATCTAGAATGGTCTTTCTGGTCTCCTACCAGTCCTTCCAATTTAGGGTCAAACTCTAACTCCAACTAGCAATATGAACGAGTATAGGAAGTTACTCATGGTAACTAAAGATACGCAGACATACGGTGTCGTCCTAGGCGACTCTCGTGTGTCTAGTTATCTTTAGTCCTCACGGAGTCACTCGTATACGTGATCACACTCCTATCCCTGACCAAGAACTTAATATTCATCTTATGTAATCTTGATGATTTAATTCGGGAGGGCATTGTAATATGTCGGCTATAACATTGTGTCGTCATGAAGGCCCCGCCTTCATGTGAAGACACCATCTTTATGGCTGGCGTATGTCAATGTCTACGGAATCCTCCCATCGAGTACACATCAGCTCAAGTGATTTGGTTATGATCTTAATATTTAAGATCAACTTTCAGTGACCATCTTTGATCCTTTATCCTCGTTCTTGTTACGGTTGTATGTAGCTAAGAAAGACTAAATCCATCTTCTAGCTTACTATGCATCTTCTCCTTAAATCAGAAGGGTTGCATTTTCTCTACTTGGTTCTTTTCTTAATCCTTGGATTAAGCAGCCCATTACCGATAGACTTAATAAGTTTAACCTATTAAACTTAACCAAGTTTTCCACAACTGTAAACAAATTCAGAATTCCACTTATTAGACGTCATTAAATGAGGTCTAATTCTTAATGAATTTATTCATTTATTCTCCTTAACCTTACATAGTTAAGGTCTATTAACCATGGATATGTTTTTCCCATATCCTTACTTTCTGAATTTAACATTCGAGGCTATTAATGGAGTCGAATACGAAGTTTGGCTGCTCCTAAGTTATTTGATATTCCTTAGCTTTCGAGCTAATCCGAATACCTTTCAATTAAGAGATCATGTTCTTCCTAAATCCTTTTTAATGTCAATTAAAAATTCATCTTAACCCAAGTATGAACTAATTGCACATTTCAACGTAAAAGTTGTATTTAGGTAAGGATAGATGTCATTTCCTTTTAAATCCATTCATGAACAATTGAATAATTCCAAATCAAGGAATAATATTATATTCCCAACTTAATCAACAATATCAAACTGATACAGTCATTAAAATATCACACTTGTATTTGTATTCATCAATCCATTTCATAATCTATACATTTGCCAGTCAATATTTGGACTTTGTTTATATAAAACAACATTACAACTCATAAGATAGAAGAATGTAATTTCTTCTTTTCTCAATTCCTCGTAGAGGAATAATAACTATCAAATACAATCCATCTTCAGTCAATCAAAAGAAGTATCAGAAAACAACCATGTCTTCGTTTTACTCAAGTTCCATCTCAAAATTACTTGCAGGTCGAGTTCATTGGTTGAGCATATTAAGCACTTGTCATTAAAATGAGGTGCTTTTAATTAAGCTTGTCTCGATAAAAGAACCCTGCTTTTATGAAGCGTTAATATGAACATCAATCAAGAATTAAGTATAAAAAAGAATGAACAACATGACAATTTGAATCATCTAAATACCATCAAATCGGTCGAAGGATTCTTGTCCTTTTTCCTAAATAATCATTACAAAAGTAATTTCCTCAAACAGTTCCAGATTACAACATATGTAAAAACTAGGAACACAGTATGTATCTTGCTTTGTTATAACATTAAATCTTTGTCAATTTCCTTCCCTTTCATTAGTTATAATTTCAAAGGATAAATTTGACTGAAAATATAAATCAAATTACTTTCCTTTCAGTTCATGCAACTCATTTGATTTCAAGCAATCAAGTACAGATGAGAAAAGTAAACAACAATAAAATATAGATGCTTAATC
Organism: Taxus wallichiana var. yunnanensis; assembly: GCA_018340775.1. NCBI lineage: Eukaryota > Viridiplantae > Streptophyta > Pinopsida > Cupressales > Taxaceae > Taxus > Taxus wallichiana. The sequence continues at coordinate 315,486,976 of CM031239.1, forward strand.
CCAAGCAATACAAAATTCGTTCCTTAACGATTACAGATTTCTAACTGTATGAGAGAAGAAATGATCATTATTCCAAGTTATCCATCCACACTCCTATTCCTTTCCTCATGACTGTACTGAAAATTAAATCCAAACGAGACATCAATCAAGATAACAGTTCAGAGTGAAACTTACAAAATCCATTCAGAATTCACTTTCCAACTGCAAGGAATAATTCCATTCATATTCACTTTAAATGAAAACAAGGAAGAATTTATCATCCATATCAATACTTCCTTTAAATCAGGCACATACGAATACCAAAAACAAGTTGGTAAAACATCGTATCCATCATAGAACAAGCAATATAAAGAATGCATACTATGTTCTTACTGTACTAGAAGAATTCATACTTCTTTCACTGTATTATAACCAAATGAACAGTTATACAGTTGCTTAATCAAATATTCACACGACTTTCTATACCTATGAACACACACAGTTCATAAATAATAATTTGCACTTTTTATTACCTACAACAAGTCAACCCGTGTACAGTAAAGCTCTATTATTGCTATTTCCAGAATTCAAACAACAAGAAAGGAAAATTCATCCTTTAATTATTTCCATAAGAAAACATCCATTTTCTTCAAACACAACAAGAATCACTCAAGTCGAGTTCATTTTTTTTTTTTTGAATGACAGTGCAAAATCAGAGATCACACGAAACATTTCAATCTTCCGTTTGTACAAAAAAAAAACACAACACTCAGAAAACAATCTAAATACCACTGTCACTTCCATCAAGCCGAACCTATAATGCTCAATGAAACCCAATTACCATTTCTTTCAAAATCTAAAACAGCAGAAAGAAGAAGAACTCGTTTCCTTATAATTTCAGTAAAGAAACAATCATTTTCTTCAAAATGTAATAAGAACACCCAAGTCGTGTTTGTTTTATAATGACAGCTCAAACCCATATTGACAATAGAACGATTGTTCAACAATGTCAAACAAACTCACACAGCATGTACAATTTTCATTCGATATGCCATTTGCAAAGAAATACCCCATTCGAGTTCCTTATCAGCAGACATTTCAACCGAAATCCCATTCTTCTATTTCACAATGATGTGCAGAACCCAAAATACAATATTCATATATCAATACCTTTATTAATGAAAACCCGCATAGGGTATTAGATGCACAAGCAAGGTACAGTCAAAACAGTCTCAAACAACAAGCTAATTCCCATGTATTTCATTTATTTGCACAGAAATACAAAGCCAAGTTCGTTTTCACGACAACAGTTCGAATCGGAAGATCAAACCGCATCCATAAAACACAATAAAATCAACTTTCCATCACAAGCAAGGAGAGAAAACATAGTTCATTTATAATTTTAGTAAGAAGAACAATTACTTTCTTCACTCCACGAATACCTAAGTCGTATTCATCCATTTTTACAAAAGAAAAAGCACAGCACTCGAAATATTACTATCACTTCCATCAAACCGAGCCCATAATGCTCAATAAAACCCAATTACCATTTCTTCAAAATCTAAAACAGCAGAAGGAAGAGGAACTCATTTCCTTAAAAATTTCAGTAAAGAAACAATGTCAAAAAAACTCACAGCATGCATAATATCATGTATAAAGAGCGAATTCCCCGATTTTGAATCAATACTTACACAACGATTGTATTTTAACTTAATACTTATGCAAAGACGGTTCAAATCACAGCTGAAAAGAAAACGACTCTACCCAAATCATCTCAATCATGCATGCAAAATCGAATAAACCCAAAACCCCCTTCGGAAGAAAGCGGGGTTGTTTTAATGAGACGTTTAAGCAAAGCAAGCGAGTTTAAGAGAAGGGCTTAACATGCCTGATAATCTTCCTTGAAGCTCGAAGAAAACCACGCCTACAGGAGTTATTTCCTTCCACGGTGACAGTAGCAAAGCTTCCCAAACAATCACCTTCCTCTACAGGCTCAAAAATAGCCTTAGATTTTCCAAAGAAACAGAGATAACAATCAAACACAACTGGTTCGACAGAACCATGAAAAACCAAATGCAGAGCAACTTCCAAAAACCCGAAAGAACACAATGAACAACAAAATTTCCTCCATACTCTTTCCAAGGCGGGCTGGTCACGAAGACCAAGAAAATTAAATGCATTGAAGGCTCTGCCTTTTCCCTTTCCTCACGCCACCGCCGACTCGGGTTGGCGAATTGCCAAATTCAAATTTTGCATGAAAACCAAGTTTAGTCTCATGACTAACTGAATGCCTCTAACTTTTCCTGTTCCCGCCAAACTTGGCGCTGTCCACGCAAGGACCACATTCATTGCCCATTAAATTTCCTTCCATCCTTATCCTTTCCATCCCCATGGGTCTGTGCGTCCCCTTCCTTAGGTTAGGATTAGTTTAGGATTTATAATAGTGTTCAAATCTAGGTCATAGGTTAATAGAACTTAGATCTATTTTCACCATTATAAATTTAAAAATCCACATAGGATAGTAGTTAGGGTATAAGGTAGAACTTAGGGGTAGATTAGGGTCTAATCCCTCTAACACTTAATTAATCAATTTCAATCAAGTCCTTAGAGTGACATCAAATTCAACACTATGCGGGACGTTTCGTCCCACGTTCCACATACACTGAGCCACCGCATCCAGGCCTTTATCGCCTTACGAGTGCAGCGTTACAAGTGTATGGTTGAGAATCGAACCTTTTCCATTGGCATCTACGTGCCAGACTATTCATACTGAAATCGGTCTTTGCTGACATTTATATCAACCTTGATCTGGTTTAAAAGTAAATCGACAAAGCGATCACAAGAAGCCACTGACATACCTTGGATCAATGGAATTGATTCAAGGTGTCTTATCAATCAGCGAATAGAGTTCATCAAACATACGACAAATCTGTTGTCACATAGCAAACAAACATACTGAGCAATAATAAGCTGTTGTCCCATGTAAACAAATTACGGTATACAAGAGTCAGATTATGACACATTCCTTTAAGATCAAAAATATATCTTAACATGTTTGCCTTCATTTCAGCGATTCTGACATTATGAAAAATAATCACCATGATAACTTACAAAAATCGGGCGTTACATTCCTCCCTTCTTAAAGAATCATCGTCCGATGATCAAATTAACCAAATCAAGGAGTTTTTAGGACAAAGTTTAGTTATTGTCCTTCCATTTATAAGTTCATACCAAAAGCAGATTCACTCTTAAAAGCTGTGTTTTAAGACAAGCTGTAAAATAGACTAATAATTGTCTAAATTTGGTAGAATTATCGATTTTGAATTTCAATTTCGATCAAACAAGTATGGAAAAGCAGATCTCATTTCTTGAGATTTTCCCAAGTTGCACTTTTCTTCACTAAACTGGTCCCCTTTGGACCTTACATTGATTCACTTCGCGATTTCTTAAGTCTGTTGGCGAGTTCCCAAGCACTCGAATGGGCTTAACCACGATTATTCTGGGTCTTGGACTGCGAGGAATTCGATTCAGCACATGTGATAAATGCATTACGTATTTCTTAAGCAAAGAAATATGAAAAACATCATGCATTTGTGATAAAGTAGGAGGTAATGCTAGACGATAAGCTACAGGGTTGATTATTTCAACAATTTCAAAAGGTCCCACGTATCGTGGCGACAACTTGGCGTAGCCTTGCCAAAAGTTATTGAGCTCTTTTCGGTTTCACCGAAGAAAGACCTTCTCTCCCAGTTTATAATTCCTATCAACCCACTTTAAGTCTGCATAACTCTTTTGCCTATTGGCAGCCTCCTTTAGATGTTCCCGAATCATTTTGATTTGTTGTTCCATTTCCGTAAGGATTTCTGGCCCAATTACCTCTCTGTCTCTCTCGTTGTCCCGGTGACGGGGGTTACGCATTTTCTTCCATCTGATGCTTCAAAGGGTGCCATTTTTAAAGAGGCATGGTATGTATTATTGTAGGCAAATTCTACCAGTGGAAGGTATTCCTCCCATTTATACTGCTGGTCCATGCAATACATCCTTAACATGTCCTCTAAAACTTGATTAACTCTCTCGGTCTGTCCATCCATCCGTCTCGGATGATATGCAGAGCTGAAGTTTAATTTAGTTCCCAAGGCCGCATTAAGCGTTTGCCAAAACCTTGATGTCATCCTCGGATCTCTGTCCGATATGATTAATTCTAGTATCCCATGCAATCTGAAGATTTCATGTACAAATCTTCTTCTTGCTTAACCTTTGGTGCATCGTCTTTCAAATTACCAGCAATGAAGTGTGCCACTTTGGTCAATTTGTCGACGACAACCAGGATAATATCATGCTTATTTCTTGACATAGGCAATCCTTGAACGAAATCCATCGTTATCACTTGCCATTTGTACTGTGGAATGTTGTGGGGATATAATAATCCAGCGGGATGCATATGTTCCGCCTTAACACGCTGACATTCTAAGCAGTGTGTTACAAATTCCACCACATCCTTTTTCATTCCCTTCCAGAAGTATTGCTGCTTAAGATCAGCAAGCATTTTCGTAATGCCAGGGTGTCCAGAAAAAGGTGAATTATGAAATTCAGTTAACAATTTCCTTCTTAAGTCATTTGCCAAAGGTATATATACCCTGTTTTCGAACCTCAGAATTCCTTCATTGTCGAAACGAAATCCTTTATACCTGACATCCTTTGGATCTGCAAGCAAGTGTTGTTTTGACTTGCTGGAAATAAGGATCTGATTCCAAGGCATCTTTCACCTCATCCTTAAACTGAGTTCTTAACGTTATAAGAGCGAGAGATATGCTTCCTTCGACTCGAGCATCTGCCACTCTATTTTCCTTGCCTTTGATGTAGCTTATATCAAAATCATCTTGAGACAGAAATTCTAACCATCTTCTTTGCCTTGCATTCAGATTTGGTGAGTAAAAATATACTTGACCCCGGATAGTGAGTTTTTAACTCAAAGGTTTGCCTAAAAGGTAATGCCTCCACATTTGAAGTGCATGAACAATGGCGTGAGCTCTAGGTCGTGTGGAGCATAATTTTGTTCATGTAACTTAAGCTTTTCTACTTTCATAAGCTATGACATGGTTATTACGTGTGAGAATACCTCAAGGCCTTCTCTGATGCATCGATTACAACCATAAAATTTCCATTTGGAGTGCAGTACAGTTAAAATAGGTCTTTGTAGTTAATTGTTCCTTTAAATTTTTAAAGGCAGATTCACATTTGTCCGTCCAGACAAATTTCTTATCCTTCTTTTGCAGTGAAGTGATTGGGGCAGCAATTTTTGAAAAGTCCTTAACGAACTTTCGATAATATCCTGCCAAGCCCATGAAGCTTCTCACTTCGTGCACGTTCTTAGGCGCAAGCCACTCGGTTATAGTTGTGATCTTTGAAGGGTCTATAACTATTCCATTCTTGCTTATAACGTGTCCCAAATAATGCACCTCTGCATCATAAAAGGAACATTTAGACAGTTTACCATACAACTTCCTCTTTCTTAAAATTTCCAGCACTATCCTTAGATGTTCTTGGTGCTCTTCGACATTTTTAGAGTATATAAGAATGTCGTCTAAGAATACAAGCACAAACTTGTCTAAGTATTCTTGAAAAATATTGTTCATCAGATTCATGAAGGCGGTAGGTGCATTGGTCAACCCAAAAGGTAACACCGTGAACTCATAATGCCCGTACCTTGTTCTAAAAGTTGTTTTATGAATATCTTCTTCCTTTATTCTCAGCTGATGATACCCAGATCGAAGATCTATTTTTGAATAGACTGATGCTCCTCGCATCTGATCGAACAGATCATCAATCCTAGGAAGTGGGTATCGATTTTTAATAGTTGCCTTGTTCGACATTACGTAATCAATACACTGACCTCAATGTGCCATCCTTTTTCTTTACAAAAAGCGGCGCTCCCCATGGTGAGGCGCTCGGTCTTATCGGCCCCTTAGTCAAAAGTTCTGTAATTGAGCCTTTAGCTCTACCAACTCGATGGTGGTCATTCTATAAGGTGCCTTAGATATGGGTTCGAGTTCTGGCTTGATTTCTATTGCAAAGTCAAACTCTCGTTTGGGTGGAAGACACAGTAATTCCTTAGGAAACACATCTTTGAAATCCCTTAACAATGGATATCTTTCCATGAAATCATTATCTTCCTCTGCATTTTCTGTCATTTTCTACGCATACTGAGTGCAGCCTCTATTTTTAGCCCTTTTTAGTTGCATAGTTGTCTATCGGTTCCTAAGCTATGACTTCACGTTTACACCTTGAATGATGCTTTGCTTTCTGCGAGGTCATCAAAACAACAAATTTTTTTTCATAATGATCGACTTTTGCCTTATGTTTACCTTGACGAGTTAACTCAATAATGATATCATATGATCCTAAAGGAGTGACATACGAGTCAACTCGGTGGGAAGCTGGGCAAGTCAAGAATTGCCCCAAAAAGGCACATTTATTTGTATGGACAACATTATTCCCATAATGCCTTTGTCCATGTTTATCCATTCGTTAGCCTTTCTTTTTAATTTCATTGCAAGTTTAGTAGAAATAAAGCATTCGGTAGCTCGAGTATCAAAAAAGTATGACTACGGGTGTGCGAATAACTTACAGGAACTTCTATAGGCGTAACTTGCTTTTCGACTTATACATTAGCCAGCTGCAGCGTGTATCTATCTGCTTGATTGCGATCATCCTTCTTGAGAGGACAGTGATTCACGTAGTGGTCCTTTCCATGAGTTGAAGCATCCTCCAGTGGCCCTTTTCTAGGCTCAAATTTGTTACCGACTTTGAAGTTATCATTTGGCTTCCATAGGACTTTTGTCCATTGCCACTAACTTTTGTGAATTGCATTCTTCGCACACTATTTACGAGGTTTGTTCATCACATGATTTCTTGTTGTTATCACAAAATTTGTTTTTCACACCAAACCTTTTCCAAGGCCCCCTTTTAGGTGTGAGAGATGAAGAAGAATTGGGAATCTTCTTCCTTATCTCTTCCTATGAGCAGAAATTGCTCTCAATTTACATTGTTCTATCTAATTGCCTTTTCGACAACTCCTTCCATGGTGGTTGGGCCGTGGACATCCACTTCGCCACCAATGATGGGATTCGGTCCCATTATGAATTTCCGTATTCGAACTTCTCGTCGACTTGCAATGCTGTGGCACATACTTAAGGAGTTTAGTAAACCCTTCCCGATATTGTCACCGTCGGCCTTCCTTGCGACCGATTCTGAAATTTGAGTCATTTTCCTATCAAAATAGAGTTGAGGCAGCCATCGTTGCCTAAAGTAACCCTTAAATTGATCCCAAGTTATATGCGATTGATTGACAATATTCAACTCAACCTTACGGTTGTCCCACCATGATGATGCTTCATGAGAAAGTTGATATGCTCCCCATATCGCTTTGGTCTCTTCGGAGAAGTTTCTTATTGCAAAGTATTTCTCCATTTCATTGAGCCAATTCTCAGCTCCGTCCCCAAGGGTTGTTCCATCAAACTTTGGAGGACTTATTCTCTTTATATCATTTGTAAGTTCATTTGCTAATCTTGCCCTTTTATTTTCGGGATGATTAGGAGCATTACATTATTATTATCAACACCGGATTCCCTCCATTGGTGTTGTCCACGGGAGGTGGTTGATCATTTATATCAGCTTCTTCTTCCTCCTCTTCATTGCCCATTGGCTACTTTGTTCCAAAGCAGTCAAAGCGATCTCGTATCTAGTAGGGCGTGCAAGGATTTCATCCGACTTTTGAGCGATGCGTTGCTTCTCCACCCGATACGGGTTGTTCGCGGCATTCCCTCTTGTTCGACCATTTTACATGTTCAATAAGAAAATGTAAACCTTATTAATATTGTGGACTCATTAGGTCAAAGAGCTGCGACCTTGGCTCGATGCAAGATGTAACATCCCCATTTTAAGATACTAGAACAAGGGAATTTTTTTTTTTTTTTTAAACAACGTTCCCTGTTATGAATTATATAATTCAAACACACGTTCAAGTTTTAATAATTGTTCTCTGTCCAAATAATGCAGTTTGGATCACACAATTTCCCTTTAAAACTAATGTTCTCTGTTCACATATTTGTAATATGGAACACACATTGATGCCATTGATCATATAACATGATTCCATATCTTTGTTGTAAATGACTCGAAGAACTACCGATCTCCCATTTTCATGGCTCGGAGTTTCAACGATCTCTCATTTCATGACTCGGCAACTTACCGATCCTTCATGTTCATTCATGCATAGTATAATATATATACAAGGTTCTCTTACCATTTCCGGTTATCGAAGTGATCCATTTAAGAAGCCTATATGAATATCATTGCTTGATATTCATCTGACATCCTGCATCTTAAATTAGGTGATTAGGACATGCCTGACCAGCACTTGCGATACTTTGGCCAAAGATTTTCACATGCTTTTTTGCATGATCATATTCTGGATGTGATACACACCAATGGAATACGTCCTTCACCTCACTTAAATCATTATCTAGAATGGTCTTTCCTGGTCCCTACCAGTCCTTCCAATTTAGGGTCAAACTCTAACTCCAACTAGCAATATGAACGAGTATAGGAAGTTACTCATGGTAACTAAAGATACGAGACATACGGTGTCGTCCTAGGCGACTCGTGTGTCTAGTTATCTTTAGTCCTCGGAGTCACTCGTATACGTGATCACACTCCTATCCCTGACCAAGAACTTAATATTCAGAAACTTATGTAATCTTGATGATTTAATTCGGGAGGGCATTGTAATATGTCGGCTATAACATTGTGTCGTCATGAAGGCCCCACCTTCATGAAGACACCATCTTATATTGGCGTATGTCGATGTCTACGGAATCCTCCCATCGAGTACACATCGGCTCAAGTGATTTGGTTATGATCTTAATATTTAAGATCAACTTTCAGCGACCCATGTTGATCCTTTATCCTCGTTCTTGTTACGGTTGTATGTAGCTAAGAGAGACTTAATCCGTCTTCTAGCTTACTATGCATCTTCTCCTTCGTATCGAAGGGTTGCATTTTCTCTACTTGGTTCTTTTCTTAATCCTTGGATTAAGCAGCCCATTACCGATAGACTTAATAAGTTTAACCTATTAAACTTAACCAAGTTTTCCACTGTTGTAAACAAATTCAGAATTCCACTTATTAGGACGTCATTTAAGCGAGGTCTAATTCTTAATGAATATATTCATTTATTCTCCTTAACCTTACATAGTTAAGGTCTGTTAACCATGGATATGTTTTTCCCATATCCTTACTTTCTGAATTTAACATTCGAGGCTATTACTTGAGTCGAATACGAAGTTATTTGCTCTAAGTTATTTGATATTCCTTAGCTTTCAAGCTAATCCGAATACCTTCGATTATGAGATCATGTTCTTCCTAATCCTTTTTAATGTCAATTAAAAATTCATCTTAACCAGTATGAACTAATTGCACATTTCAACGTAAAAGTTGTATTTAGGTAAGGATAGATGTCATTTCCTTTTAAATCCATTCATGAACAATTGAATAATTCCAAATCAAGGAATAATATTATATTCCCAACTTAATCAACAATATCAAACTGATACAGTCATTAAAATATCACACTTGTATTTGTATTCATCCATCCATTTCATAATCTATACATTTCCGGTCAAAATTTTGGACTTTGTTTATATTAAACAACATTACAACTCATAAGATAGAAGAATGTAATTTCTTCTTTTCTCAATTCCTCGTAGAGGAATAATAACTATCAAATACAATCCATCTTCAGTCAATCAAAAGAAGTATCAGAAAACAACCATGTCTTCGTTTTACTCAAGTTCCATCTGCAAAATTACTTGCATGGGTCAGTTCATTGAACTGAGCATATTAAGCACTTGTCATTAAAATGAGGTGCTTTTAATTAACTGTCTCAATAAAAGAACCCTGCTTTTATGAAACGTTAATATGAACATCAATCAAGAATTAAGTATCAAAAAGAATGAACAACATGACAACTGAATCATCTAAATACCATCCCAATCAGTCAAAGGATTACTGTCCTTTTTCCTAAATAATCATTACAAAAGTAATTTCCTTCAAACAGTTCCAGATTACAACATTTGTAAAACTAGGAATACAAGTATGCATACTGCTGTTATAACATTAAATGCTGTCAATTTCCTTCCCTTTCATTAGTTATAATATCAAAGGATAAATTTGACTGAAATATAAACCAATTACTTTCCTTTCAGTTCATGCAACTCATTTGATTTCAAGCAATCAAGTACAGATGAGAAAAGTAAACAACAATAAAATATAGATGCTTAATCCCAAGCAATACAAAATTCGTTCCTTAACGATTACAGATTTCCAACTGTATGAGAGAAGAAATGATCATTATTCCAAGTTATCCATCCACACTCCTATTCCTTTCCTCATGACTGTACTGAAAGTTAAATCCAAACGAGACATCAATCAAGATAACAGTTCAGAGTGAAACTTACAAAATCCATTCAGAATTCACTTTCCAACAGCAAGGAATAATTCCATTCATATTCACTTTAAATGAAAACAAGGAAGAATTTATCATCCATATCAATACTTCCTTTAAATCAGGCTCATATGAATACCAAAAACAAGTTGGTAAAACATCGTATCCATCATAGAACAAACAATATAAAGAATGCATACTATGCTCTTACTGTACTAGAAGAATTCATACTTCTTTCACTGTATTATAACCAAATGAACAGTTATACAGTCGCTTAATCAAATATTCACACGACTTTCTATACCTATGAACGCACACAGTTCATAAATAATAATTTGCACTTTCTTTATTACCTACTACACAAGTCGACCCGGGTGTACAGTAAAGCTCTATTGATGATATTTCCAGAATTCAAACAGCAAGAAGAGAAAAATTCATCCCTGTAATTATTTCAATAAGAAAACATCCATTTTCTTCAAACACAACAAGAATCACTCAAGTCGAGTTCATTTTTTTTTTTGAATGACAGTGCAAAATCAGAGATCACACGAAACATTTCAATCTTCCGTTTGTACAAAAAAAAAAACACAACACTCAGGAAAACAATCTAAATACCACTGTCACTTCCATCAAGCCGAACCTATAATGCTCAATGAAACCCAATTACCATTTCTTTCAAAATCTAAAACAGCAGAAAGAAGAAGAACTCGTTTCCTTATAATTTCAGTAAAGAAACAATCATTTTCTTCAAAATGTAATAAGAACACCCAAGTCGTGTTTGTTTTATAATGAATGACTCAAACCCATATTGTGATAGAGCGATTGTTCAACAATGTCAAACAAACTCACAGCATGTACAATTTTCATTCAATATGCCATTTGTAAAAAATACCCGATTCGAGTTCCTTATCAATCGAGACATTTTAAACCCGAAATCCCATTCTTCTATTTCTGATGATGTGCGAGAACCAGAAATACAATATTCATATAACAATACCTTTATTAATGAAAACCCGCATAGGGTATTAGATGCACAAGCAAGGTACAGTCAAAACAGTCTCAAACAACAAGCTAATTCCCATGTATTTCATTTATTTGCACAGAAATACAAAGCCAAGTTCGTTTTCACGACAACAGTTTGAACTGGAAGATCAAACCGCATCCATAAAACACAATAAAATCAACTTTCCATCACAGCAAGGAGAAAACATAGTTCATTTATAATTTCAGTAAGAAGAACAATTACTTTCTTCAACTCCCACGAATACCCAAGTCGTATTCATCCATTTTTACAAAAGAAAAAGCACAGCACTAAGAATATTACTATCACTTCCATCAAACCGAGCCCATAATGCTCAATAAAACCCAATTACCATTTCCTTCAAAATCTAAAATAGCGAAGGAAGAAGAGAACTCATTTCCTTAAAAATTAAAGAAAGATAAAGAAACAATGTCAAAACAAACTACATACATATATGCACAATATCATTCGAATATCCCCCAATACTTTCGAACAATTCAAATTACATGCAAATGTATTTTAACTTAATACTTATGCAAAGACAGTTCAAATCGCAACAGCAAAGACAAAACGACTCTACCCAGAATCATTTCAAACATGACAGCAAAATCGAATAAACCCAAAACCCCCTTCATCAGAAGAGCAGGGTTGTTTTAATGAGACGTTTAAGCAAAGCAAGCAGTTTAAAGAGAAGGGCTTAACATGCCTGATAATCTTCCTTGAAGCTCGAAGAAAACCGCGCCTACAGGAGTTATTTCCTTCCACGGCGACAGTGAGCGAGCTTCCCAAACAATCACCTTCCTCTACAGGCTCAAAAATAGCCTTAGATTTTCCAAAGAAACAGAGATAACAATCAAACACAACTGGTTCGATAGAACCATGAAAAACCAAATGCAGAGCAACTTCCAAAAACCCGAAAGAACACAATGAACAACAAAATTTCCTCCATACTCTTTCCAAGGCGGGCTGGTCGCGAAGACCAAGAAAATTAAATGCATTGAAGGCTCTGCCTTTTCCTTTTCCTCACGCCACCGCCGACTCGGGTTGGCGAATTGCCAAATTCAAATTTTGCATGAAAACCAAGTTTAGTCCCATGACTAACTGAATGCCTCTAACTTTTCCTGTTCGCCAAACTTGGGTGCTTTGTCCATAAGGACCACATTCATTGCCCATTAAATTTCCTTCCATCCTTATCCTTTCCATCCCCATGGGTGTGTCGTCCCCTTCCTTAGGTTAGGATTAGTTTAGGATTTATAATAGTGTCCAAATCTAGGTCATAGGTTAATAGAACTTAGATCTATTTTCACCATTATAGAATTTAAAAATCCACATAGGATAGTAGTTAGGGTATAAGGTAGAACTTAGGGGTAGATTAGGGTCTAATCCCCTCACACTTAATTAATCAATTTCAATCAAGTCCTTCCGACTGACATCAAATTCAGCGCTATGCAGGACGTTTCATCCCACGTTCCACATACCTGAGCCACCCGCATCCAGGCCTTTATCGCCTTACGGGGTCTGGCGTTACAACAGTGTATGGTTCGAGAATCGAACCTTTTCCGTTGGCATCTACGTGCCAGCTATTCATACCTGAAATCAGGTGCTGCAACATTTATATCAACCTTCAGTCTGGTTTAAAAGTAAATCGGCAAAGCGATTACAAGAAGGCCACAACATACCTTGGATCGATGGAATTGATTGAGGTGTTTATCAATCAGCGAATAGAGTTCATCAAACATACGAACGATTTGTTGTCACATAGCAAACATACAAGCAATAATAGCTGTTGTCCCATGTAAACAAATTACGGTATACTGAGAGTCAGATTAGCAACACATTCCTTTAAGATCAAAAATATATCTTAACATGTTTGCCTTCATTTCAGCGATTCTGACATTATGAAAAATAATCACCATGATAACTTACTTCAGTTTTAGAAAAAAATATAAAATTCGGAGAAATCACTCTTCCACCCATCAAACCACATATTGGTTTTGACCCTTCTCGTCTTGTTCCTGCATGGTACAAATAAAATGATTACTGCAACTATCATCGTGTTAGAGGTCATAGTGACGGTAATTGTATAAATTTCAAAAACATCATCCAAGAAATGTTAGAAAATGGATATCTCATTTTGTATAACCCTAAGGCATAGGTTAATCGAACCTTCACATCTTCAAGAATCCGTTCCCTAATCACACCTCATCATCTAACCAAACTGGAAAAACTTCGACCAGTGATAGTAACCTTCATGAATTTCATGTCATTTTCGACATCATACCAACTCCTTCTGCTCAATTTCCTCCCATTTCATATATCGAGGAGATTCTTTTACAAGCTCCTTCATCTATGGAGGGACATGTTTCATCTACTCCTCTATCGAATGGAGGAGTCCCCCTTATCTTCTCCTCCACCCACAAAGGATTCCACCATATCTGCCAATGCAATTGCCCCACTCACCTCTCAACCTGATGAACAACCTGTAGTACTTACTCTTCTACCCATGGGAGAGTCATGTTTACCTTATTCTTCACCAAAAGAAGAACCTACCTCATCCAACTTTCCTTCTCCCCTACTTACAGGGGTCCATTAGTAGCGTCCCTTCCTATTAGTGACAATTATCCACTAGCTTTCAAGGATCCTGTTGATCTACTCTCATCTCTTCTACCCAAAAAGTTTGAATCCAACCATTTCCCTGTCTCACAGAAATTATTTACAAGGATTACTACCAAATCAACATCATCCTCCCTACATCGAGTGCCATTCTCACGTTTGGTGACCGCTTGGATTATGTTGACAATTCCATGCTTTGGGGACACCTTCAACTGCCTATCTCAACTCAAATGCAGATGTTGTCTGCTGAAACTTATATGATCTATCCAAAGGTGTTTTGACATAACCACACACACCATGCCCATGACAATTCTAGATACCCCTTCTTCAACACCCTCACTCACACCGAAAATGTTACCATCAAACAAAGTTTTCCTATTCCTAAAACCCAACTTACATATATGTCTTCCTACGTGTCGGACCCATTACCACATTGGGAGTCATGCCGACATCAATCCTAGTCCATCCTCCTATCAAACTAGATTCAGCCATGTCCTCAAAAGTTATCACAAATACTATTCCCCACCTAAGAGGAAGACCCAACCTCTTAGGCCGCATACACCAACTTCACCCACTACCCCTTTATCACCTTCACCACTTCCATCTATCTTAGGTCCCCACCCATAAACCTTGGTCAAACAACCTCCTACCACAAGTAAACCAAAAACATAGCAGCCAACCTCCTCTTCATGATCCTCTCTTCTACCCAAACTACCTACACAACCTATGCCTTCACCGTTACCTACATCCTTTCTACCTCCTATACCTACACCACTTCTTGTATCCTCATCATCACCCATGACATTCCATTCTCCTCAAATAGTCTCTTTCACATTTCCTCTTATCATTGCCTTCACTTGCACCTCCATTATCTCCTTGGCTAACCCGTCCCCTTCATCCATCTTCCCTCCCTTCTACGTCATGAACTCCTCCTTCACCTTTACCCTAGAAGGTGCAACCCAAACCCAAAACCATACTATCTACCAAAAAAATAGTCAAACATACCCAACCTTTGATTCCACCTCCGGTGATGCCTCTCCCACCAAATCCACCCACACTTATATCGAAACCCTCACTTACTTCACATTGTGATCCATTGGGTGGTCTTATGCCAAAATCTTAGCTAACCATTTGAAACATCTTTCATCACATTGCCACCGCTTAGACCTTATGACCCAATCAAACCTAAACCATAAGGGTTTGATGATACAAAAATTTGTGCTTATCATCATGTGTTGGGGCATGATGTGGAAAATTGTAAGTCTCTTAAAACTATTCTTCTCCAACTATGTCCTCTCGAAGAAAAATTTAACGATGATGATCTTTTACATGAGGAACCTATTCCACCTGCACCTATTACCACACATCCTCATCCCATACCTATTCAAAGCAACCTCCATCTCCACCTCCACAACTCTTTTATCATCCTCCAAAATTTGAGATCAATATGGTCCACATCAGAGAGCTAGCCAAACCTCCACCAAAATGCCAATGCGCCGCATTGCTTTCACAAAACCATTATATTCCCTCACCATATTTTTGCTCTTCTTGTCGCTACACCTTTCACGAATCACCTTCTCCTTCACCATAGATCAATATGGTTCAAGTTGCCACTCGAGCCTAGAAGGACAAAGGAAAGGAGAAAACAACCAGCTCATCTACTACTCCTTTACCCAACATTCCATCTACACCTACACCCAAAATCACCATCCATGGACCCACATACCCTATTTCTGATGGGGTTGCCCATTATACAATGCTTAAATAATTGCACCAGTATCCTCTCAAAATGTCTTTGTATGACCTCATCCAAACCTCTGAGTCTCATCATCAAGCCCTCATTGAAGTCCTATAATCTATTGAGGTTCTATCTAATGACCCTACACCTATTGCATCCATTATCACCCCTCACCATATTTCCTCTTTCACCACTTCGCCCCCTTCCTCTGCTCCCTCTATCACTCATCAAGTAACTACTCTTAGTTTCTCTGATGAAGATATTTTCCTTCTACAATTAGATGATCTTGACCTCTCCCTATTCATTTCCGTCTACATTGATAATATACACATTCTACGTGTTATGATTGATAGAGGTGCTAGTATTAACACCATTTCCTCATGTTGTCTCCAAATCATTGCACCCCTCAAATGGCCTGATAATTAATCATGACATTTAGTGTGATTGGGACACATGGGATCACCTCTCAAGTTGTGGGACTTGCGCTTGAGGTGAACCTCGGAGAAGGCTAGCTTCCTCTTCCTAAACTAAACACAACTCTACTTCTAGTGCAGGAAAAATGGCTAACTAGTCCTATGCTAACTTTTCATGGGATTTAGGGAAGAGATTGCAAGGAAATAAAATCTATGCTAGAAGTGGTGATGCACCAAGAAAAGGGATATTCAACTTCGGAAGGGTTAATGTGGGTAGGATGCTCACATCATTAGCCACCTTCACCTATTGCAACTTGGAAAGGGTATAAAAATACCACAGACTAGAAGCACATGTTCCTTCATTAAAATTTAAACATACACAATAGAAAGATCAGCTTTGATTTGATACATAGATAATTTATCAAGAGGATAATCACAAGCACATGTTAAGCATCTACTTCAGTGATAATAATAATGCAAATTTTAATCAACAAAAGGAAAATAGATTCTCACAACTGATGAAAGGTAATCACACTATTCTTTTCACAATATGAAATAGATAATCTGAAGTAAAGGAAAACTAATCAATAATGCCAAGGAATCACATTCACAAAGCATACAATGACTAATCATTCAACACAATAAAATAGATCTTCAAGTGCAAGGTATAACTCTGAATATAATTAAAAGGTTTCAACAAATCTCTGAAAGTACTCTTCCAAGATTGAAGAGCAACTTCACCAAAAATCTCTAAAAATATGTCTCCCTAAACAATGGAAGCATTCCACTATTTATAAGTTCCTAGGCTGAGCCATTACAGCTAGGCCCTTAACTAACATTTAACTAAAAATAGTAATGTCATTAATATAAGGGAACAGGCTCCCATGAAAATAGCAAATTTGTTGCAAAATGTTTTGACCAAGTCAACCCTGCAACTTTGACTGATTCGGAGCTCGAATCTGTCCTCTCATGGTTGCTCAACTTGATCACGGGTTCAAATCTATGTTATTACTATCTTCAAAAAATTACTCATCCACTTTAGAAATGGTGGTTCTTACACCCTATAACTCACTATATATCTCAACAGCCTACTTCATCTTCTCTATTAAGCTCGTGTTTCTGAAGACGAAGTTGGAGAAATTCTGAAAATAAAGTCTTGAAAACCCGAAAGAAAAATCTCTGAAATTCTACAGAGGAAATCTTGAAGTCAAAAGTTCCAAAATTCCAAAGCTGGAAAGTTTTTTTAAAATTCTGAAAATTTTCTCCAGAAAATTTGTTTCCAAAATATTCTTGAAATTTTTTTGAAATTTTCTTCGAAAATTTTTCCCAAAAATTTCTCTGAAAGTTTTTCTTGAAAATTTCTCCGAAAATTTTTCTCGAAAATTTCTCTGAAATTTTTTTTCCCGAAAATTTGCCCAAAATCTCGAAAATTTCTGCGAAATTTTTTCCTAAAAATTTCTTCGAAATTTTTTTCCCCGAAATTTTTTTCCAATTTTTTTCAAATTTCAGAGTTTCAGGCTTTCGAGCTTCATAATTTTCAACTTGCTCGACATTTTTAATCCCAAAAATCTCTAAAATTCTGAAATGGAATTTTCTGAAAAGAACCCTGAAATTAAACTCCGAAAACTTGATTCAACTCGGCCTGCCTCATTCCCAAGCTCTGTCTCCCACTTGAGCACTCGATCCCTGTTAAAAAAATTATCATTTTTATTATTTAACCAAGAGGTGAGCCCATTAGGGATGATTTCTGTTTCGAGACCAACTTGAACCTTCAAGATACGAAAAGAAGGAACAATCCCAGAAGATCTCGAAACAACATAAAAGGCTCTCAAGGCTTGTAACCTCATTGTCCATTTTTGCTTAAGGGGGCAAAAATTGACAACACCTCCCATGCGTACAACCAAATGAGCATCCCTACCAATTATATGCATAATAACCTAGTTATGTTGTGTTCATTTAACGATGTCATGACTTCCACCCTCAGCACCATCATTCTCCACATTTGTGTGGGCCCCTGTGCCATTCCTAAATTATTATATGTCTTAGAGGGGAAATTCTAGTACAACCTGCTACTTGGATGACCCTGGATTCACACTATGGGTTATGTTCCTTCAACCTGACACTATTGTTTAAAATTTAAACATGAAGGGCATAAATATACCATTACAACCGACCCTTCACCATTCAAGACTTGTAACATGTTGTATCGACCTAATGATTTCCTTATAAAAATTTAGATATCTACCACCACTACCACTTCTTCTTCAACTGCTGCCTCATGCACCACTTCTTCCACTACATCTTCCACAACCAAATCCTCTATTCCCACTACTACAAAAACTTCTACAGTGAACCCATCAACCAACCCATCTACTTCTCAAACATCCAATGCTTCTTCTTCCCCATCGTCCAATGATTCATCCATTCCCGCTACCCACATACCAACTATCGATCCCTTAGAAGGTTTTTTTCAATGCCTCACTCTGGGGGAATACCACCTTTATAACATTGACACATTCCTTACTCCTTAATAGTATGGCAACCTTCACCAACATCCCTACTATGATCACCACGTAGGAAAAGTTTTCCCCTACGTTCATCCCCACCTTTGCACTAACTTAATGTATGGGGGACTTTATGCTTCTACCTACTTACCCTAGCCACCTTCCCAAACTCGACCATTTTCTTCCAACCTTCAATCTCTAACCAACTACCACTTCGGCCACACCTTCATCCATCGTTGTGCTTGGAAGGGCTTTGAATTTGGTTTCTATGAACAAGGTCACCATAATGTCATTCCTTACACCACTCACAAGCATAAAGACCACATTGGTGTTGGATTTTCTGAATTACCTTCCAAGAAGGCCCGAGTCGAAATCATTGAGGACGATAAAATTTATCCACCCCTTTCACCTACCTCACCACTTTCACCTACGAAGTATATGGAACCATAATCCATTCCTCCTAACTTTGTTTTCGTGAACACCATTTCCTAGGACCTCGAATTATCAATGCAATAGTGAGGATCTCTCTTCTCTTCCCTTCCTCTATCCTGACATGATTGATGACGATATGCCTTCTATTAATGTCATTCAATGTCAGGATGATGAGTCTATTCTTACCTACCTTGGTGTGGAAGATTACTATATTCACTGGTTGTTACCTTCTGAGATGTAAAACATGTTGAATGAATCAACCATCAAAATCAAAATTCACACTCAGGATAACCTGCACATTCTAAAAATAGGCCAATCTTTAAATGGTGTTGAACAAGAAGCTTTCACTTCTTTCCTCCGGGATCATAGCAATGCTTTTTCTTGGTTCTATCATTGATATGCTCGGTATTGACCCAAACATTGTGGTCCACAATATCATAACCATTCTTGATGCCAAACCCATGAAACAGAAGCTGTGAAAAATACATCCTCGCATTTCCCTTCTTGTCAAAGAATAAATTTGACACATCCTTTATGTTTCCTTCATTCTACCCATTGATTATCCCTAATGGATCTCTAACATTGTTCTTGTCATAGAAGTAATAGGGGACTCCACATATGCATGGATTTCTACAACCTTAACTCCGGCTTATCCCAAATATGACTTTCCTTTAGCTATTATTGACCAACTAGTTGATCTCACCACCATCCATGAGATGCTATCACTCATGGATGGTTTCTCGGGTTATAACCAAATATTACTCACACCATAAGATCAACAAAAAATTTCCTTCATCACACCTTGGGGGACCTTATGCTATTATGTCATGCCCTTTGGCCTTAAAAAATATGGTGCTACATATCAGCGGGATATGATTTATATATTTCATGACATCATGCATAGCATATTAGAATATTATGTCAACGATCTTCTTTCCAAATCCAAACATCGGGCCAAACACCTTGCAGTCCTTAAGGTTGTCTTTGACCGTCTCATCAAATAC
Source organism: Taxus wallichiana var. yunnanensis (assembly GCA_018340775.1). Classification (NCBI taxonomy): domain Eukaryota; kingdom Viridiplantae; phylum Streptophyta; class Pinopsida; order Cupressales; family Taxaceae; genus Taxus; species Taxus wallichiana. The sequence continues at coordinate 315,507,184 of CM031239.1, forward strand.
TGTGTTCTCCTTAAACCTAAGAAGTGTGTCTTCACTATTATCTTGGGAAGGCTCCTTGGTTTTATCTTTTCTTTGCGTGGCATCGAAGTTGATTCCACTAAAATAAAGGATATTCTAGAGATGCCTTCACCTACTAACCTTCACAACTTCGTAGTTTTCAAGGAAAGTTGTAATATATTTTTCGCTTTATTTCTCAACTTTTCGATTGTTGTCATCCATTTCATCATCTTCTCAAAAATGATGTCTCATTCAAATGGGATGATGAATGCCACAAATATTTTGAAGCATTAAAGGGATACCTCCTCCAACCACCTGTGCTCATCCCACCGAAAGATGACATTCCCTTTTACCTCTACATTTCTGCCACAGACCATTCATTGGGGGCCATGCTCACTCATCGCAACGAGAAACATAGGGAGAAAGTAGTTTATTATATAAGCTATACTCTTCTAGACTATGAGACTAGATATACTCACACCGAAAAACTTTGCCTAGCCTTAGTATTTGTCACTACTAAAATTTGTCATTACCTACTCAACCATAAGACCTTCATTGTCACCAACACTGACCCCTTGCATTACATGTATGCTAAACCTACCAACACCAACGTGCCACGCATTGGCTCATGCTTCTGGAAGACCTCAATCTCGAATTCATCCATCAAAAAAATTGTCAAAGGACAAACCATTGCTGACCAACTTGCAGATGCACCTCTATTCGAAACCACTCTTCTAACTTTGACTTTCCAGATGAATCCATTGCTACCCTCTCCCTAGATGATACCATTTATCAGATGACCTTATTATTTGATGGTTCCAAATGCCATCGTGGGGGTGGTGCAGGAGTTATCCTTATTCCTCTTGATGGTGAACCTATGCCATTATCCTTCAAACTAGATTTTGATTGCACCAATAACATCACTGAATATGAAGCACTCGTATTGGGTCTGCAAACCGCCATAGCCTTAGATGTTAAATCCATTAATATTTTTGGTGATTCTCAATTGGTTGTGAACCAAGTCAATGGTCTATACCTATGTTGTAATGAGATACTTCAAAAGTACAAGCATAATGTTGACATGCTCTTGAATACCTTTAACCATTATGAACTTCAAACCACCCCATGTTACACAAACAAATTCATGGATACCATGGATTTTCTTGCTTCTAGAATACACACTTCACCCTATGACATGAAAATATTTGTCACAAGTACAAAGGTTGCAATCACCTTGTTAGTGCTCAAATTAGTTTCGCCTCGTTTGTCATTGAAATTCCTCAGTTTGAGGCCTCTGTCATGTTTTCTATCTCCACGTATTGATGCTTGAAGACTTTGTCCTCTATTTGGTTGCCATGATTAGTCCCTTCCTTGTTTGAGGAGCACTAAAAGGTCCAGAATTTGTTTTTCGTTCCTCTATCCATCTGAAAGAGTCTGTAACTTGGGCGTAAAACTTGGGTTGTTCCTTTCCTTCCATTTTCCACAGTCATGTTTTGTTTTGCTGTCATTTTTGTCCCAAATACTGTGGAAATGTGATTGGATGTACCTTAGAGGATCATATTTGAGCCTTATAACATTTCCAACTTATTTTTCCTTGAAGAAAGATTCATTTCCGGGCTCAAGTGGTGATTTTCGTACATTTTACGGTTTGTGGTGTATTTTCCGGTCAAATTTACTTCTCTGCATCAATGGAAACATGGCTCTTCTGGTTGGGTGCGGCTCGGTGGGGCACTTTAAAAACTATAATGCTCGCTTTAACCCAAAACTTGGCCATGTGGAGGAACGCGCTCATTTGACAATTCACCTTTTGGTTTGGCCTTAAAGTTACGTCGGGGCACACGTGGAGGTTTTGTTGCATTGCCTAGAATTAGAATTTTTTTCATGAATCCAAAGTATAGTTTTGGTAGTACATTGACACGTGGTGAGCCCGCACTTGTTTAGGGTCTCTACTCTTAGGTACCATCTTGAAGTTACGCCATGAAGATATGTGGAGGCTTCCGCTGGGTCTTCCCATACTTGGACTTTTCAAGCAACTTTCTAAAGGCCTAGGACACGTGGAGGGACCACACCTATTTGGGGACTGGCCCCTAAGTTTTATTTTGAAGAAGCACCAGGAGGAAACTTGGAGGCTTCCATTCACTCTGCCCTTTGCTTCGACTTTTCAACGGCCAAAGGAAACTGTCTCAAACCCTAGACACATGGCGTCTTCTGTTGAACCTTAAACTTTTTTAATAGACTCTGCAGCCTGGACTGAGACACGTGTTTAGCCCACACTTGTTTGGGGTCTCTACTTTTGGGGACCATCTCAAAATGTGAAATTGAGACATGTGGAGGATTCTCTTTGGATCCTTTTTACACTAAGAGTTTTCAAAGGCCAAAAGGCATTTTTCTTGGGTCCAGGGTACGTGGAAGGCTCGCGCTTGTTTGGGACTTGGATCGTGCTTCTTCTTTGCGGTTGTGTCAATGAAACATGTGGACGACTATGATATAAAGTGGAAAAGGGGCAGAATCAATGGTTGTGCATTTCACCTATTTTTTGCCATTTTTCTCCAAGACTCTTGGAGACGTGAATACGCACTATTTTTCATTGTTCTTTGATGAAATTCCTTGTTGTCTCTGTCTATAAGATGTCATTGAATGGATTTAAAACTTAAATTGTGAGTCCAAGGATTGTTAAGGTTGATATTTTGAAGTGGGAATTGCTCAGGCACTCACAAAAATGGGAATTACTAGAGGAAATGGATGCGCGGTAGAATTTTTAGAAAAAGAGAGGAAAAAGGGATGAAATGATGAAAGTGCAAGCACGAAAGATGAAAAAGGTGTTTCCTCGAGAACAAAAATATTACTGTCATATCCGGCTATGTGGAGTCTCCAGGAAAATGATTAAAAGGGGATTTATTACATGATAGAATCGAGAATGATTAGAAGGATTGCCAAAAGTTGTGGCATGGAATCCTAGTCATTAGTTAAGGGCCTAAGAAACATGATCAGTTCACAATTGTTCCACTGGCGACTTTCGGATATGAATTTTTAAATGTTGTTTTAAAGTGAATTGTTAACAAGCAAAGGTCCTCGAATATTCTTTCTTTTTGGGGGAAAATTGAGTGATTAAAATGTATAAATGCAATGAGAATACACTTTCAAAAGGTCGGGAGGTTGAATTCTTAAGATAAAATTTGAGAAAGCCATCTTCGTGAGAGACCAAAGCTGAGATAACTTGTTATTTTCTTCTATGTTATATTTTCTATCATGTCAAGTTGGTTGCATATGTATAGCCATTGATGAACAACGAGATTGATCTAGAAGCTTTCCCCTTTGATGAATCTCAGTAATTTTGAAATTAATTTGTGTCAATCTCTAGTGATTTGTGTATGCCTTCGTTTGAGAATGTCTGTAAATAGTTTCTTTCATTCCTATTGCAATCTTACATTGAAATCTTTGTGAAATCACACAGGATCTCATCCTGTGATAGTTTAATGGTATTTTCAATTTCATTTCAATAAGATCCTTCATCTTGGATGAGATAAACAAATTTAAAATCAATTCACTGTCATTTCTTGATAAATATAGTCTGTAAGTCTTTGGGTGTACCTTAGGTGTGATTGATCAGAGACTTTGGTGTTTAATTGAGTCTTTTAATTCGAGCCTTCATTTTAGAGTCTCAAAGATTATGTGAAAATGTGTTGATCTGGGCCTCCATTGAAGCACACCTTCTAGTTGAAGGAACGTCTTAACTGTTCTGAAGCTTTACTGTTGTTAATTTTTTCATTTATGTGAAGTCCTTCAAATATTTGGTATAATAAACTTTATCCTGCTTCATCTCCCACCAAAATTATTCAAAAACCACGAATCCACCCTGAACTACCCCTATTTTCCCTATGTATCAACAAAGGAACAAAATCTACTTGCTAAAATACACAGAACAATCAGGATTTCTAAATGTCTTCAGTAACCTTATCCTCGTGTTGAAAGTATCTCCATCGTTTACAAGTGACAACTCTTAAGAGTTAAATCATGGATTATTGACCATATTTTCCCAAGGTTTTCTTCATAGAATTTTTGCAAAAGAAGGATATATCCATCTCCTTCATCAAACAAAGGTTACACTAAGAGTCCTCTCACCTTGGTCAAAGAGGAACATCCTAAAGTATCGAGACAGTCAAATCCTCTTAAAGTTGTTATCCATCTCTCCACAAATCTGAGTAACAAAGGTCCAGTTAGATCTCATCCTCGGCTACAAAATGACACACACTATGATCTATCTGCCTCTAAGCCCCACGTTCAATCTGTGTTCCTTCTTGGCTTGAAAAGGAGAATGAATTTGGATACCAACACTCATGGCATCATTTCGAGGAACTATTTGAATTATTTGAACAAAGGTGTACACATACAATCCCTGGTAATGCTTTTTACATGTTTTTAAAGTGCTAATACATTTTGAAACATCATTATCTTCGGATCTATAAGAAGTATTCAAATTTGTGAGTTCGAATGCATTATTTCAAGCTTATACATTTATTGCATTGAGATTTGTATCATCATTGATAAATTTGGGTAAAAGAAGAGCAGATCTTGTAAGCTTTGCATGAATCCGGTATTAATAGACATTTGATAGGTCTTTCATAGTGAATTTGCACAAACTAAGGTGAAAATCCTTAGTGGTGACTCCATGCTATTTAAATTATTTATAAATACCAGTGTCTTAACATATATCAAGTAAGATTTGTCACTAATATCTGCAAAGATGGAAGGAATAAGATCTTTATTCACCAAGGACCCTATTAGAAGGTTGTTTCAAGAGTGGGAAAGTCTAATTCGGAAGGAAGAAGAATTTGGAAGGTTGTTAGAGATCAAGCATCAAGAAAAGAGATCTCCATTAGTGAAACTTATCATCCCGTGATTGAATATTGGGTCGCCCTCATGTGCTTTGAATCGGGTATTCTCTTTCTTGAATTGAATTTTCCATTTGGAGAGGGTCCTTCATACGTATTTGAAACATTTTCTTCTCAATCTGTCCTGTATTTTCAAAATTTAAGATATTTTTTTTAAGAGACAGAGCCTTTATAGGGTAGTCATTCTAAAAATTACATCTCTATACCACATAGACTCCTCACTCCTCATCATTTTTTCTCTCCTGTAAGATCACCTCCTCAAAATAATATGGCTCAGCCTCCACCTAGACCTCCATTTGTTGTTAATACTTTTGGTCCCATCAATTTTAAATGTATGGCTAGCTATCCAAATGTTGTGCCACAAGATGTAAGAAACAGATTGCCTAAGTTTCAAGGAAATAATGCAATAACTGGTGATCAGCACTTGAAACTCTTTGTCAATATGATGGAGGAATTTGAAATAGAGTTTGAGGATGTATACATTAAATTATTTATCCATAATCTAGAAGAAGATGTAAGGGACTGGTATAAATCTCTGCCAAATAATTCCATTGACTCTTGGACAGAGATGAAGAATGCTTTTAGAATGCGGTATGGTGATAAAAAAGACCCTAGGGTTATTTTATCGAGTTTGAAAATATAAAAAAGAATCTAAATGAATCGGTGCATGATTTCAATACTAGATTTAACAAACATTGAGAAGAATTCCTATTAATTTGAGGCCATGTGATGAATCATGTCGATAAAGTATTCGAGATGCATTTGATAAGACAATTGCTTACTATTTGAGGGATAAGAACCCTAGGACTTTGAGGCAAGCCTTTACCATGGCTGCACGCAAATTGAGAACAACATTAAATCGGTTGGAAAACCTCCTAAGAGGGAGGTGTCAAACTGATCAACCCTAAAAATCCTCAATCAAGTAAGGTTATGGATCTTGAGGAAGTTGTAAGGACTTTGGCTGGGGTTGTAAAAGAAATCTCTTACAAGCTAGACAGGGAAGAGAAAGGAATTGGATAAGGTTCTTAGGGTCATCATAGGCAACAAGGACAAGATATACGTAAAAATCATCTTAGAAATGATCAGAGGTCTGTGATAGAGGTAAAGGACCCATGGGAGCTAAACAAACCCAAGCTAAAAAAATAGAGTAGTGTCTAATCCTCTAAATGCCAAAGTTGTTGTTGAAGAGACAAATCAAATGGATTGGTGTGAAAAATGTGTCTTACACCACTCGTCATGTGAAATAGATCAGCAAGTTGAAGAAGCTAATGATGATGATAACACTGATGATGATGCATGCATTGTGTACTCCTCTATAAGCTCACAAAGAAAGAGTAACTTCAAATGAGGTAATAAGTGCAAGAAGCTGCTACAAGTTTTTGGGACTTCATTCACTAGGTACCTCTTCTTCTTCCCTCTCATGATTTAGAAATAGATATGGTACAAGCATGTGAACTACCTAATAATGATTTTGAGTACCTAAGAGCTCTAATGATTAATAAGTATGATGGAGGAATCCCATCAGAAGAGGATAGACAAGCTGCTAATGAATGTTGTTGTGGCCCAAGAAAAAGAGTATAACATAAGAAGTAAATTTGTCAAATGGGTAGGGCCTCAAGCCTAACCAAAGACTGAGTTCTCACCAATGTGCCAAAGAGATTGCAAAGAAATATGTATATGGCAAAGGCCTTGTTGTCTCAAGTAGAATTGATGTTCCCACCCATGCCCAAAATCTGAAAAATCTTGTGCCATCTGATGAGTTTATCAATCTTTCTCCAAATGTTTCTTTTCCCAAATACATTCCCTATGATATTTCCCAAGTCTTGAGTCAGATCAATATTTCTATCCCAATTGTGGAACTACTTAGGATTCCTGAGCACAAGAAGAGGGCTTTTGAGTATTTGGGATTAGAGGAAGATAGGAGTGCCCAAGGTAGAAATATAAATAATTTAAACACTCCTCCTGTAACCATTATAGACCAAGAAAAACCACCAACATTAGAGGAGATAGGTGAACCACCTAAAGTTTACTTGGGGACATCTTTAGTTGAGTCTCTAAATGTTGATCCATTTTTTACAACACTGATTATTAAAGAAAAACTGCTGCACAATTGTATGTTTGATTCTGGATCATCCTATAATGTTATGCCTCTAGAATTCATGAATGAATTGAACATTAAAGTAACAACAACTTATGTCAAGTGTACTATAATGGATTCTAGAGAAGTGCCTGTTGTAGGATGTGTAAAATTTTTGGTGGTACAACTTGCAACTTATCCAGGTAAGAACCTAAAACTTGATGTTGTCATTATTGATTCCCTACCAAATGGGGCATGATATTATCAAGAAAGTTGGTTACAAGTGTTGGTGGAAGTTTTTAGATGGATATGCCTTTTGCCACCATTCCAATTGAAGGCAGCCTTGTAAAGCTGTATGGAGAAAAAGATGTTGCACCTCATTGAAGATCCAAATAATGATTCTTATGAAGTGTTGTATATTGATGTAGATGCAGATAAATTTGTGGGATTTTCGATGGCAAGGAGCACAAGATTGATCAGTGTAAATGTCTTGAACAAGTTATTTTACCTTGGACATTTTTATTTGATAGAGCATGTTCCAAGTTTGGAAATGGTGTTGGCATTGTTCTGATTTCTCTAAGCCATGAATATTTTTTCTTTTCCTTCAAACTTAAATTTGAATGCAACAATAACATTGTTGAATATGAAGCACTATTATTAGGCTTGAGAATTTTATGGAAATATGGTATAAAGGATATCATTGTCAAAGGGGATTCAAAATTAATTGCCAAGCAAATTAGAAAATGGTATGCTACTAAAACTCAAAGAATGAAACAATACAAGCATGTAGTTTGGGATTTGATTGAAATGTTTGACTCTTTTAATATTGTGCACCATGATAGAAAGTTTAATGTTGTTGCAGACAAGTTAGCAGTGCTAGGATCTAGATTTGGGAATTGTACAGTGTCTCCATTTTGTGAGTATGATGTTGAAATACTAATAAGGCCATATGTCCCTGATAACATTAAAAATTGGCAAGTGTTTGATGATGATGCCCAGGTGAAATGGTTTCTACAGAACCAAGGTGATTTTTCTAACCAAAATATATATTGGGAACCAATGGTGTGTGTTTCTAAAGGAAAGGAAACCTTATTTGCGAGAGACATCATCTAGATAAAGACAAATACAATTCCTAGAGGTTCGGTGGCATTGGAATTGATCTTTGATAATAATGATTGCATTATTAAAAGGATTATTTCAGTTTCAAGATATTTGGAATTCACATGACTTGGGCACAAAGGAAAAACCACATAAAATCTGATTAGGAAGCAATCTCAAAGCAAGGAAGAGAAGTAGTCATATGTTCAATTGCTGAAAAAATATCAAGACTTCCTAGCTTGGTCTTACTCTGAGTTAAAGGCATACATGGAAGATTTGTTCCAACATGAGATTCCTCTTGAGTCTAATGCCAAGCCTTTCAGGAAAAAACAGAGGCCCATCAATATGCTTCTTTCTTTGAAGATGCAAGAAGAACTGAAGAAGTTGAGGGATGGAGGGATCATTTAGCCCACGAGGTATTCATCTTGGGTTGCAAACCTAGTGCCTGTCAGGAAAAGAATGGTGATATAAGGCTATGCATAGACTTCAGGAACCTGAATAAAGCATCATTGAAAGATAATTACCCTCTGCCAAACATGGAGAATATGCTACAATTGGTAATTGGTTCTAAACTATTATCCACTCTGGATGGTTTCTTTGGCTATAATCAAGTTGTTGTGAAGGAGTCAGAAAGAATAAAGACTACCTTTACTACTCCTTGGGGAACTTATGTCTATGTCAGGATGCCTTTTGGCTTAATGAATGCTAGAGCAACTTTCCAAAGAGCAATGGATGTAGCATTTTCTAGTTATATCAATGACTTCATTGTTGTTTATCAAGATGATGTAACTATGTTTTCCAGAAAAAGAAATGATCACTTGCAACACTTGGAGAAAATGTTGATAAGGTGTAGAGAGTATGGCATATCATTGAATCCCAAGAAGTTCCACTTTGGAGTGCAAAAGGCAAAGCTGCTTGGTCACATTGTATCAAAATAAGGGGTCATGATTGATCTAGAGAGAGTGGAAGCCATCAGCAAGGTTCCAATTCCAAGAACTAAGAAGGGAATTTAACCCTTCTTTGGACAAATACACTTTATCAGAAGATTTGTGTCTAACTTTTTGGTGACCATCCCTATTACTAGTATGCTAAAAAAACACCAAATTATCAAATGGGAAGAAGTTTCCATTCAATAGTTCAATGGGATCAAAGAAGCACTAAAGCATGCCCTTGTTTTGGAAGCCCCAAATTACAAGAATCATTTTCAAGTTTTTTCTTTTGCTTCAAAAACACCATTGCATCTATTTTGTTACAGAAGGATGATGAAGGGGCTGAGAGACCAATTGCCTTTTTTAGTAAGGCATTATAGGGAGCTGAGTTGAAGTACACCATCATGGAGAAGCAAGCATTTTCCTTGGTGAAAGCAAAAATGTTTTCAGACCCTACATCTTGAGCTCTAAAGTTTTTACTTATACTCCCCACACCATGGTGAAAGACATATTATCGAGAGATGGAGGTCTCAAGAAAATTTGTAGATGTGTGAACAAGTTGTAGGAGTATGACATGGATATCCAAACCATAAAATTTGTAAGAGGTTTGGGCCTAGCTAAGCTTATGGCTAAGAGAAACTTGCAAACTATTTAGGTAAATGAAGTAGAAGGAGAAAGAGTGGATGTCCTTGAGAAGTTGGTAAGTTTTGAATTGTACAAGGATATAATATTTTATCTCAGACATCTATATTGCCCTGAATATTTGAGTAAAAGTCATAAAAGAGCTCTTAAGTTAGCCTCTCAAAAATATGTCATTACTGATTTTTGGTTAGCTTGAAAGAACCACGATGGAGTGCTCTTGAGATACATTATGAAGATGAGGCCTCAAAATAATTGTGGATCTCCATGGAGGAGTTTGTGGGGGACATTTTGTTGGAAGAGTTACAACACATAAAATCTTGAGGTTTGGTTATTGGTGGTGGCTCTCTTCAAAGATACAACTCTATTGGTTAGGAAATGTGAAAGTTGCCAGCATTTTTGTGGAAGAATGAAAGCTTTAGGATCCCTTCCTTTGCATCATGTGTCAGTTGAAGCCCCATTCAAGCAATGGGGAATGGATTTCATTGGAAAATTTTTTGATCCTTCCAGTGCTGGTCATAAATGGATTCATGTAGCCACTGATTATTTCAATAAGTGGGTAGAAGCAATCCCCACCAAGAAGGAAACACGCCAAGTTATCATGGAATTCATGCTGAATCAAATCATATGTAGATTTAGAGTAATAGTTAAGATTGTTGCTAATAATGCGATGAGTTTTAGAGCCAAACCTTTGGTGGCAATGTACAAAGAGTATGGGATCAATTTGAAATATGCTTCCAACTACAATCCCCAAGGAAATGGACAAGTGATTCCAGTAATAAAACTTGTTAAAGATCATTAGAAGAACCTTGGATTTGAATAAAAAGAAGTGGGGTGAGCAAGTAAAGTTTCCTATTTGGGTGACAGAATAACTATCAAAAGAGTTACTAGTAAAATCCCATTTGAGTTGGTATATGGGACTCAAGCTTTACTACCCCTTCATTTACAATTGTCTTCATTTCAGTTTGTTCAAAAATTAAAAATAAAGAAGTTAGCCCATACGATGCTCGAATCAATTAGATTATTGATTTAGATGAAGAAAGAAGGGTATCCCATCAATGACATATGAAGTTTAAAGAAAACTTGAAGAAGTTATTTGACAAGAAGGTGACTCCAAAATCTTTCGGCATTGGGGATCCGGTGCTATTATGGGATAACAGGCATGAAGATAAGGTCAAGCATAGTAAATTTGATGCATTGTGGATGGGCCCTTATTCTATTGATATTCGAATTGGTGAAAATACCTTCTTCCTAAAAGACTTAGACAGGGAAATGCTTGAATTGCTTGTTAATGGCATGCATTTAAAACACTTCCTTGATTGATTTCTCAGAATCAAGGTATACTCCATTTGTATAGTGTATAGTTATTTGTTTTTGTTCTGCTTCTATGTTTTTGTTCGTTTTGGTCCTTGGTGACCTAGTTTTGCTGGTTTCTCGGTTCATTCTTGGGGGAGTTGGTTATTATTGTTCTGCTCTACAAGATTTTTCTTTGACTCTGTTGCCCAATGGTATGTTTTTGGCACTTGGTATGTTGTTTGTTCTTGTGGCACTCACAGGGAGTGCCCATCCCCGAGTCAGAGCCGGTGTTGGTGCTCAAATTAGTCTTGCCCCATTTGTCATTGAAATTCCTCAATTTGCGGCCTCTGTCATGTTTTCTATCTCCCGTATTGATGCTTGAAGACTCGTCCTCCATTTGGTTGCCATGATCAGTCCCTTCCTTGGTCGAGGATCACTAAAAGGTCTAGAATTTTTTTTCATTCCTCTTTCCTTCTCGAAAGAGTCAGAATTTGGGTGTAAAACTCGAGTTATTCCTTTCCTTCTATTTTCCACAGTCACATTTTATTGTCCCCTGTCATTTTTGTCACAAATTCTGTGGAAACTATTGGGGTTAGGACACCGGTTGTATAAAAATATATCGAGATCTAAGCATACATGTAAATAAAAGTGGATATTATACCAAAATAAATATACAATATAAGAGACATAAATCAACACTGATTTAATGCAGTTCACCTAGTGTGGGCTACGTCCACCAAGAAACAAGCCAATCTATTATCTAAAGCTTTGACAAGATATACAATGAAGATTTATAATCTTCCACACCTCTCAGATGTTCAGTACTTTCTTCCTTCAAGTTTTTTCTCTACCACCAAGAATTCTCTCTCACCAACCTTTTTCAAGTTCTTTCTAATTCTTATTTATTATTACTTCTAAAACCTAGCTTTTGTGCTTATATAGTCATTTATAGACTTAGGGAACTTAGCCATGTAATTACAATCAATAAATATATTTTAATGCTAAAAATAGATATAATTCCCAAGATTTAATTAAAACTTCGTTGCATAGGTAAGCGATGTCGGTCTTCCCTGACCGATGCCGGTCTACCCTTAAACTATGTCGATTATTGTGTTTTCCAGCAAGTTCCAATTACATGCTAAAATGAAGTAATTGAGCTCCACAACTCAACAATCTCCCACTTGGAGTTTAATTACTGCACCATACCTATACAACGTCATTCTTGGATCCTTGGCTTTTTTTTCTTCATCTTCAAGTCTCAAACTTGAAGACCAATAGAAGTGGAGTGTAGCTCCAACTTCTCTTTTACTAATGGCTTTGTTAGCATATCCACAGGGTTCTTTCTCGTATGAATATTTTCTAGATTTAAATGTCTATCCTCCGATACCTGTTGTATGAAGTGATACCTCAACTGAATGTGTTTCGTTCTTGAATGAAACGTTGAGTTCTTTGCCAAATGAATTGCACTTTGACTGTCACTAAACAGTTTATAATCACTTTTCTCCTTTCCCAACTCTTCCATGAACCTACTCATCCATATCATCTCCTTGCTAGCCTCTATAGCTACAACATACTTTTCCTTTGTCACAACCTTACGCAATCTCAAAATCCATGCTAACTATCACTCCACCCCATGAAAATATATCCAGAGTTCTCCTCCTACCATCTAGATCTCCAGCCATATTTGAATCAACATAGCCACGTAATGAAATATCTAAACCTCCATAGCATAACTACATGTTAGATGTCCCTTTCAAATACCTGAGTATCCATTAGACTACTTTCCAATGCTCTTTACCTGGATTAGCCATATATCTACTCACAACTCCCACTACCTGTGTAATGTCTGGTCTTGTACAAACCATAGTATACATGAGACTTCCAACTGCTAAAGCATATGGCACTCGTGTCATGTATTTTAACTCCTCATGTGATGAAAGACACTGATATTTTCTCAATTTTAAGTTTCCAGCCATAGGTGTGCTAACAGGTTTTACATTATGCATGTTGAACCTTTCTAACACCTTGTAGATATAATCCTCCTGAGATAAATACAATTTCTTATTTTTCTTGTCTCTATGTATTTGCATGCCAAGGATTATTTTTGCAGCTCCTAAATCCTTCATAGCAAATGTGTGAGCTAGCTTTCTCTTAAGCTCACCAATGTCCTACATACTAGATCCTGCAATAAGCATATCATCCACATATAGTAACAAAATAATATAGCTCCCATTTTCAAGCTTCTTGAAATAAACACAATGGTTAGATTCACATCTCAAGTAACCATGCTCATGCATAAAACTATCAAACCTCATGTACCATTTCCTTGGAGCTTGTTTGATCCCATATAGGCTCTTTTTCAACCTGCACACTAGTTTCTCCTTACCCTTGACTTCATACCCAAGCATTTGTTGCATATAAATTTCTTCATCCAAATCACCATGAAGGAAATATGTCTTCACATCTAGTTTCTCTAAATGCAAATCTTATACTGCAACTAAACTTAATACAAGTACGAATAGAAGTCATCTTAACAACATGAGAAAATATTTCACCAAAGTCAATACCTACTTTTTGTGCAAATCCCTTTACTACAAGCCTTTCCTTGTACATTTTCTGTCCACCCTCTTCTTCCTTAATCCTATAAACCCACTTTTTCTACAATGTCCACTTACCTTTTGGAAACTTAACCAAGTCCCAAGTTTGGTTCTATTCTAAGGATTCCGTCTCCTCATCCATGTCATGATCCCACTGAACGTGAGTCTTATCCTGCATTGCTTCTTCAAAGCTCTCTGGTTCACCACTATCAGTCAACAATAAATAAAATAGAGAAGGTGTAAATATTTTTGGAAGTTTACTTACCCTTTGTGACCTTCTCACAGGAGTTTGGGGTACTGGAGGCTCTATCTGGGCCTCTTGAACATTAGTATCAACTTCTGACAGTGACCGACATCGGTCACCTCTAACCGACATCGGTTCTGCTAACCGATGTCGGTTATGATCCTTTATAACCATCGGCGGTTCATGTGAGTTCACGTGTATTTATGTAGGTGTTTCTTTAAAACCCGAGAGTTCATTTTCATCAATAAACTTCTCAATTTTCTCATCCTTGGGTTCCAAAATTGATCCCTGTACATTCTCTTTTCATTCCATTCAACATCACGACTCCTAATAATTTTAGAATTCTCTAAATCCCAAAAATAGAAATTGAAATCACCGAGATCCATAACCAATGAAAGTGTACCTCTTAGATTTTGCAATCAAATTTTTTCTATTTTCCCTATCAACATGCACAAAAGCTTCTGAACCAAAAACTTTAAGAAAAGAAAGATCTACCTCTTTTCTGGTCCAATCTTCCTCTATTATTCCTCCATCTAGTGAACTTGAAGGGCCACAGTTAATCGAATAAACCGTTGTATCAATTGCTTCGCCCAAAACCGAAAGGGCAATCCGAATGTATCCTCATACTTTAAGCACGTTCCATGATTGTCCTATTCATTATTTCTGCAACACCATTCTCTTGTGGTGATCTTAGAAACATTCTTTCTCTACGTATCTCATTCACTAAACAATAATCATTGAAAGTCTTACTACAAAGTATTCACCACCATTGTCATATCTAAGGCACTTTAACTTAGAATTCGATTCATTCTCAACAAGGGCTTTCCATATTTTAAAAGTCTCAAAAACATCATAATTACGTTTAATACAATAAACCCATACCTTTCTTGTAGAATCATCAATGAAAGTAACATAATCTGGAATCCTCTATGAGAAGCTACTTGAGCCTGGTCCCCACACATCTAAATGTACAAGCTCCAATTTCTTCTCCTTCTTAGTTGCCCCAAATTTGAGAAATCTCACTCTTTTTTTTCTTTCCAAAGATACAATGCTCACAGAAATCAAGATCTAAATTTTTCAAATCTAATAACTTACCCTTGGCCTTTAAAATTTGCATTCCTTCTTGACTCATATGACCTAACCTGATTATGCCGAATGCATGCATCTGAATCTGAAGTAGATAATGCAAGTAAAGGAATCGAATACTGGTAGATAAATATAGCATTCCTACCTTCTTACCTCTTGCCACAACAAAAGCACCCTTGGTGACTTTCAAGAGTCTCTTGTAAAAGTAACCATGTAACTAGATTCACCTAGTTTCCTGTAGAAATAAGATTCCTCCCGAGGCTTGGCACATTCCTCACATCTTTCAATACACATGTATTTCCATTTTACAATTTTAGATGAACTTCCCTTTACCGCATAATATTGCAAGGTTCATTATCACCCAAATAAACATGCCCAAAATTACCCTGGACACAATTTCTAAAATAACCCTTATTAGTGGTTCTATGGAAAGAAGCTCTGAATCTAAAACCCATGATTCAATTCTATTGTTCAAAGAAAGAATAAGATCATCTTGCATTACCTCCGATGAAGAAATATGTCTCTTCACCTTTTTAAGTTGTTGATTCTCTTTATCCTTTGACAAACAATCTTTCTTTGCATGTCCTTTCTTTTCACAAATCCAACAAGTAATTCCCTTACTTCTAGATTTAGATCTGCTTTCCCTTGACTTTGATTTCCCATTACTCTTACTCTTGGATCTCTCCTTCTGCCTGCCCCTACTTTCTACATTCAAAGCATTTCCAGATGATGTTTCCTCTATACTCTTCCTACGAATTTATTCATTCAATATTATACTAACCACATCATCAAACTTCAAAATATTATTAGCAAATTTTGTATTACTAACAACCATTACCAAGTTGTCCCAACTATCAGGAAAAGAACATAAGAATAAAAGTGCTTTTACTTTATCATCAAATGGTATAGAAACTGATTTTAACTAATTTACAATAGATTAGAAATCATTCAAATGACTAGAGGAAGATTCACCTTCATGCATATTAGAACTAAATAGTTTCTTCATCAAATAAAATTTATTTAAAGCACTAGGTTTTTCATATAAATTAGCAAGAGATTTCATTAAGTATACCATAGAAGCTGCTTTCGTAATATTGGAAGCTATGGATACTTTCGAGGCTCAATCTTATAGATTCCAAAGCCTTTCTATCAAGAATCTTCCATTCTTCATTAGTCATCTTCGTAGGTCTAGAATTTTCATCTAACGGTAAGTACAAATCTCTTTGATACAAATAATAATCAATCTGTATCTTCCATAATTGATAATGTCGGTCATCAAATTTCTCTACCTTGTATTTTTATCTTCTCGCCATTGTTATAGCACCCACTCAATCGAAACCCCTCGTGAGTTAATCTGTCAACACACAAAACCCTCAAACAAAGCTCCACGATACCAATTGTTGGGGTTAGTACACCAATTGTACAAACAATATATTATATCTAAGCATACATGCAAATAAAAGTGGATATTCTACCAGAATAAATGTACAAAACAAGATACATAAATCAACACCAGATTTAACGTGGTTCACCCAGTGTGGGATACGTCCACTAAGAAACAATCCAATCTATTATCCAAATCTTTGACAAGATATACAATGAAGATTTACAATCTTCCACACCTCTCAGATGTTCAACACTTTCTTCCTTCAAGATTTTTCTCTACCATAAAGAATTATTTCTCACCAACCTTTTTCAAGTTCTTTCTAATTCTTGTTTATCATTACTTCTAAACCCTAGATTTTGTGCTTATATAGTAATTTATAGATGTAGGGCACTTAGCCATGTAATTACAATCAATAAATCTATTTTAATACTAAAAATAGATATAATTCCCAAGAGCTAATTAAAAATGCGTCGCACAGGTAACCGACTCTAGTTCTGCCTAAGCGTCGTCAGTTCCTACTTGCCCTTGACCGATGTCGGTCTTCCCTAACATCGCATTCCTGTGTTTTCTAGCAAGTTCTAATTACATGCTAAAATGAAGTAATTGAGCTCCACAACTCAATAGAAACGTGATTTGATGTAGCTCGAAGGATCATATTTGAGCCTTATAACATTTCCAAATTCTCTTTTCTTGAAGAAAGATTCATTTCTAGGCTGAAGTGGTGATTTTACTGCATTTTACAG
Organism: Taxus wallichiana var. yunnanensis; assembly: GCA_018340775.1. Lineage (NCBI taxonomy): Eukaryota > Viridiplantae > Streptophyta > Pinopsida > Cupressales > Taxaceae > Taxus > Taxus wallichiana. The sequence goes on from CM031239.1 coordinate 315,524,169, forward strand.
TTCGACGAGTGTATTTTTCCCGGTCAAATTTACTTTTTAGCATTAATGGAAACATAGACCTTTTTAGTTGGATGCGGCTCAACGGGGCACTTTAAAAACTCTAAGGCTCACTTCAACCCAAAACTTGTCCATGTGGAGGAATGAAACTCATTTGAAAATTCACTTTTGGTTTGGCCTTGGAGTTGCGTCAGGGGGACACGTGGAGGTTTCTACTGCGTTGCCTAGGCTTAGACAAATTTTTCATGAAGTTGGTATAGTTTTGGCAGACCATGGACACGTGGTGAGCCCATGCTTGTTCAGGGTCTCCGCTCTTAGGCACCATCTCAAAGTTGTGCCCTAAAGACATGTGGAGGCTTCCGTCGGGTCTTCCCATACTTAGACTTTTCAAGAAACTTTCTAAAGGCATGGGACATGTGGAGGGACCACACTTGTTTGGGGACCGGCCCCTAAGTTTTATTTTGAAGAAGCGCCAAGAGGACACTTGGAGGCTTCGCTCACTCTGCCCTTTTCTTGGACATTTCAACGGCCAAAGGAAACCAGCGTCTCGGACCCTAGACACATGGCACCTTCCATTGAACCTTCAAATTTTTAAAAGACTCTACCAAACTGAGACACATGTTGAGTCTGTGCTTGTTTGCGGTCTCTGCTTTTGGGGACCATATCAAAATGCACCATTGAGACACGTGGAGGCTTCCGCTGGTTCCTTTTACACCGAGACTTTTCAAAGGCCAAAAGGTGTTTTTCTTAGGCCCAGGGTATGTGGAAGGCTCACACTTGTTTGGGACTTGCCTTTGTGCTTCTCCTTTGTAGTTGCACCAAGGAAACACGTGGATAACTATGATATAAATTGGAAAAGGGGTAGAATCAACGATTGTTGTGCATTTCACTGTTTTTCTACCATTTTTTCTCCAAGACTCCTAGAGATGTGAATACGCACTATTTTTCATCATTCTTTGATGAAATTCCTTGTCGTCTCTATTTGTAAGGTGTCATTGAATGGATTTGAAACTTAAATTGTGAGTCCAAGGATTGTTAAGGTTGATATTTTGAAGTGGGAATTGCTCAAGAACTCACAAAAATGGGAATTACCAGAGGAAATGGATGCGGGGCAGAATTGTAGAGGAAAGAGAGGGAAAAGGGATGAAATGATGAAAGTGCAAGTGCAAAAGATGAAAAAGGTGTTGCCTTGAGAGCGAAAAAGATTACTGTCATATCTAGTTGTGTAGAGTCTCCGGAAAATGATTAAAAAGGGGATTTCTTGCATGACGAATCAGAATGATTAGAAGGATTGCCAAAAAGTTGTGGCATGGCATCCTAGTCATTAGTCAAGGGCCCAAGAAACGTGATTAGTTCACAATTGGTCCACCTGGAAGCTTTCAGATCTGAATTTGTTAAACGTCACTTTCTAAAGCAAATTGTTAACAAGCAAAGGTCCCTCAAATATTCTTTCTTTTTGGGGGAAATTGAGTGAGTAAAATGTATAAATGCAATGAGAATACTCTTGCAAAAGGTCAGGAGGTTGAATTCTTAAGATAAAATTTGAGAAATCCATCTTCGTGAGAGACCAAAGCCGAGATAACCTATTATTTTCTTCTGTGTTAGATTTTCTATTGTGTCAAGTTGGTTGCATATGTATAGCCATTGACGAGCACTAAGATTTCTCTAGAAGCTTTCCCCTACTGATGAATCTAAGCAATTTTGAAATTAATTTGTGTCCAATCTCTAGCAATTTGTGTCTGCTTTGTTTTAGAATGTCTGCAAATAGTTTCTTTCATTCCTATTACAATCTTACATTGAAATCTTTGTGAAATCACACAGGATCTCATCCATGTGATAGTTTAATGGTATTTTCAATTTCATTTCAAGAAGATCCTTCATCTTGGATGAGATAAAAAAATTTAAAATCAATTCACTGTCATTTGTTGATAAAGATTGTCTATAAGTCTTCGGGTGTACCTTAGGCGTGATTAATCAGAGACTTTGGTGTTTAATTGAGTCTTTTAATTCGAGCCTTCGTGTTAGAGTCTCAAAGATTATGTGAAAATGTGTTGATCTGGGTCTCCATTGAAGCACACCTTTTGGTTGAAGGAACATCTTAACTGTTCTGAAGCTTTCGTTGTTAAGTTGTTCATTGTTGTGAATTCCCTTCAAAGATCTGGTATAATCAACTTTATCCTACTTCATCTCCCACCAATTTTTTTCAAAAACCATGAATCCACCCTGAACTACCCCTATTTTCCCTATGTATCAACAAAGGAACAAAATCTACTCACTAAAAATACGTAAAACAATCGGTATTTCTTAATGTCTTGAGTAACCTTAGCCTTGTCTTGAAAGTATCTCCATTGTTTAGAAGTGACAACTCTTAAGAGTTAAATCATGGAGCATTAACCGTATTTTTCCAAGGTTTTCTTCATAGAATTTGTGTAAAAAAGAAGGATATCTCTATCTCCTTTATCAAACAGAGGTTACACTAAGGGTCCTCTCACCCGGTCGAAGAGGCACGGCCTAAAGTAGTGAGGATGAGTCAAATCCTCTTAAAGGAGCTATACATCTCTCCACAAATTTGAGTAACAAACGGCCGTTAGATATCATCCCTTCCTACAAAATGCCACACAATATGATCTATCTATCTCTAAGCCTCACGTCCAATCTATGTTTCTACTCACTTGTAAAGGAGAATGAATTTGGATACCAACACACCTTCTTATCTATTCGAGATGTTAACTTTGTAGGAAACATTGAAAATGACCCATGTGACCTTTGGTATAAGCATTTTGTTGACTACCTTTCATTTTCAATTATACCTCCATATCTTACGCGTAATGGATAAGGAGCCTTCCTCAAAAGTGTCTCTCTCTATTTCATCATGGGGGTCTTCTCTATAAACATGGCTTTGACAAGTATCCTCTTACGATGTCTTACAAATTTTGAAATCCTATACACGATCAAGGAAGTTCACGACGAGATTTACGGAGGTCATTTCAGTTTCTTCCTGTTGTTAAGTGCATCCTTTGCCTTGGTTATTAATGGACAACCCTAAACCAAGACTGTTGTGACTATGTCAAATGTTGTATGAAATTTCAGCAACATGCTAATCTTCATCACACCCCTAGTCACACCTTACAATTCACACAAGACCTTTGGCCTTTCTATAAATGTGGTTTAGATCTTGTTAGAGAGATTAACCCTCATTATTCCCAACATCATCAATGGATTATTATCACTACTATTGAATATTACACTAAATGGGTGGAATCCGTACCTCTCATTTCTACAAAATCTGAGAAAATATGTGAATTCATCAACCATCACATCATTTTTCACTTTGGTGTTCCTCACCACCTCATCATTGATAATGGAAAATAATTCAAAACAAAACCCTACGAAACTTTGTGACGCCTTCGACATTCAAATCAGTTTTTCTTCACCTTATTATCCTAAAAATAGCCAAGTTGAATCAACTAAAAAAACCCTAAACAAAATTCTTATGAAATTTGTTGACGATACTAGTAAGGATTGACACATGTACATTCCTTTCACCTTATGGGATTACCGCACTAGTATTTTCACCTCAACCACCGCCACGCCCTTTTCTCGGTCTATGATGCAAAGGTTGTTTTACCTCTTGAATTCCAAATTTCATCTTTTCATATCTCACTCAAAGATATTCTCAATGATGATGATTTTCACCAAGACCATTCAACGTAACTTGAATTATTAGATGAGCGTCATCTAACTACTCTTGATCACCTTCAAATATGCCAAAAACGTATCAAATGTGCCTATGAAAAATGTGTCCAAGAACAAACCTTCAAGAGTGGTGAACTTCTCCTGAAGGAAAGTCAACATGTAACAAAAGCAAAGAAAAGTAAACAGGGAAAATTTTCTCCTAATTGGCTTAGACCCTATATCATTTTTGATGCCTATGGGCAGGTGTTTATTGTTTATCTTCATTCAAAGGTAAACCTGAACCTAAGCCCCTTGATGCCTTGCATCTTTGACTATTCTATTTTTGAATCAAGTACTACATCACCTTTTTTATATTACAAACTCATCCCTTGAGTACCCCCTTTCATTTACCTCTTTTGAGGACCAATGACTAAATAGGAATTGTGTGATTATCCGTCACCTTTCAACCTTATCTTAAATATGAGTACCATGTCTCTACTCATGGCATAGTTCTCATGGATAATTTTAAGTTCTTGTCAAGATGGAATCCCATGATTGTTCATCACTCAAAACACCTCTTGCATAGTTAACCTTTGCATGCTATGGTTTTTCCTTCATAAAGGAAGCCTATACTTCTCTATAGTCTTCTCCATGACATAAAATTCCTAAGACGTTCAAAAGTAATATATGGGATTTTCAAATTCAACTCCTTGAGTCAAAATTATAGAAAATAGATGACTCCCTCAAAAAGGACATCTATCTTTCTATCTTGCTATTATAAATAGACTACTCCTTGAAGGACAGCTATACAAAGCTAGCCATACTGTACATAGTCTATCCAAAAAGAAGACTATTTTTGCAAAATAAAAATAAAATATTCTGAAGCTTCACGAAGACCTCAAGGATTCATTCTATTTATCCCACATAGACTTCCCACATCGATCAATCTATTAAACAAAAGAAAAAAATAAAATACAAAAAATCAAGAGAAGTATAATTTTTTGTCATGGACTTGCCTATTTTAGTTTTGGGTATCTTGTAGAAGAGGCATGTTGTCTCACAATAAGGTTATGCTAAACAACCCATTTCACCTCATCTTCCTTTCTTTCTTATTTTCTACCTACTCAAGGGAATTGCCGCAAATACGAAATTTCATGATCATGTAAATTCCTTCACCCTTACAACAGTTAATCATGCACTGCCTTTAGTGGTATAAGTTCATCAACATGTCCTTGCTAGGATCATTATGGTCCTTGTTGCTTTTGGATCATTCCACCTCTTTTAGCATTTGTCTCTTTTCTTACTTATTGATTTCGCTATGCGGGACTAGAACTTCAACACCTATCTTCTGGGATTTCTTCCCCTTCAACCTAGACTCAACCATACCTAACTGACCTACACTCAACTATACCTATTCAAACTAGACTCAACCATGCCTATTCAACCTAGAATCAACCATGCCTAACTAACCTAAACTCACCCATGCCTAACTGACCTACACTCAACCATACCTATTCAACCTAGACTCAATCATGCCTAATACCCACATGAAACCCACCCCAATGCTAACCATTTCCATTTTACTACCTATTTAACCTACATTTCACCCTCCCCATCCCAATTTCAATAATTTTTACTCACCATTTCAAATTCCACATTCAAAACCCCCTTTCTTCATTTTTACCTCAAATCTTCATCCAAAACAAACATTGAGAATTGAATCCTACCTCTACACGCTATCGTCATCATGTTGGAATCTTTGGGACGGGTTCTTGGGCCCCTCCTGCACCTCCCCTTTTCCTACCATGACTCTCTACTATCATCCAATCACCTCGATCGTATCGATCTCGTGGGACGTATACACTAAATCCAATCAACTAATAATTACTCACCAAGTTAGCCATATACAATACCTCGTCCTTTTCTCCATGAAAATGCACACACATGCTTCACTCTATCATTTTCACAACATCGAAAGGTTAAAATGAATCCATAATATACAGATTTTTACTTTTTACCCTACCCCCAACTTGACCAACGTCATTTTACCATGACCGACATCAATCATGTGCCCTAGTGTACGCGGTCGGCTTTCGTTGACCAACATTAGTTCTCCAAAACCGATATCGGTTCTTCCGATTGACCCCATTGCACCATTTCTAATCAAACTGATTTTCGAAACCCTTAATGCTTAACCTAATTTTGAACCCATTCTTACAACTCCACCCCATCGACCTTATTACCAACCACCCAACCTCACACTCAATTGGGGCACGTTTTACCCCTAACACTACCTTACCCAAGTCACCCCACCCAAACTCTCTCATTTTTAACAATCGAATTCATGTACTCACTATACCTTGTGATGATGTTACTCATGTTGTTCATCCTAATGACCTCACCTTGCCTAAGGCTATGTTGTTTATCCTAAAAATAGCTTTGGCGCCCTCGAACAAACCCTATTTCCCATTTCGCACCTAAACCTATCGGCCTTTGATGAAGTAGAGTTTGCAAGCTCTTCAACCTGGTACCTCATCATAATATATACATGTGTGTTCGTTAAACTACCATTACCTATTACCCGACCCAACATTACCCTTACCTACAACCCACCTACCCTTGTTTTCATCATTTACCTATTTATCAAACCACTCACCGACTCAGTTTAACACCTCATCAATTCTTGGTTTGAGGGGGATCACCTCCACCCATACTTGGGGCAACCCAATCTTCACTCATACCTGAGACAACGACTTCCTGTTTTTGTCAGCGTCACTTATCAATACAAGCTATGCGACAAAAAGGGGCAAATGTAGACACCAAATTTAGGTCACACTCCCCTTGGTCCCCTTTAATTAATTAATGTAACGTATTCACCTAACCATGACCCCTTACCCCACATTCATATTAATTTAATTACTTACAATTGAATTAATGTTCATCCTCACATTATTAATTAATTTAATTACTTTAATTAAGTTAATTTACACATCACCTAGACACCTCACCATGGACTTATTCCTAGCCTATTAATTAATTAAGACTAGGTCCCTACTTATCCCAACCAACTGGGACTTAGTCTAACCCTAAAATTAAAGTCCTATTCCTTCTCCAACAACACTCCCACTTATCTAAGTGCCAACCCTCACTTGAGACCCATTAGAAATCAAAATCATGCCAAAAATAGTAAAGATCATGATATTTTTGGTAACTTGGACTAATTCACCCTAAATGACTCGATTTATTCTCGGTGATGTCGGTCACCTAAAGCAACCGTCTGTTCCTTTATATACAATTTTACAACTTTTTACATGGGTTGGTCATTCAGTTTTGGGAGTTTTATTGCAATCAAGTGAGGATCTCGAGTCATTCCTTCATCCAAATGACATCTACATACCACCAGAGTGCAACACAAGCAACATGTTCTCTTCCAGATTGTTGGAATATCTACGGGGACACACAAGTTACACTACCATGGCACTAAACCAACCATCACATCACCATCCACCTTCAATCATGAGATCTTCATAGCAACAAGTAAGTAATGTGATTTTAATCATCGTGCTTACTTTACTTTGCAGATCTTTTATTTTCTTTTAGTATTTCAGTTTTTGTTGTTACCTAGATATCTCCATCTTCCCACCAATCCACCAACCCAACCATTTCAAGCCTTTCCACCTTTCTTAACCTCTCCCTTTGTATTCCTGAGTCTTCTCAGTTATATTACGAGCCTAACCACACCTTCCTCACTCTCTGTGCAATCACAAAGAGGTCCAAAATCCATCTTTATTAAGTTATTACCCATTGCCCCTACCAACGTCGGTTTACCCTACCGCCGTCGGTTTCACCCTATACTGGTGTCGGTCACCCGACCGATATCAGTCTCTATGTCATTTTATACCCTCTGACCAACAAGCCTTCAATTCAACCAAAACCAACCTAGACCTTACCTGATCAGTCCTAGACCCTTTATCAGACCTCTATTAGACCTGTAAAACCCAGAATGATCTACCAAACCTCCGGATCTAATCATAACTTTTCGTATTAGATTAGATTTACTTATTGTATTAGCATGAGATACCTAAATCATACAACTACAATAGGATTTCCTTATTTCATGGTATTTGTTGCATTAAATTGTATTTGAAAGTGGATTTACAACCTTTTAGGAAACACCTCACTTCCGGATCTAGCACTCGTTAGGCAGTCCACTAACCTATATTATTAATTCTATTTTTTGGTCTTGTTGTGTTTCTTACAAGTCGTTCCTCCTAGCCAAAGGGAATATCTCCACGATCAGCTCGGATCAAAAGTCAAAAACACGCACATTCTACCTTTGACCTTTGATTTTATAGGTATTCCTCCTAACCTCTTACCTTATCTATTTTATGCAAACTATTCGGTGAAACAAGTTAAGTATTAATCATTTATAATCATACAAATTTTATATCGATAAAAACCAATATATAATGTGTGAAGGCATTATTTATATTAACCTATTCATTCAATATATTTGCCTTTTATCATTGAAAAATAACAATTCATTCTAAACTAGATAATACTCAAGTAATAACAACACTCATAAATCTCCCATACCAGTTATGTGAGTTATTATTACAAGAATCCTAAGCTAGTTTTAACTAGCACGAGGATTAAATCAAAACACAACATTATTTAGGCATTGTCACTTCAATACTAGGTAATTTTTAAATTAAAAAAATAGATCCCATGCTTCATTGTTCTAAATTCATATAGTTTAGATCCAACATCCATCTAGATAAATAATTCCTATAATAATTAACCATGTGTAGTTGTATGAGTCGGTTTAACTCTAATCCCTCATATATCACTCTTTACGAGCAAGTATACCCAGTATACCAATGGTTTCATTTTTCAGTCAATGATAATCAAGTGTTCTTATTCTAAGTGTCTACCTAGGTGTCCGCCACGGAATCCCATCTAGCATCCTACAACTTAGATCTAGGTGAAATCATGATAGTGTAACCAACAACATTGCACTACTTTGATCAAATTTCCAGAGACATGTTTGTCATGGTCAATTCCATGATGGCACATTCGTCAATTGTAATTTTCCTTTCACCTTACCACTTAATTTTTTTATCTAGATTAGGATTAGACAGTAGTGTTATAATTAGTTATAATTCTTGTTCAAGGAACAAACCCGCATTAACTGCATGAAGAAGTACCACTATGACAACTTAGGATACTTATAGGAAGGTCGTGTCTCCGTAATGATTTTCATCATCACTATACCACTTCCCTTTTTTTAGCCATACTAAGTTGGCATCCAGGTACGTAGCCATGTGGTTCAATCCACTTTTGTAACTCTAACGAAGTTGGTTCTTAAATGTATTATGACTGTTAGAATTTGAGAGACTTGACGAGGTAACTCAGTATAACTACTAAGCAACAATATCAAATTAATGACCATCTTCATTGAATGGATATGACTACATAGCAACCATAGTGATTTGGCCCACCGAGTGTCTTAAATTGGAACATCGTAACATAATTGTCTCAAAGTAATTGATTAAATGATGACAGTTACCTAGATCTCACGACATTTTAACCATCGATGAATCGTACCTAGGGTCCTATCTCAAGTTGGCCCAATAATTTGAATGTAGTTCATTATTATATTTCACATTCCTTTTTACTACTTAGTTTCAAATTTAAATTTAGCTCACTCACTTATATCTGAATTCCCAATCTTGTCTATTACAAAAGTAAAGATTCATGCCAAGAATGTTCAAAGATTGACTATTCATCTAAGTGAATAAACATTAATCAATGTTGTACTTTCCTCATATGTATTAAATCATGAGATGCTTATATACCAACATTAGATATGGTTCATTATATAATTCATCCTTAAATCATATGCATGGGTTCAAACATGTTGAACTAAGTTATTTTTGTGTCAACAAATAAGCTGTCATATTCTCATACATCTTGAAGGTTCCTCTATTTAGTGTTATCCTAAAATTCTGAGTAACTTTTGTATTATCCTTTGATTGTAAATGCCTTATAGGCAGTTTAAGGAACATATTAACATTAATCCTAATGACAGCTCATTATTGGACAACAATGCATCATGTCCTAAAATTTCATCATATGTTTAAAAAAGTAGGCACTATACTCATTAAGATATGTTTTACTATAATACATTTTATCATACATTAATACATACAAAACACAAATTTGGTATCCTCGGGGCCCAATACAAGTTGTAGATGTGGTTTTTAATGAACAACCTAATAGTTGATATACCTAGTATAGTATTTAACCTCACAGATAAATGTGACTACCCTAATTTTCAATACCCGTTATGGCTCCGCTTTCCATGAATCGAGATAGCCTTTATTATTGCATCACACTATTTGATAAACAAATATATAATCATAATATAATTTAATCAATATTGCCACACTTATATATCAGTTCATAAAGAACAACTCTGACTTATTGACAACAATACAAGATCAAGGTCACAACACAATCCTTCAAAATTATTTCATCAATTGATAACATTTATTTAATACATATTACATAGCTAAATGGAATACTAGAGAGAGAGAGAGTTAATTTATATATAATAGGCCCAATGGCCACCCCTTTTCTTTAAAATTTCAAGTATACATATTTCACTTCCAAACAATGATACACATTATTTTTATCCAAACAAATTGGTACTAAATAATCAAGTAGGCCAGTCATCCTTCATTTTACTAGCTCCAAAGATTCCTTTATTCCTGCAACTAAAATAGTAATGTACACAAAAGTGGACATGGTCGGTTCTACTAGAACTTGCATGAAAGGTTACTCTCTTCATCTTGATAATTTATGTCACCAATACTTAAATGAATAAATTATAGAAATATAATAATTTTGAACATCCGAGTCTAATATAAAGAAACCACTTAGTCATATCCTATGTCAAACATGGTAGTACCTTATCAAAAATACTTACATGATAAAACAAGGATTCAACATATCATTCACGATACCATGACTCCATTTACCAACAATCTCAAAATTATATTTCATATTATAGTTAGGAAAATATTATTAATCAATTATAATTGGTATACATAAAGTTAAACAACTTGTTTTTGTCTTATAGAATAAAGACATAGACATTGTTTCCATCCAAAGAAAAAGTCACTAAGCAGTCAAAGAAAAAATCATTTCAATTTTTCCAAGACTAAACAATCAAATAAAGAATCATTTACCAAGTCGAGGAAAATACGAGTTCCTTAAATATATATCAAAAATTGGAGTATAGATATCGACATCCATTTTTAATCGTTATTATATCATTTATGACTTAAATATATATCAAAAATTGGAGTATAGATATCGACATCCATTTTTAATCGTTATTATATCATTTATGACTTAATATTAAAGTCTCTCAGTCATATCGACATAAGGAATAACAAGGACCACCTTGCTAATGATCAGTCAAAATAAGGGAACTCAAACCTCACTTCCTAAATTTCTTAACTTTTCGAATATTCTAGGTTGTATATACATCAAGAGATGCATTACTCCCTACCTACTATCCAGCCAAGCTTTTGTTCAATCATTATACTATGGTTACAACTACCCATTCGCATCTAACATAATAGTCTCGTAACATGATTAGATACCTAACACATATTTTTTCAAGGGAATTTAACACTTAAAACCGAGCCATGTGAAACCCTTGAACTAACACCTTCACTAGTGGAACCTTCATTCCAATTTAGAACCCAAGAGCACATAAAGGTCTCAGATTTCCCTATGCCCAAAATGTCTTGAGCTAAAATATTTTAGCTCAAGCTTAACCCATCACCCTAGAGCATCATGGATAGCACTCAGGGTGTCCATAAAGGGCTTCTCCTAATAGAAGGGTTAACCAATTAGGCATCAATGTACGAGTTGATTTAGAAACCATATTAGGTCACCCATTTACCAATAATAAGGAAAGATATATTTTATATGTATATATATGTATATAGCCCATAATCATCACACTCAAAACACACACACTCACACACAGACACACATACACACACATATTTGTTTCCATATACCATAATAAAACAATCCCATAGCCATTCTTTAAACCAATTTCACAGTGACAAAAGAACTGAAAGTATCCATTATAAATTATGGGAATTTTTTCATACAAGTAATCAACGATTTAACCATCAAGAAGAAAAGAATAACTTTTCATGCCCGTGATACGTGAGTTTCTCCACTTTCTTCTATTGTCAATCTAATAGAAACAAAACCTCCATACTCTACATGAAAATATTCCTTCTAACGAGACAATTTGAAAAAAAAATTCATCCTTCGGTCTCTTTCCAACTAACCCAGATTCTCATATACATTTATCGAATCTTCTATTTTTTGCAAGGTAAAAATAAGTAATCATTTTGCATGCCTTGGTTCGAGATCATGGAGGATTGGTTAGAGTTGCTTGCTAATTCAAAATGGAATGCAATTAGTTATAATTTGGTAGCTTCTTGGAGAAGTTTCGATCTTCCCAAGGATTAGTTAATGCATTGATGACCTTGATAACTCTGCGCCACGTAAGTGGTTGCATTAAATTTTCGACTACCCAAGGATTTCTTACCATTTTTGGTGGGAACTTACCTGACTTATCCACAGTCAGCCCTTCTCCATTTGCATAGCCCTCATTAAAGTTGACCTATCAGTAATTGAGTTAACTAGAATTTAAATGATAAGGATAGACATAACAAGTACTTAGCATTTATCAGACACATAATAATCAACCCCAACCTAAGGTTGTGTGGTGATCACAACTACAAATAACCAAGTTAATTAACTAAAATATGATATTTTTTATAAGTCAATCTATATACAAACAACAATGGAATAAATAATGTAAATTGAAATACTGATGCTAAATATTTATTTTAGAGTTTAAATAAAATGAAATAATGAGAGAAAAAGGGATAGGGTACTAACTTGAATGTAACTTACCTCACTGTGTGTTGGACTTGAACAAAATGATGTATGGTGTAATGAATTTGGGAATTCTACTGGGAACTAAAGAAGCTAAAGATTAGGCTAGGACCAGGGCACTGGGAGAGTAATGGGGTGCACTGGAGTACCCTAGTTTGTAATCCGGGTGCTCAGTCTGCAAAAATCTTAGGATCTAAATATGAAAGTGTCACAAAGTCTTCACAAAGTGTCTTTATCCTTATCACATGGTTTTCACAATATATTCACTTATGTCATTATGAATGTGATGTGAAGATCTACCTATAAAACCCTATTCAAAGCATCAAATTCCTAAAAATAAAAATTCATATGAATAGGTCAAACTAACCTTAGCTGCCACAATGGTGGACTTACAACTAAACACTGCACTACATTCCAGACCCCATATAGTTCTATGTGCTTGTGTGTGTAATTTTTTTCATAGGGTTCCCTAATGCCGATGACGTAGAAGTAGGTGCAATAACTAGATGTAAAAATGCAAATGGTGGGTGGAATATAATGAATACAACCCTTTCCCCTATGCTTGTGTGATGCTTATGTAGAAGATGCCCAAATGTTATCCCTTACCTTAGTAGATAGTTGTCCTTGATAGATGATAGTCTGCCCATAATATAGTGAGTATGTTATGTTTATATAGGGATATCTCGTTCTAATTTCGACACTAATGACCTAAAACGCCAAATACTAACAAGGAGAATGAATGGGAAAATAACAAAGACCAACCACGAGAAGATAAATTTGAACCAAGAGTTATGAAAACCAAGGTGCTTAAAATCATGGGTGGGAACCTCGGTGCTACCCTAGGTGTCCTAGTTATAAATTGGTGTTAGGATATATTATTAATTATGCATAGTTAGATTATTTAATTAATTTTATTAATTAAATAATTAATGGTTAAATGGTTATATGGTTAATCAACCATATTTGTCAGTATTCACATTGTTATATTGTTATAAACAATATATTTGTTTTTTATTTAATTGTTGCTTCCCGGATGATTTGGAAGCTTGTTTAGTCTGGTTTTTGGTTGCACCTGTGCAACTCATTCTTCTGGATGTATATGGCTGTGCAATATCTATAAATATTGCAGCCTATTCAATGTACTGTTTACTGATTGAGATCAATAAAATATACACAGGCTTCCGTCCCTGTTTCTCAATCAACATTTGGTACCAGAGCGAAATTCTGGCCCTGTGAAGGAGTGGAAAAAGAATGCAGAAGAAATAGAGAAGATTGGAGAAGAGTATGCAGCTGATAGAGAGCACATGCGGCCTCCTGCGCAACCTCGAAGCCTCATCTCTGCCTTTCCACATTCCCCAGTTCGTTCCAGGTGTTTGGAACGCAAATTTTTTTTGCACTGGCAAAAATAGCTACAGGTATTGAATTTTTTTAAAAAAAAAAAATTCCAATCAAGGTTTTGTTTTACTGTATTTGGAGATTGTTTTGCTTGTTTGGAGGACTGTCTGTGCACCTGCAGTGAATACACAGAGCAAATAAATAAATAAAAAAAGAAGGAGGCGTTTTTCTTCATCTAGCGCCTGTACAAGAAAAAAAAAGGCGTTTTTTAGAGCATACGTGCCCTTGGCTGTCCCCCACGGCCTGCATAGCAAAAAAATGGTTTTTTGAGCTTGCCCACGCCATTTGCTGCCCCCAGCGCCTGCACAAAGAAAACAAACGTTTTTGTGAGCAAATACAGTCAAAAAAACAGCGCCCCAAGTCAAAAAACGCCCCCAGCATTGCAAAAACGCCCCAGCATTAAAAAAAAAAGCCCAGGCAAGAGAAAATGCGGCCAGGACAATAAAAACACAGTTCAGGCATTCAAAACGCAGCCCACGGAGAAAAATACAGCAAAAATACATGTTGTACAGTGCGTCCAAAGCAAAAAAACGTGGCCCCAGGAGGAAAATACAGCGCCCATACAAAAAACGCGGCCTGTACTTGCATATTTGTGCGTGGAAAGCAAAAAAACGCGGCCAAAGGAGAATACAAAGGAGTGGAGGTAAAAAGAAAAGCTCCAGATCCGTTTTTTGGGCAAATACAACCCTAAAAACGCCCCTTCACCAGCATGCGCCACGTGGAGGCTCACCAAGCTGCATTTTTTTAAAAGGTAAGTCAATTTATTTGACATTAAATACAAATTTCTTCCATTCATAGTCCAAGCGCCCCAAGTGGCCAAGTTGGTTATTGCATGTGCCTTAGGAGTGAGAGGTTTGAGGATCAAATCCCACTAAAAACACTCAAAAACTCTCCTTTTGCATCTGGCGGGAATTCTGGCGGAACTGCTAAATTTAGCAGGCTTTTTTGAAGTTAGTTACGACTAACTAAATTTAGCGGAGAATCCCTAATTTAGGGTAAAAAAAAATTTCTCCTATTTGGTCTGTTTTCTCATTCCAGACATTTTTTGCAAAAGGAGACCCACCTAAAAATTGCATTTTCAGCTATTTTTTTGCAATTTTTAGCATTTAGGGCTCAGGAGGTCACGGGACCCGGCGAAATTTTTGCTGTCATTCAAATTGTATTATATATTGTACTAATTTGCAGTTGCCTTGTAGTCAAGCAAAACTTTAACTCGCTTTCGTAAAGCTGGTAGAATTGTAATCAAAAATAGTAAATTTGGTTCTGTAACACTCACGAGATCCTAGATCTCATTCGCAGCGTTCGGTATATACAGTGCCTCTGGGAAGTGCTTACGGGTAAAGCCGTCGCGACTACTACTGCACTTAATGCCTAATATAGCTGCAATAAAGCGTCGTCTGGGCATCGTCCTATAAAATCGGGGAGTAATAAGGTCACAGTGCACACACTATGAACCATCCCATCCGTCTGTGAACGATTGCAAGACATAAATCCGGACTGAGAAATTATCCGAGTATATAGCGAAGTTACGCGCGCGTATGAGGATATTTCTTTGAGCCGGTGTCAATAATCGCCTTGCAGACCCCATCGATCTTGTCTTGGTACCACGTATCGAATTCTTTCACGTGCGTTAACGCCTCTTTCACGCACTGCAGGGTATATAGAAAGGGCGAGCTTCTTCCACGCACTGACGGGTATATCGGAAAGGGCGCGCGTATATAGAAAGGTTCGGTATATCGGATGACGGTATATAGATTGGGAGACCTTATACCGGAGGTGATAAGAGCCAAAACCACGCTGGTGATCTCTCGCAAAATGGGCACAATGCCCCCAAATTTTTCTTCCGGATTCACAATTGCTCGGAGGAAGCAACTATGCTGCTTGGAAGACAAAAATCAAGACACAGCTTGAGTTTGAAGAAATCTGGCCTGTTGTGACTGGTACTCTAACCAGATCACCAACGGATGCAACACAACAACGACAATTTGATAGAGCAGATCAGAAAGCAAAGCTCATCATCTTGTTTGGAGTATCCGACGATGTGCAAGTCCACATTCGAGATGCTACATCAGCAAAAGAAGCTTGGGATAAACTGAGCACAATATATGAGGCCAAGAACAAGAATGTCATACTCAATTTGCAGAGTCAGTTACATACGTTGAAATTCAAACAGAATGAGAAAATTGAAGCCTTCCTAAGAAGAGTTGCAGAGTTGAGGGCTTCACTTCTAGCCCTAGGAGAAGAGGTCAAAGATGAGTCTCTCGTTCCCATTGTTCTGAGAGCTCTCCCTTCTTCTTACCGAATTTTTGTCACAACTCTAAACTTGTCAGATACGACAATTAGTTTTGACAAGTTAGTAAACCTACTGCAACAAGAGGAAGCAATGCACAACAAGGATGATGAAGAGGAGCAGGCACTGTCTTCACATCAAAAATGGAAAGGAAAAGGTAAAGGAAAACCTAAATCCTATCAGAAGTCCCCACATCAGAATCAGTATCATGGGGACAATCAACAGAAGAAGCGATGTCCCATTTGCAAAAGAGGACATGACTTGCAAGAATGTTGGTTTAATACATATAAGAAAGGTTCATCAAGCAATGCTGGACCTCAACAACAACAAACTTACAAGGGACATTCAAACAATTATCACGAAAGCGTAAAAGGGGAGGCTGGAAAAGAAGACCCCACCAAGAAGGTAATATTCTTTGAGCAACAAGATCGATCGGACAATGAAGACTTCTTGTTTGCTTTGCTCGATCAAGTGAACCATCCACGTCATCTAGTGACGTCTGGTATGTTGATTCGGGAGCCACTCGACACATGACCAGCCACAGAGACTGGTTTATTTCAATGAGGGACACGCCATCGAAAAATCATGTTTCGTTGGGAGATGATTCTTCATATACAGTTCAGGGGATTGGAAACATTTCTCTACCCCTTGGTTCACGCAAATGCAAACTATCAGATGTTCTATATGTCCCTGGGTTGACAAAGAACCTTCTTTCGGTCAGTCAACTCCTAGATCACAACCTGAAAATTGACTTTGATAGTCAATCCGGCAAGAAAATGTGTTTGATTCGAGATAAATCCAGAGGCTCGAAAATAATTGCAAAAGCCTCAAATGTGGGAAGAATGTTTCAACTTGATTTCATTCACAAAAATGATCAAGCACTCGTGGCTAAAAACTCCACCTCAGCTCAGTTGTGGCATAGGAGATTTGGTCATGTAAGTTTCAAATATCTCGACACACTTCGCCGGTGCAATATGGTACATGGGCTACCATCTCTTCAGAAGGATACAGACAAGTGTCCTCACTGCTTAGCAGGGAAACAACACAGAGTTTCATTCCAAACAAGTACTTTTTGAGCTCATGGAAAACTTGACCTGGTTCATACCGATCTGTGCGGTCCAATGCAGCCAAGTCATTCAGGGTTCCAGTACTTCATGCTCTGTGTTGACGACTATTCACGCAAAATGTGGATTTTTTGTCTTCGCAAGAAAAGTGAGGCCTTTGAAACGTTCAAAAAGTTCAAAGTGGCAGTTGAGAAAGAAACTAGTCGTCACATCAGAACTCTCCGCTCAGATCGAGGGGGGGAATTCACCAGTGATGAGTTCAGAGACTATCTACAAACTCACGGGATTCGTCGACAAATGCCTCCTCCACACACACCGCAGCAAAATGGTGTTGTCGAGAGAAGAAATCGTACTATCATGGAAATGGTGCGATGCATGATCGATGATTCGAACTTGCAAAGACATTTTGGGCAGAAGCAGCAAAAACAACAGTGTATTTGCTAAACAGAGCACCCACAACTGCTCTTGATGGAATTACACCACAAGAAGCATGGTCAAAAAGGAAACCATCCATTGCACACCTCAGAGTATTCGGGTGCAAAGCCAGCATGCACATACCCAAACAGAACAGAAAGAAATTGGACATGAAGTCACAAAATCTCATCTTCATTGGATACAGTGAAGAGACTCTTGGGTACAGACTGATGGATCCTAAGACCAGAAAAGTCTACACAAGCAGAGATGTTGAGTTTTTTGAGAAGAAGGAAGCAGAGACTCCTCCTCCGGACTCGCAAGATGTAGATTTTTCACCAGTTGTAAAAACTGAAGCAAATGTTCCCTCAGAAGATGAAAGTGATGATGGGGATGATGGTGTTGATCAGATAGAACCACAACCCATGGGAACAGCTCAACGTATGCCTAAATGGTGTACAAGCACATTACGAGATGCAAGACTGGATGCTCCACCGGATACATCCACCCCTGGACCACGGACTCGCAGTAAAGCAAGAGAAGTTAACTTTGCTTTGATGAGTAGAGTTATTGAAGCAGGCAGCCATCTACGATCCAGAAGCCCTACGATCAAAAGCTTGGAAAGATGCCATGGATTCTGAATATCAATCAGTGATGAAGAATAACACTTGGGAGCTTGTCGATCTTCCACCAGGGAAGAAACCCATTGGATGCGAGATGGATATTCAAAACTAAGTACAAAGCGAGATGGGACGGTGGACAAGTGTAAAGCAAGACTTGTAGAAAGGGTACGCACGAGAAAGAAGGCATTGACTATGAGGAGACATTTGCTCCCACAGCTAAGATCAAAACGATCGGGATGATCTTTGCTCTAGGCTTGCTCGATTTGGATGGAAAGTTCACCGGATGGACGTAAAAGTGCCTTCTGAATGGAGATTTGCAAGAAGAAGTCTACATGACTCAACTTTGAGGGATATGTAGTACACAGTCAAGAAGAAAAGGTATGCAGACTCAGGAAATCTCTGTATGGCCTCAAACAGGCACCCCGGGCATGGTACATCAAGATTGATGAGCATCTCGTACAACATGGATTTGTCAGAAATCCATACGATCCCAATCTCTACCTCAAAAAGCAAGGGGGGGAGATGGTGATTATTGTAGTTTATGTCGATGATCTAGTCATCACTGGCAGTTCAGTGAAGATGATTGATGAAACAAAGAAAGATCTTAAGCGATCATTCGACATGACAGATCTCGGGCTTATGCATTATTGTCTTGGACTGGAAGTATGGCAGAAAGAGAATCACATATTTGTTTCTCAGATGAAATATACCAAGACAACGCTCGAGAAGTTTAGGATGATGGATTGCACACCAATTGCTACACCTATGGAGAAGCAGATTACTGGTTATCTCGTTGAGATCCATCTCTGAGGTAAGTGCCACTCTCTATCGGTAGTTGATTGGGAGTCTCATTTACCTGACCTACACTAGACCAGATATCAGCTTTGCAGTGAGCTATCTATCCAGGTTCATGTAGGAACCCAAAGTTTGTCATTGGAAAGCAGCAAGGCGCATCTTGAGATATCTCAAAGGATCAGTGGATCTTGGTCTAGAATACAAGAAGAACGAAAACTTCTTCTTGATTGGATATTCGGATTCAGATCATGCAGGTAACATTGATGATAGAAAATCCACTTCTGGATTTGTATTCTTTATGGGATCTGGACCAATATCATGGGGAAGTAAGAAACAACACTTTGTTTCTCGCTCTTCCTGGCTTGAGTATCGTTCTGCAGGGAGAAGCCGCATCTGTGAAGCGATTTGGCTATGTCACATACTGGAAGGACTTGGAATACCACAGGACAAACCGACCACCATGTATGTTGACAATGAAGGTGTTCTCAAACTTGTTCGCAATCCAGTTTTTCATGAGAGAACAAAGCACATTGAAGTTCAGGTTCATTTCATACGCGAACATGTGTTGAAGCACAACATCCAGCTTCAATTTTGTCCAACAGCTGAACAACGAGCAGATATTTTCACAAAGTCACTTGCACGTGACAAGTTCGAGTTGTTCAGGGCATTTCTCTCCTCATCTCTTCAGACAATGCACAATTAAGGGGGGGAATGTTAGGATATATTATTAATTATGCATAGTTAGATTATTTAATTAATTTTATTAATTAAATAATTAATGGTTAAATGGTTATATGGTTAATCAACCATATTTGTCAGTATTCACATTGTTATATTGTTATAAACAATATATTTGTTTTTTATTTAATTGTTGCTTCCCGGATGATTTGGAAGCTTGTTTAGTCTGGTTTTTGGTTGCACCTGTGCAACTCATTCTTCTGGATGTATATGGCTGTGCAATATCTATAAATATTGCAGCCTATTCAATGTACTATTTACTGATTGAGATTAATAAAATATACACAGGCTTCCGTCTCTGTTTCTCAATCAACAATTGGAGATGATAAAAAACCAAGTAACAATACCTAACACTTGCCGAGATACTACCGAATAGTATAGACAACTAATGTGTGCAAAAAAATGACGATGACAACCGACTAACTAAGGACCATACTATGGGATAGGTCATTAGTGAATACTTTTATTACATGAGATCCATATATAAAATAACATACTTGGCGGTATAAATGTAATATTAAGTGTGTGATTTTGTGACTATATTTTCCCCCACTTTATGTTGGTGAGTGGAAAATCTCGGTAACATAAAGTAGATAGAAATGTGTACTGAGAGAAGTCTAGAGAATCCCATGTTGTAGTAGAATATGTAGATGTGTAGTAGAAGTGTGCTGATAGAACTATTAAAGCGTGTTGAACCATGGATCAACAGGTTGATCCATGTAACGTAGCGAAAAATGTAAAACGTTGAGATGAAGTACACTAAATAAGAGTGACAATTATAATGTTTAGATGATTCCAAACGTAGTATAATGATGATTAGGTGGGTAGGGAGTGATTAGTTTACAAACCAAATGCTTGTATACAAATGAGCGATCGGAGGATTTCGGCATTCTGCCACCACATGAAGAGTGTAGGGAGAAAAGTGTGGTATTCTCCAATATTTAACTACAACCCCAAGATCTAGCTGATGCGGACATAATCAGATCAAATTTTTTGGTTTTGAATCTAAATGATTTTGATCAAACATTTGACCCATATAGGAGTGGTATAGGAAAAGGAACTCTTGCCCCCACTCCATGGGTGTTGTCGCAATGTGATAGATTCCAATATTGGCCATCTATAAGCACCATGAAAATGTATGATGTCTTCCAAGTTAGGTCATCTAGAAGCAAGCACATAATAAGAGAGGGCTTCCAAGTTAGGTCATACGGAAGTAAACACAAAATGATAAAGGAGGGCTTCAAGTTAGGTCATCTAGAAACGAATGCAAAAATGTATGATGGCTTCCAAGTTATGTCATCTAGAAGAAAGTGCAAAATGTAAAATAACTTCCCAATTCAAGTCATTATGGAGGCCAATTTTGTTAAATTTTTATTGGTTGAATGATCTCTATTTTTTAAGATTTTGAATGTTTTAATTGATTGATTGATTTAATTGGTTACTCATGGAAATATTTTACACAAGTTACCCAGTTAGGTCATCGGGGGAATAGATGGAAATTGGTGAATAATCGCATGGAAATATTTTTAATTTCTTGTTACCCTAAGCTAGGTCATTATGGGGAAAGGATAAAATAGCATATAGAAGAATTGTATGTTTGTTACCCCGAACTTAGGTCATTAGGGGGGATTAATAGTGAATTATCGCGTAGTGGATTAGTAAATGTTTGAAAAATGGTGAGTTGGTAATGTTGACTAATTGCGTGTAATATAAAGGGAATTATAGGATGACCCCAATGATATGCCCCCCCTTTTGGCGAAAGGGGAGGTGATGGAAACAACAAACACTAAGCTAAAAGTAAGCCCGAAATAAATAGAAAGTGATAAGGATCACCAAAATATTTGTAAATTGACTAGAATATAATGTTGACAAGAGATAAAAATGCATGGAAGATGTTCACTATCTTGGTGGGAATAATTCTATAAAAATATTGCAAATGAGATGTAAATCGAGTAAAAATGGTCAAGATATGATGAAAATGATGTAGTGTGTATTAGTTGTGGAAATAAGCGTGAAATAATGATTTTAGTAAAATAAGTGATGAAAAGTAACTGTAAATAGTAAAGTTAAAAAGTGTTTAGTTACTTCATTTTTATTTTTGCAATTGTGAAAGTGTGCATTAAGTGAGTGAGAATTCCACAAGCGAGAGCCAAGAGTCCTAGTTAGTTTGAGAGAGTGATCGTGTCGTAGTGTCGTGTATGACCAAAAAGTTGGTAAGTGCATTAATTTTCACAAAATGTATGGTATAGTAGTGGTTTTAGTTGAATTTTTGAAAATTTGAGATTTTTTCTTTTCTCAGCGTTTGAGACTTGGAAAAGAGTGGTGAGGGCGCTAGTGACCCCTAGATCGGAGCACCCTAGCCCAAAATGTGTGCATTTAGTGTAGAATGGTGAAAAATAGGTTTGTAGCATCATAAGTGAGTGTATTTGGTCTTGTATTGTGTTCTAATGTTGTGTTTTTTGTCGTTTTGTTATTTGCAAAGGGATAACCATTCGAGGAGTTCCGAGGTGGGTGTTATATGAGCACGTTTCTTAGATTGGGCCTATTTGATGATGATTGGGATGTGATGGACCATGACGGTCTACGGTATATAGCATGGATGAGGGATGTGCCCCATAACATGCCCCTATTGAGCTTGTATTGTGTAAGAGATGGTGTACGAGATACATGCACCTTTTTGTTACCTATAGGGGAGATGACTATCATGTTGGAGGATGTATATCACATATCACGATTACCATTTTTTGGGGAGAGGGTGCGAGTTATGCCAGTAGAGGATATAAAGTGGTAGATGTGAGAAGTGAGATGATATTTTTTAGGGACTCAAGTACCTACCGAGGCCTATATCAGTTTGGATGCTATATTGTGATATGGGGTTCCATGTTTGCAGAAGTTTATAGTAGTTGTGATTTCTTCATGCATAGCTGTGGAGGGAGGAGGTGTAGGCATATTGAGTAAGATGTATGACATATGTTAGCGGATAGAGGGGGAAGGTACTAGATATATGTGGGCACGTTATGTGTTGGCCCATCTATGTAGAAACTTATATATTGGTTTACGCAGGATGAGCATGGTGGCAGGATAAGAGCCGCCACACCGATGCATGCGTAGGCAAATGAGCATATAGCCATATTAAAACCAGTTGTAGGTCTACAAGGAGAGTGGGATAGGCCCAAGATATATGTGGGATGATGGGTTGACATTTGTGGTAGGAAGATAGACACATATACATACATGGCACTTATAGATAGGATGAGGCTAGAGGCAATTATATGGAGGACATACCGTGACTATGGGGGATGGCCCGAGGATGCTAGAGATGCGATGTATTCAGAGGAGTATGTAGCTAGAGGACCACTTTCCAAGTTTGGTGGAGTTTTTCAGGTTGAGAGGGTGTCATGATTGTTTGACTTGGCTCAAGATGTGCCCACAGAGTCATATATATGGTTAAGAGCTATCAGAGCACCTAGGAGGGTTGGGGCTAGGCTAGGGCCCACATCCAACCGATTAGTACCACCAAGGCCAAATGAGGTAGATCCAGTGATAGAGCCTTTTGATGGAGATGATGCGGGGAACACCGAGGAGTACCATGCATGGTGGGAAACTCATTGGTGGGTATTGTTATACTCATTACTCGCAAGTCCTATGGATTTACCGCATGGAGGAGGAGGAAGTGAGCGGGAAGCACATGCCCCGATCCTATAGTAGAATTACTATCTGATTGTAAGTATTAATGTGTGCATATTTTGTATTTAATGGTTTACCTATGTTAGTATATAGGGTTATCTAACACGTTGTGTTATTTTGTGTTTATAGGGGATGTGTATTGGTCATTGATTTTAGACACATCTATCCTCACATTAAAGTGGAATGTGCCAACCGATGTGTGTTGTGGAGGTATAGTTGAGTGTTTGTATGATATTGTGGGTGAGCATGCCCATTTATTTGAGATAATAGCCTTGAAGCAGCGGTGACATGTACTTGAGATGTTAGGTGAGGGGATGAGGCACATGAGGAGACTCGCTGAGCCGGGAGGAAATAGGTGGTGGTCCCTTAGCCTAAGACGTGTTTGCATGGTATGTGAATTTGCTACGTCGAGTTTTGAGTAGGCTATAAAGATTACCTTACTACGGCGTAGGTGGAGACTTACCGAGGCCGCAAAACAAAGTGGCGTGGAATTGGTGAAGAGGCATCTAGTTCTAATGCTCTCGCAGATGCACGAGAGTGATAACAATGATGAGGTCTGATTTGTACTATTGCATATGATGTAGGGAATTTCCCACCGTTGATGAAATTTTTTTGTAATGATGATTGTATTCACTGTATATGTATGGACACATACTTATTGATATATGATGAACTAATGTTATTATCTATTGATGTCGCAATGTGATTAATGATGTATGATTCTATGGTTATTGTCCTAGTACATGTAATGTGTTGTATAGTGTTCATGTGTGATTATTGTAGATGTGCATTATAATGTTGGTAATGGTAGAGAAAATATGTATGGTGAATGATGATAATAGATAATAAATGTAATGTGATGGATGAACGTGTAGTATATAGCGCGTAATTAGTGTAATGATGATAATAGAATAGATGAAAAGATAAAGAAATTGTATCATAGTAAAATGAATGTGTCGTAATGAATGTGTTAAAATGTAATATAGTCTTAGTATGTTAGTATGATGAAAGTAGGAGGGGGGAAGATTAATTATTCCCCCATTGTGTGAATGAATAAGATAATTTAGTTAAGACCCATCAACAGTCAAGTATGAGCTGCGTAAGCAAGAGTGCATCATCGGGAAATGATTGAGTGTGCTAGGTGAAATGACAAAGTGTGTGATGAAAGGTTCTTAGAACAAATACCTCAAAAGTTGATAGTGATGAAGCGCGGTGGAAGCATGTGGAATGGAGATGAGTGTATGACCCAAATTGAATGGAATATAGAGTCACCATGGGATATGCAGAGGGATTGGGTAGCCCATGTGACACAACAACATGAAGCAGTGGATATCATGAATATGGTGGATGAGGTGGAGAATGTGCATGTGATGGTGGTGAGCGATAAATAAACTAAACATGATGGAGAAGAATCAAGTGGGTTATGCCTACGCTAACATGGTAAAGGAGACAATGACCACTCATGAGAGCTAAAGGAGATAATACTGTATCCTTTAATTATTGTAATATTTCATGTAGGGTGAGACAATCATTGTCCTATGGCCATTTATACGATGGTAATTACAATAATGTTGGTCACGTTGACATTGCAATCGGTGTGGGGATCTTTGTTGGTTTGAGGGTAGTTAAATTAATCACTCATTAAGTAACACACACAACACATCATGTGGTCGAGTGTGATGAGAGAAATGTAGAAGCTTACACGATTGAGGTGGAGTGGTGGGAGTAGTAGCTTGTCACAAGGCTGGAGAATAAGTATGCTTTGGTGGTGGATTGGGTTAAGCTTGTTTGTTTAGTTTGTGGGGTAAAAAGAGGAGATTTCTTTGGATGCTCAATCAAAGGTCTTCATGGATACTACATAAAAAATGGCTGGGAAATATGTGTAGGATCTATGATATGTGATGATAGAAGATATTTTTCTAGGTCAGCAAACTTATAACACAATAAGATCAATGATTCACATGTATCAAATTGTAATCGTTTCTTGAATGGAGGAATTAGGCCATGACAAAAATGAATTACTTTTCTAAGTCAATAGGTTGAAATATGAGCTGATGTATGTAAGCATTGAATCATAGTATATATAATCGTGATAGGTTCGGAGGATCCCTGATGTAAAGTAGGTAGGTGGTCATAAGTGACCGTAGGACCATTATTGATGATGAAATGATGGAGGAAGGAATCTTACATATCATAAAAAATACTAATAGACCCAAAAGGTAGATGAGTGTACCACTATAATGCCTCGTCAACAAGAATATATCAAATGCCCTTAAGTAATAATCTATCATTAGAATGAGAGGACATAAGCATACTGAGTAGTGTAGAAGATGAACATGAACATTACCAGTACCATCAAAACATGTGAAAGAGGGCATGATAAAGTCTATCGGAAAATCAGAATTATGAATCTTCCTAGGGAAAGGGTTACCATGTAAAGAATTTTTGTCAATGGAAGCGTAATAATACCTACTTTCTGAAGTGAGGGAGTGAACCTAAGATTAGAGCTGACATAATGCATGCATAAGAGAGATGATATCCTATAAGGAATGTAGAAGATGGTAATAATGTATTAAGTGGTTGTAGTTTTCAATTGTTAGTGATCATAGGGATGTCAAGAGATGTCACAATAGATTCGATGCTAAAGAAACATTAGTAGTAGGTGCCAATGTAGCTATAATATATGATGAAGATGGAACATCCATATCAATAGTGTGACTAGCATCGGAAACATCCCTAATAGGTGAGGTGACCGATGGTAAAACCTCTATAGGCGAGGATGGACTAGGAGCCATAGGTGATATGGGAATAGGAGAGAAAGAAGCGAGAGATGGTGGTGACTCATGAAAAATGGTAGATAAAATCTCAGGGAGAAGGTAACAATAGGGAAGGAGAGTCACACTCAGTGGTATAGAAAGAAGGAGACCTGTGACTATCTTCTTCCTCATCGGTAGTAGATGGAGTTTTAGGAACTAGGTTGTCATTAAAAATAATATCAATATAATATGAAGGAGAATATGAACTAGAATGAGATGTGGTGAGGGAAGCAATGTCGAAGCGGTAGGAGAAGTAGAAGGAACTACAAAAAGTAGTCACGAGAGGAGAAGAATCATAATGCATAGATTTGTGAGTATCAATACCAAGGAAATAATCTATGGCGACACATCTAAAATTTCTTGTGAAATATCATAAGGAGGATCTCAAGTGATTGTATAACATGGTGTACAACGAGTGAATGCTATAGGATCCTCAACAATGCTAACACCTATAACAAAATTTGCAAAACTAGTAGGCACATGTTGTTGGCCATATAAGAGTTGTTGTTGAGTATGATTGGGTATGGTAAACGAAGCACAATATAGAGCTTTGAGTTCAACTATGGAAGCCTCATCATAAATAGGGTTAACACTAAAGTGAAACATGATGGGTGAAGAGGAAGATCGATCTTTATCCATTAGGGTTTGATTGGATCAAGGGAAAACAATTCGAAAAGACGGGTTCACCAAAATGATTAACTAAAATATGATATTTTTTTATAATTTAATATATATAGAAACATCAATGTAATAACTAATGTAAATTGAAATATTGATGATAAATATTTATTTTAGTGTTTAAATAAAATGAAATAATGAAAACAAAAGGGATAAGGTACTAGCCTAAATGCAACATACCTTGTTGTGTTCGGAATTAAAAAGGCGATGTATGGACCGGAATGGATATGGGAATGCTACATTGGGAACTAGAGAAGCTGAAGATATGGCTAGATTGGGGCACCTGGGAGAGTACTGGGGTGCCTTGATTTGTAACTTGGGCACTCTAGTCTACATAAAAGCTCAGGATCTAAATGTGGAAGTGTCGTAAGGTCTTCACAGTGTCTTTATCCTTGTCACATGGTTGTCACAATATCTTTGTTTATGTCGATGTGAATGTGATGTGAATATCTACCTACCAAACCCTATTCAAAACATCAAATTCCTAAAAATAAAAATGGATATAAATAGGTCAGATTGACCTTAGCTTCCAAAATGGTGGACTTATAACTAAGTGTTGCACTACATTCTAGACCCAATGTAGTTATGTGTCTTTGGTGTCTATAATTTTGTTCCTAGAGTGCCCTAACATCGATGATGTAGAAGTAGGGGACAATAACTAGATGTAAAAATGAAAATGGTAGATGGAATAGAATGAATACAATCCTTTCCCCCTATGCTTGTGTGATGCAGATGTAGAAGATGCCCAAATGTAGTCCCTTACCTTAGTAGATAGATGCCCTTGATAGATGATAGTATTCCCATAGTATAATGAGTATTCTATGTTTATATAGGGATCTCTTGTTCAAATTTCACACAAATGACCTAAAACGCCAAGTCTTGCTTAGGAAATGAATGGGAAAATAACAAAGACTGAACTTGAATAGATAAATTATAACCAAGAGTTACGTAAACTAGGGTGCCTAAAATCAAGAACCTGGGCACCCAAGGCACCCCCTGATCTTTACCCAGGTGCCCCAATGCTACCCTAGGTGCCCTAGTTATAAACTAAAGATGGTAAACAACCAAATAACGACACATGACA
The DNA here is from genome assembly GCA_018340775.1 of Taxus wallichiana var. yunnanensis. Taxonomy (NCBI): domain Eukaryota; kingdom Viridiplantae; phylum Streptophyta; class Pinopsida; order Cupressales; family Taxaceae; genus Taxus; species Taxus wallichiana. Next base: position 315,552,419 of record CM031239.1, read on the forward strand.
CATTCTTAGAGACTACCATAACAGTATAGACAACTAACGACTGCTGTAAGCAAAAAATGACAATGAAAATGCGACGAACATACTAGAGGATAGGTCATTAGTGAATAATTTTATTACACGAGATCCATATATAAAATAACATACTTGGCGATATAAATGTAATAATAAGTGCGTGATTTTGTGACTACACAAGTAAACCTTCAACCATCTCTACGTGGTCGGTGATTCCCATAAGAATTACTAAAAATATTGTATATGGTTTAAGGCCATAGTGTATAATATTTATAAAACCATACAAATTTCCTCCCTACTATATATGAGTTTATCCTTGTCCAACAAAAGGAGTACAATCATTCAATTTCAAACTTAACCCCTCAATAAGTATAATTGCAATTAAAATCAGTCTAGACTCATATTCACTAACCATTAGCAAATTCGTTAATAAGATAAGAACATGTCATAATATGTGTAACAACCATACAATACTCCAAGGTATCCAACCAATGGTCCATGAAATTTGGTAAGAGCCATATCGACCATAGTAGTCAATGATAGAGCATAATTATTTTCAACAACACGTTAATGTTTACTACAAATGAAAGATGACCAAGTTATACACTTAATGGTCACATAATAAAATAGGCCATGAAATTATCACATTTAAATAACTCGATCAACATCTACCACAAGAAGGATATGTGTACCACAATAACCATGTTTACAATCATGCATGGTCATCAATTTTCAGTTAAGGAATACAATAGAGCAAGATAGTCTTACAAGGCGGTTACAAGAACCATCATTAACAAGAAACAAGGTAACGTAGATCCATGACCTTAATTATGTAAAATGAATTAAAACATTTGACTGTGTGTGACAACGGGGGCCATTGTGTTGTCTCACATATAGTTATGCATGATTAGGCATACCCTTTTGGTTATGCATACATGTGCACATTGGTATATGAGACCATGTAGCAAAGATCGACTATCGTGTAACCTTCTAATTTCTTCTTTATTTGCAATCTATTTTACAATGCCACAGAAAGATATTTGTGGGATGTGACATACTTCCCCCTTAATGAATCATCATCCCGATGATTTTCATTCATTAAACTCAATTAGAATAATCAAACACATATTTATTCCAATAACAATGGAGAACTATCATCATTTTCCACAAAAAAACTAGCATTTTTTTCCAAATATAAAATTCACATTTATTGGTTGTAGTAGCCTATAAACCAAAAAAATTGTCACATAATTAGGTATATGACATGATTTTATCGTTATAGTTAGTCATATCATACAATTTAATGTAATATATTCAAAATAAATAGTCAAAAACAAGTTTTATAAGGCTAAAACAAACAAGGAAATGTTGTCTCTTTTCTATTTTCCCAAGTATTACAAGGCTGGTTTTTTTTTCGTTACTTGTTTTTCCGGACCTTTCCCGTGCAATTACTATTTTCTTAGAATTTATCCCAGCGGTGTTCCATTCTAAAGTTGGTTTTACCAAACAAACAAATGGTTTTGTTCCTTTCTTCTAGGAATTACAACATATTTTCTACTATGTTCCTTCCCAATAATTGATATTTTTGTCTTTTTCCTTTCCATTACCTTCATTGTCTTATACTAGCCTTTACATAGTTACAGACCTAAGTTAGGTGTGCCCTAGCATTTTGATCCATCATTATTGATCTATAGGCCTTATCACCCTGCACACAACTTAAACATATGATTTTCAAACTGTAAACTCATGATCATCTAGGAAAGGAAGGTAAAACTAGAAATATGTTAAATATTCACTTGAAATGGTCTCAACTCTGCCTCAAGCCTGAGAGTTCAAATTTCACCTTCAGTATTAATTTCTTCCTTTCTCATTTCTCTCAAGGAACACAAAGTACTTGAAGATGACTATAATAAACTTGATAGTCTTCTTCAAACCATAATAAGTCCATGAGTTAGTGATCACAACATGAATTTTGTAAAATGCCCTAAGGATTCAATGTTCATCGTACTCAATGGTCACCTTTATGATTTATTCACCGAATCAAATTCAAGGCCATGAAGCATTTCTAATGCTTAAATCACCATTAAATCCATACAACACATTAAGAATCTAATGCAAGCTACAAGAACCACATGTCCCAATGATCAAGAAATCTATATATTAAAGGATCATTAAAAACAAATAGTTTGATTTATTGCCCTTTAATAAAGATTATAGACCCTTGAGAATCTCAGTACCTCTCTCTCCCACGTTCCTTTCTTCCTAAAATTAAATGGTGAGATTCAATGCTCTTTGTTTACTTTTACTATCTCCAAGTCAACATTTATTACAGATTTTATTATAGCCTAATTGGCCTTTCAAGTTACTGCTGCTACAACAGATAGTCTCTCTGCTATCTACTTCCTCTACCCTATGTGGGTTTTTATTTCATATTGGATTTGAGTTCCAAATCTTCCATTAAGACAATTAAAAATCAAGCAACCTCTCGTTGATTGCTATTACTCAATTCAATTTGTTTAACTTGGCTGATCCTATTCACACTTATGAGTAGCTCCAAGCATCCTACTAGTTTCGTGTGTCATGAAGGACTATTAGAGTGTTATCTAACTCACCTCCAAATTTGAAGCATAGTCTGGTCTGGTTTGTTTTACATGGTACATCCTTCATTCATTCATTTTATCTTGTTAATAAAAATTAAAATTCAGTGAGCATAAGGACCCAATAAGTCTAAAAGTTGTAACCTTCAACTCTTATACCAAAATGTAACAACCTCTTTAATACGCTTCTTAAATAGGAATTTTTTTAATTTCCCAATTTAAACATTTTCCTTCAATGATTTAAATGTACAACATACATTTAAATCCAACGTAAGGTATTTACAATTCTTCAGATAATAAATTAATAAATCATGTGCAAGATTATGGGTCAACTAGATCCTACTCAATCCCCATAGAAAACTCTTTCAAGTCAGTATATAAAGCATACCAAGTAGTGCCCTTCTCGAAATTGATTTACAAGTGTTGTTCTAAGTGTCTACTGGGATTTCAATCAATCAAATCACATCCGGCATCACACACTTATGTTAGAACTAGGTGCATCATGACAATGTACTACCATACACTACTTTGGCTGAAGTTTCAGAGTCATGTATGCCATGCTCAGTTTCATGACGACACATTCGTCAATAGAAACATGTCCCATCACCATATCACTTGATCCAATTATCAGAATTGAATTATATATTTAAGTATTAATCATTTATAATCATACAACTTTTATATCAAGAACAACCAATATATAATGTGTGAAGGAATTATGTACATTAACCTCTTCATCCAATATATTTTCCTTTTCTCATTGAAAAATAACAATTCATTCCAAAAAGATTTTAATCAAGTAATAACAACACTCATAAATGTCCCATACTAGTTATGTGAGTTGTGATTACAAGAATCCTAAAATAATTTTAACTAAAGACAAGGCTTAAATCAATTCACAACGTTCTTTAGGCATTTTGACTTCAATACTAGGTAATTTTTAAAAAAATAGTTCTCATGCTTCATTGTTATAAATTCATCTAATTTAGAACCAACATCCATCTAGATCAATCCATCCTATAACAGTGTAATTCTATGATTCGGTTTGACTCAGTCCCTCATATATCACTCTCTACAAGAAAAATATACCCAATATACCAATGGTTTCATTTTTCAGTCAATGATAATCAAGTGTTCTTATTCTAAGTTTCTACCTGGGTGTCCTCCACAGAATCCCATCTTACATCCTATATCTTAGATCTAGGTGAAATCAGGACAGTGTAACCAACAACCTTAAACTACTTTGATCAAATTTTCGAGACGTGTTTTTCGTGCTCAATTCCATGATGGCACATTCTTCAATTGGAATTTTCCTTTCACCTTACCACTTAATTTTTTTATCTATATTAGGATTAGATAATAGTGTTATAGTTAGTTACAATTATTGTTCAAAGAACAAACCTGGATTAGCATGCATGAAGAAGTACTTTTATGACATCTTAGGATACCTATGGGAAGGTAAGTTTCTTTGTCAGGATTTGCATCATTACTAGACGACTTCCCTTTCCGTATTCATCCTAAGTTGGCATCTAGGTACGTATCCATGTGGTTGAATCCAACTTTGTAACTCTAACAAATATTGTTCTTAAATGCATTATGATTGTCACAATTTGAGGAACTTGACGAGGTAACTCAGTAAAGATGTTAAGCAACACTATAATATTAACAACCATCGTCATTGAATGGATACAACTACATAGTGTCCATAGTGATTTTTCCCACCGAGTGTCTTAAACTAGAACATTGTAACATAATTGTTTCAAAGTAATTAATTAAATCAAGATAGGTTACCCTAGATCTCACGACACTTTCACCATGAATAAATTGTACCTACGGTCCTATCTCAAGTTCTCCCAATAAGTTGAATTTAGTTCATTATTTTACTTCACATTACATTTCTTGCCTAGTTTCATATTTAAATTTAGCTTCATGACTTTAATTCCCAATCTTGGCTATTACACAAGTAAAGATTCATACAAGAATGTTCAAAGATTGAATATTCATCTAAGTGCATAAACATTAATCAATGTTGTGCTTGCCTCATATATATTAAATCATGAGATGCTTATATACCAAGCATTAGATATGGTTCGTTATATCATTCATCCTTAAATCATAAGCATGGGTTCCAACATGTTTAACTAAGTTGTTTTTGTGTCAATCAATAATTGTCATATTCCCATACATCTTGAAGGTTCCTCCGTTTAGTGTTGTACTAAACTTCCTAAGAAAATGTTGTATTATCCTTTGATCATATTAGCCTTATACACAATTTAAGGAACATATTAACATTAATCCCAATGGCACCTCGTTATCGAACAAGATTGCATCATTTCCTAAAATGCCATCACATGCTTAAAATAGTAGCCACTATACTCATTAAGATATGTTTTACTATAATACATTTTATCATACATTAATATATACAAAACACAAAGTTGGTATCCTCAGTGGCCCAATACAAGTTGTAGATGTGGTTTTAATGAACAACCCAACATTGATATACCTAGTATAGTATTTAACCTCGTAGAGAAAGGTGACTACCCAGATAGTCAATACCCGTTATGGCTCCGATTTCCATGAATCATATAGCCTTAATTGTTGCATCGCATTATTTGATAAACAAATATATAATCATAATATAGTTTAAAAAATACTACCACACTTATATATCAGTTCATAAAGAACAACTCTAACTCATTGATAGCAATACAAGATCAAGGTCACAACACAATCCTTCAAAATTATTTCATCAATTGATAACCTTTATTACAATACATATTACACACCTAAATGGAATACTAACAAGAGAGAGAGTCAATATATATACAATAGGACCAATGGCCACCCCTTTTCTTTAAAATTTCAAGTATACATATTTCACTTTCAAACAATGATACACATTCTTTTTACCCAAAGAAATTAGTAATAAATAATCAAGCAGGTCAGTCATCCTTCATTTTACTAGTTAGGAGATCCCTTTATTCCTGCAATGAAATAGTAATGTACACAAAAGTGGACATGGTCAGCTCTACTAGAACCGGCATGAAAGGTTACTCTCTTCGTCTTGATAATTTATTTCAATAATACTTAGATGAATAAATTACAACAATATAATAATTTTGAACATGTGAGTGTATCATAAAGAAACCAATTAGTCATATCTTGTATCAAACATGGTAGTACCTTTTCACAAATACTTACATGATAAAACAAGGATTCAACATATCTATTCACGGTACTATGACTCCATTTACCAACAATCTCACAATTTTATTTCATATTATAGTTAGGAACATATTATTAATTAATTATAATTGGAATACATAAAGTTAAACAACCTTTGTGTTTATGTATAGAATAAAGACAAAGACATTGTTTCCATCTAAGGGAAAAAGTCACTAAATAATTAAAGAAAGAATCATTTTCCAAGTCAAGAAAAAATAAGTTCCTTAAATATATATCAACAATTGGAGTTTAGATATTGACATCCCTTTCTAATAGTTATTATATCATTATGACTTAACACTTAAGTCTCTCAGTCATATCGACATAAGGAACAACAAGGACCATCCTACTAATGATAGGTCAAAATAAGGTAACTCAAACCTCACTACCCAAATTCCTAAAATTTTCGAACATTCTTTGTTGTATATACCTCAAGAGATGTATTATTGCCTACCTACTATTCGACCAAGCTTTTGTTCAATCATTAGACTATGGATTCAACTGCCCATACACATCTAACATAATAGTATGTAACATGCTTTGATACCTAACACATATTTTCTCAAGGGATTTTAAATCTTAAAACCAAGTCTTGGGAAACCCTCGAACCGACACCTTCACCAATGAAACCTTTGTTTTGATTTAGAACCCAAGAGCACATAAATATCTCAAATTTCCCTATGCCTAAAACGGAGCGAGCTAAAATATTTCAATTCGGCTTAACCCAGCAGCTTAGGATGTCATGGTTAGTACTCAGTGTCTCGCAAAGGGTGTCCCCTAATGTAGAAGGGTCGACCGATTAGGCATCGATGTAATTTGGTTGATTTAGAACCCATATAAGGTCTCCCACTTACCAATAATAAGGAAAGATATATTTTATATGTAAATATATATAGTTCAGAATGGTCACACTATATGTGTGTGTGTGTGTGACACACACACACACACATTTGTTTGCACAGACCATAATAAAACAATCCCATAGTCCAACTTTAAACCAATATCAAAGTAAAACAATAACTCAAAGTATCCATTATAAATTGTGGGAATTTATTCATACAAGTAATCAGTGATTTAAACCATCAAGAAGAAAAGAATAAATTTTCATGCCTGTGATATAGAGTTTCTCCAATTCTTCTGCAATTGATCTAGCAGCAACAAAACCTCCAGTCGTTCTACATGAAAATATTCCTTCCAACCAGACAATTTTGAAAACAGAAATACATCCTTCAGCCTCTTTACAACTAACCGAGATTCTGATATACATTCATCGGATCTTCTATTTTTGCAAGGTAAACATAGCTCATCAGTATGCATGCCTTGGTTCGATATTATGGCAGACGACTCAGAGTTGTTTTCGGAGTCAAAATGGAATGCAATTAGTTCCAATTCGATAGCTTCGAGCTTCCTGAGGCTTAGTTAATGCATTGATTTCCTTGAATAACTCTGTGCCACGTAAGTGGCTGCATTAAATTTTCAACCACTCAAGGATTTACTACCATTTTTTGTGGGAACTTGCCCGACTTATCCATAGTTAGCCCTTTGCCATTTGTATGGCTCTCAATAAAGTCGACTTGCCAGTAATTGAGTTAACTAGCATTTAAATGATAAGGAATGACATAAAAATACTTACAATTTCTCAGACACATAATAATCAACCCAAATCTAAGGTTGTATGGTGATCAAAACTACTAACGAACAAGTAAACCTTCAACCATATCTGCGTGGTTGGTGATTCCCATAAAAACTAATGAAAACCATTTTATATGGTCTAAGGCCATAGTGTCTAATCTTTATAAAACTATAAAAATTGCCTTCCTACTATATATGAATTTATCCTTGTCCAACCAATGAGTAAAATCATTCACTTTCAAACTTAACCCCTCAATAAGTATAACCGCAATTAAAATCAGTCTAGACTCAGATTTTCTAACCATTAGCAAATTCATTAATAAGATAAGCACATCTCATAATAGGTGTAACAACCATACAATACTCCAATGCATCCAACCAATGGTACATGAATTTTGGTAAGAATCATATCAACCATACCATTCAATGGTAGAGATCAATTATTTTCAACAACACGTTAATGTTTGTGTTTAACACAAACGAAAGACGACCAAGTTATACACTTAATGGTTGCATAATGGAATAGGTCATGAAACGATCACATTTAAATAACTAATCAACATCTACCGCAAGAAGGATATGTGTACCACAACAACCATGTTTACAATCATGCACGGTCATCACTTTTCATTAAGTAAAGTAGTATAACAACATAGTCTTATAAGGCGGTTAATGGGAACCATCATTAACAGAAATAACGTAAAGTAGATCCATGACCTTAAGTACGTAAAATGAATTACAAAATTCAATTGCGTGACAATAGGGGATGTTGCGTATTGCATAAGTTGTGCACGCAGTATGCATACCTTTTCTCGCTATGCATACATATGCACAACGGTATACGTGAAAGAGTAAAGAAGTATTATCTACCGCACAACCCACTAATTGCGTACTAATGTAATCTATTTTCGACACCATAGAAAAATAATTACGGGATGTGACATTTAAAGACCAAATAGAAAATAAGAAAAAAATAAAAAAGACTAAAGATAGTTGTGAATCATTATTTTTCTTTCTTAGGAATCATATGAATTCTAGTATGTGTTTATGACCTATAAATGAACCAAAGTGCATGATTTTGTGTCTATATTTGCCCCACTTTATGTTGTTGAGTGAATTATTGATAACATAAATTAGATAAGAGATGTGTACCTTATGATCATGTAGAGTGTGTGGCGAATAACATGCTTTGAGTGGACAAGTGAAATGTGGAATGAGTGTGAAAATGAAGTGTGGAAACTAGGAAGACAAAGTGACTCTAGAGTTCAAGCGTATGAACTACTTGTACCTATTTTTGTGCTTGTTGTAGGTTGTTTCTTGTTGTGTATTAAGGATGGACCTGCAAAAGAAGAGTGGAAGAGTAGTGATATTCGTCTATATGAAAAAAATTCATAAGTATGTAAAAGTGTGTAAAAAGGAAAATGTGCACTCGATTGAGAAAAGTGTAAAAGGATTGATATATGTCCCGAAAATGTTGTGAAGAGCGATTTTTTCTATGATATCACATCAAGATTGATTTTTTGGGTGATCTCATGTCAAGAGAAAGTTTTTAGGCGATCTAATGCTAAGTGCGAGATTTTTAGGTAATCTCACGCCAAAGAGAAAGTGTTAGGGAGGGAGGTCTATTATTACTCTCCATCCACGACTATTCCAAATAAGCACCACTATAGATGGTACATCCTTGATTTTTTTATGTTATCCGAATTATTTTCGATTGTACTAATTTTTCTATTTGAATTGAATTATAAGAGATTGCATACATTATGTATTGTGTCCAGTAGCAGTAAATGTCTCTAAAGGCTTCGTGAATTATGTTGATCTAAGAAGGTTATTTTATGTGCCCACAAGACATTAGCACCCAAGGAGGAAACAATAACCTAGAAGCGCTATTAAATGATTCATGGTGTTGGTGCTTGTGATGTGTTTATGAACCAAGTATGATTTTGAGCCGTTGTTTTAATTGTAACCTCTATTGATTTTGTATTATATTGTGTTGTGTTGTAGCTCGAGCTGCTTTATAGGGGTGATTTGTTCACCCAATATATGCCCCCTTGTTTGGGGTTCATGTGACAACCGTAGGACAATGAGGCCAAAAGGAGAGGATTTGATGTCGATCTCGAAACCGATACTCACAGTGGGTAGAGGATGTGCATGGTAGAAAATAAGGCACATGCAAAGAAAAGTGGCTAGACACATGTGTTAGTGCCAAAAATATCAAACATGTCATAGAAAAACAATGTAACATAAAAGTGTGCATACAAGCTAGATCGCAAAAAGTTGGTTTCAAACATGGGACATCCCTCATAATGTCACAAGACAATCGAGGCTGAAACATCCATAAGTAAGTAAATAGTGATAAAAATACATAGGTCATAGCCCACAAACATTAGCATACAATGATAAACAAAAGAAAGAAAAATGTATCAGACAACCATGGTGGCATATAGTCCTACAAAGAAAATTCTACACATGGAGCACCCATTAGAATGTTAGAAAGATAAAAATTATGTCAAGGCATGTTTGTATCGGTCTGCAAAGTAATGTGCTAGATAGTAAAATTTGTAAATAATAAAACAATAACCCCGTAATGTGTGAGAATAATAAAAGGTATATGCCCCAGGAGCCTCGATGGGACCTGGTAAAATTTATAATGGCAATCATCATTGCATTGTGTGATAACTGTAAGAGATCTATATTCAATCAAAAATACCAAGTGAACACGCATGTGTCTATATGGAAAGATATTGACATACTAAGTATCCGACTAGCATAGTAAGAAAAGTACATCATGTAAATAGTATAAGAAAGAAATATTAAGTGCAACCAAGATATAAAAATGCGGTGTATGAGTTTGATGGAATTGTATGCATTGTGTGAATTTGATAAGAGCAGCGTGCCCTAGTGTATGTTTATGATATGAGGTTCATTTATAAATTCCCCCTCAATGATCAAGAATGGACCATAGTAGACAAGAGTGTGTCATCGGGAAATGGTTTGAAGATGAGTTCTAGAAAGATAGATGATGAAGTGTAGAGTATGAAGAGTGAATATGGTGAGGTTAATTTCAAATTTCGATCCTTAGTAGTTGATTATGAAGTGTGGAACTAGAGTGTGTCATAGGGTAATGATGATACAAGGTGTGTATTAAGATGTGTAAGAGTATTGAAAGAGATTAAGTGTGAAGCATGGAGTGTGATAGTAGGTGTTATAGGTAACTTATGATGTTAGGAGGGGGGAGGAATCCATAATTCCCCAAATTTTGAGAAAGATAGAAGGAAATCCAATGATAGTGAAGGAAAAGGGACCTTCACCAATGTTTGAGGAGATAAAGGCATGTGATGATGCTCTAAGATTGGTGGAGTATGACAGTAATGATGTAAATGTGAAGAATACCTATGTGGTGAAGGAGGTTGTGAGCACATATGAGAAGGGTTTTCCCAAGTAGGGGAATTGTGATGATGAGATGGAGTAGCGGACTTATGAGGATGACATTGTCGTGAAGTAGGATGTGTGTGAATGGGAGAAATAGGTGTTGAATGTGCTTTAGATTTGAGAGGCCCTGAAGGCCTAAATGTTGTAGCTGGTGGAAGTATATCATTGAGACTAGGTTTAGGAAATGTTTTGCATGGTGGAACGCCTTTTATAGTGATAATTTTTTTATTATGAATGAACTTCAAGCATAAATTTTTCATTAAGGGAATAACTTTGAGTGACGCGGAGCTAAGGAAGACCTAAGAGCATGTCACAAACTTCGATTGAAGATGCCACAATGAATGACACAAACATGGTAAGAGGCCCAAATTTAATGGGAAGCTTGATGTAGCCAAAAGAATTAGGAAATGGATAGGTGATAGCATATATTAGACATTTGATATTCTGTAAGAAGTGCAATAGAGCATACACTATTAAGATCGATGGTTAGATCATAGTATTATGTGATGTATATGAAATGATAGAAGTGTTGATGTGTAATGAATCCAAACTAAATGTAGCATGATAATCATGATTTGAAAATGTAATGGCTGGTGGTGATGCATCAATAGAAGTAACAATAAATTCAAGGGGCCCTAATGAAAGAGGGGCATAACTTGATATATGTGATTATCGAGAAGAATTAAAAGATTGTGTCATGCTTGGGAAAAGTGTTATTAAATATTTTTTAAATTTTTATTATTGTTGACTAGATTAGAAGTAGATGTCATAGGGAGATTAAGTGAATCATTTTCAATGATATCTTGAATGAGATGCGTGAGTTTAAAAAATAATCGGTGGAGTGCCCAATGCATCGATGATAGTCACATTTAACATTTTCTTCATAATTTTGGCTACATGGGTGAGATAGATCAAGATTGAGTGGTAGTGGAAGAGTGATTAGATTATTTTCAAGGAGTTAAGGCAATAAAAATCTAGGTGCATAGGGTAAGTTGGTGAAAGTATGCATTGGAGGTTTCCATTAAATATTTTCAAGTTGAGAGACGACATTAATAGTTTCCTTTACTTCAATGGGTTTAGTAGATGGCTTAAATGTTGATTTAGCTTGAAATATATTAGAAGAATATGAAGGAGAATCATGATACTTGAGTTTTCCCGTAAATAGAAGTTTCACTTTGTGCATTTTAACTATATGGCATAATTGATCAAATGAAGGAAGGAGAGGTATCATGATTAAAACTCTCCTATAGTAGTGGTAAGAGGCTTTGAACAAAAAGATCTTATAATTCCAAATCAACAAGCACATTAGTCATCTTAGCTAGATTTTTCTCATAACATAACACATAGTGTGCTAGATGCTCATTAGATCATTATTTGATTTGAGTGAGCTACTAATAAGAGCTCTTGGTGTCGGTATTGATTGAAAAGTGAGAGATGAAATCATCAACTAAATGTGTAAAAGAAGTTACCAAGAGAGAATGTAGATCATAAAACCAAATCATGGTGTAATCCTAAAGAATCCTAGGAAATAGCTTAACTAGTAATGTATGACCATCTGCATAATCTAGACATGCCACATGAAAATATCGAGTTGCTCTTGAGGGTGACCATGGCCATTGAAACTAGGCAACTTAGTGGTGAAAAATTAAGAGGAACTACCAATCAACCTCTATGTTTGAAACCTAAATAACACCTCATGGAGACACATATGACCTCATGACACCCTTTTTTATCAATGGAGTTGAAATCAATGACAACACAAACACACAATGGCCAACAATCCCACATTTTTCATTGATGGAAATTACCTTTAGAAACATTGATGACAACCATATAATAAACACACCTACATGATTTCATTTCCATGTTTTTCATGCTTCTCTCCCATTTGAAATCTATGACAAAGGATACAATGATACAAATACATGGAAAATGAAATCACACAATGACAACAATGAAAAACACAACTTACTTGACTCAATAGCTCCCCCTGGGATTGTACTCTCTCGTTTTTGAATCCTTCAGCTGAAAAATTGATCCATTCAACTTTATAAGAGCCAAAAAATAGCTTCCCCTAAACATGTACTTTACATTTTTTTCCTTAATTCATGTTTCTTATCCATATATATTTCAAAATCATGCAATAAATCACAAAACTCTACCTCCATAGCTAGTAAAACCACCTTTTGGACCATGTTGCCTAAACTCCAACTTGGTGCCTTTTTACAAACTTCTATCAGCCATAGAACCTAAATCCCAATGCGAAGTTCACATTCATCACTCCCTTGTGCTTGTGGCATCCTAATCTAACTGAAAACACAAAAATTGAGATTCTTGCCTTTATTTCATGTTTTGAATTAGGATCACATAATTCAATATTATCCCAAAGCACCTCTTGAGTCATTCATAGTCTCTCGACATGACAGTCCTCATAATTACTAAGAAGAGGTCATGGTCAAGCTTTATCATGCATATTTAGGATTCTAAAGCATCTATAAAACTTTAATCACTTGGATAAAATTCATGATTGACTCCCATGACATTAAATATCAATGCATACGTATGATGACTTGAACCAATAACATACATGCCCAATATTTATAAGTGCAAAAGAAGATACCCCAACTTTCATTACTTGGACTTGCTTAATTTCAAGGAGTCACAACCTTCCTCCAATAATCTTGAAAAGTCTTCCTAATTAGAAAAAGAGAAAACTCCCCCTGTCATGATGAGAAAACTATGAATTGTAGCTTCATTTTCTCTTTCTCTCCATGATCAAATCATACTTTTCTTTGAAATCATTAATAACATACTTATTCTAGAACCTTTAGACACTTTGAACATGATCATTAAGTAGATTATACCTCCCATTTCTTGATGTACCAAATAAGACTTGTAAATCATCATTTCATACATGTGGATCATCATTACGTAACTTTTTTCCTTAGTGTCATCTCTTGTCCTTAGATGAGCCCAACCAATTTATTTTGGACTTATTCACTATTACATATGCTTTTACATCTTCATGATAATCTGAAACACCTATTCGACTTGATACTTATTGCTTTTAATTCATGTTAAAACCTTTAGATATGTAGCTTCTCTAATCTAGAAGGATTATATAGACCTTGAAAAAATCCAAGGTACCTCTCACAACTATATTGAAGAAGACCATAAGACATATGCTTAGATGTTGCCACTTTTTCTTAGAAACTTCTCAAACCATCTACACCCTCGATGCACAATTTTTATCGTACAACCCATACAAACTCACATTTTAGACCAGAATTCAAGTATTCATCTTAGGCTAACATTATATAAAACCTGTTGATATCCGAATTCGTTCCCCTTTTCAAGCCGAGAAGCAACACAGATTCAAAAGGGAGCTTAGAGGCAAATAGATCATAGTGTGTGTCATTTTGTAGCAGGATGAGATCTAATTGGCCCTTTGTTACTCAGATTTGTGGAGAGATGGATAGCACCTTTAAGAGGATTTGACTTGTCCTCACTACTTTAGGCCGTGCCTCTTTGACCAGGGTGAGAGGACCCTTAGTGTAACCTCTATTTGGTGAAGGAGATGGAGATATCCTTCTTTTGCACAAATTCTATGAAAAGAACCTTGGGAAAATACAATCAATACTTCATGATTTAACTCTTAAGAGTTGTCACTTCTAAACAATGGAGATACTTTCAACACAAGGCTAAGGTTACTGAAGACATTAAGAAATCCTGATTGTTTTGCATATTTTTGCAAGTAGATTTTGTTGATACACAAGGAAAACAGGGTAGTTCGGGGGTGGATCAATGGTTTTAAATGATTTTGGTGGGAGATGAAGCAGGATAAAGTTGATTAGACCAGATCTTCAGAGGGACTTCACAAAAATGAACAACTTTAACAAAGCAAAAGTTTCATAACAATTAAGACATTCCTTCAACAGAAAGTTGTGCTTTAATGGAGGCCTATATCAGAATTTTTTCACATAATATTTGAGACTCCAACACGAAGAATTGAATTTAAAGACTCAATTAAACACTAAAGTTTATGATTAATCACACCTAAGGTACACCCAAAGACTTACAGACAATCTTTATCAAAAAATGACAGTGAATTGATTTTAAATTTGTTTATCTCATCCAAGATGAAGGCTCTTCTTGAAATGAAATTACAAATACCATTAGATTATCATAGGGATGAGATCTGTGTGATTTCACAAAAAATTCAATGTAAGATTGCAATAGGAATGAAAGAAACTATTTGCAGACATTCTGAAACAAAGAAGAACCACATTGCTAGAGATTGGACACAAATTAATCTCAAAATTGCTTAGATTCATCAACAGGGAAAGCTTCCAGAGAAATCTTAGTGCTCGTCAATGGCTATACATATGCAACCAACTTGACACGATAGAAAATCTAACACAGAAGAAAATAACAGGTTATCTCGGCTTTGGTCTCTCACGAAGACGACTTTCTCAAAAAAATTCTCAAGAATTCAAACTCTAACCATTTGCAAGAGTATTCTCATTGCATTTATACATTTTACTCACTCAATTTTCCCCAAAAGAGAAGAATATTCAAGGGACCTTTGCTTGTTACCAATTTGTTTCAGACAAAGTGACGTTTAACAAATTCAGATTTGAAATCCCAGATGAACCAATTGTGAACTGATCACATTTTTTGGGCCCTCAACTAATGACTAGGATTCCATGCCACAACTTTTCGGGAGTCCTTTTAATCATTCGATTCTGTCATGCGAGAAATCCCCTTTTTAATCATTTTTCGGAGACTCTGCATATACCTGGATATGACAGTAATATATTTTTCCTTGTGGCAACACCTTTTTCATCTTTTGTGCCTGCACTTTCATCATTTCATCCCTTTTCCCTCTCTTTCCTCTGCAATTCTTCCCGCATCCATTTCCTCTAGTAATTCCCATTTTTACGAGTGCCTGAGTAATTCCCACTTCAAAATATCGACCTTAACAATCCTTGGACTCATAATTTAAGTTTCGAATCCATTCAATGACACATTATAGAAAAGACGACAAATAATTTAATCAAATAATGATGAAAAACAATGCATATTCGTGTCTTCAAGATTCTTGGAGCAAAAATGGCAAAAAAATAGGTGAAATGCACAAAAACCATTGATTCTACCCCTTTTCCACTTTATATCATAGCCTTCCACGTGTTTCCTTGGTGTAATTGTAAAGGAGAAGCACAGAGGCAAGTCCCAAACAAGCGAGCCTTCCATGTACCCAGGCCCAAGAAAAATGCCTTTTGGCCTTTAAAAAGTCTCGGTGAAAAAAGGAGCCAGTGAAAGCCTCCATGTGTCTTGATGGCACATTTTGAGATGGTCCCTAAAAGTAGAAACCCAAAATAGGCACGACCCCTCCACGTGTCCTAGGCCTTTAGAAATTTTCTTGAAAATTCTAAGTATGGGAAGACCTAGTGGAAGCCTCCACGTGTCCTAATGGCGCAACTTCGAGATGGTGCCTCAAGAGCGGAGACCTTGAACAAGCGTGGGCTCACCACGTGTCCCAGGCCTTAGAAAATTGCTTTGAAAAGTTCAAGTACAAAGCGGAGCTGGCAAAATCCTCCACATGTCTCCCTATCGCAATTGTTAAGGTGGGACCCTGAGGTGGATCCTCAAATGAGTGCTAGCCCACCATGTGTCCATGGCCCACCAAAATTATACTAATTGCATGAAAACTTTGTCTAAGTCTGCAAAGTAATGGAAACCTCCACGTGTCCCCTCGCGCAACTCCAAGGCCAAACCAAAAGGTGAATTTTCAAACAAGTGTCATTCCTCCACATGGACAATTTTTGGGTTGAAGTGAGCCATAGAGTTTTTAAAGTGCCCCACCGAGCCACATCCAACCAAAAAGGGCCATGTTTCCACTGATGTTGAGATATAAATTTGATCGGGAAAATTACACCATCAAACCGTAAAATGTAAGAAAATCACCATTTGAGCCCATAAATGAATCTTTCCTCAAGGATAAAGAATTTGGAAATGTTATAAGGATCGAATATGATCCTTTGAGCTGCATCCAATCATGTTTCCTTAGGTATTTGGGACAAAAATGACAGGACAACAAAACATGACTGTGGAAAATGGAAAGAAAGGAACAACCCGAGTTTTATGCCCAATTTCTGATTCCTTGGATAGATAGACAAGAGAAATGAAAAAAAAATTGGACCTTTAACTAATCCTCGACCAAGGAAGGGACTGATCATGGAAAACAAATGGAGGACAAAGTCTTCAAGCACCAATACGGGGGAGACAAAAACATGACAGAGGCCGCAAACTGAGGAATTTCAATGACAAATAGGGCGAGACTAATTTGAGCACCAACATCGGCTCCGACTCGGGGATGGGAACTCCCTGTGAGTGCCACAAGAACAAATAGTAGACCAAGTGCAAAAATAAACCATTGGGCAATGGAGTCAAAGAATAAGCTTGCAGAGCAGAACAACCATAACCATCCTCCAAAAAATGAACCAAGAAACTAGCAAAACCAGGTCACCCAGGACCAGAACGAACAAAAACACAAAAAAGAAAAAAAAACAAATAACTATACATTGTACAATGGAGAGCATCCTGATTCAAAGAAAACAATCAAGGAAAAACTTCAAGTTCCTACCATTCTAGATATGACCATGCTAAGTAGTTCTGATATGTTTTTAATAGCTGGTCATATGATTGCCTCTCTTTTCCATCCAAGTCACTATCTGACCACATTTCTTCAGGCTTATCCTTTGTGCCTGGGTCAAGTTTTCTAACATCTTTCAAGGCTGCATCAAACATCAAAGTCTTAGGAAAATCATCCTACTCATGATACCTACATTGATCAATTTCATATTCCTTGAAAGCAACATAACTCACAAAGTTATCAATATCAATATCTGCATGCAATACTTCATAAGAAGCATTGTTGGGGTCCTCAATAAGATATAACATCTTATTTTCACCAAGTAACTTCACAAGGTTTCCCTCAATTGGTATGGTGGCATAAGACATGTCCATCTAAACATTTCCACCAACACTTGCAGCCCACTTTCTTGATAACAACATGCCCCATTTGGTAGGGCAATCAACGACAACAACATCAAGTTTCAAGTTCTTACCCGGATAAGCTACAAGTTGTACCACCAAACCTTTTACACATCCTACAACAGGCACCTCTCTAGAATCCATTACAGTACACTTGCCATAAGCTGTTGTCACTTTAATGTTCAATTCATTCATGACTTCAGAGGCATAACATTGCATGATGCTCCGAATCAAACATGCAATTGTGCGTAATCTGTCTTTAATAATCAGTGTTGTAAAAAATGGATCAACATTTAATTGAGACTCAACCAAAGATGTTCCCAAGTAAACTTTAGGTGGTTCACCTGGTTCCTCCAGTACTTGGGGTTTTTTCAACTCTGAAATGGTAGGAGTCTCAACATTTCTGCCTTGGGTGACTTTTTCTTCTCTAAACCCCAAATATTCGAATGCTTTGTTCCTATGCTTAGGGATTCTAAGCAATTCAACAATAGGAACATAAATCTTGATCTGACTCAAGATTTGGGCTATGTTAGGAGGAAGGTTTACAAATTCATCTGATGGCACAATATTTTTTATAGTCTGAGCATAGGGAGGGACACAAGTTCTACTTGAGACAACAAGGCCTTTTCCAGATGTATCTTTCTTTGGAGTCTCTTTTGGGATACTGGTAAGCACTGGAATTTTTGGTTTGGCTTGAGGCCCGACCCTTTGGAAACCCTACTCCTGGTATTATATTATTTTTCATGGCCAACCACAGCATTCATTAACAACTGCCTATCCTCCTCAGAAGGTATCCCTCCATCATACTTCTCAATCATTAGAGCTCTTAGGTACTCAAAATCATTATTAGGAAGTTCAAAATCTTGCACCATATCAATTTCAGAAGTATGAGTGGGAGGAAGAGGTAATACCAGTGAATGCAATCTCGAAATCTTTAGCAGTTCTAGCACTCATCAGCTTAGTTGAGGTTGTCTCCCTGTTGTGAACTCATAGAGGAATCCACCATGCATGCATCATCATCAAGTGTTATCATCATCATCAGCTTCTTCAACTTGCTGATCTACTTCACATGACGGGTGGGGTAAGAAGCATTTTCACACCAATCCATTTGATTTTTCTCTTCAACAATAAAAACTATAGCATTTATAGGATTAGACACTACTCTATTCTCCCTAGCTTGGGGTTTCTAGCTCCCATGGGTCCTTTACCTCTGTCATCAGACCTCTGATCATTTCTAGGATGATTTGTAAGTCTGTCTTGTCCTTGTTACCTATGCTTGACCCTGAGAACCTTGTCTAATTCCTTTTTCTACCTTGGCCAGCTTGTAAGAGATTTCTTTGACAACCTCGACCAAAGTCCTTACAACTTCCTCAAGATCCACAACCTTACTTGATTGAGGCTTCTCAGGGTTGATCAGTTTAACACCCTCCCTCTTAGGAGGTTTTCCAATTGCTTTGATGTTGTTCTCAATTTACAGAGCCATGGTAAAGGCATGCCTCAAATTCCCATGGTTCTTATCCCTCAAATAGTAAGCAAATTTCTTATCAAATGCATCTAAATACTTTATCAGACATGATTCATCACATGGTCTCAAATTAACAGGAAGTCTTCTCAATGTTTTGTTAAATCTAGTGTTGAAATCATGCACTGATTCATTAGGATTCTTTTTTATATTTTCAAACTCTGATAAAAGAAACCTAGGGTCTATTTTATCACCGTACTACATTCTAAAAGCATTCTTCATCTTTGTCTAGGAGTCAATGGAATTATCTAGCAGAGATTTATACTAGTCCCTTGCATCTTCTTCTAGAGTATGGATAAATAATTTAATGTATACATCCTCAAACTCTATTTTGAAGTCCTCCATCATATTGACAAAGAGTTTCAAGTGTTGATCACCAGTTATTGCATTATTTCCTTGAAACTTAGGCAATCTATTTCTTACATCTTGTGGCACAACATTTGGATAGCCAACCATACCTCTAAAACTAATGGGACCAAAAGTATTAACAACAAATGGAGGTCTGGGTGGAGGCTGAGCCATATTATTCTGAGGAGGTGATCTTATAGGAGAGACAAAATGATGAGGAGTGAGGGGTATGTGTGGTACAGGGATGCAATTTTCAGAATGACTTCCCTCTAAAGGCTCTGTCTCTTGGAAAACTCTATTAGATTTTGAAAATATAGGGGCAGATTGAGAAGAAAATGTTTCAAATACAGATGAAGGACCCTCTCCAGATGGATAATTCAATTTAACAAAGAGACTACCTAATTCAGAAGTACTTGAGGAAGTACTACAATCTTCAATCACAGGCTGATCAATTTCACCAATGGAGATCTCATTTCTTGATGCTTGATCTCCAACATCCTTCCAAATTCTTCTTCCTTCTAAATTAGACATTCCCATCTCTTTAAACAACCTTCTACTAAGGTCCTTGGTGAAGAAAGATCTTCTTCCTTCTAGCTTTGTAGATATTAATGACAAATCTCACTTGATATATATTAAGACACTGGTATTTATAAATAATGTAAATAGCATGGAGTCACCACTAAGAATTTTCACCTTAGTTTGTGTAAATGCACTATGAAAGACCTATCAAATGTCTGTCAATACCAGATTCATGCAAAGCTTACAATATCTACTCTTATTTTACCCAAATTTATCAATGATGATACAAATCTTAGTGTAATAATTGTATAAGCTAGAAACATTACACTTAGAACTCACAACTTTGAACAATTATTACAGATATGAACAAATAATGATGTTTCAAGAATGTATTTCTGATGTAAAATCAAAAAGTATTACTGTGGTCTATACGTGTACACCTTTGCTCAAATACTTCAAATATTCCCGAGAAATGGTGCCACAGTGTTGTTGACGATCCAAATGGATACAAACCGGCAAAAATCAACAAATCACTCTGAGGAGCACAAATCAGTTCCCAACAACGCAAATCAGCTCCTCGATAATGGCACCACAAGTGTTGGTATCCAAATTCATTCTCCTTTTCAAGCCAAGCAAAAGCAACACAGATTCGACAGGGAGCTTAGAGGTAGATAGATCATAGTGTGTGTCATTTTGTAGCTGGGATGAGATCTAACTGGCCCTTTGTTACTCAGATTTATGGAGAGATGGATAACACCTTTAAGAGGATTTGACCTTTCCTCACTACTTTAGGTCGTGCCTCTTCGACCAAGGTGAGAGGACCCTTAGTGTAACCTCTATTTGGTGAAGGAGATGGAGATATCCTTCTTTTGTAAAAATTATATGAAGAGAACCTTGGGAAAATATGGTCAATACTCCATGATTTAACTCTTAAGATTTGTCACTTCTAAATGATGGAGATACTTTCAACACAAGGCTAAGGTTACTGAAGACATTAAGAAATCCTGATTTTTCTGCATATTTTTGCAAGTAGATTTTGTTCCTTTGTTGATACACAGGAAAACAGGGGTAGTTCAGGGTGGATCAATGGTTTTAAATGATTTTGGTGGGAGATGAAGTAGGATAAAGTTGATTATACCAGATCTTGAAGGGACTTCACAACAATGAACAACTTCAACAACAGAAAGCTTCAAAACAGTTAATACATTCCTTCAACCAGAAGGTGTGCTTTAATGGAGGCCCAAATCAGCATGTTTTCACATAATCTTTGAGACTCCAACACGAAGGATTGAATTGAAAGACTCAATTAAACACTAAGGTTTCTAATTAATCACACCTAAGGTACACCCGAAGACTTACAGACAATCTTTATCAATAAATGAAAGTGAATTGATTTTAAATTTCTTTATCTCTTCCAAGATCAAGGATCTTCTTGAAATGAAATTACAAATATCATTAGACTGTCACAAAGATGAGATCCTGTTTGATTTCACAAAAAATTCAATGTAATATTGCAGTAGGAATGAAATAAACTATTTGTAGACATTCTGAAACAAAGAAGACACACATTTCTTAGAGATTGGACACAAATTAATCTCAAAATTACTTAGATTAATTAGCAGGAAAACTTCCAAAGAAATCTTAGTTCTCTTCAATGGCTATACATATGCAACCAACTTGACATGATAGAAAATATAACACAGAAGAAAATAACAGGTTATCTCGGCTTTGGTCTCTCACGAAGACGGATTTCTCAATTTTTTTCTCAAGAATTAAAAGTATGACCATTTGCAAGAGTATTCTCATTGCATTTATACATTTTACTCACTCAATTTTCCCCCAAAAGAGAAGAATATTCGAGGGACCTTTGCTTGTTACCAATTTGTTTTGACAGTGACGTTTAACAAATTCATATATGAAATATGCTAGGTGGACCAATTGTGAACTGATCACATTTCTTGGGCCCTCGACTAATGACTAGGATGCCATGCCACAACTTTTCAGGAGTCCTTTTAATCATTCTGATTCTGTCATGTGAGAAATCCCCTTTTTAATCATTTTCCGAGACTCTGCACAAGCTGGATATGACAGGTAATCTTTTTCTCTCTGTGGCAACACCTTTTTCATCTTTTGCACCTGCACTTTCATCATTTCATCCCTTTTCCCTCTCTTTCCTCTATAATTCTGCCCCACATCCATTTCCTCTGGTAATTCCCATTTTTGTGAGTGCCTGAGTAATTCCCACTTCAAAATATTGACCTTAACAATCCTTGGACTCATAATTTAAGTTTCAAATCCATTCAATGGCACCTTACTGATAGAGATGACAAAGAATTTCATCAAAGAATGATGAAAAACAGTGCGTATTCATGTCTCCAGGAGTCTTGGAGCAAAAATGGCAGAAAAAATAGGTGAAATGCACAACAACCGTTGATTCTACCCCTTTTCCACTTTATATCACAGCCGTCCACGTGTTTCCTAGTGCAACTACAAAGGAGAAGCATAGAGGCAATTCCCAAACAAGTGCGAGCCTTCCACGTACCCTAGGCCCAAGAAAAATGCCTTTTGGCCTTTGAAAAGTCTCGGTGAAAAAAGGAGCCAATGGAAGCCTCCACATGTCTTAATGGCACATTTTGAGATGGTCCCCAAAAGTAGAGACCCCAAACAAGCGTGGGCTCAACACGTGTCTCAGTCCGGCAGAGTCTTTTAAAAATTTGAAGGTTCAACAGGAAGGCACCATGTGTCTAGGGTCCAAGACATTTTTCTTTGGCCGTTGAAAAGTCCAAGCAAAAGGGAAGAGTGAGCGGAAGCCTCCAAGTGTCCTCCTGGCACTTCTTTAAAATAAAACTTAGGGGCTGGTCCCCAAATAAGCGCGGTCCCTCCACGTGTCCCAGGCCTTTAGAAATTTTCTTGAAAAGTCTAAGTATGGGAAGACCCAACGGAAGCCTCCACATGTCCTAATGGCGCAACTTTGAGATGGTGCCTTGAGTGGAGACCTTGAACAAGTGCGGGCTCACCACATGTCCCAGGCCTCAGAAAATTGCTTTGAAAATTTCAAGTACAAAGTGGAGCTGGCGGAAGCCTCCACATGTCTCCCTATCACAATTGTTAAGGTGGGACCCTGAGGCGGATCCTCAAATGAGTGCTAGCCCACCACGTGTCCATGGCCCACAAAAACTGTACCGGCTGCATGAAAACTTTGTCTAAGTCTGGGAAAAGTAGTGGAAACCTCCACGTGTTCCCTCGATGTAACTCCAAGGCCAAACCAAAAGGTGAATTTTCAAACAAGTTCCGTTCCTCCACGTGGACAAGTTTTGGGTTGAAGCAAGCCATAGAGTTTTTAAAGTGCCCCACTGAGCCACATCCAACCAAAAAGGGACATGTTTCCACTGATGCTGAGATATAAATTTGACTAGGAAAATTACACCCATCAAACCGTAAAATGCAAGAAAATCACCATTTGAGCCCGGAAATGAATCTTTCCTCAAGGACAGAGAATTTGGAAATGTTATAAGGCTCAAATATGATCTCTCGAAATACATCCAATCACGTTTCCTCAGGTATTTGGGACAAAAATGACAAGGACAACAAAACATTACTATGGAAAATGGAAGAAAAGGAACAACCCGAGTTTTACACCCAATTTATAGACTCCTTCAGAT
This sequence comes from Taxus wallichiana var. yunnanensis, assembly GCA_018340775.1. NCBI lineage: Eukaryota > Viridiplantae > Streptophyta > Pinopsida > Cupressales > Taxaceae > Taxus > Taxus wallichiana. The sequence continues at coordinate 315,576,427 of CM031239.1, forward strand.
GGACAGAGAAACAAAAACAAATTCTGGACCTTTAAGTGATCCTTGACCAAGAAAGATACTCGATCATAAGCAACCAAATGGAGGACAAAGTCTTCAAGCACCAATACGGGGAGACAAAAAACATGATAGAGGCTGCAAACTAAGGAATTTCAATGACAAACGGGGTGAGACTAATTTGAGCACCAACACAACCTTTATACCAATGTCCAATATTAGAGCTTCTCATTACTCTTTGGACACTCTTAACAATTTTCAAATAACATGGACTTATGTTAGGTCTTATGAACATCAAGTTAACCCTCACAACTCCATATCTCAAAGATAGAGAACATACTTATTCCCTTTAAACCTATATCATCGTACTAAAACCTCTAACACTCATATTCGGGATTGAAAAATTGTAAAAAAAACTTAGAAACCATGTTCTATAACCCATGAAAAGGAAAAAAAATTATAGAAAAATGCAGTAGAATGTTAAAACAAATGTAAAAGTAGAGCGAGATCACCATGTAGACTTAAACAAATTCCTTTCAGACTTGATTTCATAATACATTTCTTCCTTGATCATCATGGAACTTGTCTCCCCTTTCTATAATAATACTTTATTGAATTGTAACATGTTATTTCATACCTTTAACATTCCATTTCCTAATACACAGACCATTGATCTCTAATCATGATGCATAAACAACTTTTGACCTATCCATGTGACCTTAAGCCTTGATCACTTCAGACCAATATACATACATATTGTGCTTCTCATGATGATATCGGTCATTTATTCTCAAAACCATCTTAAAGAAAATGCTTTCTTGAACCATTAGCTCAGAGATATAATCAATGATGCACAATTTTCCTTATGATTGACATGAAGTAATGAAACATTCACTCATGTAAAAAAAAATTACCCCCTCTGGATGATGCACTTAGAGACCTCATTTTACACAATACACCATTTGAAACATGTTCCAAATATTTCATATCTTATAAGGTTCAGATGACCACACATAAATTCACTTTTGACAAGACTAAAACCTCTCATGTAAGCATTAGACTCATATGCTTCTTGATAGAGCATGAAAAAAATCACATACATCTAACATAAGACATACGATCTTGCAAAATTTTCATATCTTTGTCACAAACTTTATATTGCTACTACGATACAAGACTCCATTAGTTGAGCTCATCTAAGACCAACAACCCCTTTGAAGACCTTGAGTATCCATAATTATCCCAAGACACTTAATTGGCCTGAACCTTCGCTATATCAAACCTTATTATGTCACCTCACAAACTCAACAAACTCATATAACGAACTTAAGAAACTTTTGAAACCCTTAGAACAATCACACTCAGACCTTAGATATCTTAAGACACATAAAATTTACTTGAATCTTATGCAATCATTATAGTGACTAGTACATACACTTTCAATGGAATTTATTTCCAAACATTGATTATGACAGATCCAACACACCTTGAGGACTTAAAGATTCAATACTAAAACTCTAACATATCATAAACCTATCAACAAGTACTCATAAACATACCTTCTTATTCTTCAAACACTAGATGATGGATCCATAAATCCTAACAGAGGAACTAAAAGCATCCGCATTCTCCTAGTAGGGAAGAACATCCATGCCCTCAAGGAAATGACACCAAGATCCACTATTAATTCTCTTATATGTACTTTCTCTTTTTTCATCTACTGAATAGTCTTCTTGAATAGACAACAACAATTCTTGAGGTTCAACAAGAGAAAACAAACCTTCATGAGAAATCGGATCATCATGATTAGTACCACCAACTTTAGGATCACCTTTTGTCTTTTTGACTTGTTCTTTCACTTTCTCATATTTTTAGACTTGACATCATCCTTCATTTTGTATGTATTCATTTTGGCTATATAGTATCATGCAATGTGACCTAATTTGTTACACTTGAATTGAACAATAGCACTCTTAACTCTAGAATCATAATTCCTTTTATTACAGCTCTTTGGAATACAAAATATAGCTACATTCTTGATCTGATTCCAACTATAACACACAACTCTATGCTTCTTATAATCCTTCCAAATCTGATTAGGGGACTCATGATAGAAAATTTTAGTAATATGGACCTTATTATGGAAATTTTAGAAAGTAACTTATCTTTTTGATATGAATTATAATTCCAACCATTGTTCCATGGAAACCAATTCTTAATAGACCTCCTACAATCCCTAGGTAAATGACCAAAAGTGTTGCAAGAGTAACAAACATCATTAAAATTACTTGAATAATTCATTATATTTGGCTTCTTGATAACATTTTTTAGATCTTTATCATCCTTCATAGCTTTAATAACATCATTTGGTTCAAATTTGTTCACTTGATGCTTCTCTGAATGTTTTTCTTTGTAGCCAAGACCATATTTTTCATTTATAGCTCTTTGGTTCTCCAACATGTCATTTAGGGATTCTAAAATTTTCTCTAACCTTTCATAGGTCTTCAACTTACCATGTGCCTACTCCAAATATGATTTTAAGGATCTAAACTCATATTTATACCTACTGCAATCTTCTTATTTGACATTTATGGTTTTAGACAACTTATCCATTTGTGAATCCAAAACATGAATGACTTGACTATGTTAATATTCCATGCAATTTATCTAATATTCCAAGCCATAAATAATTGAATAATATACTTCATTCCTCTTTTGAGGATTTCTTTAGAATTTGATGGTTTACCCATGGCTTTGTGCTTCAAGAGAATCTCCTTTAAGTGATTTTTTTTTTTCTAAAATATTTTCTCTAATGCCAATTTTTGGAAGTACAATGGATGGGGGGTGTGAATCAATCCTACAATTTTTTTGTTCATTAACCAAACCAGACATTCATCAATTATATTTTCCATACATCATTCATAACCATATGTGTTTATTAAGATATGCAACATCAATCACAAGAGAATGAAACAAAGTACACAACATAAAAACACCATATGTAAGTGGTAAACCCTCACGGGAGTAAAAACCACTAATTTTTTTATATTACACACAAAAAATAAATTTAGTGAAGCACCAACTTCATGAGGAACACCAACCCCTAGTTTACTAGAGCACCAACCCTAAAAAGAGCACCAACCCCTACTTTTAGTGAATCCCCACTCCAAAAGGAGGATAAAACCCCCAAATATTACGAAGAACCAACTAAGAAACCTGATGATGATGATATATGATTTTTATACAACTTATGGAGGTCTCTAATTCATCTCACAAACCCTTGCTCAAACCCTTATGCTTTCAAATCGCTCTATATTCTTCCTTCTCAACTTGTCTTGGCTCTAAAAACTTGCACACATGATCTATAATATTCCTCAACATGTAACACACTATATAATACTTAAAATCATTCCTTAATAACTTCAACAAACTTCTACTTGGGTCGTACTTTTCCTTGAAGATCACTAGCTCAAAAATGAACTCTAAACACACTTTTATAGGCTTCTCTTCTCAAAAACTCATCATTGGTCAGTATTATACATTTATAACGACCAATTAATCATTATAACATCCCAATAACTTCATTAAAATGGTCACATATGATCCATATAGTTTTTCCATGCCCAAAACCATCCATCTTGTATGCAAAAAGGCTCAAAATCCCATCACTAGAATGAGAAAAAACCACTCACAAAAAAATCTATCATTAGACAAGATCTAAAAATCACCACACATGTGTAATATGAAATTTAAAAATCATCCATGGTTACACTTTTACTTGTACCAATCAAATATATCATAACATGGGCCAAAAGGCTCATATCCTTCACCAAACAGTAATTTCCAACAATCTGTCTTAACCTTTCGGCCTCAAAACCACCCAAGATCAACTCAAATATGTCATGTAGCCACTCTATAGAAACCTTAGGACCTGTACATAAAATATTTTCAAGTTATTCCTCATGACACATCAATGTTTTCTAACCAAAACTACTTTCATTTTCTTCAAATCAAGCTGCGCAAAAAATTGTTTGCAAACTTAACTAGTTTGCACCCTTTATACCACTTTCAAGACATAAAAAACCTTAAATAGGAAAAAAATACATCCATCTTCACTCTATAGATGATAATATGTATCAACCTAACCATTTCATGCCTCAACCAACTCAATCTTTCAGCCTGAGAAAACTTGTCTAAAAATTCAGCATACCTTTTTTCACAAATTTATCCAAAATAGCCGTGAAATCAACTCACCAAGAAAATATGTAAAAAATGGAAATACCTATGAATATGATTTGCATAACATATTGTAACTCCTTCCAACTCAAAGTGTAAGGTCTTTAACGAAGCCAATCTATACAAACTGTTTTTATGTGTTCTTGGACACAAGATCGACCATTAGCACAACTTGATCCATCACCTAAAAAATCACTTCCAAGCTCTACCAAAGCATGGAAAACACTTAGAAATAATGTATAATAACTTATAAACCTTCACCAATCAAGAAAAACTCATAATAATCACTTTACCTATTGAGTAAGTTTCTCCGTTCCTATTTAAGTTAATGAACTAGTAATAAAAGAAACAAGTAACTCGAAATATGAAGGGTTTATGGTACCTTATGATGGGATAAATAGACGTAGGTGTAACAAATGATCACCTTCTTTTCTATGAACTTGATGACCTGCACAACAAAGAACACTAGAAGAAAAATGGATTAGTAGATAGGATGGAGGGTTGCTTGACTAAGTCGGTTCTAAGAAGCATGAAATTCCTTGGATGGATGTAAACCCTCTTGTAAACAAGATGAAATAAGAAATATAATAATGGATATGATAAAAACATGTAGTATCTGAAGTAAAACAAAAACTGAAAGTTGGATCTAAGATGATAAAAAGATCATATCTAAATACGACAAAAAAACCAAACGATATGGGTCAACAATGACCTAAGGCAACAATGGGCAGTAAATGATGACTAAGGTAGATGAATTGGAACAACAATGTAAAAATGTAGATCTAAAGCTTATTATGGAAGATTTAAAATAGATGTATAATTTCTTGGTGCACAAAACTGCCAAAGATCCGAGCAGGGAGAAATAGAAAGGATGCAAGAAAATTAGATGAATAAGGGAAAATAATGAAAATATGGACTAGGTCGGCAGAGAAATCTGGGCAAGTTGGCAGCATTAACATAGTGGATCTAAAGTGATAGACTGAAGAAAGTGGCAAGACTTGAATGATAGATGGGTGTGAGACTAAAAAAGATGTGAAGACTTGTATGGTAAAAACAAATAGAATGAAGGTTGAATCGATGATGCTTGGGTTGAGTCGGCGCTGACCTAGAATGGTTAGGGTATGGATGAAAGTGTGAGGACTGAAATGGAGACCTATAGGAAAAAAAAAGGTTGAAAGAGATGGATGTAGAATCCTTGATGATACATGAACTTGCACAAGATGTTAGTGGAAAAAATATAGCAATGATAGCACAAGATATGTCAAAATGAAAGAATCCTCTCTAAATAACCAAAATTGATTTTCTAAAGCTCTAGGAAGGCTCCAAAATGGATGTGATAGGTGTAAAAGCACTTAGAGATGAAAATAAGATTGGAAGAAACCTCATGGATTCAAAAATTGCATCCATTTTCAAGGAGGGGTTAGGGAGAATTTATAGCGTCACCGGAGACCCGAATGGGTCATCGTCGGTGCATGGGATCCATCCATTTGGGTGGTGGAATGATGCTTAACTCAAGGCACAAAGTGCCTAAAGAGGACATCTTAGGATTTCAGGAGATATGGAGGGTTAAGGTAGCATAGGGAAGAGAATTGTGTAGGTGGGTGATTAAAATGAGTAAATAAAGTCCATAAATGGGAAAAATAATTAAATGGTGGCCTAGGATAGCAAATTAGGAGATTTAAGGATGAGAGATTGGTGATTTAGTGATGAGAGACTAATTAGGTGGAGATTAAGATTAATAAATGATGATTAGGGGTAATTAAAATGGTTTATGGACGATAAAATAATGATATAAGGATTAGAGTTAATTTAAGGATAATTAACACAATTAATTAATAAAATGGATAATGCATGATTAAAGGCAGGAAATGAGAATTAATGGGATAAATTGAATTTAATAAGGAAAAGGAAATTTGAATGGGTGGCCAAGATGTAAGAGAGTGAATGCGAGGTCAAGAGGAGGAACAATACAAGAAATTGGTGTCTACATTTGCCCCTTTTTGGTGAGTGTTTTGCGTTGGGCAAGCCATAAGACAAAAACCACAAAGCGATGAAAGAATAATCGATTGGGTTATTCCCTCAAATGAGGGATTGATGACACAAAAGGAAGTAGATCACTTGTTTGAAAGAAAGAGATGTGAAGAAAAGGTGGAAAAGATGAGAAAGCGAAGATGAGGGGATAAGATAAGATATCCCAAAGGAGGAATGAAAAAAATAAAATGATGGTGGTGATTTCGATAATACTTTGGTAGAGTAAAAAGGGTGATCTTAAGGAAATGATGAGAATGTCCTAAAACTTATGAGTGGGTAAAAAAACTACAAAATGGATGGAAATCAAGGGAAATCCGCTTATATGGATGAACATGCCATAATACCAACAAGTCAAAGGAAGACATCAAACATGCAAAAACAAATGCCGAGAAATGGTTAGGATGGAGAAAAGGAAAAAATGGGAAGGGGTGGGATGAAAAATATGCATCTAGGGGGAATGAAAGAGGATGTGGTTAAATAATGGTGCCCCAAAAGGAAACAAAAGGAAAAAACAAATCCCAAGAGGGAAAAGGAAGGATGATGAAAATACCACTCAAGGGAGCTTGAAAGGAAGTATTGATGGAAAGAGAAACAAGGGTAAATGATGAAGAGGTAAGGTCAAGTCAATGGCGACGAAGCATGTTAGTGGCGACCAAGAGTGAAGTGGTGGCAACCCAAGGGGATTGGTGGAGACCATGTTTGGTGGGCTATACAAGCCCACGAGTCGGTTTAATAAGCTCATTTACATGCAACGAGTTGAGGATTGAGAGATTTAGCTATAAGATATATATATATATATATATATATATATATATTGAGAGAAATGGAGGCTAGAGAAGCTATGAGGAAACACCAAAGGGCTCGTAGGATGGTAAGTGTCTGAAATTAAACTTGTTTTTAAGTTTTAACTATGTTTTTGCTTTATTTTTCATTTTTCAAAATTTTGGCTCGTCACAAGGATAGTCTCTCGATGACTTAGTATGCTCGCCATCGACCGGGCCTAAAAAGGTGTCAACCCACCGATGGAGGCATCGACTTAAGCTAGGTCAGCGTCGTCAAGGGCTAGATGAATTAAATTTTAATTGATGCTAATTTTTAATAATGTGATGATCTAATTCTTCCGTTTTCATTCATTTTGCAATCCCGATAGACCTTATACTTGAGAGATATAGTGTTCACCTTATATGACCAGATTCGGGGTGACATAGTAGATGTTGAGTGGAATCACTTAACACTCATGGGGTTAGGTAGATTCCGATACTATCGATTGATTACATGAGATGTTGGTCTGATTATAAGACTTGTGGAGAGATGGGATGTGCATATAAGAACATTCTAGTTTAGAACCGGTGAGATGATGACCACCCTAGAGGATGTCTACGGAGTTTTGAGATTATCAATACATGGGGAGTGGGTAGTTCCCATTTCGAGTCTATAATAGGGTGGAGGTAATGACACGACTATTTGGAGACAATGCCCCCATATCAAATTTTATTCAGGGGCATTTTTATATGAGATGAGATATGATCGTGAGGTACCTCAAAGTAGGTGACTTACTTCTTCATGATGGTGATATCTTGCCACGCACTACCTGACTCAATAGGAGCAAGATTCCCATATACACTAGCAAGAGTCCCGACCGAGATAATTGATCACAAGAAAATATTCTCTTTTTGAACTATGATATTGGTGTAGGTATATCATGAGTTGTCTACATATACAGAGAGGAGGATGGCATGATTGGATGTAGGGTTCCTCCTACACTGTTGTGCTTACAAGCATATAGTTGTGACCAGACCACCTAGGTTACTATGGGTGTTAACCTGACCACATTGATTTTAATGTTGGAATCTTGAAATCACAAGCCGATAAAGCTCATGGAGACACGAGAGATAGTGATGTAGTGTGGTACGAGAGACAAGTTTATGGAGCTAGAGATTAAGAAGGTGAGATGGCTGCCATACCACGACATCCCCTGCATGGTTTGGAGTCAATGTTAAGATGGTCGAGATGAGATGGAATAGGTGGGTACAGAGATAGAGGGATGATATGATAGTCATTGTCTATTTTGATAGAGTCCGGAGGTGGTTATGAGTGGTCTGGATACTCCTTGGGGAGACTATTTTATATAGCCAAGATGAGTCAGAGTGAGATCTACCTAGTCCCCACATGACCGATCCTCTAAAGGAGATAGGAGATCCATGGGACAAGGATGATGACATAGGATTTGGTTTCAATTTTGTAGAGTAGATGAATACCACATGGGTAAATTAGATGGCAGGAAGGGGAGGTGATGGTGGAGATGGCCATAGAGGAGGATGCAACTCCACAAGATGATATGGGGGACGAGAGAGGGAATGCAACATAGGTGGAAAAGTTGTGGGCGAGCAATACCTATCATGACTTGAGATGGACACATCTAGACAAGAGTGAGAGGTTTCTGATAGAATGCCTTGACCTTACAACAAGAGAGGGATCAATACAAAGATCATAGAGACATATATAGGTGGTAGCGAGAGTCCTATAGGTCAATATTTGGAGATCTTGGACCAATATTAGGCTGTAGAGCGAGGTAGCACTTCGCCAACCTGCATCATAGGAAGTTGTAGGGTAGATGGGACCTCCAAGGACAAAGCCTCTTAGTTTATACATATCTCTAGTGGCATAAGTGTGATATTATGAGGAGATTATGATGCACAAGCTTCCCCATACATAGAGATATGCAGAGCTTCTAGCATTACGGTGGGAAGGAGCTAGTATCGTGACACAAATATCACCATCTAGGAGTATGGTGAATGTGGAATAACCACCACGAGGTGAGGGTCATGATGAGGCCCAAATATTGATATCGGCACCGCCTAAGGAAGGCGGGACTTGAGATTATTAGATGTAGATTTTATAGTTGGTGACATATTTATATCTATACATGACCCTTAACGGCTTATAACATATGATGTACATGTATTTTTGACTCACGATTATATATATATGATGATTTTGGCTATGATTCATGATGTATTTACGTGTACTTTGTTGTTATTCATGATTTTGATGATGTTTTAGATGTAGATAATTTATTTTAAAATGTGATGGTGTTTATTGACATGGAGAATTATAATGGATTAATCGTATATAGATGATTGACATATATATGTGAATATGTGATGTTTACCTTATGAGTGATTTTTAATCATGATGTGATGGAATTTATTTGAATATGATGATAATGATGGATATACGAGCTATGTCTTAAACATGATTATGGATGTTAAATGGATGTGATGTAAAATGGATAAACATTGAAATAACCATGGGTGAAAAAAATGGATGAGCAGCGGACACGAATAAGAGATGCCCAAAAGGATATTAAATGAAACTTGATCATAGTAAAGAGTGCACAAAGAAATGATGCTTGAATTGTATGGGATGTAAAAAAGAAAGGAACCACTTAAAGTAATGCATTTGCAATGAATAATAGGTGTTAACACATAACCAACGATAGTTAGTTACTCCATGGATCATGAGGGAAAGTATGGAAATTGGACTTATAAACCTAATTTTGACATGAAAAAGGGGTTTAGATGTGACTTGTACACAGGAACTAGGTTCTCTGTATGTAGATTTCCCTAGGTCTATGCCCCAAATATGGGTAGGGAAGAGAAAACTGATCAATTTGGGAAGTTTGCGGTGAAAGAGAAAGATAATCAAAGTGGGAAGCTTTCTTGGGATGCTGAATTTTCTTTTTAATGCTTTGATTTATAAAATAGAAAGATGATTGATATGGGAAGCCTTCTTTGCCATGATATAAGGAATTATCCATCCTTCGAGGGAGTGTTCTAATTTTCACTTTATGCTTTTTGAATTTTTATTTTTACTTTTATGAATGACTGGAATGATATATGCATGATATTCGTCCTTCGAGGGATTGGTCTATATTTTGAATTTTTATTTTTTATGAACAACTTTCCTTTGAGGAAACAATGTTTTTGATAAATTTTGAATTTTTCATGTGGGAAGAGATGGGGATAGCTAGGTAGGCCACATAGGAGGGTCAATGAATGCACAAGTAACACCCTTAGACTCTTAGTGTGGTTTTTATAGGTAAATAAGAGGGTGATGGATGTAATGATCGAGGAGTTCTTGACAAGAAGGAAGAACCTATCCATAAGGAATATGCTATGACTAGAGGCATTGTACCAATATTTAAGTTCATGAATAGGAATGTGATGGTAGACCACATACTTCCAAATCATTATGATGAAAGATGGAAATGACTAAGTTAATAATGGTAGGTATGCTAACAATAGAATTTCTACAAGTGAAATATGTTAAGGGGCTCCGGTTCTAGTTTATTATTAAGGGAAGACAAGTGATAGGCTCTAGACCCATACTTATGTGTGATAATGTAAGGTCCAATCCAGTTGGGAGAAAACTTTCTATGTTGGATCCTTTATAGAGTAGTGATGATTTGATTCTCTTTACGGACAAGGTCATCAATTTTAAGGTGTGTTCCTTACGATGTTTTCTATAATCACATTTAATGCACTCTGATATACATGATGGTGTTTAAGAGTGATAAGGTAATGTTCATATAACAAATCAAGCTTTGTTATATGCCCTTGGCGATAATATTCATAAGAGATGAAGTCATGAAGAGAGATGTGAAAATAAGGGATTTAGACTTCAAGTTGAAGAATGGCCTCAAAGTTGTAGATGAGAGAGAAAGGAGTATCCCCCATAGAAGTGCAAATGCTATTCCTTTAAGCCTAAAGAGTGAATGTAGTGTGAAGATTCCAATTATGACCTAATCTATCAATAGTCTTGGCAAGTATATTATGAAGAGTTTTATTAGTGTCTTCGGATTGGCCATTAGCTTGAGGATAGTGTGGAGAAGAGAAGTTGAGCTTGATATTGAATGATTCATAAATCTTCTTGAGTTATTTGTTTTTGAAGGACTTTCTTTTCCGTGATTATTTTATCGGGGGATTTGAAGCGAAAAATGATGTGCTAATAGATAAAGTTAACAATTTGATTAGCCCCTGGTTGATGTAGGTGGAATTGCTTCCACCCACTTGGTGAAGTACTCAGTGGAAGTGATGATAGAATGATGGTGTTGAGAATAATATGGATTGATGAGGCCGATAAAATTGAGAACCCATTGAGAAAAGGAAAAAGGTCCTAAGCTGGTTGTAATGCCTAGATAGGAATACATATTAGATTAAAATGTTGCTTGACATTTTACACATTTCTTAACATATTCAAAGAAGTCATGATTGAGTGAGGGCCAATAATACCCCATGCGAAGGGCACATTTGGCACAACCAAACCACTAAAATGTCCCCCAAAGATGTCATCGCGGACTTCTTGGATAATGCTATTAGATTCATGATATTTAAGGCAACATAGCAAGACGCCATCTAAGCCATGCTTGTAAATAATTACCCCAATGATGACATAACAGTTATCACATTGAATAAAATACCTCTTACCATTTTTATATAGGTTGAAGGTGATGATGGATTGAGATAAATTATCAAATATTTGAGAATACTAGATACTATAAGGATTAGTGTCATGTGGTTAACACAAGGAAGATCATAAATGTGGGTGGGTTAATCCTAATGCCAAACAACAATGAAAAAGCGAGATTCGTCAGTTTTCAAAAGAATGAGAGAAGCAAGGAAGCCATAGTGTCTATAAATAGATTATATGATCAAGGTACAATTTTAAAAGTGTAGAAATAAAATGCACCAAGAAGGAATTCGATATATCCTTATACTTTTATAAGATTTCATTTTTACATTTATAGATACCCTTGACTTGATTAACGAAGTTGAGAATTCCTATAGATATTAAAGACCTAGACACCAAGTAATATTGTGGTTTTAAGGCCTAAGATGAGAGCTTCATACTCGACCATATTGTTTGTGCATTGAAGTTAGGTTTGTTTGTGATGGGGATAAGAGTATCCCAAGGAGGAATGATGATGATGCCAACACCTCCCCCTTGCTGACACTTAGATCCATCAAAAAAGAGAGTCATGTTAAGTGGATTGAACTCATGTTTGAATTGAAAGATGGACTCATCAAAGAAATTATCATGAGGAAGAGGATTATCCTTAAGAGGGGTGTCAACTAATTGATCGGTGATAGCTAAGCCCTTGATTGGATTTTGAGAGATGAACTATAGGTCAAAATCCGTCATGAGCAATAGCCATCAAGTGATGCAATCATTGTGATATGGTTTAGGTTACATGTCATTTAGGAGGTAGAAGCAAGTGATGACCTAAGTCTTATGATTAAGGAGATAATGGCGAAGCTTCAAGTAGTAAAGAAGAGAGCACAATGGATATTTTTAGCTTCATCATAATGAGTCTCATACTCGTGAAGAGTGCGACTGATGTAATAGATAACCTAGTCACAACCTTTCTCAAATGTGTTAAGATAGCTCCTAGATCATGATTATGAGTGGAGACATAAAGATATAAGGGATCCCCCTCACTTGGAGGTGTAAGCACCGACGAAGATAGAAGATATTTCTTAAGATTGTCCAAGGCCTATTGACAATTATGGTCCCAATTGAAATCAACATATATATGAAGAAGATGATGAAAAGGATGGAACGGATCAAAGATATACAATATGAAGTGACAGAGATGGAAAGAATATGAACTTAAATAATGTGAAGCTACTTCAAGTTATAGGGAGAAGGAATCTCTAGGATATCCTTGATTTTAGCGGGGGTCGACCTCAATACCCTTGATGGATATAATGAATCCAAGGAGTTACCAGTTAATACTCAAAACACACACTTGGTTGGATTGAGATGAAGAAATAAGCAGCTAAGTCACTCAAAGAATACCTCGAGGACAAAGAGATGACCATGTTGATGATTATATTTACCCAAGAGGTTATCAATGTATTCCTCCTCGGTCTTATGGATGATATTGTTAAAGGCTCGGCCGATAAGTGGCTTGGTATTTTTCAAACTGAAGGGCATAATACGATAGAAAAAGGTCCCCCAAGGAGTGACCAATGAGGTCTTATGTTGGTATTCTAGTGCGCTGAGTATCTGATTATACCTAGAGAAACCATCCATAAGAGAAAGCATCTCATGGCTTACAATAAGGTCTACAAGTTGATCGATGTTAGGAAGAGGGAATTCGTCGTTAGGGAAAGCAAGGTTTAATTCTTGAAATTCCATGCAAATATGAAGATTTCAAGAAACTTTAGTGATGGGTACAATGTTAGAAACCCATTAGGGATATTCAATGGCAATGATGAAGTTAATAGAAAGGAGGCGTTGCATCTGCTCTTTGGTAAGGAGAGCAACTCAAGGGTGCATGTGGTAAAGCTTCTACTTAACTATCTTAGCATTGGTAAAGGTGATGATTTTGTGGACAACAATGGATGGATCAAGACCTAATATTTCAGAGTATGAACATGTGAAGGCTTGGATATGCCAAAAGAGGAAAGCGATGAAATATTTGAGCTCTCTGCAGATCAATGGATTAACCCACTTTGAGAATACTGAGAGATCCCGAGGAGTCCTTGTGTTGATATCAATGGAGGTTTTGTTAAGAAGAGTGGATCTGTTATTGGAAAGGTATTATGAAGATAAGAATCTTCTTCCCACATTTTAGAAAGGATGGTGTCTTTGTTAGCACAATATATAACGTCAATATAGTAGAGGAGTCTTCTTTTATCATTTATGGATTTCGAAGAGGGAGCGACCTAGTCTTATTTTCACACTAATAATTGAATGGTCCCAAGGTGATGGTGGAGTTTAAAAAAAAATCTAGAGGTGATAGACACTGTGTCATCCATATCCATAACCTCGAGGGATGGATAAAATGCAAGATCAATGTCCATGAGAGTCATAGATGGTGGAAGAGGGTTGGAAGATTTCTTCTTATAACCTAGTCTAACTTTTTCATGGGGTTTGTGAGATTGATTGATGAAAATTTCATGCATTCCTTGCTCATAATTCCCTATTCCAAATCCTTTCTAGGAACAATGATGAATATATGTATAGGAAAATGATTTCTTATAGAGACAATCAAAACCACTGTTGTATAATTTGGTGCGAGGTTAGAGGTCGATGTGAGATGAAGGGTGATAGATACCAACATAGATGAGGTGGACTAAAAGGAACAATATCCCTGACATTTGGTTAGTACATGGGATCTTTTTCAAGTGTACCTAGTCTATTTGGTGTGGGAAGAGTATTAAGTGTGAGAAGGTGATACTCCCCAAGCGAGAGCTTATCCATTACATTGTCTATAGAATTTTCACTAGGAAGCTTAGACATGGGAACAAATGAGCTTGTTGATGTTAGAGAAGAATCTTGTGTGGGGATGAGCACATCATTAGGCCAATAATTCATATGACCTACTTTGAATGGTGGGGTGTCCGTGAAGAGAGGTAGAATCTTCCCCTCATGCTCATATTTGATACATCAATGACGGGTGGAAGGAATGCAATGCATAGCAAAAATATAGGGTCACCCATGTAACACATTATATTGAAACCCCCTTGTACAATATAAAATATTTCATGGAAATTTTTATCACCAACGCAGATGGAAAGGATAACCACGCCAAAAGCAGGGTAGTAGTATCATTAAAAGTGAAAAGGATTGTGGTTGATTAGGTGACAATGGAATTAGGGAGCTTAAGTTAATCAAAGTGTGGGATGATATGATGTTGATGCTAGCTCCATTTTATATCATATATCGATGAATGAAAGCATCATTGATATAGATGGTGATAAAGAGGGGAAGGTTACGTTCTTCCGAGTGATATCTAGATTCTCGAGTGTTATTGAATGATATAAAATTCAACCTAGTAAGTGATCCAATAAGAGATGCAAAGGGTTGAGCCTCATCATTAGGAGTGGGAATGCATTTAAGGGATTCTATGAAAGCTTCCCTATTGTCAAGAGAAATTTTGATAAGCTCATAGAAATAAATTTTAAGCGGGGCTTGGTGGAGTTTTTTCGTGATACTTTGTTCAAGAGCAACAGGCCAAGGGGCAGCTAAGATGGACACCTTGGGTTTTGATGATAAGGATGGTTAGGTAAACACTTTTGGAGGAGTAGAAACAACCACCTTAGATTTTAAGCTGGGTTTGTGGGGGTATTCATTATGGGAATGATTTGTGACCCAAATGTTATCAATATAAAGAGGGGGACGTTCCTCAAGAGGAGCTGAAGTGAGTGGAGGAATGGAGACATAAGTCTTAGATGAATTGGTGATCTAGATATCATAGTAGATGAAGGATGGGATGAAGGTGTTGATGATGGAAGAAGCGGTCCCTGCACATGATCAGGGGATAATTTTTGATATCAAAAGTTCCCTTAATACCCCTAAATTTTTTCAGTGAGAAGATCATTTCAAGAGCTTTCCGTTGACTATTTGAACGTCGAAAATGAAGTCTGCATGTGCAAATGGTGTCTAGTCAAAGATTGGTCAACAATTGGTCAACATTGGTCAATGGAAAATGAATGATTTTGAAATCATCTAAAGTTAGTACCATTGTGTAGAGCTCACCAACACCTTTTTGATGCATTTTGAATGGACCAAATCTCGAGTCCGTATGTGAAAGTTATGACCGGTCAAAGTTTGGTCAATTAGTGGTCAACGAGTAGAGGACGTGCCAAGTGGACGAATAATATGGTGACACATGGCATACCAACAGAGCTGCACGTAGATTTGGGCACATGGAATGTGGGTTTATGATTTACCCATGTAAAAAGGTTTAGAATCTTTTTATAAAAAAATAATTAATTAAAAAAAAAAACCACGTAGGGTTGGTTAAAGCCTTAAAAAAGGCTAAAGAATATTTATCCTTCCCACCTAATGTGGGATATTACCCACTTTTAAATACATCACGTGGACTTTGGAGGGTTATGTGGGATTTAACCCACTTAAATTTATCCACCCACCATGGGATTTATCCCATTAAAAATGCAACCCACTTTCTAATCCATCCACATTACGTGGAATTTGTAAAATTTGCTAAAGGAGGATTATGTGGGATAACCCACTTAAAAATGTATGCCATCCAATATGGGATAATAAATCCATCCACATGCCATGGCTAGACTAATGATAGCCTTGAGATAATTTTTAAATGCATTATTTAAGGGCCCTATTTGGGTATAAATAAGGGACCCATTGCATTGTAAAAGGACACACAACTTGAAGCTCAAAGCGATAGCTTGAGGAATATTGCCGAGCGAGTGGAGAAGAGCATTTTTGATAAGACCTATTTTATTAGGCTTATTATAAAGTTGTGAAGACCTATTTATTTAAATAGGCATTATTGTGACTAGGATTTATTAATACTACCTAGCCGGCCCATAGCGCCACACTAAATTATTGTGAAGCCTGGAATATCGACCGGAGTGCCATAGGGCATTATGAAGCATCTAGAAGGCCGATCGAGATCCGGAGGATTCCGAATAGTGGAGATGGTGCCATAGAGCTTTCCAAATATGTCTGGAAGGTGGAAGTCGTGTGTTATCTTTCACCCTTGTCATCCAGAAGGTCTGGATATTATTCTTAATAGTTTCCATTAGGTTTTCTTGTGAAAGTACTATTGTAACTTACAAGTTTTGACTAGTGGAACGGTTCGATAAGAACCCGGAGACATAGGTAATTTAGAAATCCGTAATCAATCATTGTGTAATTTTTCATTATATGATTGCATTAATTTTAAATTGATTACTTAAAAGGAGAAAATTATCGGCAAATAAAATAATCCTATAGGGGTCCGAGATCAGGTGAATAAAAACTTGATAATTTTCGAGAAGGTTGTCTTGGTCAATAAGGTTATGGATGATGGTTTGAAGAGATTTACGATGATCGAGTGTCGTCATGCCCCAGTGCATGATGGTATGCAAAAATAATATTGGATTCAAACCATGAAGGTCTTGGAGCATTTATATCGAATGTCTTGATGGATGGAAGAGTGATTTTCGAAGCTTGGAGTAAGTGATGAAACATTGTTGTGTAATACCCCAAGGGAAATGTTGATGATGTGGTCATATATGAAGGGGTTTATATAAGAGGAGATGAAGGTAACAATGTTTTGGTTTGAGGTGGTGTTGAGCCCAGAAAAGTGACTAAGTCTTGGATCAAAGAATCATCGTGCGTAAGTAAAGTAAGGGAAAAAGTGCTCAAGGAGTGGCACGTGGGAGAATAGGAGTGTGCATGGGAAATTCAAGGAGTTACAACAAAATTCCAAAGTAAACATGGAGCATGCAAAGGTTGGCATGGAATTAGGATAGGGTTTGAATACTTAGCCACATCATTGGATATGGTACTACATGGAAAACACATGAAGACATGAGTAGGCATGACGAGTGGATAAGGTTACAACTTGGAGTTTTGGATCTCAAAGAATATGAAAGGAATATCCAGAGGGTAATCATTACAGTTAGTGGAGGCTAATAAGGGTTTTGGTGAGTTGGCATAGGTAATTGATTATGGAGGAGCATGATTCCACATGGCATATGGTCCGATCATGAGTGAAGCTAAGACATTGAAGCGGAAATCCCATCCTATTTAAAAATTATCTTGGATCTAAAACATAGGTGGAAAGAGAGAGAAGATATGGTGTAAGAGACCAGTCAAGAACTATCTAGGTGCATGGAAGAATATAGTTAGGGATCTCTATGCAGAGTCATTTTGTAGGGTTAGAGTATCATTCCTTGATGTACTCGATCTGATATGACTCTCTTTGATGTAATATGGATACTACAAACAATTATAAATCAATATATGATGCTTTGTTCTAAATATATTTTCTCATGGATTCAAACCCTTATGTTCTTGATCATCGCTTATGGTTCTTATCTAGTTCTTCTATGTTGCTTTATGATGTTACTTTCATGTTATGGTGCATCGTGTTTAGTTCTAGTTATTTTTCTTGGTTCTAAAGGATGGATTCCTATATCTCCCATCTCTACAAACATTCCTCCATTAATGATGGAAATTATTATAAATCTCACATAAAGGATGGTCTTAGTGCCTGCATAGGCCTTGGGTGAGTGCCCAACTAATTTTGGGTGATAGGCCAATGCGTTTGAGGTTTGAAGGAAGTAGGTAAAAAAATGCTACATTTTGGTTCCATTGTCGGGACCTCTTTTTGAAGTCATTGTAAGAATTGTGTGTGATGAAAAAATGCTTGAAACTAGATGGCATCAAGACTTGGCTTAAGAAGATGGAAGATGAGTTTTCACAATGATTTAGCACTAGATTTGAGTTTGATGAACGTAAATTGTAGTGCCCACTTCCCTTTGACACCTTTTGGATACCTATTTTGATATTGTGATTACATTATAGACATTATTATGTTTTGATTTAGTATGTTGTTAGACATTGATCATGGATTATTGTTGATCTTGATTTGATTATGATGCCTGATGATTATTAGAGACACCTTATATGTGGATGATGATATATTATTTGATATGGATGTTGTTCAGACATGTGATTTGGATATTATGAGTTGATCTAGAAAATGGATATTATTTTGATGATGATATAGTTGTTGATTAAAAATGCAAATGATGTAGTTGTTGCTTCAATGTTGTTGTGATTCATTTATATAGTTGGTTTTGTGATTTCATTTATATCACGTTGGATGTTATGATATGGCCATGAGGCCAAAGGAGGTATTTGTGTTTTGTAGGTTTAAAATATCACAACAAAAGTTGGGGATCGAAGACCAACCAAAATGGAATTCTAGGTGAATTCAACAAGGTCATCGTGGCAACTCATTTTGTTGTGTTGTGTTTTGCTAAGGATTCCCATGGGGGGGGGGTTATCATTACATGTGACCATGGGTATTATGTATTTGATTCATGTGCTCTTTTATTATTGTTGTATGTATTTTATTAGTAATGTGTTCCTTTCTTTTAATTAATTAAATTGTGATAGAATTAATGTGAGAATCATATGATTAAAATTTAAATAAATTAAATTGGGATATGGGAAAGTAATTATAAGAGTTTTGGCTATTTGCATTAAATTTTTAAGGGATGTGTAAGTTGTGTAAGGGCTTGTGTAAGTCAGATTTTGAGTATGAAATACTCCACCTCCATGGAAATTCAAGTTTGTCCTTGGGGGCTGTTTTTGGAGGCTTGTGGGACAAGTAAAACTTGTCCCATGCCTCTAAATTTAATCTACCAACCATACTTATGGATGGAGATGTGATTTGTGACTTTTATAATGAATTTTATAAGTCATGTTGCTTGTTTTGGATTGCACTTTCTTACATTTTAATTAATTTTTGTCCCTTGAGGTGTGGGCTTTTTGGAGTGTGCAAGTAACTTGTCATATTTTTCACCCACATCTTTATTTTGCTTGGGATAATGGAGTTTGTATTTTGTGTTGAATTGGAGGATGTGTGATGTGGCATCCTACATGGATCCACATCATCCTCTTCTCTCCCTCTTCTATTTAATTCAAACTCTTGCCTTGTTTTTGGGTTGTTGAACCTTTTTGCATTCTTCCTTGGGGCACATTTTTCTTGTGTGGAGCTCTTGTTTTTGGAGGAAGTTGGAGAAAGCTTTGCATGCTTGGAGTTTGTTGTTTTAGACTATGGTATTTTGGCTTTTGAAGCTTGCTATTTGGAGACAAAAGTAACCATGGAGAGGTAGGAATTTAACTCTCTTTTTATATGCTGTCATTTGCTTGTTGTGTTGTGTGGATAGTGCATGCTTTGTTTTATTTGTTGGCTGGTTGGGTAGACTGCCATAGGGATGGTGTAGGAGAAGGCTATGGGGAATCCATGTGGGGGCATAAGGGAATGTCATTAGCATCAAAATTTTGTGGAGGGAGTTTGGGTTTGGGATCCACCCTGGAAAATAAATAGCTTGCATTTCTTACTTTGTGGGGGGCATAAGGAGGGATTTGTGGGGGCATAAGGAAATGTGTGTGATGAATTATTTTGGTGGTTTGTTATTGGTGGATGCCTAAATTCCAATTGGGAGGCATAAGTAGCTTCCCCATAGACCTTGCTCCTTTGGCTTGCATGATCAAGCCTGAGTTTTGATTGGTATGTTTTCAATTGCAGTTGTAAATTGTTGTTTTGTATTGATCTATGTTTTATATTGAAATGTGCATGTTTGAAAGAATGTTGTGTGTTGTGGAAGCCAGTTGTTGCCATGGCTGAATTACACCTATTATTGTATTTTGGTTGGGGCTCGGGGGCCAATGATGAAGGAAGAATTCTCCTTTCATTGGATTTCTTGGTTGGGTGGAGAGCGTTGCCTTTCCCCCTCTTTTGTTGTGATCAACTTGGAGAAAAAGATAATGTGCATGTTGTTGTCCTGGAGCAAAGGAAAAATGTAGTTTGACAGTTCCTTGAGAAAATATATTTAATTGTAATCATTTCCCACATGTTGTGGATAAAGTTGTAATCTATATTTTGCGAAGAAAGATGTATGTAATTGATTATGAAAATGGATATTCAAATTGTAAAAGACATTTAAATTCTAACTTTGTTTATTGGAAAGAAATGAAAATTCTGTTAATTGCATTCAAGGAATGAAAGAATGTAAAGATGTTTCCTTTGATTGAAGTCAATAAATAATTGTAAGTTTATCTCTTATTTGCATTGTTGTGATGAAATGGGAATATCAAATTGTGATTTGAAGCTCTGTTTATTTGCAAAAGAAAGAAAATGCGTATGAAGGAAGGATGTTGCTTGTTTCTTTTGGGAAAAATATGAAATTGAAATCAGAATTGCTTTGAGTATAGAATAATTGATTTAAGTCATTTAAAGGTATTGGATTGGGTTAGAAATGAAGTGCCACACTTAAATGATAAAATTGATATACAGATTTAAAAGAAATAGATCTCTGTTATAAAATTTATACTGGCAATTAATTTTAATAAAAATGTACAGTTCAGATCTGCACACATTAATCAACTTGGAGATGTTAAAATTTAGTATGATGTACCTTAAGTGAACTCACTTTGACAAAGAAAACTTAAGAAAACAATCTAACCATTACAAAATTTAATCAAATCCCTTCCTCAGTCGTTTTTCTGTCTATTGTTGGAAAAATACAATTTTGAATCAATTGAACAAATAAACTTCTCTACAACACTTTAAACCCTCCCTAGATCAATTCTCCATGCCTTTTTGGCATGTTGAGTGAAGGAGGAGATCTGATTTAAACAAAATGAAAAGTTGGAAATTGCGAGTTTGCTAATTAAAATCTTGTATATCCTTTTTACAAAATTGACCCCTGAAATCTTACCAAAAAGTAAAATTGATGTTTCCTATGTAAAGAGGGCATCGAGAGATTTCCAAAAAGTCCTCATTTTCCCAAAACCGGGATTTCTAGCTCAATTTTTGACACTTTGAAGTTTTTTTGCCTTGGCCGGAAAATTTGGGAAAATTTTCCCCAGAGGCCCACAACCCAAAAATTTCCGCCGAATTGCCCTTAGAAAATTTTGAAAATTTTTGATCTGGAAAAATTTTCATCTTTGCCTCTCGCTGGCCCATGCAACCAATCAGAGGCTACCACGTGTCCTCACGGGGTAGCTTGAGTGGAGGCACGACAATTTCTTTTGCCCATAGCCTTTTTGAAAATTTTGGAAAAAATTCCTTTTATCCCCACCGGCCCACGGCCAATCACAGCTGCCACGTGGTAGCTTTGGGTGCTAGTGGAGGGTGGACCCTTTTTTATTTTGAAATTTTTCCTTTGGAAATTTTTGAAAAATTTCTCCCGTGGCCCCGCACTCCCGCCCTCACCTTGGTACGACTTGCCATGGGTGCGTGGACTCACGCGTGCCTTTCACCCCAATTTCCCCTTTGGTGAAACTCACCGAATCTCCCCACCGCTCCGCCCATCTCCCTTCTCCCCACAGTAAATCATGGAGTGCCATGTGTCCCTGGTAGACCCGCAGGTGCGTGGACACCAGTTTGACTTTTCTCCCCTTTGGGCGAAAATGCCCCAAACTCTCCTGTCGCCCGACCTTCCTTTCCTTGTTGCCGACAACAACTCAGAGGCCGCCACATGTCCTTGGAGGACCCTTGCAAAGGCACAGTGCAACCGAGAAATTTCTCCCATGTAAGGAAAATTTTCAAGCGCCACCCCACGACTCGCCGACCTGAATTTTGCTTTCACCCCTGCTTGACACGTGTCCCCTTGGGGAAAATTCGACCCCTAAACGCCGCTTTGACCATATCTTGAGTTCTGAAAGAGTTAGGAGGAATTCTATATATCACCAGAAAGGTGAGAAAATTTCCTATCCAATGGGAATGATTTAGAGAAATTTTGAAAGCATTAAGTATGAGAAAAATCGAGTTGAAACTCTGAGCCCGCTAGAGAGTGGGTATGGGGGTAAATTACTCCCTGAACCTAATTGAGACTTCCAACCCCATAAGTTGAACCATGTGACCTAGTAATTTCAGATTTGTTCCAGAACCTAATAAGGTCAAATGTTGTCTTACAACTTGATTGTAAACACTTCTAATAAAAAAAATTATTCCATAATTTTTGAACTAACCCTAGGTTGTTTCTTGGGTCTCACGTGGGTAGTTTTAAACAGGCATCACACTTGGTATCAGAGCATTGGTTTAGAATCTTGGACCATTGGGAACACTAGAAAACTTGAGACATGAAATTTAAACCTAGCACACTTTTAAACCTAGAAAACAACTTAGCTAGAATTTTTATATTTTAGTAAACATAGAAGTTGTGTAAAATGTAGAAAAATAAACTATCTCTCGCTTTGAGTACGTGTAGGGGCTCGGACGGAGCGAGAGAAACCTGCAGAGACTCAAACTCACCACTACCACCACCACTAGATCAAAGTGTAGCAGCTATTCTACCTCAAATTCTGAGACCCTTCAGAGCTTAATGTCACTCTATGTAGAGGATTAGGAGGAGGATATACATGCTAGTCATGACAGAGCCCCTTCTATCGAGGGTCAAGTATCTCCTCGACCTAGGAGAGCATAGGAGAGAACACCCATGAACAGTTATCCCAGAGAGTCACCACCTAGGAGAAAGGGTGATAGAGTTCCAGAGTGTAGAGAGAGGTCTCGGAGCCCCAGGCTTAGGGATGAGCATCTTTGAGAGACCTAGAGGCCGTCAGACCACAACAATGGATCACATCAGGGAGATCCTGAAGCTTCGGCCATCACATTACTTAGGTGATATGGGTGGATTTCAAGTAGAGGCCTGGCTAGTGAGCTTGAGTGGTTTCTTCAATCTTTTTCCTTGTTTTAACAACATGAAAGATCATGTTGCGATCCATCTACTGAGGGATGGAGCAAGAGTATGGTGGAGGACAGAGGAGTAGAAGCTCTATGTAGATTCAGAGACAATGACATGGGAGCTATTTGAGGAGAGATTTAGGATCAGTTTCACGGAGGTTCATACAACAAAGGATTGATGAGTTCCACGACCTCTGATAGGCTTCTCTTTTAGTAGCAGAGTATGAGAGTAGATTTCTGGATCTACTCCAGTATGTAGAGTATATGCAGGATGAGTAGGTGCGGATTCACAGGTTCATCCGGGGCCTGAATTTAGATATTGGAGGTGCTATGTAGATCCACTACCCATAGACATTAGCAGAGGCCGTCGAGAAGGCCTATATTGTAGAGGATACTCGGGGAAAGACCTAGCAAGCTAGAGACCGAGTCAGGAGCCGCATCACATGGATGAAGGATGGTAGATTGAGGGGGTCAATACCCCTTCCTTATGGTGGCTAGGATACAACATAGTCATCCTTTAGGCCAAAAAAAAAAATCCCACCCACCTCATAGACCTCCATAGAGAGTTGATGTACAAGGAGGTCGAGTATGGGGTCTCCTCCTAGGGGTCCCATTAGGACACAGGGTGGACCTAGAGCCTAGTCAGTGGGAGCTCGCTAGTAGAGACCTCAACAGACCACAACTGGATCATCAAGATCCATGCCACAAAATTCTAGGGCACCTACTAGAGGTGCTACTCATTGGGGAGGATCAAGAGGATGTTTTGGTTGTGGAGTTACTGGACACTTTTGGAGAGACTACCCACAGAACCCTAACAACAAGGGTAAGGCATGATTTTTGAGCCGACTATTGGTGACATGGGACGTAGCCACATGATTTATGTAGTGGTTGAGAACTGCTAGGTAGAGCATCAGAGCATAGTAATTGAGACCATGAGTAGCATTGGAGGTATTCCTATCTCTGTATTGTTTGATTCTGGTTCTTCTGATTCTTTCATTGCACCATCTTTAGTAGAGCGATGCGAGCTGGTGTGATTAGGTAGGGTCTTAGTTGGGATGTCAAGATGGCTTCTAGAGATAAGATCTCTATAAACTCCTTAGTCAAGGAGTGTGTAGTGGATTTGGGACCTTTCACCACTACCTTAGATCTCCGTATCCTTCCTTTGGGCTCGTATGGAGTCATTTTGGGTATAGATTGGTTGTTTGCACATAGGGCGGGATGGATTGTTATCACAAGACTATATCTTGTGCGCAGATGATTTAGGAGTTGAGTCGGTGATCTCGGGGTTAGGAGACCCATTTATATTCATACCATCTTCATTATGAAGCTTAAGCAAAGTATGTGCGATGGGGTTGTCGGATGTATCTTTGTGATAGTTAGTGACATGAGATCGGAGGATGGGTCTAATGGACCATCACTAGATGATCATCCCATTTTGCAAGATTTTGTAGATGTCTTTCCAGGGGAGCTACCGGGTTACCATCCCCACATGAGATTGATTTCCATACAGATCTAGTTCTGGATCAGATCCTATCTCATGGGCACCTTATCGGATGACCACCCCGAGCTCGTGAGCTCAATTTGTAGCTTAAGGGCCTTTTGGAGAAAGGCCTTATCTGTCCTAGTGTATCCCCTTGGGGAACACTTTGGTGATCTTTGTGAAGAAGATGGATGGATCCTTGCGGTTTTGTATTGATTACCGCTAGTTGAACAAGGTAACAATCAAGAATCGTTATCCTCTTCCTCGTATCGATGAATTGTTTGATCAGATGAAGGGAGCCACAATTTTCTCGTAAGATTTATCTCAAGTTAGGGTACCATTAGTGAGGATTTCAGAGGTAGATATTCATAAGACTACTTTCGGCATGAGATATGGGCAAGTATGCATTCACGGTGGTGCCTTTTGGTTTGTCTAATGCCCCCGCAGTGTTCATGAGTTTTATGAATGGGATATTTAGGACCTTCTTAGATCACTTTGTGCTCATCTTCCTAGATGAAATTTTGATATACTCACGTACACGAGGGCACCTTTGATAGGTTCTTCAGTGTCTTTGTGAGTAGCAACTTTACGGGAACTTGGAGAAGTGTGCTTTCTTTCAAACAGAGGTGCAGTATTTGGGTCATATCATTTTTGGGGAAGGTATCACCATCGATCCTTCCAATATTAGAGCCATTATGGATTGGCCAACACCCACTATAGTGACCGAGGTGTGTAACTTCATGGGATTAGTAAGATACTACCGGAGATTTTTTTAAGACTTCTCTCGAATTGCACACCCCATCACTTCCCTTCAGAGGAAAGGGAAGAAGTTTGTTTGGTTAGACAGATGTGAGAAATCCTTTAGGACACTAAAGGAATGCCTCACCACATCACCTATTCTTATAGTGCCAGATCCACAGGGTGAGTTATTTGTTTGCACGGATGCTTCATTGGTAGGCCTTAGAGGTGTGTTGATGCAGGAGGGTAGAGTAGTAGCTTTTGAGTCTCACAAACTCAAATATCACGAGCTTAATTATCCGACCCATGATCTTGAGCTTGTGGCAGTTGTGCATGCTTTGGTTAGATGGAGACATTTTCTTCTTGGCAGGAGATTCACACTTAGGATAGATCACTTGAGTCTTTGCCACCTCTTCACACACGCCCCAATCTAAAATCTCTCGTCGGCGGCATTGGATGGAGTTGCTTTCTGAGTATGACATGGAGATAGAGAATGTGAAGGGGAAGGAGAATGTGGTAGTAGATGCTCTTAGCAGAAAAAGGCATGTGGCTATGGCCACTTCAAAGTGAGCACAAATTTGCGGAGCAGATTCTTCACCAGCCTTTCTCTTGATAGCTTCTACATTGCGTTTGAGCAGAGATCGATTCATAGAGACCCCTCGAGGGGAATTTTGATGGATTTACCTTAGAGGAAGATGGTCCTCTAAGGCATTGAGGCTAGATATATGTTCCCACCTTAGCCACCTTAGCATTTTTTTTTGATATGTCTCTACATCTTCCTGATTACAAGGGTGTTGAATATGCTGCAAAGCATGTAAATAAGTGTGAATTTCTATGGCACGCTAAGGGTATCACTACCCTATAGTAGAATAAAATTCAATTTGCAAATACGTTACGGGGTATGTGCATAGTTGGTATCGGAAGTATGACCCACATCATACGGTGGTGGATTATACTATGTTGTGTGATGCCTTTTTGGTAGAGTTCCATATTCCTAAGTTTGAGTAGAAGAGCACCAATGGTCGAAGGAGATTCAACAAGGAATGACAGAGAGTGTGTAGGAGTATGATGCACACTTTAAAACACTCCTTTTGAAATTATCTTATGATATCCATCCCTCATAACATGCTAAGTGGTTCATCGGAGGATTGATAACACATTTTAGACAAGCACTCTCCCATAAGAATTTCATAGATCCACATGAGGCCTTGGAGGATACTCTATGTGTTGAGGCCATCGAAGCATTGGCATTGTGGTAAGCCCATTTTTAGAAGCATAAATTGTTTTCATGTTGAAGAAATTTTAAAAATTATCTCAGTGAAGTTAGCTCATAAGACTCATGAGAGAATATGGTGCACAAACTATGAGGTAGAAAGACAAACAAAGGACATTTGCCCATGAAATTCGGTGCGTGCCATGTCATTGGATTATGAAATATATCATGGATGTCATGATCTAATTAGATGCCAATTTTATAGTGTGCACTCGTAAGAATGTGTCTTATTATTGTAAGATTTGTACATCCAATGCTCATGATAGAAAGGATTATCGATTGATAGACCAAATCCATGATGCCATTGATATTGGTGTGCACTAGACCAGCATTGGAAGTAGTTACAAGAATGAAGGTCATGGGTATGAAGGGAACGAAGATGGAGTGGTCAAGGAAGAGGTTTTTGTAGAGGATTCAGAGGTCGTGGTGGTTAAGGAGGTAGGATTGAATTTCCCCATGGAACTTGCTACAATTGTGGATCTATTGAACACTACAAGTGTGAATGTCTATATTTTTATAGTGCTCATGGTGCAGGAAGAAGCATAAGTATAAATATTTCCCTAAGTTGTATGAGCATATGAGCTAAAACAAGAGGAAGGAAAAAGGCACGGGGATGGTGAGTATGAAACGAGTTGATCCAGAGGGGTGCTTAGGGTAGCATATAACCCTGAATTAGAACTTGTCTTGGTGACTACGTGAGATGAGGGTGCACACGCCCAAGAAACACTAAAGCAAAGGCCTCTAATCATTGGAGAAGAGGTATTACATGTGAAATATCTTGATCCAAATCATCATAAAAGAGTCTACCAAAATACCATGGAGGTGATTAGAAACCTACAAGGGGAGATTAAGTGTTTTAAAGAGAAGTATGAGGTCCCTCAAAAGGACATAGATGAGGTCAGAGAAGTGTGTAGGATGTTGTGCCAGGAGAATATTATCCCTCTGTTAGGAGAGTGGCTAAGAGAAAAAGTACCACATGCTTAAGGTAAGCATGAGAGACAGTCTTGCATGTTAATCTACCCCTTCACAAGTATTGATTATGATAAAGAAATCACATTGAATGCAGTTGTGGATGGATGGCTCTTGAGAAAAATTATGATTGACACAGTGCAGAGGTCAATGTTCTCACTTTAGATGCATGGAATCAAATGGGAGGCCCCATTATAGCCATCTTCAAATGTGATGTATATGGCAAACCGGAAAAAGGCTATGCCCATCGGATTGTTAAAGGATGTATCCATAGCCATCCAAGGGGAAAATTTTACTAGAGATTTTGAATTCTTAGTGTTTGCCGATGTAGATAACTTTCCAGCATTACTTGGATGCCCCTGATGTTATAAGAATAATGATGCCTTGCACTTTAAAAAAGGGTACATAAGTTTCGAGAACAAAGAGGAGAGCATCGTTATTCCATGTGAGATGGGAGGTATGCGCCATATGTAGAGCCTTTGGGAGAAGAGGACCTAGATAGAATATATGTGTGCACCATCAGAGACCCCAAGGTTATTCACCTATCAAAAGGAGTTATTTAGTGGGAAGATACTCAGTCTATAAGTGATACGCCTAGTGTTGCATGTGATAATTGAGCACATGTGACTTATGAGTTAGTTGGAAGAAAATTAAATGACACCTTTGTAACTCAAGTTTCCAAAGAACACTCGGTTAGGCACCTGGGAGGAAGGAAGTTACCCAATTACACTAGAGAGGGTAACCCTAATGTGATGGAGGTACAGTGGACATGTCAAACAGAAAGGAGGAATATGCTTACTTATACATTGTGTGGAACAAAAACATGTTTTTGGGTGACCCATCTAGATAATATTTTAGAGTGGTGTGAAGTGAGAATTTTGTTCTTTGTTAGGTTCCTTTGGATAATGCAATCTCTAAAATACATGAATATGATGGCAAGGAGTCCGTCTCATTTTAAGTTCGGGAATGTGGGAGATCCTAAATGATACGCCTAGAAGCCTTACCTCCTCAATATGGGTGCATTATTTCTATTCCACCTTACGGGGTTGTGCGTGTGCATGGTATATCCATTGAGCTATGCCATCGAGATGGGAAATTGGAAAGAGTTGATGACATATTATTAAATTTTTTGATTATTTAAGTCCTAAGCCATTAATGAATGAGGCGTTGCGAGGTAGTCAAGCACCTTACTCGGGTTCTTTGTCTTTATGGGTGAAGACCGAATCATATATTTTCTAGTGGAACTTGGCTTGGAGGCATGTTTCGAGGAAGGAGAAATGAAAGAGATACAATTTGAGCACGCTTTCCTAGAGAAGGAAAAATGAAATTTGGTGTACTTGACAAATGATGAGGAAGTAGAAAACTTAGATGTTAATCATACGGAAGGTACATGCGAAGTCTTGTAGATTACTGAGATGCGCAAGCACATGCTTACCATGAACCTTTGAAAATGAATAAGGTCAACAATTGTATAGAAGCAGAGCCAAAATAAGCTTTCATTGGAGATTACTAGATGGACCAGGGATGTATTAAAGATAATTGAGTCTCTTGACAACTTCTAGGATTTATTCCAACATGGGTACCATGAGTTAAAAGGATTTCATCAATCATTGGGAGAGATGCACATTAAGTTAAAGGAGGGTGTGTGCCCAATTAGGAAGATACCTTATAGGATGCACCCAAATTTGTGGGTAAAGGTTAAGGAAGAAATTGATAAGATGGTAGAATCGATATCATTAAGGCAATTGAATAACGAGTGGGTGAGCCCAATGGTGATTAGTATCAAGAAGGATGGGAGAATAAGGATATGTGTAGACTATATACATTTGAATGCTTCATGTGTGATAGATCATTTTCCATCCACATTTACTGAAGAGATCTTAGAAGGTGTAGCAGGGTAGGAGATCTATTCTTTTACAGATGGATTCTCAGGTTATCACTAGGTAAGGATTGTGAAGGAAGACTAGGAGAATACTAATTTCACCATTGAATGGGGAAGTTTTCTTATATAGTTATTCCCTTTGGGCTTTAAAATATGCCTATTGTATTTTCACGCATCGTGGTGTAGGCCATTCAATACTTCATCCATAAATTTCTACAAGTATACTTGGATGATTGGATAGTGTATGGGCTAGTAAGAGATCATTGTGAACATTTAAGATTGGTGTTTGAGAGGTTCAGAAATTAAGTATCTCTCTAAACATTAAGAAATGTGTCTTTCTTTACTCCTTTTGGCATATTACTAGGTCAAATTATTTGCATGGAAGGCTTATTAGTAGATTCTACCAAATTTTTGTTATCTTGGGATTGGAGGTTCCTACCAATCAAAGTGTGGTGCACAAATTCTTAGGGCATACAAAGTCAATAAATAAAATTCATCAAAGGCTATGCCATGATCTCTGTGCCATTAGAAGATTTGTTGAAACATAAGAGTAAATTCTATTGGGGTGAGGTGCAACAGGTGGCTTTTGACACCTTGAAGGAGAAACTTACTATTGTGCCCATTTTGCACTTTCCCTCATGGGAAAATCCCTTTCATGTACATGTTGATGCATTAGGGATGGAAATAGGAGCAGTGTTAGCACAACTTGGAGAAGGGATTGTTGATCATCCTTTGTGTTTTTCAAGTAGAAATTAAACCCCAGTTGAGTGGAATTACACAATAACAAAGCTCAAAGCATTGTCTATGATTTATGTGCTACATAAATTTAGGAAGTACTTGTTGGCTACTCCATTTATATTCCACACAGATCACATGACACTTAAATATTTGGTGAACAAACATGTTTTTCAAGGGCCATATGCCTGTGGATCTTACTATTTCAAGAATTCAACTTTTCGGTGGTAGAAAAACTAGGGAAGTACAATTCAAGACCTGACCATATTTCTAGAATTAATTTAGGTGAGGACATGCAGAGAATTGAGGACACACTTCCAGATGCATATTTATTCATATTACAACATGCACCCTATGATTTGGAAGATATTGTTATTTTCTTACGAACATGTGTGGCACATGAAATAATGAAGGCTCTAGAGAAGAAGTGGTTGGTTATACATGTTTCACCCTATATGTTGGTCAGCAATGGCCTATACAAACTAGACCAAGATGATGTTTTACGTCGTTGTGTGCTAGAACATGAATGGACTGCAATCATGGAAGAATATCATGGTGGCATTATAGGAGGTCATTATATAGGAAATGCAACCGCGCATAAAATTCTATTGGTAGGCATTGGGAAGCCAAGACAAATAGATGAAATTTCGTTAAGACCTATTGCTAGTGCAAAACCATTTGAAAAATGGGAAATTGAATTTTGGGACCTATTTCCCCATCCGCGCACATGACATGTTCATGCTATATTATCCCTTGTATAGACTATCTTACAAGGTAGGTGGAAGTAGCGCTTATGAAGGATTACACTGGGGCTACATCAGCTAGGTTCCTATGGGAGAATATAATCAACAGATATAGATGCTCGTTGATTTTAACTAGTGATAGGGGTACCCATTTTTTAAATGAGATAGTTAGAATCTTATTAACAGATTTTATGGTGGTGCATCAAAAACTACACCCTATCACCCTCAGGATAATGGAATTGCTTGAGGCCTTTAACAAGATTTTAAGCCACACATTGACTAATATTTGTGATGTCGAAAGAAGGTACTAGGATGATAAAGTATTTGTAGTACTATGTGCATATCACACAAATTATAAAAGATTGAACAAAGCCACTCCTTTTCAATTGGTATTTGGTGCAGAGGTGGTTTTGCCTATGGAATTCATGTTACCATCCCTACATATTGCGTGCGTAGGAGGATTGGCTAATGAGAAAGCATTAGAGGATCTCATTGATAAACTTATGGAGTTAGATGAGAGGTGAGCCATTTCTAGATGGATTCGAAGAGAGAGAAAGAACAAAAAAAGGCATGACATGATTGTCATATTAAAAATAAGAAGTTTGAGGTTTGGAAGATGGTTCTTCTATATGATTCAAAATTTTTGCGCCATCCTGGAAAAATCAAAGTGCATTGGTTGGGACCATATGTTATATCCCATATACTTGATTTAGGCACTTGTTGAATTCAAGCACTAGATGGAACACAATTTCTCACGGCTACATCAACGGGAGTAAGTGAAGCCCTACTATAAAATAATCCTTATTGGGGTTTGTAAATAAGGAAGTATTTCTATTTAGCTTAGGATTTCCATTAATGCATTTTCCCTTATATGTGTTCCCTTTCTTCGATTCATTATTTTGTCTTTTATTGTCATTTGTTGTCGGTGTGCTTGCGCACCTGGTAGCTAATTACTATCTAAAGGGTTTTTATGTGCAGAGGACCACACATCTATTTAGTGTGGGGTGGAGAGTGTAAAGAAGAGTTTCAATAAATAGTGTAGTAAGAAGCAAGTGTTGGGAGTGATGTTGATTGGCATCCCAAATGAGAAAATCAAAAGCGCATGGGTTCAGAGGAGCACGCATAGCAAAATTGATTATGGGTGGAGATTGGTGTCAAAATATTTATGAAAACCACGTACAGTGATAAAATCACAGAGCAACATGAGGTAGGTGGTGAAAAGAACTAGGCTTAAGATAAAGAGGAATATTTACTTTGACGCTATGAGCACATGCAAGGTTACATGGGCGATGAATTTTTATGCTCTATAAGGTTGTGGGAGTTTTGCACGAGTTTGTGCATGAAGGAACAATGCTAGACAAAATAGGCAAGAGGATAGTGCTAGAGAAAGCTGAATTTAATACGATTTTATAGTGGTAGGTGGCATGGGAGTTAATGCGAGAAAAATTAAAAAAAACCTATAAATAGAAGGTTGGGTAAGTTATTTTTTACGTTGAGTTTATTTGTTGAAGAGCTCTTATAAACTAGGAAACCTTGCGAAAAAACTATGAAAGTTACATGCAAAGTGAATAATTTGATAGATTTGAAACCAATGTGGAACAACATACATATGCATGTATGGGAGTGGTTGTTTGAAGGATTCCTATGATATTTTGCATTATCTTATAGAAGAAGGGGTTTTCAAGTTAGGTTTTGTGAAACTAGGGCATGAGTTTGAAGAAATCACACAGAAGGATTAAAGATGAAGTTTTGAGCAAGTACCAAATCAAAATATAAGCAAAGATTTATAGGGACCCGATAAAGAAAATGTCACCAAGGAAGGGATTGAACGTTTCACCAAAGAGGAAGGGCAAGGGCAAAGGAAAACTAGTCACATCGATAAGATTTAAAGAAGAATGGTATGTGGAGATGCAATACCCAAATGGGGTATTATTGGGGATGGATTGGGTATCTCATGTATGAAAGATGGTTATAATTGATTATAACCATAGGACAGATACCACTGAGAAGGAGATGACATTGGAGCTCATTTTCCCTACAGGAGAAAAAACACAGGATAATAAACCAAAGTATATGATGATGTTGTGAAGATGAAATTGGATAAGGATGGGATTTTTAACTTTTTGAGTTTCCATTTTTCAGAAAACTTGAGAGATTATACTAATGGATCATGTATTCCATGTAAAAATATTATTTATACTTTGTAGGGAGGAGGATGTGCATAACCTTGTAGTTGATCTCTAGATACACTGGACTTATCTACATAGGAGAGTTGTTGGATGATGACTTGGGCGACAAGGAGGATATCATCAAGATAGCTAAGGAATATGAATACAAGAAGGGAAGGAACTATTTTTATATTACCAAGATCACTCGACTTGATCATGAAGATGTCCATGCACCTAATCACCAAGTTGAATGTACAATAATGTTTGACACAAGTGAACAAGAGATGGTTGAACATTTACAGGAAGGTTTTAGAAGGGACAATCTACAACCTCTCGGCCTTCATTTCGAGGATATCATTGATGCCGCATGATGGAGATAAAATTATGTATGGTAATATTCTCCTTACCATTGTGTTTTTCTATTAGGTACCCGATGGGGTGAATAATAACATTTGGGAGTACCCAGGAGGAAAACATCTCCCACCCAACATGTTTGAGGTGTATACTTGTAAGATAATAAAATATGCATACAATGCACACTTGGATAAGTGGTACAAGTGGATGCACAATGCATTTAGATAATAATGGAGAATTCCTAAATAGCGCCACCCTTGGTAGGGGATGAGGCTGAATTTATGGTATACCAGAACTTCTGCATTAGGAAGTTCATGTTAACTAATGCCACCAAAATCCCATGGTACAAACTACCTTTTTCCTTCACAGTGCAATATTTTTAGAGTGCATTTAACCAGTTTAAGGAGGCCAAGAAACTTAGATTTGATCTAAGTGAGGTAGATAAGGAGCACTTCTCACTGTACAAGACATTGGTGTATCCCAAGAAGAATGCATATATGGAGAAGTATATCTCTCATGACATACATATGCTAAGGCTTGTAACATTACCACGCACGACAATTTGGGTGTACATACACATAAGGCCTAAGTTTTAAAAAGGTGTGTATGTCAAGGATGATGTCTCCATCCCCGAAAACCCGTCCGGAAGGAAGAAGGTAGTTCCAGAAAGAGAGAGAGAGAGAGAGAGAGAGAGAGAGAGAGAGAGAGAGAAGAAACTCCAACAAGTAGGGCACTCGAGCGCATGGTTAGTATAGACCATAGGGGAATAAGAGTTTGGTGTAGGCATGAGTACTTATGATCGTAGGAAGAATTCCCGAGTAGTAGAGTCTCCGGTGAAGAATAAGCAAAGGGTAGCGCAGATCTCAAAATATGAGATAACAGAGTGCGAAGAAGGTGATGAGTATGGAGGAGAGGGTGAGGAGTGCTAGCAAGAAAATTACCCGCTATGTTTGATATACATAAATCATTGAAGAGTGGGGTGAGTTTTAGAGGGCACTCAAGAGAAATAAGGAAGTGAAGAGGAAGTGGGGATGAATGTGCATGGGACTTCACATGTGTTTAGTGAATAGATGGATGAAACAGTGGAGAAGTAAGTGGAAAGTATCATCAAGGACTTGGTAGGGCATGAGGTGGAGCGTAGCATGGAAGAAGTAGGGAAAGACTATCAAAGCATGTGCATAGGTTAAAAGGGCATGATGAGAACGTAAAGACTGTTAATGAATTATGTCAATGATCCAAACAAGGTCCTGCGCGTGTTTCCAGAGCATGGTGCCTATAGACCAACTCTTTTGCTAGTCATCATTTGATAAATATAGTGTGTACATGTGCACAAGGAAGATGTCATGGAATTTTGAGTCCCATGTTGATGGAAAAATTTGAGGTTGGTGCAAGAGCATTGGAAACCACACAGAATCCTAATGAAATAAATCCTATTGTGGATTCACAATAGCTAACTAATGAGCATGCATGTAACATGCTAAATAAGGTGGCAGTGGAGGTTGAAGCAAGGTTATTGGGGGGAAATAATAGGATTAGGGAATTGGAAAAAGAATTGGATGAAAATAATAGGGAGATTATAGGGGGAGACAAGGAGATCAAGGAGAAAGAGTTGGTAATTGTGTAGCTGAGAACTGAGTTGAGAGAAGAAAAGGGGAGGGTGCGTGAATCCTATAAGAAATTGGAGACTATCTTAGACTCCATTATTTTGAAGCGCCCAGATTTATCCCCCTTGAATGAAAGTATGAGTTAGCCTCCCACTACTTGGAGGATTTTATCCCCTCATAATCACAATGGAAAGGAAACCACTTGACCGGAGTCAATGGAGGAAGTTATGGAACGAAAAAGGAACAAGAGAAATCAAAGATTGAGGAAACCATAACCCATTACTTTGAACTCCCTATTTCGGTAAAGACCGCAACATACATGTCTGAGGTTGTCTATGATAAATGCGAGGACAAAGACAGGGGGAAAGTGTGTTGGTTGCTACACATGAGGTAGACTTGAAGGAGTTCCAGGCCAAGAATAGAGGTGATTGGGTGGAACGCGACAAGATCCTAGAAGAGGTTGAAAAGAAATATGAGAAAATTGAAGGTTTAAGGGCCTCAATTAAAATTAAGGTAAAATAATTATATCCCCATGTTACATGAAGGATGGACGTGTTGAGCGACCTTAGCAAAAAAATGGAAGATATTGTGGATACATTGAAGGCTAAGGGTGAAGATTTGACATTTGATGAAGTCAACGCACTGATAGGGATTTGTTTACATAGGTGCAGAGTGAGGTGGATGCTTGGAATAATATTGAAGAATCCTTGAAAAAGACATCCCAATATTTATACAAAGCAGTGATAAAATTCTTTTGTTCTTTGGTGGAAGCCATGCACAAGATATTTATTTCCTATTCTTTATTCTTTGTTGAAAGAGTAGAGTGTTTTTAGGATGGACAACACATTTAGTGTGGGGTAATTTTGAGCCCACAAAAGTGACTAAGTCCCAGAGTAAAGAATCAACACTCGCAAGGAAAGTAAGGGAAAAATCTCTCAAGAAATGACATGTGGGAGAATAGGATT
Source organism: Taxus wallichiana var. yunnanensis (assembly GCA_018340775.1). Taxonomy (NCBI): domain Eukaryota; kingdom Viridiplantae; phylum Streptophyta; class Pinopsida; order Cupressales; family Taxaceae; genus Taxus; species Taxus wallichiana. Next base: position 315,612,841 of record CM031239.1, read on the forward strand.
ACATGTGGGAAGTTCAAGGATTTGCAAAAAAATGCCAAAGTAAACATGGAGCATGCAAAGGTTGGCGCGTGGAATTAGGATAGGGTTTGAATACTTAGTTGCATCATTGGATATGGTATTGCATGGAAAACACGTGAATACATGAGTAGGCATGACAAGTGGATAAGGTTACAACTTGGAGTCTTGGAGCTCAAGGAAAGAATATTCCATGAAAGGAATATTCTAGAGGGTAATCATTACAATTAGTGGAGGATAATCAAGGTTTTGGTGAGTTGGCATAGGCACTCAATTATGGAGGAGCATGATTCCACCTAGCATGCATGATTGCTCATGAGTGAATCTAAGGAGGTGAAGGGGAAATCCCATCCTATTTAAGAATGTGCTCGGATCTAAAATAGAGGTGATGAGAGAGAGAAGATATGGTGTGAGAGACCAATCAAGAACTATCTAGGTGAGTGGAAGATGATAGTTAGGGCTCTCTGTGTAGATTCGTTAGGTAGGGTTAGAGTGTCGAGTACTTGATGTACTCGGTCTAATATGACCCTTTTTGATGCAATATGGCTACTTTAAATGGTTATAAATCAATATATGACATTTTGTTCTAAATATATATCCTTATGGATTCAAACCCTTGTGTTCTTGATACTTCTTATGGTTCATATCTAGTTCTTCTGTGTTGCTATGATGTTACTTTCATGTTATGGTGCATATGTGTTTGGTTATAGTTCTTTGTCTTGGTCCTAAAGGATGGATGCATGTATTTCTGTCTCTGTAAACATTCCTCCATTAATGGTGAAAATTCTTACAAATCTCACATAAAGGAGGGGCTCGACGCCTATGTGTTCCTCAGTGAGTACCTAGATAATGTTGGGTGATAGTCCAGATGTGCTTGGGGTTTAAAGGGAGTAGGTAAAAGGTGGCTAGATATGAACCATAAAAATATAAAAACACAAGGGTTTGAATCCATGAGCATAGATATTTAGAACAAAGTGTCATATATTGATTTATAACCATTTACAGTAGCCATATTACATCAAAGAGGGTCATATCAGACCGATTACATCAAGGAATGACACTCTAACCCTACAAAATGACTCTGCATAGAGAGCCCTAACTATATTCTTCCATGCACCTAAATATTTCTTGACTGGTCTCTCACACCATCTCTTCTCTCTCTCGCCGCCTCTGTTTTAGATCCGAGCACATTCTTAAATAGGGAGGGATTTCCCCTTCACCACCTTAGCTTCACTCATGAGTAGTCCACATGCCAGGTGGAATCATGCTCCTCCATAATCGAGTGCCTATGCTAGCTTGCCAAAACCCTGATTAGCCTCCGGGGAAGCGTAATGATTACCTATGGAATATTCCTTTCATAGAATATTATTTTTTGAGATCCAAGACTCAAGTTATAAGCTTATCCACTAGTCATGCTTACTCATGTCTTCACGTGTTTTCCATGTAGTACCATATCAAATGATGCGGCTAAGTCTTTAAACCCTATCCCGCTTCCTCGCACACTAACCTTTGCACACTCCATGCTTACTCTGGAATTTTGTTGCAACTCCTTGAACTACCCATGCACACTTTTTTTTCCCACATGCCATTCCTTAAGAAAATTTTCCCTTACTTTCCTTACGCGCGTTGATTCTCTCCGCTCCACGACTTATTCACTTTTCTAGGCTCAACGGGTGGTTTGATGGGATCCTTTAATTTCGTCTTAAATTTGGAAGAGGATGAATATTTTTATGTTGTAGTTTGAGTTTTGATTAATGGTGGCATGGATGACTTGGATTCATATTTGATAATATAAATGGTAAATGGTTTATAAGAAGGGTTTGATTTGGGAGAAGGTTGTTGTGGTGTTTTCTTATTGGTTATGGATGTTTTGGATGAATGGATTTGTTCCAAAATAAAATAAGATGTTCCTAAGGATGATGATGATGTGGTATTAAGAGGAATGGCCTTAGGGGAAGGAATCTATAGCTTTTTATGTAGATGTGTAAGATATTTTTAAATAGAGACACCAATGGTTTTTATTATTTATGTGTGGAGATATTTACTTGGTAGAAATAGTGGAATATTTGGCTAGAGAATCTATAGTAATTGGTTTTGGTAGAAAGGATTGTAATATTGAAGGTGGGAGGGGTTTTTGCATGATGCATTTAACAAGGTCTAAGGGAGTAGTGGATTGTGTGGTTTTATGATGAGGTGGTGTAAGTGTTGTTGATATGATAGAAGTATCACTTGTTCTTGTATTGATTATGGGGGTATATATAGTGGATGACTCAAGGGTGATATAGTCATAGGTGTAGTTTCGAATGTTGATGCAGATGTAGTTGTAATCAAAACACTTGGGTTTGACATGGATGTGTATGTAGTTGTTATATATGGAACGAGTTCAATAGATATGGTTATAGATGATACAAATGAAGGGATAGGTATAATCGAGTCGATGGGGGAATCATGATTGTGGTCATTATTGATGTTGATGAAGGTATGAATATGAGGAAGGGATATCAAATCGGTGTAGATGTGATTGGTGACGAGGTGATGGTTATAAATGATGAGGTTTAAAGTAAATATATAGTTTTGATGATATGGAAGGTTGATTTTGATTGTTAGGTGAATAGTTTGGGAATGGATTATTAACGGCATCCACGGGTTGATTTGGTGGTGCATTAGGGTTATCCACATGGAGGTCACCTGATTCTTCAAGTTTTTGGACAAGATATTTGAATGTGCGACATTTATCAATATCATAGCCATTGACTTAGTTATACTTGCAATAACATTCTTCCCGGTACCATTTCATTTTACGTTGTGTCTCATCATATGGTCTGATGGGTAGAATTTGAATGAGGTTAACCACCATTAACTTGTCAAAAATTGAACTTTATGATTCCCGAAGAGGAGTGTAATTTGGGGTCGGTCTACGAGATCTTTTTGAAGGATCTATGTGAGAAGTAGATGCAGATGAAGACTTAACCATGATGACATTAGTGGAGGTTTTGGATTTATAACTATGTGCAGATGATTTCATAAACTTAGTTTTGGTCTTGTTGGATTGAAGCTTAAGGTGGTGTTGCTTAAAGGCGTGGAGTTGAAGTTTGTGAGCCATAGTGAATGCTTCTTCAAAGGTCTAAAATTATTATATTTGGAGGGTGGATGAGATGTGCTTCACACAACGTAGACACCTATAGTTTGATCAATACACTATTATTTCTAATAGTGCACTAACTATTCTTCCCTTTACTTAAACAGTTTTTATAGCCTCATTATAAATACATTAGCTTCTTATTCCCTTCTAGCCTTGCTTCTATTAGCTCCCTGGGATATCAATCCACTTCGTTGGATTGATTAAGCCCTTTAGAAACCCTTCCATAACCCTAATTACTCTCTAAGAGAGATTAATTAGTCTAACCTAGGTTAATTACCCTAAACATAGTCAAATCACACTTTGACTTGCTAAAAGTGCTTTTGGACTTTAGCCTTTGTCCCATATGCACCCAAATCTCCCATTTCCCCAAACCAAAAACTATAAATAGGGCTATACCCCCTCCCCATTTCCTAAGAACTCTCTCTTCTTCTAAAGATAGATTATAATATTTTGTTTAGGTTTTAGATTGCATTTCACTTTTTTCCATTGAGCTAAATAGCATTTGCTTTTATATTTCATAGCACTAACATGGAGTAATAGGAAGATCCATTAGCCTTGAAGCCATTAATGGGGATATCTCTTTCTCTTAAACACATAACTCGAATGCTTAGATCCTATTAGGTTCATTATTTCAAGTGTTAAAGAATATGGGTTAACTTCATTTGTTTAGTTTTCATGTTTGTTTCAAATTAATATATGCAAAGAAGAAAACCTTGTTCATTTCTTATCACATGGTCCATTGATCAGATTGTTAAAAGTATTTGGGGTTTCTTTAGAGATTCTTACCCCAAATCCATGGCTTTTGCAACTTTTCGAGTGAAAACACACAAGACCGTGAGAAAATGTCAATGAATTCAGTCTATGGAAGGGGTAATGACAGTTGATTGATGATGCTATGCCAAAATGTAACAAATTCGGAAATAGATTCATCTTCGTATTGTTGGATGACATAGATTTTGGTGATGGTAACTTTACATGTAATTTTTATTGATAAATATTCAAGGAAATTTTGCACAAGTTGAGTGAATGAGAATAGGGGATGTTGTGGGATGTTATTGTACCAATCTAAGGCTGGTCCATCCAATGCCATGGGAAACATGTGAAGCATGAGATCTTGATTGTGAGAGATAAGGTAGAACACATGCCTAGAAGCACGTAAATGTTATTGAGGGTCCTTCTTACTATTTAAATTATATAACTTAGGAATTTTCCAGTGAGTAGGATAAGGTTTGACCGAAAAATGGGTTGATGGTTTTGTTATAGATCTAGTCATAATAAAATGTGGTCTTAGATCCCAAAGTTTTGGCCTCGAGGCTAGCCATTCTAGTTAATAGAGCTTGTAAGGGATCATTAGATGGTTGGGATGTTGAAGGAGGAATTTGAGATGTGTATGAGGTGGATGGGTTGGGTTGTTTATATGTTTGATAGGTTTGGGGATGTGTTGGTGTTGATGGAGGTGGTTGATAAGGGGGAATATAGTTAGAAGGTTGAGATTGTATTGGTTGAGATACAACTTGATGTTGAGAGATGGGGATGTGGTATGATTGGTTAGATTGAGTGGGTTATTGTGAAATAGGACATTTAATTTATTGGCTATGGGATTTTTCAGAATGTAAATGTTATGTGGTTGGGATACTTGATTTGGTTTAGTAGGGAGTATGTGATGATAGGATCCTTGAGGAGGTGGTACATGAGTTTGCATTGATTCAGATGGAGGGGGTTGTGAGATGACCACATTGGCATGAATGTGTGAAGTAGAAATGAGAGGTAAGGTTGTGTGATGTTGTTTAGATATGGGAGGAAGTAAGTGTGATTCTTGAGATGGTTGAATAGGAAGAGAAGTGATTGTGGTAGAGAATGAAGTGATAGGGATGGAAGAAGGAATGGTTGTATTGACACAAGGTAAGTTAGGTGGAATAGGGACCACTAATTGGGTGGTTTTATGATTTTTGGATTGGAAGAAGATGGTTGATTAGGATCAAATTCATGTTGGGCCTTGGCAAGCTCACTCATGGCTCTAGGAAAGAACACAATGAGTTGGGAGGTAAGCACTTGGGTGGACTCGAATTAGAATGATAGGCATATATTTGTCATATAAGGTAGGTCCATAAATGGGAATATTATTGGTCTTGTAAATAAGATAATCATGGAGAGTAATCATATTTGCATTAAGAAGCTCCTGAAACTCCATAGATCCACGAGGGATGGGAGGAGGCCCAAAAGCATTGATAGAAGTGGCTACCAAAGGAGTGGCTAATATAAAAGGCAAAAAATGATGATAAAGGAAGGGATTGGTTTCATCATGATCATTGGGTTAAATCAACTTCCCTCTTGAAGAGGAGGAATGGTGATAATAGGTTGAGTGACCATTGTAGAGATCACTAAGGGGATATAGGTAAGGATGGATAACATGAAGGTTAGTTAGACAATATTAGTGGTAGTAATAGAAATTTTTTTGACATCATGTTTTAGTCCATTTTCTTTGATTTAGATCTATTTATAAATGGTAAGAAATAAACAAAGCTAAAACCATGTTGATTTCTACTTAAAGAAAGCAAGTCACACAACAAGTTTTTTCTTGTCTTGATTATTTTAAGATGTGAAAAGAAATGGAACAGTGGCTTAAGAGGTACCTACGAAACAAAAATATATGGATGGTTTCAGGTGGTTGTGGCCATGGAGTCCTCGATTTACCCAAAGTTACATGATTCCTAAATCTATATAGAGTTTATAACATGGCTAGAATACCATGATGGATTTTCTATTGGGTTATGAAATCCCAATAGTTCCAACGGGTAGGGATGTTTAGATGTGTAAGTTGGTTTGGATGTGTGTGATGAGGTGAATGCAATAACTTAACCCCTAGTTGATACTCGATTTTCAAGCAAGTAATGAAAGGTTCTTTTAAAATCCCAAAAAAACAATGTGGAGATTTGATGAGGACAACAAATAAATGATGTAATGTAGAAAATAAAAGGAAGGGGAGAAATTACAAGGAATACTTGGTTTACACTTTTCCTTTTATCTAATCTTCAAAACAAGAACAAAAGAAAAATACAATCCAAGCAATTAATGATGAAACACAAAAACAAGAAATCATGATCCAACATACGTTCCTCGCCTTATAATGTCGGTGGAAATGAAATAAAAGAGGAAAATGAAAACAAACAACAAGACTCTTTGAAAAGGGTGTGTCCCACCAAGCATGCTAGAATGTTGACCAAGTTTCTTCATTCATATTCAAGTTAATGAACTAGTAATAAAATTAAAAAGTACCTCAAAATATGAGGGATTTATGGTACCTTGTGATGGGATGTATAGATGTGGGTGCAACATATGATCACCTTCCTTACTGCGAGCTTAATGACTTGCACAAAAAATTACACTAGAAGAAAAATGTATTAGTAGATAGGATGGATAGTTTCTCGGCCTAAGTCAGTTATACGAAGCATGAACTTCCTTGGATGAATGTCAACCCTCTTATAAACAAGATGAAATAAGAAATTTGATAAAAACATGCAATATCTAAAGTAAAAAAGAAATTGAAAGATAGATCTAAGATGTTAAAAAAAGGTCTAATCTTAATACGAAAAAATAAACCAAACCTGATAGGGGTCGATGGTGACTTAAGGAAATAGTGGGAAATTCAATGGTGATGGGGCGAGATGAGTTGGAACAATAGTGTAAAAATTTAGATCGAAGCTTTTCATGGCGAGATGAGTTGGAACAATAGTGTAAAAATTTAGATTTGAAGCTTTTCATGGCAGATCTCGAGATAGATGTAGAACTGGACTAATGCACAAAGACTTGCAGAAGATCTAGAATAGGGAGAAATAAAAATGATGCAAGAAAACTAGACGAATAAAGGGAAATACTAAAAATATGGACTAGGTCGGTGGTAATATGGGTAGGTTGGTAGTGACTAGGACCCTGACATAGTGGATTTGAAGTGACGAGACTAAAGAAGGTGGCATAACCTAAGTGGAAGATGGATGATTAACTAAAATATGGATTCTAAGGGATTTTATATTCTAAGTTAATATAAATAGAAAAAATGTAATAAATGATGTAAGTTTGAGATATTATTTCTAAATATTTCATTTTGATAATTAAGTGAAATGAAATAACGAAAATAACATAGATAAGTTACTAACTTAAAGATGACTTACCTCGCTATGTGATGGACTTAAACAGGATGATATGTGGATAGGAAAGATTGTGAAGAAGCTACCTAGAAAATTGTAGCAAATGAATATCGACCAAACTGGGACACTAGGGAGAGGAAAAGGGTGCGTGTGGGCGCCTGGTATGTATTATGGGAACTCTAGTTTGTATAAAAGATCAAGATCTGAAATTGACATTGTCACTAGGTCTTAAAAATGTCTTTTTCTTTTCGCACGTGGTTGTCACAATGGCTTCACTTATGTCACTATAAATTAGTGCCAAATATCTACCTACAAACCCCATACAAAAGCATCAAATCCATAAAAAAGAAAGATGTATATGAAGGGGTCAGACTGACCTTAGCTACCACAATGGTGGACTTACAACTAAGTGTTGTACTACATTCCAAACCCAATGTAGTTATTTGTGCTTATGTGTGTAATTATGTGCCTAGGTGCCCTAGCATCAATGACGCAGAAGTAGGGGCAATAACTAGATGTAAGACTTGAAATAAGGGATGTAATAGAATGAATACAATCTTTTCCCCTATTCTTATGTGATGAAGATGTAAATGATGCCAAAATGCAGTCCTTTTCCTTAATAGAGAGCTAACTCTTGATAGTAGATATTCCACCCATACAATAGTGAGTAAGTTATGTTTATATACGGATTTCTTGTTCATATTTCGACACTAATGGCCCAAAAATGCTTACTAACACCTAGGGGAATGAAACAAAAAACCATTAAGATCAGCCTTGAAAATATAAATGAGAATAAAGTTTAACTGAGACCAAGGCACCTAAAAAGAGGACCGGGGCACCAATGGTCACCTCAACACCTTTCCACGTGCCCTAGCCAGAGACTAGAGATGACAGATGACCAAATAACGATAAATGAGACCATATAAGAGATGACCATATCTATGCAAATAACTAATGATAGTGTGATAAAATTGACAATGATGACCGAATAAATGAAAAATTACTAGGGGATGATCCATTAGTGAATACTTTTCTTACGTGAGATGCATATATAAAATAACATACTTGGTGGTAAAAAGTAATAGTAAGTGCGTGATTTTGTGACTACATTTTCCCCCACTTTATGTTGGTAAGTGAAATCTCAGTAACATAAAGTAGATATAGATGCATATCGGAAATACGTTAGAGAATCCCATGTTGTAGTAGAATGTGAAGATGTGTAGTGAAAGCATGCCAAAAAAACTAAAAGCGTGCCAAACCATGGACAAGTGGGTCGATCCATGCAACATAACGAAATAGTGTAATAGTATGATGAAGTGCACTAAACGAGAGTGATGATGAGGTGGGGTAGGGAGTGATCATTTCCCATCATAAATTTGTGTATAATAATTATCAATCATAGGATTCAGGTGTCTTATCGCTAGAGGAAGAGTGTAGGAAGAAAAGTGTGCTATTCTCCAATTTGTAACTACATCCTCAAGATTGAGCCAATGCAAACAGACTCAGATCAAAGATTTGTGGTTTCCATGATTCGAGATAATTTTGATCAAATAGTTTACCTATATAATATTTGTTTAGGAAAGGCGCTCCTTCCCTCACTCACAGGTGTCACCAAAATGTAATGTCTTCCAAGTTAGGTTATCTAGAAGTGAATGCGAAATGTAGGGAAGGATTCCAAGTTAGGTTATTTGGAAGTGAACACGAAATGTATGAATAGATTCCCAAGTTAGGTCATCTGAGAAAGTAATGAATGTAATCTCCTAAGTTAGGTCATCTAGGAGGCCACACATAACTCCCAAGTTAGGTCATCTGGGAGGCCGATTGTGTTGAATTTGTATTGATGGAATGATATGATTTCGATTATTAGGAATGTGAACGCGTTGATTGATTGATTTCTTGATTAATTCGATTTATTACTCATAGAGATATTTTACGCTAGTTCCCCTAGGTTAGGTCATTAGGGAGATTGGTGAATGATCACTTTGAAATATTTTTATTACTTGTTTCCCCTAGCTTGATCATTAGGGAGAAGTGATGAAATGTTGCATATAGAATGATATGTTTGTTGCCCCAGATTAGGTCATTAGGGGGAATTAATGATGAGATATTGTGTAGTAATTTGGAATTGTTGAAAACGTATGGTGATATAGGGGAACTATAGGATTTCTCCAATGATATGCCCCCTTTAGGTGAAATGGGAAGTGATGATAAGAACAAACGTTATGTTAAAAGTAAACACGAAATAGGTTGAAAAGTGATAGAAATAAAAAAATGTGTATGGATTCATTACGAGATAAATTCCAATACATTTAAAGCATGTGTAATGTGTATGTGATGATGTTAGGTGGAATTATGAAAATAATGCTGCAAATGGGGTGTAAATCAGATTAGAAACGTTTAAGATATGATGAAAATCATGTAATGTGCTTTAGTAATGGTAATAAGCGTGAAATAATGACTATAGTAAAGTGGGTGATAGAAAAGTAACTATAAATAGTAAGGTGAAAAAGTGTTTTGTCACCTCATTTTCTATTTATGTAATGAGATTTGAGTTCTAAGAAAGTGAAAAATGACAGAAGTAAGAGTACCATGTCTTAGTCGGTTTGAGAGGGTGGCGACCTCCGTCGCATCACACATTTGTGGAGTTGGTAAGTGTATTTTTTTTCCAAAAATTTAGGGTGTAGTAGTTTTTTTAGTGATTTTTGCAAGTTTGAGATATTTTATTTTCTCAACATTTTAGACCTGGACAATAACGATGAGGGCACTAGTTACCCTTGGGATAGAAGCACCCATATCTATGCGTTGGTGTCCTATTCCTAGGCACCCCAGCCCCGATCCTGCATCTAGGTGCCCTACTCCAAAATGTGTGTATTTAGTCTAGAATGACGCAAAATGAGATTTTAATACATATAAATGTGATAAGTGGGTGTGTATGTACTGTATGGTGTTCTAACATAGTGTTTGTTGTCATTTTTGTGTTGTGTAGAGGGATATTCACTTGAGGGAGTTCCACAGTGGGTGTCATTTGAGTACGTTGTTTGGGTTAGGTTTGTCAGATGATGATTGGGATGTTATGGACCATGCCAACCTACACATATAGCACGGATGGGGGATGTGTCCCATAATATGCCTATGTTGACTACACTATGTGATAGATGGTGCACAGATACATGTACATTCTGGTTGCCTACTAGGAGATGACTATTACGTTGGAGGATGTGTATCGTATATTGTGGTTTTTGGTTATTAGTGAGAGGGTATAGGTGATGCTAGTGGAGAATATGTAGAGGCATTTGTGATCAACTAGGTGATATTTTATGGGGAATCAAGTACTTTCCAAGGCCCATATCAATCTAGATGTTATTATGAGGTATGGTGTTTTGTGTTTATGGAAATTCATAGTGGTTATTATTACTTTGAATATAACGGTGGAGGGAGGTGGTGTGGGAATCTTGTATAAGATGCATGATATATGTCAACGTATAGAGGAGGAGAGTACTAGATATGCATGGGATCGATGTGTGTTAGAATACCTATATAGAGATCTATATTGATTCACTCATGATGAGCATGGAGGGGGATAAGATTTACTACGGTGTTGCACGTGTGGGCATATGAGCATATAGGAGTTCTAAGACTAGTTGGGGGTCCATGAGCAGAGTGGGAGAGACATGAGATATATGTGAGGAGGTGGATTAACATTCTTGGGTGGAAGATGGATACAAATACCTATAGGGCACTAATAGATAGGATGGGGCATAAGGTCGTCACATGGAGGCCATACCGTGATTATGGAGGATGGCCCAAGGATGTTGTAGAGTTATGGTGTATTCGGAGGACTATGTGGTTGGAGGATAGATTTCCAAGTGTGGCAGAGTTATTCCAGTGGAGAGGGTATTGCATCAGTTTGGTATGGCTCAGGATGTTCCCTAGAGACATATATATGGTGAGAGCTATCGAGCACCAAGGTGGGTTGGGCTCACGACTGGGGCCCATAACAGAGCAACTAGCACCTCCTAGTCTAGATGAGGTAGATGCAATGATATAGGTTGTATACATAGACGATGCTTTGGTAGCAAAGGATTATGGTGCATGGTGGGTGACACACTAATGGGTATTGTTGTTCCCATTATTTACTGAGATCTAATGTCGTTACCGCATGTAGGGAGGAGGACGGGGGAAGCACATGTCCCCAAATTTTTAGCAACAACTATAGTGGAGTGTGAGTATCTACATATAGTTACATTATGCATCTTATTTGTTGGTTTATGTTTTAGTAAATGTTTTCTACCTTAGTGTGGTGTTTACATTGTAAGATATGTGTATTGGTCTTTAATAGCCAACACATCCATTCACACATTGACATGGAATGTTGAGACTAATATTCTTGGTGGAGGCATACTTGAGCGAGTGGATGAGATCGTGGGTGAGCATGCCCATTTATTTGATCTAATGGTTGTTGTAGCAGCCACATGTACTATATTACTAGATGAGAGAGGATGAGACATGCGAGGAGAATCGATGAGCCCGTGAGGTGTTCGGTGGTGGAACTTTAGCGCAGGATGTGTTTGTATGATTCGTGGAGTTACAATGTCGTTTGTGGAGAATTCAATGGAGAAACCATACGTACCAAAATTGTAGGGTCATGCTGGTCAAAATGATGTTACACATGCCCCAATGATGATACAGGTCACCTCGCAAGGTGTTCAGGATCCAGAGAAGCTCATGAAGTATATGTTAGCATCCCAAATGCTTTATCCTTGTTCCTTGTGCTTTGTTTTATTCCTCTGCCTTCCTTTTCTAAGCGTTTTGACCTTTAGTGATGAAACCGCCACCCTGGCAGGGTGGTGGTCTGTGAACCGCCACCTTGCTGTGGCAAAGTGGTCCTTCATGCGTTTTCCAGCATGTTCTTTTGATCACGACTTGTGTAATTTTCAACTTTTACCAGCTTTTCTCAACCGCCTTAGCTCGTATTAATGTTTTATGTCCCCTGGAATAGTGTTTCTTCATTGTTTAATGGTAAAAGAGTTCTAATAGGAATTACCTTTGGGTGAATGTGAAATCTATAAATAGCCAGCTTGTTTTCAAGAAAATGGCCCCGCAACTTCTCATTTCCATTGTCTAGTCTATCAATTTCTTGTTTAAAGCTCATTCTATTTTCATTTTGCATCCATGCTAGTTTTCCTTTACCTGTTAGAGGCCATTCAATCGTCTTGCTTCAGTCTTGTTCATTGTTGTTCATGCAAATTAGTTTAGAGAAAAGTAGTTTCATTTGTAGATTGAATCCATTAGATTTGTAGGTTGTGTTCTTCATAGAAGGTAGATTCTAGAATCTCTCGGTACACTTGTGTTGTATTCCTGCAATAAATCCCGCTAGGAATTGCATATGCCAAGCTCTGTCACTTGCGTTGTCCCTCTCCTACCCACATTTTATTCAGTCTATATCCAAAGCTGCCATTGTTCAAAATACCTTCTTTTGTTGATGCTAGCATATACATGCTCTTCTGGACTCACATGAACACGAAGGAACAAGGAGATCATTCTGAGGGGACAAAATCATACACTACTAGATTTGCCACTGTTTTGTAAATTCTAGGTTTTATCAATCAAAGTTATAGTTAAAACATATCAAATAGAGTAGTGAAATATTTCATTTCAGATTAAATTTCATTCTCGATATTGCCAGGGAAGCTGTGGGGATTGATAGTTTATGAGAAACTATGATTCATTCCTCACGAATCTTTCAATTAAGTTAATTAGCTATCTAGTTATTTAGGATAAAACTCACAACTACACAGGCAAGTAGCTACACCGGGCTACCTTGTTTGTTTTAAATTTTTTATTAGATTAGTTTTCATTTTCTAAATATATTAGATTAGTTGCTCTTTCAATTCCATTCAAAATCTTATCAAAAATACAAAAATAGAGGAATATATATATGTTGTAGATATATCTCGCATAGTTAGTTTATTTCATTTCAGTTATGCTTATATTGATCTTGTATTATAATCACGGGACCTAGGAGCCGAGGAATATGTTTTTGAGCCAAATGTGCCTCAACCAAATCTTTGTTGCAACAATAACCGAAATAGACGAAAATCTCGAATTCAGTCTTAGAACAACAATAGACCTATAAGAAATCAACTCACGATTAAGGGTGTTAAACATAGAAGATGTCAAAGCACACACATTTTGGTCAAATCAGAAAAATTATAGATTTCCTTGATAGATATATGTATGACTGTAGAAGGACTTGAAAGAGGGAAAACATTTGGTTGTGATCCACTAGTCCCACAGCCAGATGCATGATACCTCCTCGTTGATATAGACACTAGCTTACGTATCCAATTTTCCAAGCACTGTTAGGTACTCGGAGAAAATTGTGTAACTTCTAGTTCTAAACGTAGAGGCCGAAAAGGCATACGACTACTGGATACTCGGAATTAGGAATTGATTCTTCACATGACCATAGGAGGTCCACAACAACCACAAACTTATGGTTGTTATCCAAAGGTCCCACAACCCAATGGGCCTACAATCAATCCAACGTTGATGCTGGTTTGCGAACATTAGTGTTTAGATCCTCTCCACTCCCATGAGGCATTATCACAAAACTATCATTATTAAACATAACAACTAATCAAGCTAAAGATTTCTAGACTAGACTAGAGAATCATCCATAAGGCACCAAAAATATCCACTACATATTTAGCCATTCCATTTTCATGACCTTATCGGGAGACATATACAAAGCACCCACAAGTTATCTTCCAAGTATTCAACAACCCATAGATCGGATCATGACAGAGCTTGATATTTTTTTGAGCCTTCGAGTAGCTATCCTCACCGAACGATCTATCACACCGGTTCAGGTTAGGAGGGCCTTCTTTGCCTTAGATTCACAAATCCCGCTATTGCGTGTTGAAGACATAAGATTACCTAACTAGCTTATCTGCATCCCGCGTGTATTCCATCCCCACCGGCTGTCTCGGCATGACCTCGGGAGGTCGGGTGCGAGGAAGAGTCACTTGTAGATTCCCATGCTCGCATGTCACTTTTCCATCATAACAAATTGGTGAACCCAACATGAAATAACATGTAACCTTCTGATTCGGAGTCTTATTTCTACTTGTTCTTCTAATTAGTATACTTTTTGTCTTTTCCACCGCATTAGCCTTCACATCAACTTTACCAACAAAATTGGTGAAACTTACATGAAAGGAACAATTGTTTCACTTTCACACTCTTATTTTAATTTTATCCACCTTTTTCTTTCCCATTATTCTATGGGTATTCATATACCCCCCGAATATGTTGGGATATGATGCATATGGCAGACCTCTCCTAGGTCTTGAAGCATACTACGATCAACTAAATAGATAACCATCACCCTTGCTCTCAGCATGGGGTGACAACTATTCAACTAACCAATTTTCAACACAAACTCCACCTCAAAGGACTAGATATAGTTCTTCTTTCCAAATAGAGGAGTTGGATCAGCTCACTCAAATGCAACAACCAAAGCCTTCAAGCTCAAACAATATGACACTCACTGGAGAATCTGGTTCATCTCCTCAGGTGTTGCTTAGACCACAAATTAGTAGATAGTCAGATCCATATCTATGTTGTTAGATGATGAATACTTAGCATGTTATGCTAGGAGTGAACAACGCTCTCAAAATATGTACCCGTCTATAGGAGGTTTGCAAACACAACCCGAGGTCTCGTTCTAAGAAAACACCCCCATCCCTCCACCTATAGGAAATTCTCTCGGTGAACTTGGCAGGGCATCGATCAATTCATAGCTACGTACCATACGCCTATACAACCTCAAGGTATACAACAAACACCACTAAGGAAAAATACCGCATCTTCACCAAACGAGGTCATCTCAGCCTTAGTTGAGAAAGTTAGAGGGTTGGAACTTGCTCAAGAAAATAAAAAGTCATAATTCATGTAGGTAGGAACTTCCATCCTCCACATCATCCTTTCCAAGTAGACCTCCTCACAAGAACAAGCACGTTGGGCATGCCTCCTCAGTATTCACAACAAACACCAACTAGAACCGTGTTTTCTAACACCGCTCCAGTGGAAAATATGATACCTCCCGGTTTAGTACAAAACAATCCATTCCTGAGAAATGCTCCTCCATACTTAAACATGTATTCCAAATCACCACAGGGAGATATGTTCTCTTCTCCTGGCATATTCACTCAACCACAGGGATTCCCTTATGCCCCTGCAAATACATATGCTACACCATATCAACAACCCATTCCACCTCACCCCCTCAGCAAACACCATCAATGGTTGAAACCTATGCAATAGGAACTTATTTAGAAAATTTGAAAGAACCTTTGGACTTCACTATATGAAGCGTCATGCTTCTAAGACCTCTCCCTGATCTACCCAAGTACAAAGGAGAGGGAGACCCAAATGCTCATATTAAGGCCTATGCAACAACCATTCGAGAACTACTCCCTTGGGATGGATTTTTTGCTAAAATATTCCCAAAAACTTAAGAGGGTATCACCCTTAATTGGTATTACAGAATACCTGAAGCCTCAACACATTCATTTAAACAACTCATTTCAGAGTTCATCAAGGTGTTCGACATGAACAAATTGTTGAGAACAAGAATCAGGGAATTCTTGCACATTAAACAAGAACACAATGAATCTATTGCTCATTTCAAAAAAAGATGGCATATAGTCCTCTATTCTTCAACAAGTGCTCCAAACATGGATCAGATGAAACTATGTGATTTATTCCTTCATTCTCTCAGCAGAGAGATAAAGGAAGAAGTCCAGAAGTTCCCACTAAGAACTTATGATGAAGTACTCGAGATCACTCTCCGAATAGATCAAGCTGCAATAGATAGCGGTCGCAAGACATATGGAACAAATGGGAGGTTAATCATTCCCAACCAAAACACTAGGACTTATCCTACTACCACAAACGCCAATCAAAGACCTAAAATCCTTAACAAAAACCGTGGAGTGAAAACAGATGGAGTGACTGATCAGACTAAAAAAGCAAATGTTGTAAATGTTCCACCGCTAGTTAACAATCAACGAAACAACAATTTTACCCCAACAATCAATGCGGTGGATTTTAATTGTCCACAACAACAACAACGATAGATCCAGATATAGGTTCCAAGTCAAAACTCAACTAGATATCAAAACCAAAACCAAAAACAACAAATGCAAAACCTTAATCCTAATAGTCAACGGTTTAATCAGAGTTTTGGACCACAACACGTGCCAAACCAATAACCTAGGAGTTATAATCCTAACTCATATTGTGGTTTCCACAAAATTCGAGGCCATGACACTAGGACTTTCCATGATTACAATAAGTTCATGTAACGTTTTAGAAGAACAAAGAAAACTCTTCATAGATATGTTCTTAACAGATTCTGTGACACCGATGCCAAATACTTTCACAAGGGGGTTTCCCCTCAAAATGCACCTCTTAAGATCTTCAATGATCCACTTCCAAATCACAATAACAATAATAAATTAAATCCAAATGGGATGAACAAAGGTGTAATGATAGGAAATAACGATCATGAAGCCTCAACTTCACTAAATCCACCTGTCGCACCACAATTAGGAAATCAACCACGAACCAAGATAGTTGGTCTAGTGGAGTTAGATACTGAGCTACACGTAGAAGCCATAACAAGAACATGAGAATATTCTTCTCAACCAAATCCAATCTATCCACTAGAACTAGATAACATTCAACAAACATTGGTAAAACCTGTGGGTGCTTATGATTTAATTAATGACTTAACAAAGACCTTCTCTCACATCTCCTTTTTGGACTTGTTGAAAAATTCTCCTGCCCATAGGGCTGCTCTTTTAGAAGCACTAGGTCTAGGTCATTTAATTAACATCACTCCACCTCCCGAAACACAAGTAAACCATATAGACTTCGATATCCACCCTCCAAGGGCAGCCAGATAGGGATACCGAGTTTATATTCGACATAAACAAAATGCCAACATATGCTAAAATTACATGTAGAGGCAATCGGCCTTGCATTTACAAGTGTGGGTTTACAATAATTATGTTAAACGTGTAATGGTGGATGATGGGGCAACAATTAACTTTATCCCCTTCTCTTTCCTTCAAAAGCTAGGATATGGAGAAACAAACTATTCCACAACAAGAAATACGCTAAGAGGTTATGATAGCCTTAAAGCTACTTCAATTGGGACTATAATATTACCAGTCACCTTAGGACCCAAGAAAATCCTCACCAATTTTTATATCATATATTGGGAAACCAACTATAATATGATCCTCGGTCGACCATGGATACATCGCATGACAGCAATCCCCTCTACGTTATTCCAGGAAATAAGATTCTTACACCTAGGAAAGATATTCATAGCAAAAGGTGACCCAAAACCATTTGACATACACCTAGCAGACCTGAAGAAAATACTAGGTGTTCACTCTGAGTTTGAACTCCCAACAAACCAATCGACTCAAAACCAGAAGAAAAATTAATACCTACAACAGAACTATAAATTATGAATCTAGTAAAGGGAATCCCAGCCCTCAAGGATGAAGCTAATGTTGTAGAAACAATGTCATTAGGAACTACTGCAATTTTTTTTGAATTTCTGGAACAAGATCTACCAATTTTCCTACCGTTTGATTATGTAGGTATGGGATGTACCCTAGGAGTTGGTTCTCTTCTAGCAGAGGAACTTTGCATGGTAGAAGTAACCGAAATGGAAGAAACAAACGTGAAGAATGTCCCAACATCCATCTTTCCTAGTAAATATTGGACTCTCCATTTCGATGGAGCTAGATGTTGCTATGGAGCCGGGGCAGGTGTAATCTTTACTTCTCCGAAGGAAAGATCCTACCTTTTGCTTTTAAGTTGAACTTTGAATGTACAAACAATGACACTAAGTACGAAGCCCTCCTCCTTGGCCTCATCATAGCCAAAAGGATTGGTGTTAATGATGTCAGAGTGTTAGGAGACTCACAATTAGTTACAAACCAAGTCTCTGAAGTATATGAGACTAGAGCTGAGCACTTATAGCTCTATAAAACAACGGTATTAGATCTAAGCAAAATATTTGACTTCATATCCATTGAGGTAATCCCATGAGAAAAAAACCTTCTCATAGATTCAATAGCAACCTCAGCTTCACGTTTCACCCCAAGTAATGAGTTAGAAGATACAAGTTTCAAAGTATCACTTCATACTGAACCATTGGTGAAGAAAATGTCAACAAACCCTCTGCTAACACATACAGCTGAGAATGAATCTCCTATCTTACATCATGTTGATAGTGATAAAGTCACTCTCGAATATCTAAACACCTATGTGGAGCTACACCTTGCTCACCATATAGTTGATCTTTCCTTAATACCACATTCCTCTTCCTACTTTGGAAATCCCATGGTAGAGTCTCCTCCATAGAAATATCTCGATATCTACGAGATAGAAAACAGAGAAAGCCTGGAACTACCTCCAGCCCCACCTAAGTTTGAAGAAGGTAACGCTTCTTTGATAGAAGAAACCATTGACATAAACATTGGAATGGAGGAAGAACCAAGAATTTTGAAGTTAGGATCCTCACTAACTCCGGAAGAAATAGAAACACACACCCAAATCCTCAAAGAACATCAAAAGGATTTTGCATTTAATTATAAAGAAATGACAGGTATCACACCACAAGTTGCGGTACATAATCTTGTCACTAAACCAGATGTAAAGCCAATTAAACAAAAGTCAAGACCAATGAAGCCAAAAGTGGCTCTCATGGTAAAAGAGGAAGTAATAAAACTTCTCTAAGTAGGATTCATCAAACCAGTCAATTATTCACAATGGGTATCTAATATCGTCCCTGTTCTAAAAAAGAATGGGAAGATACACATTTGCATAGATTTTCGAGATATTAACAAAGCTTGTCCCAAGGATGATTTCCCATTACCATCCATTGACATCATCATTGACGCAATAACTAGATTTGAGATTTTGTCTCTCATGGATGGGTTCTCGAGATATAATCAAATCAAAATATCCAAACAAGACCAAGCCAAAACCACATTTATAACTCCCTGGGGAACTTATTGTTATGTTGTCATGCCATTTGGTCTTAAGAATGTTGGCGCTACATATCAATGGGAAATGACGTATATATTCCATGATCTTATCCATAAAATTGTGGAATCATATGTGGATGACTTGTTGGCCAAGGCCAAGAAGTGTTGTGATCACCCGGAGGTGCTCCGTATCATCCTCTCATGACTAATTGAGTATGGTGTCACATTAAACCAGAGAAGTGCATTTCGGTGTAACAGGAGGTAAACTTCTAGGATACATTATATCTTCATGAGGGATTGATGTTGATCCGGCCAAAATACGGGTTGTTCTCGAAATGATCCCACCTTCGGATGAGTTTGGAATCAGGTCATTTCTTGGGAAACTCGGTGCAATCGAAGGTTCATCCCAGATTTAAGCTTTGCCATTCATCCAATCAACAATCTACTCAAGAAAGATTATAGTATCGATTGGACTGAAGACTGTAATGAGGCTTTGAATCAGTTAAGCATTTCTTGTTGTCACCACCCATGCTAATGCCTCCTAAGCCAGACCGCCCTTTAATTCTATACTCTCGAGCTACTCATGTCTCGTTGGCCTACATGTTAGCTCAAGAAGACGATGACAAATGAGAACGCATGATCTATTTCATTAGCCGAACATTACTCGATTATGAAACACGTTATACATAGGCAGAAAGAGAATGCCTTGCCATAGTCTTCGCCACAAAATGTTTAAGACATTACATGTTAAATCAAGAAACAAGGGTCATTGTGAAGATAGACCATTTACGGACATTCCTCACACAAGGGTCCTTGTCTAAGAAGGTTGGATGTTTCATAACCCTAATGGGAGAATTTGAGTTAACATTCGTAAACCAAAAATCCATCAAAGGACAAATCATTGTAGACTGGTTAGCTGACAATCCACTAGATGGAGGCGAGCTGGTAGATCTAGACTTTCCCGATGAATGTGTATTATTTTTCAAAACCAGACCCCCATCTCTACATGTCCCTGGTATACTGATATCATCAATTTTATCATGGACCATACATACCTAGGAAAGTGCCACGCCACAACAAAGAAGGTGTTACGCATTATTGCCGCTAAATATGTTGTTTTAGACCAAGTGCTCTATCGTAGAGCCTTCGATGGCATGCTTCTAAGATGCATCAACATAGAAGAATCTAAGAGGATTTTCATGAATCCCACAGTGGGATATGCGGGGCCACTTCGGTGGTCATGCCACCACTCACAAAATACATCGGATGGGCTATTTTTGGCCCACTCTCGAGCATGATGTAGTGGAATTTGTACATAAATGCCACAAATGTCAAGAATTCTCTCACGAGATTCACATGCCAACACAATCCCTACAACCAATAGTGACTCGTGGCCCTTCTCCACGTGGGGTCTGGAATTGATAGGGAAATTCTCTCCCTCATCAACCGATGGCCATAATTTTATAATCACAGCCATGGAATATTTTACCAAATGGGTGGAGGCCATGCCTCTCACCACTATACTAGGTTTGGTGATTGCCAAATTCATTTTGAACCAAATTATCTGCAGGTATGGTGTCCCACAAGTCATTATCTCAAATAATGGCACGTCCTTTAAGAATGACAAAGTTCGTGAACTATGTAGCAAGTTCAAAATAAACCATCACACGACCTCTCTTTACTACCCTCAAGCCAACCGGTAAGTTGAAGCAACAAAAAGATGTTGAAAGCTATTCTCCTCAAAACAGTAAAGAAAACAAATGAGATTGGCATTTAAAATTATATCCGGCCTTATGGGCCCACCGAACCTCAATAAGAACACCAACAAGAGAGCAACTCCTTTCTCATTGGTATTTGGGTAGAAGCAGTTCTCCCACTTGAGGTTGAAATACCCAGTCTCCGCATCTCACTACAAGGGATTCTAGATGAAGAAGCTTATAGAGAGGCACACCTCTCCCAACTAGAAATCCTAGATGAGGCCAGGTTAAATGCTGAACAATGGCATAGAGCCTATGCTAACCGGATGTGTTGGTAGTATAACAAAAAGGTCTATGAGCAAGAAATATATGAAGGAGATCTAGTTTTAAGACTAGACAACCGGATC
Organism: Taxus wallichiana var. yunnanensis; assembly: GCA_018340775.1. Taxonomy (NCBI): domain Eukaryota; kingdom Viridiplantae; phylum Streptophyta; class Pinopsida; order Cupressales; family Taxaceae; genus Taxus; species Taxus wallichiana. The sequence goes on from CM031239.1 coordinate 315,634,324, forward strand.
AATAAGAAAACTAGTGAAGGAAGAAAGTTCCGGCCCAAATGGTTGGGCCCATATCGAGTCATGAAGGACTACGGTAATGGTGCATATCTCTTGTGCACACTGGAGGGTGAGGAATTTAGTGAATCAGTCAATTCCTTGCATCTTAAACGGTTTTACGCATGAAGCATCGGCACTATTTGTATAATTATATCTACATTACATATTCATTTAGATAGGTTCATTTTGTTCACTCGTTTCGTAAAATTTGGTGATCAAGGGACTTATCTTAAGAAATTCATTACAAAATTCTGATAGTATTGGCAGGAGCTTTCAAATCATACTTCTTCATTTTCATAACATCATCAACTATTTCAGAATCATTTCATCAATTAAAGCTAGATATGATAAAGTCTTAATGGTAGCCATACCAAGGCCTGCATGTTTGTTCTCACTTTTGGTTTCTTCCTAGGTAGGTGTCTTGCCTATGGTTTGTTCTAGAAGCTTCATGGTGTCACACCTATCCCGCGTATATATCTCTTTGGAAATAAGAACATACTAACATTTTTCTCAAATAAGTAAGTCAAATATAGATCAAACAAAAATTTTACTTTTACACATTTCCTTGCCCTACCAACCTTCGGTGTTGAGCTTGCATCTCTTACTAGTGATGTAGGGTTGGGAAAGGATGGGAATGCCTTTACTCACCTATGCCTTGTCCATGGTGATAAGCCCATGCTTCCTACTAGTAGCATGGGGCAAGGTGTAGGGGTCCGCTTGACAGAAAACGTTAAAAGTCATAAGAAAATAGTTCAAACAAACTTTTGAAATCTTGAGTCAAAACAAATGAATCAGATGTCCAAAATTCCAAGAGAGTTCAAAACCCTGAAAACCAAATTTTGTCAACCATGTGGCCATCTACAGATCTAATTCTAGATAAAGTGAGAAAGCAAGTTGCATTCTAAACTATGAAGTCACTTGAGTAAGATAGGTTTGTAGCGTCCTAATTTGGTTCCACCAACTCTTTGTCTATCTCCCGTCATTACCATTTCAATACACCTCATAGCTTGTGCCCTTTCTATCTCTCGGTGGTGAGCCCTCACATCTTACTGGTTGCATGGAGTTAGGAGTGGGGCAAGTTCATCTATTTCATCATATATCATCATCACATTTTGTTAAAACAATATGAAGTACCGGAAAATTTCTTATAGAAACTAAAGTTCAAGATCACATAGTGTCACATCATCATACATCAGCATCACGAAATACAAAAAAGAAAACATTTGTGATATTTGTTCTCCATTGCATACATTCTGAAAAGCATATAAAAACAAATTTTTTACAAACATCTAATATACATGTGAAAATGAATCACAAAACTCTAGGTACAAAGAGATCTAGATCCAAAAAGAGATGTATATATATATATATATATATATATATATATATAATCAGTTTTATGTACAATGCCATCATGCACTAGGCATGGTCAAAATGCTCAATGAGCCTAAAAAATATAGAATGGTCGTATAAACAATCTAGCAAGAGTCACTACAAAAAGAGCCAAGTGGCCTCTCAATCCCTATGGGATCCTCGAATAAGATGCACAATCACGTTAGGACTTTTACACTTTGAGATCTAAGTGCATTGAGGGCTCGCAATCCTAAACAATAGCTATAGCCTTGCTATGAGAGCGGCTCCTCCTCATCAAGCACTATACTTTGCCCTATACCCAGCTTCCTACTACCTTGGCATGGAGGGAAGTCACCATCTTGTCCAGATGCCACATGGGGGAAAAACATCGGTATGCCTACACCTGATTCCAAAATTCCAAGAGAGTTCAAAACCCGAAGGCAGAGGCTCCCATGCATCTCGTGGATATCTAGCACGAGTCTTCTCCATGGGGAGCATCAAGGTATTAGTACATGCGAAGCGAATCTAGTCTCACCACTCATTGTGAGTCTTTGCAGAAAAGGAGAAAAACAAATTAGAAAACAATCAAAAGGTGAAACCAAGAATGAAAAAAGGAGAGGTAGCAACTAAGGAAATTCTAGCTAAAATAAACATCAAAAGAAGAGTGACAACTCACTCGGATCTCTCGGGAGAAAAGCACCTACCACAGACGCCAAAGTTCGATGATGTCCTCCTCCCACATCGGGACAACATGGCATCCTACGACGAACTTTTCCTCTCCACATAAGTCCTAATAAAGTAAACTCTCTGAGACTAGAGTCACCCTCTCCGCGCTCTGCTATGCCCTCTCGGCCTGTAAAATCTCCTGAGTGTCATGCCACTTGGGATCGCTATCCTCTCCCCACCCAACTCGCTGACCTCCATGTCCTCGGTCTCCTCCTCCATCTCTCCCCCTGTAAACTCCTCAGACTCAGAGTCTATATCAATGGGGTCATCATGAACATGCTATGGGCATGACTAGCAGAAATCTAAAGTAAAGGTGGACGAGGAGCACCGACTCTGCTCGGGCATGTACCGCCCTCCTGGCTGCAATAGGGATGCTAGGAGGTGCAACAGTCCAACTCGGCCTCTAGGACCTCCCCTAGCCTCCCGAACTAATCGAACACCTATGCACCACTCGAGGAAGCATGTCAATATAAGCAAGGCCAAAGCGTGCTAAGGTACTCGATCAAAGGGATGTGTCTCTACCTTCCCCTTCCTATCCACAAGCTAGCCCCTGTAGTAGAGAAGGAAATCAAAGTGAAGGTCTCCTTGCCCCATAACCTTGCCATGGCTTGATAAGGTGTGACCTCCATATCCTCGGTAGTCAAGGAAGCAAGCGGTGGTGGGGGTACCATCATATCTGTTCATCTAGCTGCCCTCATGGCTCTAAGATCCGCCACCTCTATGCCTCTCCCATAAGGGATGATGCACTCATAGACCCAACTCATAACTAAGGTCGGATGGCTCACCAACTATCCCTGTAATCGAACCACCCTATATAAGTTGTGATAGGAGGTCCCAAGCATATCGGCTCCCCAGGCATAAAGGGACCATGTGCCTCACTGCGATGATGGGGGCCTAGAGAGAGTAAAGTATCCCCTCCCTTGTCTCCGATCAATCTCGAAGCAAGGATTCCCATAATGGCCTAATGGATCAGAGGGATGGGCAAGTTAGGAATAGAATGGACCTTCACCCCCTTCTTCGAACCAGTGGAGACAACTATGTCTCTCCTATATAGGTGGCCCACTAAGTCACCTGAGCTCTGGATACTACTGTATCAAATGAAAGTCTCCTCCTAATAATCGGGACTCCCAAAATGTGGTAGACATCCTCTAGGGTGATAGTCCACTCACCCCTAACACCTAGAAATCGGAATGTGTTCCGATCTACATCCTAGTAAGAGAATAAGTCACATAGTATGTGACTGGTAGGTGTAACGTGGGGAACCCGTGTGATCCTCAGTATACCTACCCTCTGAAGGGTATCCTACTCATCCTAAGAAAGTGCATCTAGCACTGCTGGAAGCCAATCACTCTCTCTCTCTCTCTTGGCTCCATCTGATGTACTCTTCCTTCTACAAAAAAACACAAAAACACGTAAAAAGGAGGAAGTTAGTATCAAGATTGCATTAAATAAATCTTTAAAGCAAATAAGAATACAAAAATTGTAAAAATAAACTCAAATCAGTGTTGTTTTAACATTCTGAAGAAAACCGCCATGCCACGAGCAAGGCGGTGGCCTCCATAAACCACCGCCTTAAAAGGTGGCGGTCCCTGTCATCACCAATTTGGCACTATGATAATTCTTTACGGGGAACTCCTCATGCTATGATTCTTTACTAATGCATAGCCGTTAAGTTGGTGGATGTAATCTGAAATGGCTCGGGATGACAACAACAAATATAATACAAGAATACCATAGACTATGATATGAAGGAATGATGAAAAATCTAAAAATATAGGTGTAAATTATAATATCAACATGAAATTGTTACAATCTCACCCATGAGGTACTTCAAGTGTTACTGACTTCACTTGCCTTCCAACAATAACTATGGGAGAAACTTCACAATTACACCTCTTAATGGCTTCTTTAACACACCTTCAAAATGATGGCTTCCTTTACACACTTACTCATACAATATTTCTCATTACTTCCTTCTATGCTAAATGAGGGGGGTGGCCTCTTTATTTATAGGAATTCAAGCTTATCCACCCTATCTCTAAGATAGGATAGGAAATATCTTCGCCAATCATATTCCATGCCTAAACTCTTGCCTTTACATGTGAAAGGCTTATCTTCTAAGATAAGATAAACCTTATCATCTCACATGGGTTCCACCTTTTAGACTTTTCCACAAATAAAATACATAAAATATTTATGACATCACTCTTTGTCCTTTTACAAATATAATATTTCTAATTACTAATCATGTAGACCCTACTTCTCTACTTACCCAAACTTTGACATTTTAACATTAGCAGGACCACTTACGAAAAATATTTACTTTTAACCACAACATTCCTTTTGTACTTTGTATTACCGTACTCTACTTTATTGGTGGCAGTTAGTATCGATGGCACCGTTATCTTCTATTGGATGCCACTACCAATTATACTTAACAACATACATTAATAAAATAGAAATTACAGAGGAAAATTTTAATGTCGACAATCCTATAACCGCCACCTGCTTAGGGTGGCGGTCATGTCCGCGTTTCAAAAGGGTCGCATGCCCTAAAATGCTTAAAAATACAAAAATTTGACCTTTTAGCTAAAACAAAATCCTACCCATTAGGCGCCCCCTAAGAGACACATTTAAAACTGACATTTCTAAAAATGACCCCCCCAAGACAAATATTTCGACATTTTAACACTTTTAGTGCAAACATGTTAAAATAAGAAGAACTAACTTGAGATCTCGTAGGTCGATGTTCTGCGTGTGGAGGCATGATCATTATCTCACTACGAACGTTTCGACTATACTCTTGTCAAAACCGTCACCGTGGGTCCGGAGCTCAAAAACTATCAAATCGACACGTGCAAATGAATAGGAAAATGGTCCCATTATATATATATAGTGTTTTGACTCATTTTGAATGCCCCTTTCACAGGTTTAGAGTGCCAACGGAGGTAAGTTATCATCCCCACACAAATGGTAAGTCCTCATTTCATACTAATTTAGTATTTATTTTTCGATTTGTTTTGTCTATCTACACTTGAGTCCTCTTTCCATTTTGTAGGTAGTGGGAACTTGGATGGTGACATTTGACACACGGGCGTGTCAAGTATAATTTCTAAAGCTTCCCATTTTGGGACCACCATACTCGGACCAACCATTTTATGCCTCTTCATGGCTAAAACACTTCTCTGAGGGGGAAATATGTAGGTACCAAAATTATAGTAGGGTGTACCACTAGAATGATGTTACACATGCCCCAATGATGATACAGTTGCACCTCGCAAGGTGTTCGAGATCCAGAAAGCTCACGAAGTATATGTTAGCATCCCAAATGCTTTATCCTTGTTCCTTGTGCTTTTTTTATTCCTCCACCTTCCTTTTTATAACCGTTTTGACCTTTAGTGGCGGTCGGAATCGCCACCACATGGCGGTGGTCCTTCACACATTTTCCAGCATGTTCTTTTAATCACGACTTGCGTAATTTTCAACTTTTACCAGCTTTTCTCAACTTCCTTAGCTTGTATTAATGTTTTATGTCCCCTGGAATAGTGTTTCTTCATTATTTAATGGTAAAAGAGTTCTAATATAAATTATCTTTGGGTGAATGTGAAATCTATAAATAGCCAGCTTATTTTCAAGAAAATGGCCCCTCAACTTCTCATTTCCATTGTTTAGTCTGTCAATTTCTTGTTTAGAGCTCATTCTATTTTCATTTTGCATCCATGCTAGTTTTTCCTTTGTTGTTAGAGGCCATTCGATCTTCTTGCTTTAGTCTTGTTCATTGTTGTTCATACAAATTAGTTTAGAGCAAAGTAGTGTCATTTATAGATTGAATCCATTAGAGTTGCAGGTTGTGTTCTTCATAGAAGGTAGATTCTAGAATCTCTTGGTACACTTGTGTTGTATTCCCGTAATAAATCCCGCTAGGAATTGCATATGCCAAGCTCTGTCACTTGCGATGTCCCTCTCTTACCTACATTTTATTCGGTCTCGTATCCAAAGCTTTCATTGTTCAAAATACCTTCTTTTTGTTGATGCTAGCATATACACGCTCTTATGGACTCACGTGAACACGAAGGAACGAGGAGATCATTCTGAGGGGACAAAATCATACACTACTGGATTCGCCACTGTTATGCAAATTCCAAGTTTTATCTGTCAAAGTTCTAGTTAAAACATATCAAATAGAGTAGTGAAATATTTCATTTCAGTTAAATTTCATTCTCGATATTTCCAGGGAAGCTGTGGGGATTGATAGTTTCTGAGAAACTATGATTCATTCCTCACTTTATGAGGTAGGATCGAGAATCTTTCAATTAAGTTAATCAACTATCTAGTTATTTAGGATAAAACTCACAACTGCACAGGAAAGTAGCTACACCGGGCTACCTTGTTTGTTTTAATTTTGTTATTAGATTAGTTGTCATTTTCTAAATATATTAGATTAGTTGCTCTTTCAATTCCATTCAAAATATTATCAAAAATACAAAAATAGAGGATATATATATATGTTGTAGATATATCTCGCATAGTTAGTTTATTTCATTTCAGATTAGGCTTATATTGATCTTGTATGACAATCACGGGACCTAGGGAGCCCAGGAATACATTTTTGAGCCAATTGTACCTCAACCAAATATTGTTGCAGCAATAACTAACATAGACCAAAATCTCATAATTCAGGTCTTCCAAACAACAATAGACCTACAAGAAATCAACTCACAGTTAAGGGGATTAAACATAGAAGATGACAAAGCACACACATTCTGGTCAAATCAAAAAATTATAGATTGCCTTGATAGATATCCATATGACTGTAGAAGGACCTGAAAGAGGGAAAACATTCGGTTGTGATCCACTAGTCCCACAGCTAGATGTAGGAGACCCCTCTTGTTGATATAGACACTAGCTTACGTATCCAAGTTGCTAGAACACCTGTTAGGTACTCCGAGAAAATTGTGCAACTTCTAGTTCTAAACGTAGAGGCCGAAAAGGCATATGACTACTGGATACTCGGAATTAGGAATTGATTCTTCACATGACCATAGGAGGTCCACAACAACCACAAACTTACGGTTGTGATCCAAAGGTCCCATAACCCAATGGGCCTACAAATCAATCCAACGTTGATGTTGGTTTGTGAACATTAGTGTTTAGATCCTCTCCACTCCCACAGACATTATCACACAACTATCATTATTAAATGTAGTAGCTAATCAAGCTAAATATTCTAGACTAGACTAGAGAATCGTCCATAAGGCACCAAAAATATCCACTACATATTTTAGCCATTCCATTTTCATGACCTTATCTGGGAGACATATACAAAGCACCCACAGGTTATCTTCCACGTATTCCACAACCCATAGATCAGATCACGACAGAGCTCGATATTGATTGGAGCCTTTGAGAAGCTATCCTCGCCGAACAATCTATCACACCGGTTCAAGTTAGGAGGGCCTTCTTTGCCTTAGATTTGTAAATCCCACTATTGCGTGTTGAAGACATAAGATTACCTAACTAGCTTATCTACATCCCGCATGTATTCCATCCCCACTGGCTATCTCGGCATGACCTCGGGAGGTCGGGTGCGAGGAAGAGTCACTTGTAGATTCCCATGCTCGCATGTCACTTTTCCATCGTACGGACACCTTATTGCATAGGAAATTGGAGCGATATCGAGGGGTACGAAAAACTACATAGATTTAGTGGTGAGGCATCTAGTTTTAGGGATCTCACAGTACCCGAGAGTGATAGTGATGATGAGGTTTGATTATCATGATTATATATGATGTAGGGGATTTTCCCCTAATGATGATTGTATTTTCTACTTATTGATAAACACATGTGATTTATATGTGATGATTTTATTTTTTGTTGTATCGGTGTTATATGAGTTGGTAATTATTATTGGAATATATATGATGTTTTTGTATCTTGTAAGTGTTGATTGATGTAACATATGTGTAATGATGAAAATAACATGTGATGAGTTAAGCACAATGTTTGTTAAATGGAATTCATAATGTGTAGTTAATATGATAATGATAGAAAAGTGCATGTGAAAAGAGATGATATATGATTATTGAATTAACGTGTTGTGATGTATGTCATAATAATGTAATGTAATTGTAATATGTTAATGTGATGGATGGGAGGGGGAAATTAGTGATGCCCCAAGTGTGTAGATGATTAGGTTCATTTGGTTAAGATCCTCAATAGTTAAGAATGACGCCGAAAAGAGTGCGTCTTTAGGGAATGATTGGAGTGCGTTAGATGAACGATGGACCACGTGATGAAAGGCTATTAAAGAAAACCCTTAATATTCATGTCGGAACCGTAAGAAAAAAATGTGTCATCGGGGATAAGTGATAGTAATCACTTACAAAACCAAGGCGGTGTGAAGAGGTGGAAGCATGTGGGATGGAAGTAACATGGGTATATGAACCAAGTTGAATGTTATATGGATCAGCGGTGGAATGCGCGATAGTGGAGTGCTATGGAATCTAATGTGAAGGACCTATAGACGGCTAAAATTGGTTATCCAATTTAGTGTCCCCGCGTGTGTTTGCCTTCTCGGGTAACCTGGGGCACGTTTATATCACCACTTCTCCCTTAGGGTATTAGTTAATATTTGATTTAAACATCTATCCTAAGTTTATTTCACCCCATTATGTTTTACCCATAGATAATTAAATATTAACTATTTAATTATACTTTTTACATATATCTTAACCACTTATCTACCCCATATCAATTCCTAACCTCCCATATCTATTTTATCCATCTATCCCCCTATTTCTCCTCCTCCCAAACCGAGCAGTGGGATATTTCCCGTATTTGAGGTGGAAGGATCACTTTCATCTTTCCAAAAATTGCCCCTTTTGGCCATTTCGGGAGTCTGTTCCCTGATCGGCACCGACCGGTACTCGGTTGACGCTGATTTTTGGAGCGGCACCGATTTCATCTCGGTCGGCACAATTACAAATACAGGGCAGAATTCAATTTTGGTTAGACAGAAAGAATGACAGAGAGTTTTGAGCATCAATTCTAAGCATTATCTATCAAGCGAAAGTGAATTTTGTCCAAATCAATCCCTGAGAGGAGTACCGTTACTCTACTCCTACCACATCGACATCGTGAGCCTCCATCGATCTCTTGGTGACTGCTCTACATCCAGTGAAGGTGGAGCCTTGTCAGTATCCCTACGGATCTTGCAGATCTAGCAGAGATCGACGATCTAGCTTCCACTGTCTGTTTCTCAATCTTCCTACAATTTTCCCCAAGTCGACGCCGACCGTACCCAGTCGACGCCGATTCTTGCTAGTCGACGCCAATTTTCCTAATCAACGCCGATCTGCCTGCAGACAGGTAAAATAATTCAGGGAACACAAATCTAGCATTGTTTTCACACTTTCTTGTTTTCTATTGGTTTCTGTCTACTTTTTACATTCTGTCTGTCATTTTTAATCAAAATCTAGACATTTACTTACATATTTTATCATGTATGCTTCTTTCCTTAATTGAAAACGTGGACTGACATCCGCCGAGGGAGCTTATCACTTCCGGACCCGCTTTTCAGGTAGTCCACCCAAATATCTTTCAACGTTGTATTTTTCACAAGCATCGTGTCTTGCGGCAGTTTCTTAGATCTACTTTGCAGGATCGCCAGTGTGCACCCATCTTATCTACATTGGCTTTATTTTCCATCTACATATTCGGATCTTGTCTTATCTATCGTATTGATTTCATTTGATTTTTTAGGGTTTTTGTGTTTAGTTCGGTACATTAACTTAGATAGGTAACAAGCGCGGAAATTCTTGATCTACATTCTGGCATGCCCGGTGGGACCCAACCAAAGTCCCTTATTGGTAAGTTCATTTCTTTTCCAATTTTGAGCTTTTGTTCTATTTCTTCACTGCTTTTCGTCAGTTCTCCATAGCATTTCCTTCATTCATTTTGGTCTTGCTTCTTTCACTTATAATTTGCGAAGTTAAAGTTTCTTCTCTTTCTTGCAAAACTAAACTCCAATTCCTATTTGAAGATCAATAAATCTTTCATTTGATTTCAAAATTGCATTCTTGATCCGTCTTTTTTTTGCAAAATTGTTATTTTATTGAAATTTTTCTAGTTCCTTAAATAGAAATTTTCATTCTACTATTATCTGGATATATCTTTCTGGATTTTTGGGTGTTTGCTTAACCTTTTCTTGCAGAGCACATTGCTTGTTCATGGGATTGTTCAAGGGAAGAGCTCAACAACGCGCTTTTTGAAGTCCACACACCTTGGAGAGCTAAATCTACAGGTATTCCTCTTTTACGGTGTTTTCTCCTTTTTAAGAACTTAAAAAGAACTTGTTTGTTTGTTTTCTATCACATTCAAACATTTCAATTTTGGCACTTAAAAAGAATTTAATCGCATTTGGGAAAGAATTTGTTTGACCTATCTTCATCGAAATCCAACACTTCATTCTTAGTGCTTAAAAAGAACTTTTCCTTTGTCATTTTTGTTGTATGCTATTCATCTAGTTTTCTAAATAGGCTGGAAAAATTGATCAAAATCGGTAGTGACACTATTTGATTTTTATTTTTCACCCTTGCACACAAAGCCAAAATCACTAGGTATAAAGCATCAAAACAAAAATTCCTCCCCTGGCCTTGCCTACTTGGAAGTGACATCCAAGAGGAAGAGCCTACGTGATACTCAGGCCGTGCTATAAATTCACGGAAGTTCGGTATATATTGTCAAAGCACCCGACTCCCTTATTATCGCGGTGTGTAAAGTGCGGGGGTAGGCCCTATATCAAGCCACGTACTAGTTTTTTATCAAGTGCCTTCGGTACTCCTCACCAAAACATTCCCCAAACCATCCTTAGTTTGGCTATCTGAGTAGTTCCTGTTCTAAAAATCCTTCCCTAATATTTTATTTCTTAAAAGTAGGAAAATTTAAAAGAGATAATCACCTATGCTGCTTGAATTGTCTATGCATTAGTTAGGTCAATCTTCTTTTTCTATATTTTTGCTTGTTTATGATGGTCATCACTCGGTTACAATCTAGAAAAATGGCTCAACTGGCCCCTTCTTCCTCCGAGATCACCACTAGTGTGGATGTTTCGGCACCCCTCGGGTCTTCCTCGGGACCGCTATTAGTTGGTTCCCCATCTTGGTCATATAATCCTTTCTATCATCCTAAAGCAATCCCATCACGTCCAACTTCCCAGTCCTTCAGAAATATCATCTGCTTCTGATATAGAGTATGTTCCTCGCAGGATCCTGAATTTCAGGCACTCCTTGATCGTAATCTGGTAGCCCTTATGGACTATCTAGTACATAAGTCTGTTTGAATATCTGATCAGGGACCACCAATCCAGCAAGTTTACGATTATCCTCATGAACCATCCTAGGATTTTATAGAACAGTTAGCATATTTTTTCTCACCTCGAACCACGGAAGAGGGTGGCGCACCTATGCCTCCTTTTTCTCTTCCACCGACCATGTCGACTAGTTCTCAAATAGTCTTGCCTATTCCTAGTGCCATAGTTACCTCGACTATTCCACAACCTACTTCTGAGAAGTCCTCTTCTCTAGCTATAATGGGCGCATCTGTGCACCCACAGATTGTTGTTAATTCTTCTATGTCATCCATTGTGTCCTAGGGTCAGTACCTCTTTATGAATCAACCCCCTTCTACGAGTCAGTTGGTTCCTGCTTCTCATCCTCCAGTTGGTCTTTCTTCCAATGCTCCAGTGACAGTGACCTTCACCCATCCTCTAGCATCGGCACCCTTAATAGCCAATCCAGTAGTCAAAATCCTCATTCAGACCTTGTTCCCCACCATGTCCAATCAAATTAACACCCATGTTCCTCAATCCATTCCGATTCAATCGACAAGTGTAGGAGCCCACCAATCACAAGCTCCGTCTTTCATTCAACCACCTTTTTCTCAACCACTTGTCATCTCATAGCCTGTTTATACACATGCTCCTTCACAACAAATACCTCACCGTGCATCACCCAGAATGCCTGGTTATTCCTCTTATCATCTTGTTAATCAACAGATGAATCCCCGTTGACACCTCAAAAAATCCACCATTCGCTTCTTATGTAGGACATACCAAGATGCCTCCTCAATTTGACGTGGTCCAAGTTCTTTTCAAGAAAATCATAGACCTAGAAGCCTCCACCAAAGGGGCTCGTCCTTCATACTCTTTTGAAGAAGTATGTAATGAACTCGATTCATCCATCAGTGGCTTTTAAGCCTTATCCTCCCCAATGGGAACTTCCTAAATTCTCAAAATTTCATAGTCGAGAGAACCCTCAATAGACTCTACAAGCATTCAAACACGCTTGCTACCTTATAGTCCAGGATCAAGAGCTTATGCTCCGTACTTTTCCTATGTCTCTAGTCAGGGCCTGCTTTAGACTGGTATAATAATATTCCCCAACATTCCCTGTTTTCTTTCTCTCAATTAGCCTAGATGTTTGTTGAAAATTTTTCAATAAACATCACACATAAGATCTCGATTATATATCTATACAACATTCACCAATTTGATGACGAGTCTATTGTAGACTTTGTCGCTCGTTGGAGAGGGATAATAAATCAATTATCTTTTTCCCTCCCTCAATCTCAACAGATCGAGTTGTTTACTCGATCTTGTGCTAATCATATTTCTTCCACTTTAAGGATTCAAACCTTTCATACATTTGAGGAAGCCTTTACAATGGCACGTAAACTCGAGTCCCGTGCCATTGAACAAGGGAAGTTAAAACTTCGCTCTAAATCTAAACCATATTTTTCTTGGTTTACAAAATCAAACCCTTCCACTTCTAAAGACAAGAATTAGGGATCCACTAACGCTATCGTATTAAAAACACCACGATCCGATAACACTTCTAATAAAACACTACGGAGAGACTCCCCATCTTCTTGAAAAGGACCCTCGTCATCTCGATATTTTACTTCGTTAGGGAATCATATGCTTCTATCTTGGAAAAAATGTTGGAAGTTCACATGATCGAACTTCCCCCTATTAGAAATTTTGATGAGAACCAAGAACAACCATTCTGGTATAGGGAAAATGACTTCTTTCATTATCATAGAACCAAAGGCCATGACATTGAATGATGTCAGACCTTCAAAAATCTTGTCTAGAAATTCATTGATAAAGGCGAGCTCATTTTGGATAACCCAAATGCTCCCCCAAATCAGGCACTTGATGTTTTTAAACAACCTTTTCCCAATCATTCCCAAACAATGATGCTTCAGATTCTCAAAAACCAAACACTCATACTATCAGCTTCATCTCTACTGAAGAATATTCTTCTAAACCTAAGCCATCTGCAAACACATCGACCGAATCAGAACCTCCTTCCGCTCCGCTAATCGCTGAGATTCCATCATCTTCAGACAATCCATCTTTGAATATTCCTACATTGTTAGAGATGGATTCATCTCTCTCTGCCTCTTTATCTGATCTTCCATCTATGCCCGAGATAGTGTCATCCTCATCTGTCTCATTGTCAGATATTCTTTTGATGCTCGAGGCATTTACATCCCTTCGAGTTTCCACCACGAATACATCTACTGTTTCTCCCATTTTTGCTGTGACTATGCCATTGGTAAACATACCTATAGTTGTACCAACTTCGATGGAAGCATCTTTGATTTTGAATCTTCCCGTTTCCTTTCCTATAGTAGTTACACCCATAATTACTATACCAGAAGTATCTCCCTCGCAAGGAACTACTTCTTCATCATCCACTTCTTCCATCACCGATACTATTTTGCCTATTAAGGGAAAATATAAAGAAATAGCACCGGCACCTACACTCTCGGTTCCTAAACTTAAACCGAGACAACTAAAGTCTAACGTTACATCATCAGTACCTCCTCATCTCCTTCCCCTGAAAAGGCTACAATCACCTTATGCGGTTGAAGTTGTCACCATCCCTGGAAAAGGAAAACCCATATTTCAGACTATTAAGACTCTTGGTGCTTTCCCTCAAAAATCTCTCTCTGCGCCTCATAAAATATTGGATTTATCAACTGGGAAGGTATCTTCTTCTACAATACCATCAGAACCATCATCTTCTTCTTCTACAACACCTTCTTCGCTGGTGCCTTGTAAAGTGAATTTACCCACTAGAAAGGCATCACCTCTTTTATCAGGACCATCATCTTCATCACCAAAAGTCAAGGCACTCTCTATTCCTCCGATCAGACCTATTTTGGGAGCTCCTCCCTCATCTAAATCGGCATTATCTAAATCATCATCTGTTTCGACCAAGCAACCTTCTTTATCTCTGAAGACCACAACGCCTGTCACATCTTCATTTTCTTCAAAATCTATTTTAGGAGCTCCTCCTCCACCGAAATCAATCCTGCCTCACTTACTTCCATCCCAAGCACCCAAGGTTTCTCCTCCCGATGTCTAAAAAAGTAAAACGATCCCTAAAAAGACTATCAAACTAGACATTGTGTTCTTTTACCTTGGCATTCTATTGAGATAAAAGAGGCACCTCCGTCATCTCTATCCTCATCTTTGTCTACCGGATTCTATACCAAAATTCTTCACCAACTTATCCAATCTTCATCCATATCCCTTCCCGATAAAACCCTATAATCCTAAAGGAGTAAAACCTTCCTGGTTTAACTCTGATTTGATTTGTGCTTACCATCGCACTCTAGGACATGACACCGAGGGATGTAAAGCCCTTCAATATGTCGTTAATTATTTTGGAAGAAAGTGATCTTCTATGAGAAGAAGAGGAGGAAAAAGTACCTCCTGTCATCTCAACCACATCTGAGCCTCAACGATCTACTCAGGCCTCTAGTTCTATTAATTCCACTCTAGATGGTCTTCCACCTTCTAAAATCGAAACGATTCATATCGCCACTAGAACACAACAATATGATGATCTATCATCATCTACATCTTAGCCACGGGTTGTCATTTCCGTAGCCCCTGGAGGCATTCCTCTTTCCACATCAGCCTCAAGACCTAGGGTCTCTATTTTTTCTTCACCTCGGGTTCAGATTCCCATGTCAGTAGGGGAGAGTGTTATGAAACAACTCACCCATGCTCTGGTAAAAATGTCTCTTTTCAACCTCATTCAATCATCTCCACAGCATCGCCAGGATTTGATTGATAATCTACGCCGTATCGCAATGAATTCAGATGAGCCCCAACCTTTTGAGATGATTGTTGGATTGAATAAACCATCAACCACCATTTCCTTTGAAGATTCAGAAATTCCTTCCCTTTCTTCCGAGGATTTGGAGGCTCCCCTCTTTATCACAGTTCAAATCAACAACACTATGTTAAAACACACTATGATCTATAGTGCTACTGCACTCAATGTCATTTCCTCCACACATTCGAAAAACTTAAGTTACTTAAGAATGTAGTGTCACCACCACCTTTCGCCCTTCGATCATTTAACGATCAGCTGGCAGTTACTTTAGGAACTATGGTCCTGCCCATTCGGGTAGGTAAGAAGCTACTTCATGAGCTCTTTTACATTGTTGAAGGGAAATTCCACTACAATATGATCCTTGGACGCTCCTGGATTTGTGTAATGCATTGCATCCCATCAACCCTCCATCGATGCTTAAAATATCAGTATGAGGGAAAAATCTATACTCATCCAGGAGATCCTTTTCCTTCTGCACAATGCGACATGACCATAGGGTCTGCCCCTCTAAAGGAGAATGCTTTTTCTCCTGATGAGGCTTCATCCTCTTCCATACCTACAACAAAACTACCAGATTTACAAAATATAGAAGAGACATTGCAGCATTTCTCACTAGGAGAGCTTCCTCTTCTCTCTTTTGACACCCATCTCAAACCTAATGAGTATGGTAGACCAGACAAACAACCTGAATATCAGCTAGGTCTCGGTCACATCATCACCATTGGTCTGCCCAATCAATAGACTAACTTCATTTATGGTGGTCTTGATACACCTCACTATCACCCGGATTCTCCTCCTAGGGCCAAACCCTATTCAACAGGGTTTGATTGTCTATAGAATCCCACGTTTGCAAAAACTTATTTATATCGATGCACATGGAAGGGTTTTGGCCTAGGAAAGTATGAACAGGGTGTGCATGACCTCGCGTCCATTCCAACTCTCAAACCACATCAAAAATTTGGTTTAGGATTTAAACCTCTTTCAAAAGCCACCATCACTATTCTCGATGAGCCTCTTGAGGAACCATCTTCTCCCACTAGGTCAGAAGCATCATTTGATGTGGATGATGCCATTTCCATCCCGTCTAACTTTTTTTTTTAGTCAATACCATTTCCTTAGGGCTGCATTGACCTATAAAACTAATAACAAATCCACTTCCATACCATTAGTCTTCCCTGAAATAGTTGGAGACGACTCTCCTACTATCAACACTATCCACTGTGCGGATGATGATTCTGTCCTCACCTATCTGGGGGTAGAGGATTCCTATCTTCCTAAAACCATTCCTTCTGACATGTCTACACTTCTTAATGAAGCCACTGTCGACCTTAATATAGGGACTTCTAAAGACCCTCGCATCATTAAGGTCGGCCAATCTCTTAATCCATAGGAGTTAGGAGACTTTACCACTTTTCTTTCCAACCATCATCAAGCCTTCACTTGGTCATATGAGGATATGCCAGGACTCGATCCCGATATCATGGTCCACAATATCGTTACTCTTCCAGACATCAAACCGGTTAAGCAAAAATTACGTAAAATGCACCCTCGAGTAGCCCTTCTTGTTAAAGAAGAGTTGTAACATTTTCTTTCTGCTAACTTCATCCAACCCATTGATTATCCACAATGGGTTTCAAACATAGTACCAGTAACCAAAGCTACTGGGAAGATTCGAATTTTCACCGACTTCCGGGATCTTAATCTTACTTGTCCAAAAGATGATTTTCCTCTACCTAATATCGACCAACTCGTGGATTTAATGACAGGTCACGAGATGCTTTCTCTTATGGATGGTTTCTCTAGGTATAATCAAATTCTCATCACACCAGAGGACCAACATAAGACTTCCTTCATAACTCCTTGGGGACATTTTTTTATCATGTCATGCCTTTCGGTCTTAAGAACGCAGGAGCAACCTATCAGCGAGCAATGACCTACATCTTCCATGATCTCTTACACAAAACCGTGGAAGATTACGTTGATGATCTCCTCGGTAAATCCAAATGCCATTAGGATCATCTTTTCACTCTTGCACCTCTCTTTGAGAGGCTCATTCACTTTTTTTTCACCTAAATCCATCTAAGTGCGTGTTTGGCATTCTCACTGGTAAACTCTTAGGCTTTATCATTTCTATTAGGGTATTGAAGTGGACCCCACAAAAATAAAAGCTATCCTTGAGATGCCTCCCCCTTCTAACTTAAAACAACTCTATGGTCTTCAAGGATGCCTTCATTCGCATCGTCATTTTATCTCGCAACTAATCGGACCATTGTCAACCTTTTCATCATCTCCTCCATAAGAATGTTCATTTTGAATGGGATGAGCATTGCCAAAAGGCCTTTGATGATCTCAAATATTATCTTCTTTCTCCACCCGTGCTTACACCTCCCACGAGGGCGAGCCATTCTATCTTTATATTTCTGTAACTAACCATGCTTTGGGAGCCATGATCTCACATCGGGACGCTAACGGTAAAGAACAAGCCATATATTACATCAGTCACACTCTTCATGAGTATGAAACATGCTATTCTAAAGCTGAAAAGTTGTGTTGTGCTCTCTTCTTCGCAACTTCTAAGCTTCGTCATTACCTCCTTAATCACAAAACTTACATTGTCACAAGTGTCAATCCACTCAAGACAATGCATGCAAAGCCTTATCACAATGATCGTATCACTCGTTGGCTCATGCTCATGATAGAATTTGATCTCGAGTTTATCCTACAAAAATCTATCAAGGGTCAGGTCATTGCAGATCAATTAGCTGATGCTCCTCTTCTAGACACTCAAGTCCCCCTCACTCAATTCCCTCGATGAGTATATCCAACAAATTGATTTCGGTCTTTCTCCATTTAAAGTAAAACTCTTCTTTAATGGATCTAAATGCCAACAAGGGGAGGTGCAGGTTTTGTTATGATTCCTCCTTGGGGTGCACCTATCCCAGTCACACACAAACTTAACTTTGAGTGTACCAATAATATGGTTGAATATGAAGCTCTTGTTTTAGGTCTTCAAAATGCCATTAATCTTGGTGCCCACCATATCAACATCTTTGGTGACTCTGAACTCATCATTAATCAAGTCACGGATGTCTATCAATGCAATAGTGATATCCTTCAAAAATATCGCGATATCATTCTCTTTCAACTTCAATATTTTGATAAATTCACTATCCAAGCTATTCCTCATATTGTGAACCAATTCATAGATACAATGGCTTCGTTAGCCTCACTTATTTCACCTTTACCGAAGACTTGCGACTTTATGTGGTTGTGTAGCGATTAGATCAACCATCTCATCTTAGGCAACTGACTTCAATCAATGCCGTCACAACCAATACTCAAGATGAGTGGTATCAACACATAATTGATTATCTATCTCTTTAAGTGCTTCCTCTAAATCTGAATTCCAATGGTAGAAGATATTTTATCCTACGCGCTAATCGCTATATTATTCTAGGCGGAATCCTCTACAAACATGGTTTTGAGGGTATTTTTTTCGGTGCCTCAAAACCCCTGAATCATCTAAAGCCATCCAGGAAGTCCATGATGGTATCCGTGGAGAACATTTTAGTGGCTTGGCCGTAGCTAAACACATCTTACGTTTAGGCTATTATTGGCCTTCTCTTAATCGAGATTGTTGTGAATACACTAAGAAATGTGTCAAATGTCAACAACATTCCAATCTCACACATATCCCAAAGAAAGCTTTGCAACTGCGGTGATTTGTGGCCTTTTTCGCAATGGGGTCTTGATCTCATTGGTCTCATCAATCCTCGCTCTTCACAGCATCATCATTCTATCATTACTACCACAAAATACTTTACTAAGTGGGTGGAAGCTATTCCTCTTTCATCAACCAAAGCTAAACCCATAGTTGATTTTGTCTATCAACACATCATTTGTCGCTTTGGTGTTCCACACAAACTCATCACAGACAATGGTAAATCTTTCAAAAACATTGATTTATAGAACCTCTATGACGCTTTCAATATCAAACTCAGATTTTCTTCTCCATACTATCCCTAAGCTAATGGCCAGGTTGATGCTTCCAATAAAACTTTGCGTAATATCCTCACAAAAGTAACTAGTCGAGCTGGTAGGGATCAGCATTTACATATCCCTTTTGCTCTCTGGGCTTATCGGACTAGCATTCATACTCCTACGGGTGCTACTCCCTTCTCTCTAGTTTATGGGTCAGAGGCTATTCTTCCTTTGGAAGTCCAGATCCCATCTCTTCGTGTTTCTCTCAAAGAATTTGTTTCTGATGAGGACTATCGTCAAAATCATCTAGCGCAGCTTGAGTTGCTAGATGAGTGGTGTCTCAATGCTCTTGAGCATCATCAAGTCTATCTTGAGCATGTAAAATGTGCTTATAACAAGAACTTGCAACACCGTGACTTCAAAGTTGGTGATCTTGTTCTTAAAGAAAACCAAAATGTCACTATGCTAGAAAGGAGTCAGCGTGGTAAGTTCGCTCCTAACTGGATGGGTCCGTACGTAGTCACTCATAAATATGGGTCTAGGGCTTATTATCTATCTTCCATGGATGGTGTACCTAAAATGGAACCTCTTAATGCCTTGCATCTAAGGCCCTTCTACTGTTAAAATCTATCTTACACGATCTTAGTCACAAAACAGATCTTTCATCCATCTAACAACTAGTCATATATTTTCATAGTGATTGAAACTATGTGGTTCTCTCGTGTTATGTCTTTTCTACCTTAAATATGAGTATCGTGGCTCTACTCATGGAATTTTTCTTATGGATATGTTCCTCCTCCTAGTAGGGACACCTTAATCACTTCTTCATCTGTCCCAAGTATCTATCTTAATCGAATCTACTCGGGGCATGAGTACGTGCTTTTTATATGTTTTCTTCCCCTCTATCTGATCTATCTAGTCTACACTCAACTTCTTTCAAAAAAGCTCCAAAAGCTCCAAAAAGGGGGTGTTATCCTAAAAATTCCCAAAAGATAGACTGATCCCTCGAAGGACAGCTATCTATGCATTATCAAATGAATCAAAAGATATAGACCATGCCCTTGAAGGATGGCTATCATCACATTCAAAATACAGACCGCTCCCTTGAAGGACGGTTGTTTGTTCCATGGAATTTCCAAGGCTTCTCGCATTGATCAGCCTTTGCAGTAATAGACTTCCTCTTCGGCTAGTTTGTTCACTTTTTAGCATCACTGAAAGACTTCCTGTATCGATCAGTCTTTCTATATCTAGCAAACTTCCCGCATTGATCAGTTTGCTTTTTTATCAAAACAAAAATCATGAAGCTGAGATATAAGACCTTTTGTCGATCATATGGAGAGCCCTATCTTCCCAATACGAGCACGTATTCTGTTCTTTCTAAATTTTGACAAGATACATACTTACTTCTCCTTCCATTTACCTCCTAGATCTGGTTTGCGACTAGCTAGTGTCAGGTTTATTTTAACCTCATATATGGCCTTGTATGCATGGTCTTTTGGTTTCTTATCAAAGTCTCTATTTTTGGTCAGTTAGGGACCTAGCTTATCATTCTTTTTCTTATCTAGGTGTATTGCTTTTATTTCTAATCAGGGTCATTTCATTACGTCCTTTAGCACATTTCCCATTATTATTTGTTATTCATCCAATTAAATTGACATTTAACATGTTAATTTAGTCAACATCTATCATCTATCTATATTCATCTTATCTACTTTGTCCAAAAAACATATCAAAGCATGTATTGCAAACACATGTGAATCTACCTATCTATTTTCATCAAAATTAAATTAACATCTTAAACATATCAAATCTATCAATCACATCTATCCATCTATCCATCAATCATCTAAAAACATGTACATCCAAGTTACACTACATCTATCTATATCTATTTTTCATCAAAATTAAATCCACAGATCAATCACATCAAATCACATCACATCTATCTATCCTCTATGTCTATGTCCATCAAATCACATCTATTTGTCCTCTATCAGCATATGTCTATATCCATCACAATTACGCTACATCTATCCATATCTATTAAAATTAAATGCATGAGTACAATCATATGACATAGAAAATGATGAATCTATATATATACATGAGTGTCTGTACAACAAAGAATGGATGGCTTTCAATCAAGCCATCTATATCATACATCAAAAATGCCTTCAAATCGAGGCTACATCAATATATCGATACAAAAATATAACATATCTATATCGTGAAATAAGATAGGTGGAAGATGCTATCTCCTCCACCCTCCTCTGGTCCAGGTTGTCTCTCCCTGCCACCGCCGACCTGAAAGTAAGTTGGTTGCACTTTTGCTTCTTCACCTTGCTTTCTTCCATCTCCTAATATTTTTACCATAGTGTTGATGCTTGAATTATTTATCTGGTCATTATTATGCCCTGATTGTTGCCTTTTGGCACATACTTTCAATATTCTCACCCATTTCAAGTCATTCTCTCGTATACATGGGGCACTTACATTTTTGGCAGCTTAAAGATAACGGGTCTGTAGGCACTAACATCGTCTGCTTCGAGACCATCTGGTTGTCCCTACCAATGTGTCTCTCTTTAGGTGCTACTATTTTTGCAGCCCTCCTTACACTCACGGGTCTGTAGGTACTAACGTCGTCTCATGCGAAGACCATCTAGTCTGCCCTACCAATGTGAGTTCCTTAGGTTGCTACCTTTTTATTATTTTGGTGCATCATTTATGATCAGATCTACTCCAGGCATCTAGCTGGGGCATCCTGCATTTTCATCTATCTTTTTCAAACTTGGGATTGGTTTCTCTTTCGGGGCCCATCCCATCCCTAGTTTGAGGGGGATCACATCATCACTTTTTGTTCCTTTCTTCCAACTCCTTGTTTTTGTCTTGCAACTTTGCTTATCGCAAGTTACTCAACAAAAGGGGCAAAATGTAGACACCTAAAATTGGTTACCCAATTTAGTGTCCCCGTGTGTGTTTGCCTTCTTGGGTAACCTGGGCACATTTATATCACCACTTATCCTGAGGGTATTAGTTAATATTTGCTTTAAACATCTATCCTAAGTTTATTTCACCCCATTATGTTTTACCCATAGATAATTGAATATTAACTATTTAATTATACTTTTACATATATCTTAACCACTTATCTACCCCATATAAATTCCTAACCTCCCATATCTATTTTATCCATCTATCCCCCCTATTTCTCCTCCTCCCAAACCAAGTAGCGGGATATTTCCGTATTTAAGGTGGAAGGATCACTTTCATCTTTCCAAAAATCACCCCTTTTGGCCATTTTGAGTTCTGCCTCTGATTGGCACCAATTTCATCTCGGTCGGTGCCAATTACAAATACAGGGCTAGAATTCAGCTCTGGTTAGACAAAAAGAATGACAGAGTTTTGAGCATCAAGTCTGAGCATTATCTATCAAGCAAAAGTGAATTCTATCCAAATCAATCCCTGAGAGGAGTACCATTACTCTGCTCCTACCACATCGACATCGTGAGCCTCCATCGATCTCTTGGTGACTCTGTTCCTGCATCCAGTGAAGGTGGAGCCTTGTCAGTATCCCTACGGCTCTTGCAGATCCAGCGGAGATCAACGATCTAGCTTCCACTGTCTGTTTCTCAATCTTCCTGCAATTTTCCCCAAGTCAATGCCGACTGTACCTAATCGACGACTGATTCTCTCTAGTCGACGCCGATTTTCCTAATCGATGCCGATCTACCTACGGACAGGTAAAATAATTCAGGGAACACAAATCCAAAGCATTGTTTTCACACTTTCCCGTTTTCTATTGGTTTTTGTCTATTGTTTACATTCTATCTGTCATTTTTAATCAAAATCTAGACATTTACTTACATCTTTTATCATGTATGCTTCTTTCCTTAATTGAAAATGTGGACTAACATCTGCCGAGGGAGCTTATCACTTCCCGGACCCACTTTTTGGGTAGTCCACCCAAATATATTTTAACATTGTCTTTTTCTATCAAGCATCTGTGTCTTGTAGGTTTCTTATATCTACTTTACAGGATCACTCGTGTGCACCCGTCTTGTCTACATCGGCTTTCTTTTCCATCTACATATTTGGATCTTGTCTTATCTATCAGGTATTGATTTCATTTGAGTTTTTCAGGGTTTTTTTGTTTAGTTTGGTACATTAACTTGGACGGAGTAAGAAGGATGGAAATTATTGATCTGGGACCATCATGTGGTGGATAACATGAATGCAATGAATGAGATGGAGGCAATGGGTGCAATGGATGTGATGATGCAATGGTGTATGGATGGAGAGTACGAGTGAGTAATAAACTAATATGAACATGTAAGGGCTAGAATACTAGATGTAGGAGATGACTCAACTATAGTATAAATCCTATGATGGGGTAGAGGAGATATGGATCGCTCACATGAGTGAGAACCAAAGAGATGATGCCCTTATCCTCTAGTTGTTGCAATCGATCATGAAGGGCAAGATAATCATTATCCCTATGGCCATTGATGTGATGATAGTTATAATAAGGATGGTCACACTGCCACTATAATTGATGTTGTGGATGGTTCTAGTTAGATGGTAGGTGGATTAATCACTCATTAAGTAAAAATGCAACATCATGTGGTTGAGCGTGATGAGAGAAGTGTAAAGGCTCACATGATTGAGGTGGAGTGGCGGGGAGGAGTAGCCTTTTGTAGAGTTCAAGAAGGAGAATGCCTTTATGGTTGGGTTGGTTGAACATGTTTACTTTTCTTATGAGGCAAAGGTGGAGATTGTGTAGGATGCTCAATCGAAGGCAATGGCAGAGAACTAGATGAGGCAATAGTCATAGAGGTGTGTGTTGGATCTATGATGTGTGTTGAGAGAAGATATTGTTCTAGATCGATCACCTTATAACATAGAAGAATGAATGACTCACATGTATCATACTGTAGTCTTTGCTTGAGTGGAGGAATGAGACCATGATAAAAGATGAATTGCTTCTCAAGATCTATAGGTTGGAATACCAACTGATGCATACAAGCATTGAAGCACAAAATATAATCCTTGATAGGTTCAGTGGAGCCCTGATGGAGAGTAGGTAGGTGGTCATAAGTAACCTTAGGGCCATTGTTAAGTATAAACTGATGGAGGAAAGAATCCTCCATGTCATAAAAGTACTAATAGACCCAAAGGGAAGATGAGTGTACCATTGTAACACCTCATCAATAAGACTATAATGAAAGGCCTTAAGTAATAGTCTATCATTGGAATAAGAGGCCATGGCCATACAATAATGTAAGAGATGAGCATGAGGGTCACTAGTACCATCGAAACATGTGAAAGTAGCCATGATGAAGTCCTGGGGGAATTCCAACTTATGAATCTTCTTAGGGATAGAGTTACCATGTAATGAATTGTTATCAATGGAAGTATAGTAAGCCCTACTTTCTAAAGCAAGGAACTAAATATGTGATTGTAACTGACCTATGACATGCATGAGAGAGATGATATATGTCAAAGGAATGGTGGAAGATGGAAATAATGTGTTAAAGGGATGTAATTTTCCATTGTGAGTGATCATAGGAATGTCGAAAGGTGATGAAGGAGATTCTGATGCCAAAGGCACACTCGCAATGGGTGTCAAGGAAGTCTGTAGTCGAGTGATATAGATGAAATATCATACTAATAATAGGAATAACATCAAAATCTCCTTTTGTAGATGAGGAGATGGATGACAACACATCTATAGGAGAGGATGGAATAAAAAGGTAGATGATGCAACAAGAGGAGATGAATTAGTAAGACAAGTAGAGGTGATCGACGGTGGAGAGTCATGTATAGTGCTAGATGTAATCTCAGGAGATGGAAACAATAGAGTAGGTGAATCAAACTTAGAAATATGGAAAGAAGGAGATCTAGGACTATCAACTACCTCATGTTCATTAGAGAGAGTCTCAGATATGAGAATGTTTCTAAGAACACTATCAATAGGATCATCAACATAGTGTGAAGTAGTGTGAAATTTAGTAGGAGATATATCATGAGAAGAAATGTTAAAAGGGGTAGAATCACAAGAAGTAGTAATATCAATGGCGAATAGAATATGAATCATTTTCTATAGGTGAATGATTGTCAATACCAAGCAAGTAATCAAGAAGAGAATCATCTAAGATATATTGTGAAAGATTAGAAGGAGGATCACAAGTAGCCATATAACATGGTGTACAATGAGTAAAGGCTATTGGATCATCAAAAATACTAATACCTATAGGGGAATCCTAAAAATGAGTAGGAACATATTTTTGGCCATCTAAAAGTTGTTTGATATGATCAAGTGTAGTAATAGGGGTACTATATAGAGCTTTGAGCTCAGCTATGAAAGCCTCATCATAGATTGGATTAACACTAAAATGAGACATGATGGGTGAGGAAGATGAATTATCCTTATCCATTAGGGTTTGATTGGAACACAGGGGAAAGATATTAGAAAGTTGGGTTCACTAAAATATGGATTCTATATTCTAAGTTAATCTAAATAGAAACAAGAATGTAATAAATAATGCAAGCTTGAGATATTGGTTCTAAATATTTTATTTTGATAATTAAATGAAATGAAATAATGAAAATAGAAGGGATAAGATACTAACCTAAAGATGACTTACCTCAATATGTGCTAGAATTGAACAGTGCTGATGTGCGGATAGGGAAAAGTGTGAAGGAGCTACCCAAGAAATAACAACTATGAAGATTTGAATGGATTTGGGCACTGGGAGAGAAGGGGGCACATGCGGGTGCCCTAGTATGTATTTTGGGTGCTCTGGTTTGCAAAAAATCTTAGGATCTAAAACTGATAGTGTCTCTAGGTCTTTGCAATGTCTTTTTATTTTTCACGTGGTTGTCATAGTGGCTTTGCTTATGTCACTATAAATTAGTGTTGAAGATCTACCTACAAAACCCCATACGAAAGCATCAAATCCCTAAAAATGAAAGATGCATATGAAGGGGTTAGACTAACCTTAGATATCATAATGGTGGACTACAATTAAGTGTTGCACTACATTCTAGACCCAATTTAGTTCTTTGGGATTGTGTGTGCAATTGTGTGGCTAGGGTGCCCTAGCGCCAATGACACAAAAATGGGGTAAATAACTAGATATAGGATGCAAATGGTGGATGGAATAGAATTAATACAACCCTTTCCCCCTATGCTTGTGTGATGTAGATGTAGATGTAAATGATTCCCAAATGTAGTAGTTTTCCTTAGTAGATAGCTAGCCCTTGATTGTAGATAGTATGCCCATAATAGTATGTTAAGTTTATATAGGTATCTCTTGTTAAAATTTTGACACTAATGGCCGAAAATGTTGATTAGAACCTAAGGGAATGAAACAAAATACCATAAATACTGACCTCGAAACTCTAAATGAAAATAAAGTGCAACTGAGACCAGGGCACATAAATAGAGGACCAGAGTGCCAACGGGTACCCCAAAGCACCTTTCTAGGATCCTAGCTTTAGGAGACTAGAGACGACATATGACAAAATAACGACAACTAAGACCCTCTAAGAGATGACCATAACTTTGAAAACAACTGACGACTATGTGATACAAGTGACAATAACAACCAAACAAATGATAAAAGGACTAAGGGATGAGCCATTAGTGAATAATTTTCTTACGCGAGATCCATATATAAAATAACATACTTGGCGGTAAAAATGTAATAGTAAGTGTGTGATTTTGTGACTACAATGGACAATGAGACTAAAAACATAGATGACTAAAGACCTGTATGGTAGAAACAAAAAAATTAAGGATAGATTGATGATGTTTGGGTTGATTCGGTGATGACCTAAACTGGTTAGGATATGGACGTAAAGCGTGATAAGCGAAATGGATACCTATAGGAAAAACGAAGGTTGAAGGATCCTGATTCAGAATCTCTGATGACACTTGAACCTACATAAGATGTTATTGGAAATAATATAGTAATGAAATCATTAAATAATTCAAAATGAAATAATACTCTCTAAATCACCATAATTTATGTTTCAAAGCTCCAAGAAGGCTCCAAAATGGGTTAGATAGTTATAAAATAACTCAGAGATGAAGATAAGATCACAAGATAGCTCATGGATTCTACAATTGCATCCATTTGCAAGGAGGTGCTAGTGAGCATTTATAGTGTCACTTCGATTGCAAGGAGTCATCCATTTGGGTGGTGGAATGATTCCTAACTCAAGGAAAAAAGCACCCAAAGTGGGCATCTTAGGGTTTCGGGAGATATGGCGGAGTTAGGGTTGCATAGGGAAGAAAAATAGGTAGGTGGGTGATTAAAATGAGTAAAGAAAGGCTATAGGTGGGGAAATGATTAAATGGTGGCCTAGGGATAGAAAATTAGGAGATTTAGGGATGAGATAATAATTAGGTGGAGATTAAGATTAATAAATGAGGATTAGGGGTAATTAAAATGGTATATGGAAAAAATAATGAGATGAGAATTAGAGATAATTAAGGATAATTAGCATAAATAATTAATAAAATGGATAATGTATGATTAAAGGTGGGAAATGAGAATTAATGGGATAAATTGAATTTAAGAGGGAAAAGGAAATTTGAATTGGTTGCCAAGATGCAAGAGAGTGAACGTGGGCTCAAGGGGAGGAATGATACCAAAAATTGGTGTCTACATTACCTCATGTAGCCATTTGGCACCATGCTAGAGAAAACATCCTTCAAACATGACCTTCAAACAACTACTCATATATTATTCGTACCATATCAATTTTTTTTAATATACCATTGGAAATATCTCTGAGCCTGGATCTGTTTCCTATGTTTTTCATGGGTAAAATTCACTTGAAAACAAGACATATATACAATAGTGTCAAAAAAATTCTATAATCTACCATATCAGTCATATATTTTCCTTTTAATGGTTCATATTTGTGTGTCATCCTTCCCTGTAGGTGATTTAGGAATAAAAAATCATTCAAGTACTTCAAGAGCAATATCTCTAAAAGTGGGTTTTCAAGCAAGCTTAGGAAGGGCTATCATCAACCTTTCTAAGCCAAGTGCATTATCTATGAAGCTATAACAAAGGAAAAGATTCATAAAATAAGTGTATTCAATAGCCAAGGTCATTGTGCAACTGATTTAGGAAGATTTTGGAAAGATTCAGAGGTTTAGGAACCAATTCATCAAAAAAAGGTTTTTGAGGCCGAAGGATATTGCCTTTGTGAAGGAGTATCCGAACTTCAAGAGGTGATTTTGGGATCTCCAAAATGATTTATGAGCCAAAAAGATATAAATGGAAATAATTTTCAGTCCTCTACATGGTGGTGAAATCATATCCATCCTAAACCTCATGCATTTTTCTAGGAAACTCATTCTTTCCAAGCTTGATTTGTGATCCCAAGAAAAAAAGGAGGTTTTTAGGGTGTTCAAGAACAATAAAAGAATGATACCTATACCATCCTTCTAAAAATTCCTTTTCCATGAAATTTCATATAAATAAGTGTGCAAAAAGTCATCCAAGAGCTCAAGTTATGGTCATTTCAAGTTACCACCCAAGGTACATGTTTGATACTTAGTCAATTTTTTGGGTGCCACCTCGTAGCCTGAGGGTGAAGCACCTTTAATGTCCTCATTTTCCCTTTCCATGGGGACAAGAGGGAAAAAAATTTACCTTTCCTCCTTCAAGCACATTGGTAGCTTCATATGACCCTAGTGACCCTATTTAGCCCTTTTGACTAACTTGACTAGCCCATTCCTCATCGCATGCATGAATGACAAGTGTCACTCCTATGATAAGGTGTATTTTATGCACCCATTTTCCCATCCCAAGGGTAAAATTGGGATTAAAAAGGAACCCTCACCCTTGGTTTCCATTTGGTTCCACATACGACCCAAAACTAGCCTCCAGGAGCTTATTTCAAGCCCCCCTCCATTTCTCTCGGCTAGTGAATGAACGCCACTTTTAGTGAAGCTGAAACATGTAACCATGCATATAATTAGTCCATAATAGTTTTCAACTCCCAAATTTCACCTTATTATGCCTTTAGAGGGTCAATAATAAGCTTGGAAAGACTAAAAACCAACTAGATTTCTCAAATATTGACTAAACTGATATAATAGCACCTTGATTGGTCTCAACCACCTTCTCCTCTGATCATTACCTTAATTTTATGTCTATTCACTCATTAAACTCATCCATATGCATTTAAGTCCTTTGCACACTTACATTTCCACTTGAAATTATCTAGTTCTAGCATCTTACTAGGTTACCCAAGAGTGCATTATAGTTCATAATCCTCACCATACCTTATCAAGACCTCTCCCTATTGCAGCACCTAAAACACATATTGGATGAATAAAGAAAAGCATTCAAAGCTTTAAAATCCAACTTTCCTCTTCCTCTAACAAATCTGTCACTATAACACACTCTCGTCTCAAACTTGTCTCAACACTGTAAGTTTTTCCTTTAATATTCTCAAACCACCACCAAGGCTTGCACCTTATATCTCCACTTCTTTCACTCATATTACCATCACTAATCTTGATGGAAAACATAAGGGGATTACTCTTTCTTACTTGACAAAAATTGTACCTCTACTTGTTCTCAAGAACTTCTTGCTTTCTCCTACCTAGGTTTTCTCTTCCATAGTTCCTCTCCACACTTCACATAGATTTATTTCCATGTCCTCAACATGTTTTAAAAATATTAAGGCTTAAATCTTTGTATAAATCCTTTCCCTTCACTATTTGCAATTTTTCTCTTAACACCTTCATTAAGCCCATCTCAGTCAACTATCAAGATTAACCTCATTTTTGTGAAGTTTAAATGCATAAAAAAATATTTTTGGGTACCCTTTAAGGGATTCTAAATGTTTTTAAAGTTTCAATCTTGAACTAGGAGCCTATTTCCTACCTCCTTTGTAAATTAGCTTCACCAATTAGGTCTCACACTATGATCTTTCCCTGTGAAAATATACTATCATAATTAACTTGAAAATACACTAAAAAAATGTCCTAATCATTTTTTTAAACCTTTCTATATGTTCCTAACATGACATCTACCAAATTTCAAGAGAAAATTTGAGTATTCAGGCCTTCTAAGATCAAACCCCAACTCAACTTGTTGAAAACCCTCTTGAGAATACCGAGAGGAGTATTTTGAACATAACTTTCTCAAAGAACCTATTCAAGACTTGAAACTTACCATGCATGTTTATTTGAACACCCTTTAAGAGATGAAATTACCAATGAATCTGGGGAGCATGAAAAGATTATTTTCTTCTCTTTCCTACAGTCTCTTCTTGAACCTCATAGTCAAGGTTGTGTCTTTGCAAATAACAAGGAAAGTAAGTTCTTCATATGAAAGAATGGGATTATACCAATGTATCACATTCAAAAACATCACTAATCAATCCATTAATAGGCCAAAATAAGGTCTTTTAATAAGTATACCTGGAAAACTCAAATCTTTGGACTTGCATGCACAATCACATAATATATGTGACAATATAAGAGGTTATGGATCTTCAACATACATTATTACATCATAAAGATACCTCTTCTATCTTAAGTACATATTATCATTATAAATGGAAACCTCCGAATCATGATTCATATTCCAAACACATATTCATCATTCATATCATGCCATTCAAGGAATCCCAAAACAGAGTATTATTACTTTATATCAACTTGTGACCAAGCATGCATTCCACTAGCAATCATTCAAAGAATTTATTAAGAAACATGAAGAAATATTATCAAGAAACCAACAAAATATTGAGAGAACACTTGAAAAGAGAAAAATATCACATAACAAGAGATGCACATGTATTTTATTAAAGTCTTCTTACAAAATATTTTTCCTCCAACCTTCCATTCTTCCTCTCCATGAGGAATACCCTCATCTTATCTCCTTGGGGGATAACTAACTTCTTTACATTTTAATTCCACATCCTTTGATGCCCTCTCTCATTAAGACCTAACTAAATTTTTAACTTATTTTTCCTATTTATCCACATGAAGACATTTTGACATCATTTTGTCATCTCACAACTCATACATATCTTAAAAGACTCATGATCCCCTCCTATGACCTAACTCAGCATTTAATAACTTAAATTATCCCTTTTACACCTTGATAAACCTTTATTGGCATATTTACATGCTTGTAAATTTGAATTTACATTTAGGAGGGAAAACAAGAGTTTTAATTTTCAAACAACTTAGCCACCTAAGCCCCTCTCTCTCATGACTAAATACACTAGATTGACCTCATGACCTAGAAGATTTACATATTATTTTCTTCTTGATGATGCTCCTTCATCATACTCCCAAGGTGGAGAAAAACAACCTTCATATACTTTGCTTGCATAGCTGAGTATCTAGCCAAGACTTCATTATTTTATCTTTTTCTTAGTCTTTCTTCTTCATTCTCATTGTCCTTTCTTATCTTAAGACTGTTTGGGTCCCATAGGGTGTTCCTTTTACAATCATTTTCCTTGACATTTCTTCCTTTCTTCTTGTATTCCATCTTCATCTTCATTATCCTCATGTGTTCATCTCTTTAACCTTCATGAACAAACACCAAAACAAAAATATGTACACTTATTCATGTTTTATGACTCCCTTCAACCTTGTATAGCTCAGGTCCATCATGTATCCATCTCTTTCTTTGTCATGATCTTCATTATCTTTCCTCATTACTTTCTTATTTTTATTCACCATCACACTATGTTGCTCTTCCTCTTTGCTTGGATTGATTTGTGTCTCTTTTTCATAGTTTTCCTCTCCATATATGGCATGCTCTAAGGATGTTATTTGCATCTCTAATTGTTCAATACTTTCATAAATGAACTCACTTTCTTGTATAGTATTCATACCTTCATTCACACACTTGAACATACTGTTAGAATCAAAATCTTGAGGCTTGGTTTCCCCTATAGATTCTCCTTCTTTCCTTGTCATCACTTCAACTTGCATTCCTCTAAACTCTTCTTCCTTGTTCACCATGTAAAATATAACATCATCATGTTCACCCATCTCAAGGGAAGCAAAAATGCTTCTATAATCTCTTCATCATCATTATTGTCCTGTATCAGCACCAATTTCTTGACTACCTCTCTTTCTTTCTTATCTATCTTCCTTTGCATCTGATTTTGTCTTCTTTCCTCTTTCTTGATCATTTTCCTCAACTGAATTCTTTGTATCCTTTTCACAATCAACCTAATATTCCATTTTTCTTTCTTTTTCAACACAAATTCAATCCAGGTTTCTTGATTTTTCTCTCTTTCCTTCAAGCATACCAACATTTTCTCTATATCTTGATTAAGCCTTGCAATTTCTTGTTGCATCTAAAATTTTCTTATTCCTCCTATTAAATTTTATTTTCCTCTCTCTCTCTCTCTTTTCTTGTTCTATTTTCCTGTGGCTAATTAAATTGACCAACTATATCATCAACTCTTCTTTATCCATCTCTTTCTTTTCTTCTTCTCTCTCTAATCTCAAGCAAGTTCTTCTTGCTTCTCTCTCTACACCTTACCTAGGATTTACACCTGGTATGTTGGTGTCTTCAATCTCCATTCTTAGCTTCTTTTCACTTATTTTCTTCTCTTAACTTGTCACTCCATGCAAAAATCACAATTTCACTTGTTAACCACAAAACAGTCAAATATCAATTATCAAAACCACTTCAATAAGAACCTCACTTTGATACAAAAATGGTGTAGATGCAACATGTAACCATGCATATACTCATTCCATAAGATATTTAAACTCTTGAATTTCACCTTATTCTACCTTTATAGGATAAATAATAAGCTTGGAAATACTAAAAACTAGCTATGCTTACTCAAATATTGACTAAAATTATATAATATCATATTTATTGGTATCAGTAACCTTCTACTCTGATCATCACCTCCATTTTTTCCTATTCACTCATAAAACTCATCCATATGCATTTAAGTCCTTTGCACACTTACCTTTCCACTTCAAATGCTCTAGTTCTAAATTCTTACCAGGTTAGTCAAGAGTGCATTGTATCTCATAATCCTCACCATACCTACTCAAGAAATCTCCCTATCACAACACCTAAAACACATGTTAGATCAATAAAGAAAATCATTCAAATCTTTAAAATCACACTTTCCTCTTCCTCTCACAAATTTGTCTCTATAGTACACTCTTGTCTCAAGCTTGTATCAACACCGTAACCTCTCGCCTTTAAGCTTATCAAACCACCACCAAGTCTTATACCTTATTTATCCACTTCTTGGAATCCTAGGACCATCATTAATCTTGATGCAAAACTTCAGGGATTACTCTTTCTTACTTGACCAAAATTGTCCCTCTACTTGTTCTCGGGAACTCCTTTCTCACTCTTACCTAGGTTTTGCTCTTACATAGTTACTCTCTATGAAATATCACTGCACATAGTTTTATTTCCATGCCCTCAACATGTTTGTAAAATATCAAGGCTTAAATCTTTTTACAACTCCTTGCCCTTCACTATTTGCAATTTTGCTCTTAGCACCTTCATTAGGCCCATCTCAGTCAATTGTCAAGGTTATCTTCAATTTTGTGAAGTGTCAATGCATAGAAAATGGATTTTTGGGTACCATTTACATGATTCTAAATATGTTTAAAGTTTCAAGCTTGAACTAGGATCCTATCTCCTACCTCCTTTGTAAATTAGCTTCATCAATTAGGTCTCACACTATGATTTTTCCTTGTGACAGTCTACTATCATCAATAACTTTAAACTGCACAAATAAAATTTCCCAATAATTTTTCAAACCTTTCTATATGTTCCTAACATGACATATACCAAATTTCAAGAGAAAATTTGAGGATTTAGGCCATTTAAGATCAAATCCTAGCTCAACTTTTTGAAAACCCTCATAAGAAGCCCGAGAGGAGTCATATGAACATAATTTCAAAAATGACCTATTCAATACTTAAAACTTACCATGCATGTTGATTTCAAAACCCTCTAAGATATGAACTTACCGGTGAATCTATGGGATCATGAAAAATCTTATTTTTCTTCTCTTTCCCTCTTTGTCCCGACACGGAACTTCACAGTTAAGGTTGTGTATTTGCAAATAACAATGAAAATAAGTTATTCATATGAAATAATGGGATTATAAAAACATATAAAATTTAAAAACATCAATAATCAATCCATTAATAAGCCAAAGTAAGGTATTTTTATAAGTATACATAAAAAAACTCTATTTTTTTACTTACATGCACATTCACATAATACATGTTAGAGTTTAAGAGGTTATGGTTCATCAACATACATTGTTACATTGCAAATATAAATATTCTATCTTAAGTACATAACCTCAAAGCATAAATGGAAAAATCCCAAACATGATTTATAGTCCAAACAACACAGTCATCATTCATGTTGAGTAGAGAATACTTAACAAAAGGAACACAAGAGGTTCGCGTGGGAAAATAGGGCATGTTAAAAGGAACGAACAGATAAGGGAAACATGTGCGTGGAGGATAAGTTCATATTTCTGGAGTTATCCATTTTTGCACATGAGGATCTATTTTTGGAGATAGCATACGGAGCACTAAAAATGATTGGAGACTTGTGCGTCACACATTGACTATTTTTGGATGATCATCTATGAAGTTCTTTGAATGGAAACATTCTAGAAATAGATCTACTACTGTCAGTTAACTAAAAGTAGTCTATTGTTAGCACTCTTACATATAAGCCTATTTTTAATGATGCATGGCTAATAATAGCATGCAACCTATTTTGGGATTAGATAAGTGGTGAAGGGAAAGTCCCCACGATTATAAATATGTGGTGAATCTGCATAGTAGAGGATATATAATATATAAAAGAATGAGAGAGAGACAGATATATAGATGTATGTGTGCAAGAATGGACTATTGTATCAGATTTGTGCACATATGGGCATAGAATGCCATTATTGTAAGAAGATTCTATGTAATTTTCATATTTAATATAATAAAGGATATTAGCTAAATCTAAGTGTTAGTTCCATGTGTATCTAGATCTAGCATGTTCTTGATTTCATCATGGTTAATAATTAATTTTATTCTCCCTTAGATATAGATATGGCTTGCTCTGTAGAATGATGTATTAATAATGGAACTGCATGTATTAATTCTTCATCATGCTAACATACTGCAACAACAACCCTAAAGAGGGACCTGGTACCTTTGCGCACTTTGGGTGAGCGCTCAGTCTAGGCTGAGTGATGTGAGTGCCTAGGATATTATTAGACTTATATTGTTGAATTCTAGGCTACATCATTGGTTCCATTTTCGGGACCTCTTTTTAGTTGTTTTCAAGATGGTTCATGATGAAGACATATCAGTTGACCTTAGAAAGTGTTGAAGAGTGGATACACGATCTGGAAGAAGAATACGCATGGCGGTTCAACACTAGATCTGAGTTTAACACATGCATATGGGTGGAACAAAACTTATATGACAATTTATATGAGAGATTATTTGCTATATTTCCAATAGAATTGTATGAGTGGTTGATTACGTATGCATCTAAGTAGAATTGGAGGTATCGTGCACTTGTTTGGACATAAGAAGAATTTCAGGCCCTTTATGATGCTGATATGATTTGGAATCGATCTGTGGATATGTGGTTCCATGGTGTTTTGAACAGTTATATTTTGGAATACTCAATTTCCACTTATTCATGCCCAAAGGTAGTTGAATTCTAGTTTTTACAATATCCAAGGGGAACTTATCTGCAAGGCATTCCACTAGCGATCAAGATCATGATGGTAAATTTGAATTTGGAGAGTAAACCGATGGCTAACTAAACCCCACCATGCATGGGGAAGGATCAGGTTTGGTGAAAGATGGAAGACCTAGCGGCAAAAAGGAAGAGAGAGGAAAGGTGACTTAAGTATAATGAGGCATGCGAGAGGGAGATAGAGAAGCAATGGGAGGTTGTAGAGAAAATGGCGTTGTGGAGAAAGATAGTTCGGGAAGGAGTTTAAGTTCACGTAGAATACATGGAACCAAAGCCTCAGGAACTCCCCATTTGGGAAAACATGATAGGGAACCCTCCTTAGCCTCATATAGAAGCACACTAGTAGAGATGACCTGGGTTGCGAGTGTGCATCTGAATCCACCTGAAAACCTTGCCCTTACACTTGGTTTTCTAGCATCTAGTATAACAAGCGATCAAAAAGCTAATTCAAGCAAAGTGGGACGAGTAGTAGTGAGTTTGATGAGGGCACAATCATGGTAGCATAAACGGATTCGTTGTTATATGGGAGTAATTTTTTGGGTGTATCATCAACGTAGAATATAAATGCACCGATTTTTGGACTAACTTCCGGGAGTGGTAATGCTTCATAGACCATCGGGGTATAGTTCGGCTTATACTATTGGGACACGGGAAGTAGGGGAAACACGGGAGGTTCGGATCATGTTCAAGAGACACTCTAGTTTCGGGAAGATTTGGTGGTTCTGGAGGTAGGGGAAACACAGGAGGTTCTGGATCATGTGTGCAAGGCCCGCAGCAACCCCAAAATATTTACATGGAGATGACTCTTCATCTCTTGGAGTATAGAAGCATAGACGATGTTGTTGAACATGTGTACATGTGTGAAATATTATGGTGCGCAAAATGGATCATGGCTTCAAAGCGTAAGCCAAGCCAATTTTCTACCACATTACAGTGACGTGCACATAGTTGGTATATGAAGTTTGACCCTGATCAAACTTGTGTGGATTATGAAGCAATGAAGGATACTTTCTTAAAATATTTTTATATCCAGAATTTGAGCGAGAAGAGTATAAGTGCCGTCAAGGATATCAAACAAGGCATTACCGAGTATGTATGTGAGTATAATGCCCGAGTTTAAAATGCTTATCGAAGCTCTTTTATGATATTCATGCAAGCCAAAGCATGCATAATGGTTCGTTGGAGGATTGATTACACCATTTATAAGGGTGTTGTCACATAAGACATACACCGATCTACGTGAAGCATTGGAGGTAGCTTTGTGTCTTTGAGGTAATTGGGAGTATTGACATTGGCATTAGACCATTCTTAGAGGCATATATTGTAGCCATGACAAAGTAGTTAGAGAAACTATCATTCAATTCAAAGGCATGAAACATGCTCAAGGATTTGGTGTATGATTATGAAGTGGAAGGTCACACCAAGGATAGTTGCCCCGTCGATCCATAAATTCATTGCCATTAGACCGTGAGATATGCCATTTAAACCATGATGCTAGCCATTTCCCATTATTACAATGCGCGATAAGGAAGAACGTTTCAAGCTACTTTGTAAAATCTGCGAGTCCACGATCGATGACATGGAAGACTCTGATCGATTAGTCATATCCATGATGTTATAGATATTGGTGTATGACAGATAGGAGTTTCAGATAACTCTAAGGGAAAGAACGTGCATCAAGACCAGGATCACAATCAGGCATGCTATGAGTGGAATGAAGGGTGTTTTGAAGGTGGTCGTGGATGAGGAAGAGGATACCGTTGTCGATTTTGAGGATGAGGCCGTGGTAGTGGAAGAAGTGAGTTCCCTCGCGGAACATGTTATACATGCAGATCTCCTAGTCATCACAAAGCGTGAATTTCCTCATAATATTACATGTTCTTTTTATAGAAAGAACCATAGCTACGAGGAGTTCCCAGACTTGTATGAGCATCTTAGTAAGCAACATAAACAAGAAAACAAAGGTGCATGGATGGTTAGGATATAATACATTGTGGAAAATCAATGGATTCCTAAGTTGGTGGTAGAATCAAGAGTTTCAAGTGAATATTACGACCCACATTGAGGTGGCACTCATCAAAGAAGCATTGTAGTAGAAGCCTACCATCACTAAGGTGGAGGTTCTACATGCACAAGACTGCAGATTCCTACCTATTAGAAGGATGTTTATCAAGAAACCATGGAATTTCTCAGAAACTTGTGGTGAGATACATTACATAAAAGAGCAATCATGGAAGATGGAGCAAAATAAAGTATTAGAGATGGTCCAAACTGATATAGATGCCTTGAGAGATGTGTGAACATTTTTGCGTCAAGAGAATATCATTCTATTATTAGGGGATTGGTTTAAAGGAAACACTTCGTGTGTAAGTATTGAGTCTAGATGGCAGATCCTCGCATGCAAATCTTCCCCCATAGCCTAGATTATGACAAGGAAATAACTTTAAATGTTGTTGTGGATGGGTGGCTATTGAATAATATACTATTTGATATAGGTGCAGAAGTCAATGTTATTACCTTAGATGCATGGGTACAAATGGGAAGACCTCCATTACAGCCATTTTCTAATGTATTGTTCATGGCTAATCAGATTGAGGCCACTCCCATCGGAGTTTTGAAAGATGCATCCATTACCATACAAGGAGCCAAGTTCGCTAGAGACTTTGAAGTTTTAGCACTATCGATTCGGATATCTTCCCAACTCTATTGGGGCATCCTTAGTGCTATGAAAATAATGTTGATCTTTAGTTCAAGAAGGGCTATATCAGTTTTAAAAACAAGGAGGAGAGAGTTATTATCCCTTTAGCAAATAGAAAATTTGTGCCCTATGTTGAGCCCTTAAGTGAAGAATATCTGAATAGGATTTATGTATGCACCATCCGAGATCTAGAGATACTTGAGCCAACCAAAGAAGGAATAATTCAGTGGGAGGATGCACAGTCTATTAGCGATACTACAAGTGTTGCTTGTGATAATTGGGCTCATAACACCTATGAGTTGGTAGGGTACAAAGTAAAGAGCATATTTCCTAGAGGCAGTAAACTATGTTATGTCAAGAGGATAGGTAACAACTCGGTACCTTGTTACACCAAAGAAGGAGATCCTATGGTATTCCTATACGCCATGGAAGAACAATGGATAGACCCATTGGAAAGAAGAAATATGCTAGCATATACACTACGTGGAACAAGTAGCATGCTGGTGGGTGGCCCACAAGGATAATCTTGTAGGATGGAATGAAATTAGGATTGCTCTTGCTACTATGTTCTTGAGGGGCAATGCATCTACTCAAATCTATACTTATCATAGTAATCAACCTGCTCGTAACCATGTTCAAGTGTGAGAGACTATGGACAGAAGGGCAAGAAGATTTACCACCTTCGCTATGGGTGCACAAGTTTTATTCCACTTTACAAGGTTGCGCATGTGCTTGGTATGTATATGCAGAACTCCATAGAGAGACCAGAAATTGGTGTAATTTAATTATAGGAATGGCCTAGACATTTGAATTCTTTAATACAAATCCTCCAAAGTGGTAGAAGCATTAAAATTCATAAAGCTCTTAACTATGGGAGATAGTGCCAAGGCTGAAGAACTCCTTCAGGATTTATTTGATGAAGGAAACTCATGAGCGCATCTTGATGAAGAAACAGAGGTGGATGCAACATCACTTCAACATGCTTGCCTCAAGAAAGAAACAGAAAAATGGTCTACATAGTGGATGATGAAGAAGTAGAAAATATGGATGTAAACCATTCAACGGGTAGGCGTGAGGTTTTGGAGAGTGTAGATAAGGCCATGCACGCTTATCATGAACCTACAAAGACAAATAAGGTGAATATTGGATCGGAGGTTGAGCCTAAGGAAGCCGTAATTGGGGTCTATTGGTCGACTCAAGTGGAAAAATCATATAATTACTAAGGGATTATAAAGATTTATTCCTAGGGGGTACCATGAAGTTAAAGGCATGTATGAATCATTAGGGGAGATGAAGATAAAGCTTAAATAGGGTGCACACCTAGTTAGAAAGAGACCTTACAGGATGAACCCTAACTTATGTGAAAAGGTCAAAGAATAGATTGATAAAATGTTGAAGTCTAGGATCATCAAGCCCCTTGATGAGTCAAAATGGGTTAGTCCAATGGTGATTAGTATCAAGAAGCATGGATGGATTAGGATTTGCATGGAATACAGAGAGCTGAATATTGTGTGTGTAATAGACCCATTTCCTACGCCATTCACTGAGGAAATACCAGAAGACATGGCAGGGCACGAAATCTATTCATTTACAGATGGGTTTTCTTGGTATCATTAGGTTTGGATTTCCCAGGAGGATCAGGAAAAGACTAGGTTTACTATAGAATGGGGTAGCTTTGCCTATACTGTAATGCCTTATGGTCTGAAAAATGTGCCTACTGTATTTTCATGCACAGTTGTTCAAGCATTCAAGGAATTTATTCACAACTTCTTACATTTCTATTTAGATGATTGGATGGTGTATGGATTAGTTAAGGATCATTGTGAAAATTTGCGCTTAATGTTTGAAATATGTAGACAGTTGAGTATCTCATTAAACATCAAGAAGTGCATATTTGCTACACTATTTGGGATACTTTTAGGACACATAATTTGCAAGGAAGGTTTGTTGGTTGATCCAGCTAAGGTTGCAGTCATTATAGGCCTAAGGGAGCCTATCAATTAGAGTGAGGTGCATGGATTTTTGGGTCATACAGATATTACAAAAAGTTTATCAAAGGATATGCCAAAGTTTATGAACCGTTGGAATATTTATTAAAAGGAAAGGTACATTCTACTGGGGAGAACATGCAACAACGCACATTCAAAACGTTAAAGGAAAAACTTTCTAGCGCGCCTATTATGAAGTTTTCCTTCATGGGACCAACCATTTCATATACATTTTGATGCCTTTGGCACGGCCATTGGTGAAGTGTTGGCTTAACTGGAGAAGGTATTGTAGATCATCCTATCTATTTTGCTAGTAGAAAGTTGACTCGTGCGAAAAAAACAATTACACAACTACAGAGCGCAAATCTTTGTTAATGATCTATGTGCTACATAAATTCCACCAGTACCTACTAGCTACACCCTTCATATTTTATACTGATCACATGGAATTGAATTATTTTGTAAACAAACATTTTCTACAAGGGCACATATGTTGATGAATGCTCTTATTTTAGGAATTTGAATTCACGAGTTGTAGTAAAACTAGGAGAAAGTAATTTTAGACTAGACCATCTATCAAGAATACAATCAGGATAAGAAGCATAGGCAATTGAAGATACCATGCCATATGCACGATTATACATGTTAGAATGAGCACCATCAAAAGCTGGAGGACATTATCGTCTTTCTAAAAATAGGGATGACACTGAAGGAATGAAATCCTTGGATAAGAAACAACTTGCTATATGTGTTGCATCCTATTTGTTAATTAGTAGTGACATGTACAAATTAGGTCGGGATGAGGTATTGCACCTTTATGTATTGGAACATGAACACACAGATATTATGGAAGATGCTCATGGTGGTATTGCAGGTGGCCACTATGTCGGTGATGCCACTATGCGTAAGATTCTACTCGCTTGATTATGGTGGGAGACTCTATATAAAGATTGTAAGGAATTTTGTAAGGCATGTGATCATTTTCAACACCTTGGGAAACCAAGTCAACGAGATGAAATGGCTCTAAGACCTATTACTAGTGCAGAACCATTTAAAAAATGGGTTATAGGTTTTGTGGGTCCTATTTCACCATCTGTGTGTAGAACTAGATTGCGCTACATTATAACTTTTATAGACTATCTGACAAGGTGGGTAGAAGAAACACCTACAAAGGACTATACAATGGCTACATCAGCCAACTTTATATGGGAAAATATTATTGCAATGTATGGATGTCCTTTAAGTTTGACCATTGATAGGAAACATATTTTCTTAATGAGATAATCAAAATTTTATTAGATGAATTCATGATTGAACACCATAAGACTACACCCTATCATCCTCATGAAAATGGAACTATTGAGGCTTTCAACAAAAAAATTAGCAGACATTGACAAAAATCGTGATTTTGGATGAAAGGATTGGGATGATAAAGTATCTCAGTATTTTGGGAATATCGGACACCATATAAAAGTTTGAACAAAGCCACACCATTTCAGTTAGTGTTTGGCATAGAAGCAGTTCTTTCTATGGAATTTATGTTACCTTCTTTGCATATTGCGTGTGTTGGAGGTCTTGGCGACAAGGAAGCACTAGAAGAATGGATTGAAAATTTAATCAAGTTGGATGAGCGACAAGCCATAGCACGTTGGATTCAAAAAAAAGAGAAGGCAAGGAAGAAAGCATGGCATCACATGCACATCAAGGATAAA
Organism: Taxus wallichiana var. yunnanensis; assembly: GCA_018340775.1. NCBI lineage: Eukaryota > Viridiplantae > Streptophyta > Pinopsida > Cupressales > Taxaceae > Taxus > Taxus wallichiana. The sequence goes on from CM031239.1 coordinate 315,676,777, forward strand.
AATCTTGAGATAGGACAGATGGTGCTCCTTTATGATTCTAAGTTTTTGTGCCATCTAGGAAAACTCAAGGTACATTGGTTGGGGCTGTATGTTATCACTCACATACTTGAATCAAGTGCTTTTCAATTAGAGGCCCTTAATGGAATACGGCTACCCAGTTACTTCAACGGGAGTAGGTTGAAGCCCTACTATAAATAAGTCTTCTTGGTGTTTGTAATAAGGTAGTGTTTCCATTTAGATTAGGTTTTCAATTCTCGCTTGCCTTAATGCTTTTCCTTCTTTGTTGCTATGCTTTGTCAATTTAGTTGGTCTATTTTGTGTAATAAGTGCATTTATGCACCAAAAGCTAATTACTATTTGAAGAATTTTTATGCACAGAGGATTACACATACCCTTAGTGTGGGGTAGGTTATTGATATCTAGGTATATTACTGTTGAAAATAATTCCCATAAAAGGAACTATCTATGGGTGTTATTCAAGGTTGGAGAATTGAAAAAATCTAAATAGAGATTGCTTCTAGATATGGGGACCATAGAAAATGATTAATGAAGAAACAAGTATAACAAAAGGTAAGCAAAGACCGAGAAGACTACCAAAGTGGAATGCACGGTGATGAGGTACTCGGATGCATGGAAGCACACTTGAAGAGAATTTTACAGCCAAAAGGTAGAGGGGCTCACTAAAATGTTATAGCTTTGGCATGAAGATGTACCACGAAATAATGAAAATGGTCAATTAATGAGAGGATTGTTGGTAGGTGGATCAATAAATGAACTAAAATTTGAAATTCTATATAAGGATGGGATGCAAGTTGATTTTTTTACCATTGCAATTGAGATAATTTGAAAAGGGTTAAGTAAAAACAAGTGAGTAATTGTGTTGAGGTGCAAAGAGTGTGAAACTAGACATGAAAGAGAAGGGTTGTGCGCGAGAAGAAGCTTGCGTTCCCATAGGAGAAGGGTTTGAGAAAAGTAGATGCATTACAAATGAGATAGGGCACACAATTTCTACTAGGGCATGAAGATTTAAGATAGGATTTTGACTTAATCGACTACGGAGAGGAAGAAAAGAGAGATTTTCAAATGGCACCAAAGAAAGCACCCGCAACAGGAGATAAAGGGAAGAAGAAGGTTAAAGTGGAAGAAGAAATTTCTCCCGAGAGTAATTTCTCGAAAAAAATATCCGGAGGGCGTGATTATGAGACAATAATGGGATTTTGATGCAGCCTGAAATTTACCAGATAATACCCTAGTTGCGATGGCACATCACTCAGCCTAGACTAAGCGCTCACCCAAAGAGCACAAAGGTACCATGTCCCTCTTTAGGGTTGTTATAGTAGGATGTTAGCATGATGAAGGAAGAAACATATAGATCCATAACTAATCCATCATTCTACAATGCATGCTACATTGGATCGATGAAAGAACAAGCTTTACATGAATCATGATTGAATCAATAACATGCACTACTCAATTATACACAGGAATGAAAATTGGATTTAGCCAATATCTTCCATCTATTAATAAAAACAAAATATTCTTACAATAATGTCAATTTATACCAATGCACTCATGGATCTCGATATAAGTAATTTAGTCATATGAGTATATCTCTATACCTTTATACATCCATATCTCTCTCGTGTATACTCTCTATTACACACATATATCTTCTCCTAAGTGCTTCACATCATATATATAGGGTGGGGACTTTCCCTTCACCACTTATCTATTCCAAAAATAGGCCACATGTTATTAATAGCCACACACCATTTACAAGTATATCCACACATGCAAGTGTGCTATCTATAGACCTCTTGTAGTTAACTGAAGTGTCAATCCTATTCTTATCTCGTCCCCATGCAAAATGCTTCAATTTGATCCTCCAAAGATAGACAATGCATGGCGGGCATGTGTCTACATTGTTGGTGTGTCCGAATGCCATCTTCTAAAAATAGGTCTCCATGCTCAAAACTCGGCTAAGTCCCAAAATCTAAACTTGCTCCCCACGTGTGGTTTTTTCCCTGTTCCTATACACCCTTTATCCTAGCCTTCTCTCCCACGTGGACTCCTTGTGTGTTCTCTAACAAGTATTCTTTGATCAACATTACCCCACACTAATCTCATTGTCGTCCTAATAATGGGTATCTCCAAAAGTAAAGTAAAGGATAGAAGAATGGAAAGGATAAGAATGAAATAATGTAGGTAAATAAAAAAAATTTATGAGGCTATGAGGCAGCCTCCTTTGTATCAGTTTGAAGTATCAAATCTGGATACTTCTCCTTTATTTTAGCCTCCAAGACCTGCCATTCAGCTAGTGCTTGTTCTGATTTCTCAGAATGTCCACAACAATAGACTCCAACTCATCCCTTGCAATCTCTCCTTTTTCATTCTATAAAACCAACACAACGCTGGACATTGAGGTCATTCTTCCTTCTAGAAGATCCATCTTCTACACAATTTTCTTCCCAAGCTCTTCCAGCTAAGTCTTATGTGGCTCTTATGTTGCTACCAGGGCCTCACGCTTCTACTTAACTATTGAAAATATTTCTGCGTGGCCCAATGTCTCATCCTTCATTTATTTTTGGACCTCATTGTTTTCTTCTAGGGTCTTTATATTGATAAGTGCCTTTGGAGTTGTGCAAATGTTTAAATCTTGGTTTGTGTTCTTCAATACTTCTTGTAACAATTGCAACAACCCTTCATAAGATGCAATCTTTTGCATCATTGAGGCTTTCTATCATTTTGCATCTTGATCGACTTCCTTGGTGTTGTCATGTGTAGAGATTCATCTTCAAGTACCAAGTCCACCAAATTTCCTACATCTTTGTATTCTGAAGGAAACGTCTGTGGTACCTTGGCCTCCAAGTGTGGCCTAGCCCTCGATGACATTGTCCTCAACATCCTCTACAATGCTTTGATAAATACTTCGTTCTTATTTTATGTGAAGTCCCTATCTTGTGTTATGCATGTTATCTTAGCATCCTTCATCTTTATCTCCTCTCGTAACACTCGATTGTTGTAGCTTTATCCATGTTTCTTCTAGCAACTTCAGTAGAAACCTTCACCAATGTGTTGTTGACCTACTCATCGACATGACAGTAGGCTTTATTGTCATGTGTCTAGCTTGGGGTGCCTTCTTTAGCCATCTCAAAATGCATGACTCTTCACATACATCAAAGTCAGGATCATCCATGTGGGTGTGCATTGACCATGATAGTTTCTTCGAGTGCGCACAGTCACCATATCCTCATCCATTAGCTCCTAGCTAAATAAATCCTTTGTGCTATTGTGCTCTGGAAGCGGGTGCGAGAAAATTTTACCTACATCCTCTACATACCCCATGGTTGGTGGAATGTGCTCTCCACTCATCCTCTTTGATCTAGGACCCTTGGGAATTGTAGCTTCAAGGTTAGGAGCTTGTCCCATTACATCTTGAGTAGTCGCATGCACGGATCTAGAGATTTCCTTTTCTTTTTCTTCTCTGTCCTTCATCTCTTCATCTTTTTGATCTTCCTCATTCTTTGGTTCATATTATTGCTCAATCGGGGTAGGAGATGCACACTCGCTCTCTCTCGATTCCTTCACTTCTTTATCTAACTTCAACTTTCTTCTCTTCTTTGGTTAGTGGCCTCCTTGAGTGGAGAGAGACGAGTTGATTTCCATACCATTTTCGGAGTTCCAATTTGAGTCTTTGTGTGTCTAAAGACTTTCTTAAACCTATGACCCCCTGTTCAACCTCCATATCTTCCTCTTCATCATTTCCTTGAGGTAGAGTGGCCACGCACCATGACTCTTCTTTGTTAAATGGTTTCTTTCTTCTACACTCCAAGCCTCCACTATCTTCACACTCCTCTTCTTCACCCTCTACTTCAACAACTTCTGTGGGCCTTTACCGGTATGTTTTCTATTGTGTTCTTACCCTTCGGTGGCCCTAGGAGCGTGAATTCATTCTCCACATACTTATTGTTCTCCATCTTGGGCTTCAGTTGAAGATACACCAATGCTGCCCTACATCTACTACAGCTAGACTTATTGGCTTAATATTCAACACCTCTGAAATGATCCTCTCGGTGTATGCACTTCTTCCAGGATACACATGCTTCTTTCTCAACATATGGTAGTCACATTCTACCTTATCTACATTGAATACCAGGTCGACGCGTGTCTATAAATACCTTACATTAAATGCATAAGGCAATTTACACCAAGGGCTTTAGACTCCATCTCTCATTGGGAAGCGCGTGATGCAGAAATGATGATATATAACAAATTGAACTTGTTTCCCTACTACTGATGGTAGGTCCTTTGGGATGCACCACTCTTCTCCAAATGCCACATAGATCCTATTATACCATTTCTCTTCCCTTTGTTTGACATCATCTATCATGGCCCCTTTACATAGGTACTTATTGAACCTTTCAGTTGGTGACTTATTCTCCATGGGGTATTCCCATACCTTTTCCTTCAGCCTATCTGGTACTCTAATTTCCATGAATACTAGTGATAGTAGAACAGCCCCAAAGCTAATCTTCCCTCCTGTGCACACTTCCTTGACTATTTTTTCTATAATGTAGCCTACAATATTGTAGATTGCCCCTTCTGACATCTTACGTGCAACGTGTAACCACATAGTATTTACCTGTGACCACCACTCCTAATCATTCAAATTTGTAACAAGGTGTGTTGCTACTTGCAAAACCAGACAGTTCTTTAATTTTTCTATATCCATACCGTCTGAGACCCTTCAGGTACCCCAACTCTTGTCTAGTCTTTAAGATTACAACTTTATTTGTGAGATCATTCTTTATGTCCTCTCATGTGGCCTTCAAACCTATAACTGATTAGATTCTAACTCTACGTCCTGCGAAGTAGAAGAAGTCCTTGTGTACTCTTCTCATGAGCCACTAATACAAGGGCTCATACTTCCCAAAATATGGAAGTTCATATAACTGGTAGACCCTAATTCTCTTCATAAGATTCTCACCTACATCATCGTAAACCAGCATGTCATCCTCTGTACACTTGTTCATCTTAGCGGTGAGCAATGAATCAAGATCCTTCTTGTTCTTCATGATCCTGTGATTGTATTCACTCACTTTTCTCTTTCTGATAGGTGAATCCCATTCCTAGCCGATGATGACTCCTTTTGGATATTGCATTTTTGAAAAATCACTTTTGGGTGCCATCTCTTCCTCCTTGACGACCACCTTATTCTTTCCTTTTGATGCTACTGCAAATGCCTTCTTAGGTGCCATTTTTACCTTGCAATAATATCCTCCTTAACTCTACAACTTTGCAAATAAAACCCTAGCTCGATTCAAATTTTCCCTAGGTGGAAACATTTTTCCCAAACTCCTTTCTATCTCCTGCTTCACTCAAACCTAAAACCTTAGCTAGACTCAATCATGCCCTAGGTGGAAACTTTGTGCCCTAACTCCTTTTTGTCTCCCTACTTCACTCAAACCCTTCACAACCAGGGACACAAACCTCTTTTCACACGAGATCTATTTGTCACGCTTCGTTTCACCCTTCACACCTTAACTTGATCACTTAGCTCTTCACACTTAGCTCTTTTCTCAAATTCTCTTAGTCGCAATGGTAAAAATGAATCCGCATCCCATCCTTATATAATTTTTCAAATTTTGATGCATTTATTTCTCCTTCACCTACCAAATATCCTCTCATTCATTCCACGCGATACATCTTCGTGCCCCGCCTATAACCTTCTAGCACACCTTCCTACCCTCTGGTCACAGACTTCTCTTCAGCGTGCACCCTTATGCCCAAGTACCTCATCACTGTACCTTCTCCTGGTAGTTATCATGGCCTCTGCTTACCTCACGTTATACTATCCTTTCATTCATCTCCATCCTTGGTAACTTTTGAGAAGCAATCTTCTTTTGACTTAAAGCACAATGAAGGAAATACAGAATTGAAAACCTAATATAAATGACAATATTGTCTTATTACAAACACCAAGAAGACTTATCTATAGTAGGGCTTCAGCCTACTCCCATTAAAGTAACCAGGGTAGCCGTGTTCCATCAAGTTCTTCTAACTAGAAAGCACCTAATTCAAGTATGTAAGTGATGACATATGGCCCCAACCAATGTACTTTGAGCTTGTCTGGATGGTGCAAGAACTTAGAGTCATATGGAAGTACCATATATCTAATCTCAAACTTCTTATCCCTTATGTTTTTGTCATGCCATGCCTTCTGCCTGACCTTTTCCTACTTCTGACTCCATCGTGCTATGGCTCGTTGCTCATCCAGTTGAATCATATTCTCGATATTCTCTTCTAAATCTTGTTCATTAGCTAGACCTTCGGTGCATGTAATGCGTAAAGAAGATAACATAAATTATATAGGGAGAACGGCTTCTATGCCAAAAACCAACTAGAATTATGTGGCTTTGTTCAATCTCTTGTAAGTTGTTCTATATGCCCAAAGAACATCTGACACTTTTTCATCCCAATCCTTTCTTCCAACATCACAAATTTTTGTTAATGTCTGGCTCAAAATCTTATTGAAAGCCTCAACAATTCCATTTTCCTGTGGATGATAGGGTGTAGTTTTATGGTGTGCAACCATAAACTCATCTAATAGGATCCTGATTGTCTCATTCAAAAAGTGTGGACCCCTATCATTTTTCAAGCTTAAAGGACATCCATATCTTGTAAGAACATTCTCCCATAGAAACCTAGTTGTTGTAGTCGTTGTATAGTCCTTTATAGGTGTTGCTTTTGTCCACCGTGTGAGATAATCTGTGTAAGTAATGATATAACATGACCGATCCCCTGTGCATAGCTAGAGAAATAGGTCCTATGAAGTCAATGGCCCATCTCTAAAATGGTTCGGCACTAGTAATTGGTCTAAGAGGAATCTCATCTCTTTGCCCTGGTTTTCCTAGGCACTGACAATGATCACACACCTTGCAATATTCTTTACAATCTTTATACAATGTCTCCCACCATAATCCAGCAAGTAGGATCTTTCGGGTAGTTGCATCACCTGCATAATGGCCTCTGCAATACCACCATGGGATTCTTCCATAATATCCTTGCGCTCATGCTCTAATACACAACGACATAATACTTCATCTCTGCCTAACTTGTAGAGGTCACCACTAATTAACATAAATGGTGTCGCATGTATAGCAAGCTATTTCTTTTCTAATGCCTTCATTCCTTTTGGTGCCACACCAGTCCATAGAAATACAAAAATGTATTCTAATTCTGATGACGCATGTTGTAACCTGTATAATTGTGCATCTGGCATGGTTTCTTCAATTGTTAGTGCTTCCTCTCCCGATTTGATTATATATAAATGATCTGGTCCAAAATTACTTTTCCCTAGCTTCACACACAACGGTGAAATCAAACTCTAGAAATAGGAGTACCCATCTCGCATATGTTCCCTTGTAAGATGATATTTTTTACCAAGTACTTCAATGCCATGTGATCTGTATAAAACAAAAATGGTGTTGCTAACAAGTAATTTTGAAACTTGTGCAATGCATAGATCATGGATAAAGCTTCGTGCTTCGTAGTTGTATAATTTCGTTCAACATGAGTCATCTTCCTCTAGCTAAAAAAATTGGATGATCAAAAATACCTTCACCTGGTCGAGCTAACACATTACCAATGGCCATGCCGAGAGGTGTCCACATGCACATGAAATGGTTTATCCCATGAGGGAAAGCATAGAATGGGCGCAGTTGTAAGTTTCTCCTTTAATTTCTCAAACACGCATTCTTTGTGGTTCTCCCAATAAAATGTACCTTTCCCTTTTGGTAACTCTTCCAAGGGTGTAAAAATTTGGGCATACCCTTTGATGAATTTTCTATAATATCTGTATGACCTAAAAATCTGTGCACCTTGCTTTGGTGTGGTAGGTGCTTCGGGTCTACAATGACCGCAACCTTAGTTGGATCAACGAGCAAACCTTCCTTGCAGATTATATGTCCTAACAAATATTCCAAATGGTGTAGAAAATATGAACTTCTTGATGTTCAAAGAGATACTCAATGTCTGCAATGTTCAAACATTAAGAAAAAATTGTCACAATGATCTTTCAAAAGCCCATATATTGTCCAATCATCTAGGTAGACCTGTAAGAAGTTTTGAATAAAATATTTGAATGCATGAACAACTATGCACGAGAATACAACAGGCACATTTTTCAATCTAAAAGGCATCACAGTATAGGAAAAACTACCCCATTCAGTAGTAAATGTTGTCTTTTCTTGATCCTCTTGAGAAATCCTAACTTGATGATACCCAGAAAAACCCATCTATGAAGGAATATATTTCGCACCCTGCCACTCCTTCCAGTATTTCCTTAGTGAATGGCGTAGGGAATGGATTTGTGACACATGCAACATTCATCTCCCTATAGTCCACACATATTCTAATTCATCCACTCTTCTTGATAGTGATCACCATTGGACTAACCCATTCTGACTCATCAAGGGGCTTGATAATTCTAGATTTCAACATTTAATCAATTCCTTATTTTACCTCTTCACACAAATGGGGTTCATTCTATAAGGTTACTTCCTAACTGGTCATGCTTTGTCCTTAAATTTTATCTTCATTTCCCAAGTGATTTATGTACGCCTTTAAGTTCATGATACCCTCAAGAGAATAAGTCCCGATGATCCTGAGTAACTCAAAGATCTTTTCTACCTCCAAGTCTAATTAGTAGTCTCCAATGATGGCCTCCTTAGGCTTATCCTCTCAACTTATATTCACCTTCTTTGTCTTCATGGGTTCGTGATAGGTGTGTGTATCCTTGTCTGCACTATCCAAGACCTCACGCACCCCTTGTGAATGTTCAATATCCAAGTTCTCAACTTCCTCATCATCCACAATGTAAACCATCTTTCCTTTCTCTTTCTCAAGGCAAGTGCATTCAAGTAGTATGGAGTCCATTTCTTCTTCCTTTTCAAAATGTGCTCCAGACTCTGTCTCACCAAATAATTCCTAAATATGCTCTTCTGATTTTGCACTATCTCCCATAGTTAAGCGCTTGATAAATTTTAATGCCTCTTCTATTGGAGGTTGGGAAGAAAAGTATTCAAAGTTCTAGATCATTCCCTGCAGTCAAATTTTTCCATTTCCCTATCTCTCGATGTACTTATGTGTATACATACTAGGTGCATACACATATTTGTAGTGTAGAATATAATCTATGCACCTAGAGTGAAGGTGGTAATGCTTCATGTCCTGTTGTCCAAAGTCTCTCACACTGCTGAATGTGATGCTGAATAGGTTGATCACCATGATAAGTGCAAATCTGTGTAGGTGCATTGTTCCTTACAAACCTAATAGATAAGGTGACTCTAATCTCTTCCCATTCTATAATATTATCTCTATGGACTACCCACCAATGTGTTGTTGTCCCATGTAAGGTATATACTAACATATCTCTTCTCTTAATTTGATTTGTCCATTGTGTTTCCATGGCTTTCAAAAATGTAGGAATATCTTCGCCTTTGTATTCCAAGGTATTATGCTACCTATCCATCGAACCAAACAAAGTCCATTCTTGTGCACAACTGCGCTCTTCACCTCGCGCCCTACTAATTCATATGTACTATGAGCCCAATTATCACAAGAAATACTCGTAGTATCACTAATAGAATGAGAATCCTCCCATTGTAGGATGCCTTCTTTTGATGGCTCATTGACCTCTGGGTCTGAATAGCGCGTACATAAATTATGTTTAATTCCTCCTCACTTAGAGGCTCAACATATGGTGTAGACTTCCCATCTGTTAAAGGTATCACAACCCTTTCCTCCTTGTTCTCAAAGCTAATATACCCCTTATTGAATCTCAAGTCAACATTATTTGCATAACACCAAGGGCATCCAAGCAAGGATGGAAAATTGTCTACTTCTACAAGTGCTAATACCTCAAAATCCCCAGTGAACTTGGCCCCTTGTATGGTTATAGATGCATCCTTAAAAACTCCTATGGGAGTGGCCTTAGTCCGGTTTTCCATAAACAACACATTAGATGATGGCTACAATGGAGGTCTCCCCATTTGTATCCATGCATCTAATCTAAGAATATTTACTTCTACACCTATATCAATCAATATGGTACTCAAAACCACCCATCCACAATAGTATTTGAGTAATTTATTTGTCATAGTCAATGCTTTCAAGGGAATATTTGCATGTAAAATATGTCGTATGGTCTCAAGCCTTACGCACGGAGTGTTCCCTCTTAACCAACTTCATAATAGTAGAATAATGTTCTCTTGGCACAACATTTTACACACTTCTCTTAGATCATCGATATCAGTTTGGGATATCTCTAATGCTTTCTTCTGTTCTTTGAGGTACCGTATCTCACCCTGAAGAGTCCTTAGCACTTCCATGGTATCCTGGTAAACCTCCTTCTGATGAGCAGGATCTGGGTACCTTGCATGCGAAACCTCCTCCTTGGTGATCATAGGCTTCTGGTGCAATCCCTCTCTTGTGTGTGCCACTTCAGCTCATGTAGTAATCTTCACTGTCAATGCCTCAAGTTCTTCTACTATCTTGGGCATCCATTGATCTTCTACCGTGCATTGGATTTTAACCATCATGGCACCTTTGTTTTCTTGCTTATGCTACTTACTCATATGCTCATATAAGTCTGGGAACTCTTCATAGCTATGGTTCTTCCCATAGAAATAACATGCAATATTCTGAGGATATTCATGCCTATAGTGGTCAGGAGATCGCACGTATAACATGTTCCATGAGGGAACTCATCTCTTCCTCCACCATGGCCTCATCCTCCATATCCACAATGATATCCACATCCCCTTCCATGACCTCCTTAAAAATTCCCCTCACTCATGTCATAGCACATTTGATTATGATCCCGATCCTGGTGCTTATTCTTACCCTTAGAATTATCTGTTACACTTGTCTGTCGTACCCCAATGTCTATAGCATCCTAGATCTGACCAATCAGCTGACAATCCTCAGTATCATGGGTCGTGGACCTGTAAATTTTGTAAAATCAAGATACATTCTTCCTTATCATGTGTTGTAACAAAGGACAATGACTAGCATCATGATTCAAATGATAGATCTCACAATCCAACAGTAATGAGCATGTTTGGTGTGACCGATCTGTGAGGACAACTATCTTTGGTGTGACCTTCAACTTCACAATTTGTACACCAAATTCTTGAGCATGTTTCATGGGTTAAATTTGCAAATAGCTTCTCTAAGCGCTGCGATATCTACAATCTTTGCCTATAAGAATGGACTAACACTAGTGTAAATGCTCCCAACTACCTCAGCACACAAAATTTTCTTGTAGTGCTTCGTGTGGATTAGTGTATGTCTTATGTGACAGTTCCCTTCTAAATGGTGTAATCAATCCTCCAACAAACCATTGTGCATGCTAGATTGCATGAATATCATAATATAGCTTAGATAGAAGTGTCTTAAAATGGGCACCATACTCACGTACACTATCAGTAGTGCCTTTCTTGATATCCTTGAGAACCCTTATACTCTTCTACTCAAACTCATGGATATGGAACTCTTTCAAGAAAGCATCGTTCAATCTTTGCATAATCCACGTAAGTTTGATCGGGTAAAACTTCCTATACTAGTGTGTGCAATCCCTATAATGTAGTAGCAAATTGACTTGCCTTATGCTTAGTAGTCGTGATCCCTTTAGCGCACCACAATATTTCACACATATGCACATGTTCGACAACATCCTCTATACCTCTATATTCCGGGAGACAAAGAGACATCTCCATATAAATATTTTGTGGTTATTGCGGGCCTTAACCACTTGATCCAAAACCTCATGTGTTCCCTCTACCTCCAAAACCACCAGATCCACCGGAACTAGAACCACCTATACCTCTTGATCCTCCACTTGTAGCTAGAATAGGACCTGTAGATGTACTCCCTGTGCTCCAACAGTAGTACTATACTTGAACCCCTACAATCTGTGAGGTAGTTCCACTTCCATAGGTGAATCCAACATTCTACACACTCACATTCTGTGTGGATGATGCGCCTAAGAATTTTCCTCCAAATATCATTGAATTCATCTATCCTGCCATTGATGTACTTTCTCCCTAACTTACTCCTACTCTCCTACTTCCCAAGTTAGCTTTTTGGTTACTTGTTGTACTAGATACTAGAAAACCAAGTGCAAGGGCTAGGTCATTAGGTGGATTAAGATGTGTGCCCGTGGCCCGGTGGTCTCTCGCTTTGGCACATTCTGTGTGAGTCCGAGGGGGATCTCTGTCATGTTTTCCAAGATGGGGGAGTTCCTAATGCTCTGGCTCCACATCTTCTATGTGAGTTGTAAATCCTTCACGAGCCATCTCTCTCCTCAATGCCATACTTTTGCAATGGAACACTACTTCTCTATCTCCCTCTCACGTGCCTCATTATACTTAAGCTGCCTTTCTCTCTCTACCTCTCTATCGCTAGGTCTGCCATCTTTCACCAAACTGTTCCTACCCTCATGCGTGGTGAAGTTTAGTTAGCCATTGGTTTATGCTCCAGTTCAAAGTTACCATCAAGATCTTGATTGCCTGTGAAATACCTTGCAAATATGCTCCTCTTGGATACCAAAAAAACTAGAATTCAATTACGTGCAAGAAAGAGTACATCAAAATTGAATACTCAGAATATAGCTGTTTATAAGACCATGAAACCATGTATCCATAGTGTAAGTCCAGATCAAATCAGCATCATAAGGGGCCTGAAATTCTTCATGTGTCCAAACAAGTGCACAATACCTCTAATTCCGCTGAGATTCATAAGAAATAAGCCACTCGTATAGTTCCACCGAGGCTATCATACATATTCATTCTACCTAAGTGTGTGCGTTAAAATAAGATCCACCACTGAACCACCATGCATATTATTCCTCCAGATCGTGTATCCATTCCTCAATACTTGCTAGAGTTAACCGGTACATATTCATCATGAACAATCCTAAAAATAACTGAAAAAGAGGTCTCAACAATGAAACCAATGATATAGCCTAGAATTTACCAGATAACACCCTAGTCACGTTGGCACATCACTCAGCCTAGACTGAGCACTCACCCAAAGCACGCAAAGGTACCAGGTCCCTCTTTAGGGTTGTTATAGCAAGATGTTAGCATGATGAAGGAATAAACATATAGATCCATAACTAATCCATCATTCTATAATGCATGCTACATTCAGATCTATGAAAGAACAATCTTTAAACAATAATCATGATTGAATCAATAACATGCACTACTCAATTATACATAGGAATGACACTTAGATTCAACCAATATCTTCCATCTATTAATAAACACAGAAGCTTCTTACAATAATGTCAATCTATACCAATGCACACATGGATATGATACAATAATTTAGTCATATGCATATATCTCTATACCTTCATACATCCATCTCTCTCTATGTATACTCTCTATTACACACATATATCTTCTACTAAGTGCTTCACATCATATGTATAGGGTGGGGACTTTCCCTTCACCACTTATCTATTCTATAAATAGGCCACATGCTATTAATAGCCACATGTCGTTTAAAGGCATAGCCACACATGCAAGTGTGCTATATATAGACCTCTTGTATTTAACTAAAGTGTCAATCCTATTCTTATCTTGTCCCCATGTAAAATTCTTCAATCAGATCCTCTAAAGATATAAAATTCATGGCGCACACGTCTCTCTACATCATTGGTGTGTTCCACACTCCATCTTCTAAAAATAGGTCATCATACTCAAAATTGGATAAGTCCTAAAAGTTGAACTCGCTCTCTATGCGCGGGTCCTTCTTGTTCCCCCATGCCCTTGATCCTGGAATTCTCTCACACTGGAATCCTTATGTGTTCTTTAATAATTATTCTATTATAAAAATATTCCTATATCTGTCAATGTAAAATCAATGATTACAACCATTGAACTTTAGACAATAAGAAGGAACTTGATGCGTTGCTGAGCACAAAAAAAATAAGCACACGGAAAAGGATATGCCAGTATACGATGATGTTGGTGAGAAGTTGTTGAAGCAGAATGGAGTCTACCAGTTGTATGAGATGCCATACTTTGGAAAGTATGAGTCATTGTATTAGTGGCTGGTGAGAAGAGTCTATGAGGACTTCTTCTACTTTGCCAGATGGAGGGTAAGAATCACATCTACTTTGATTTCAACGGTGACATGACTAAGGGCCTCAGAGTTGGATTTGGATAATGATTTAACTGATAAATCTACAATCCTGGAGATGAAGAAGGAGGTGGATATACCAAGTGCATGCAACATGGACATTGATAAGTTGAATAAGTACCCAGTAGAGCAGGCAACTGCACATCTTGTGAAAAAGTTGAATGACGAAGGAAGGTGGTCACAGGTAAACACAATGTGGTTACACGTCACCAAGAAGATGTCTCAAGGGGTAGTCTACAACATTGTAGATCGCATAGGAAAGACAATCATCAAAGAATCGTGGACGGGTGAAAGAATAAGTTTTGGCATTTTATTATTGTCCTTAGCATTCATGGAGATTGGGGTGCCTAATGGACCAAATGAGAAGATTTGGGAGTACCCCACAGAACACAAGTCACATGCGGAAAGGTTTGGAAAGTACTTGTGTGATGGATCAATGAGTGGACCAATTCAAGAGAGGGTGGAGATGTGGTACAATAGACTCTGCATGGCATTTGAGGAAGAGTGGCACATGCCTAAGGATTTTCCTTTAATGGTGGGTAAGGCGATTCGGTTTTACGTATACCAACATTTTTACATCACACACTTTGTGATAAAGGAAGGGGCTTGAATCCCATGGTGCAAACTATTGTATACCTTCACAGTAAGGTATTTCTATGCATCAGTTCACCGGTTCTCAAATGTGTGTCACTTAACCTTCAATGCAGATAAGGTAGATTACAACTACCACACTCTGAGGAAGAAGTATGTATATCCAGGGCACAATGCATACATTAAAAGACTTATTTCAGATATTATAAGCATGAAACCTATGAGCTTGGTATTCAAGGACACGAGTAGTGCTTGTGAACATGCAGCTCAAACCCACGTTGGAAAATGCTAAGTATGTGGAGAATGAGTTCGTGCTCCCAGGGCCTGCCAAAGGGTAAGCATACAATGGAAAATGTTCCAACACCCAAGCCCACATAAACAGTTCAAGTTGATGATGAAGAGGAGCATGAGGATAGTGGTGGTTTGGAACATAGAGGTAGAAGACAACCTCCAAATAAGGATGAAGTTGAGTGCATAACTACTCCACCTCATCCATAAGAGGAATATGAAGATGAATTGGATATGGACCAAGGAGTGCATCGATTCAAGAGAGTGTTCAGGAGAACAAGGACCCAATGTGCTACGTCACATATAGTTCACAAATCACCTCAAATATCTCCACAAAGGGAGACAACTGAGAAAAGGAGAAGGAAATTAAATTTGAATGAGGAAGCAAAAGAGTCAGAGGAAAGCGTGCTCGATTCTCCTACACCTCTAGAGAATGTGGAAGAACAAGAAGATGAAGAAATGAAGAATGGAGAGGAAGGAGAAAAGGAGACAATAGAAGCCAAACATGAGACTGTTTGGGGGATGTCAGAACAAACTCTAAATCTTGAAGCTCTAGTTCCTAAGGGGCCTAGAACAAAGAGAATGAGTGGAGAACATAGTGCACTAATCTTGGGCAATGCTGAGGACACAGGTAAAATTGTTTGCACCTATTTCCATAGCATTGTGACACAAAAGGAGTTGTATGGCTAGGAGTTGATGGATGAAGATATGGAAACCATACACACAAGGAAGCAAATTTTGTGGTCAATGCACATGCATATGGATGAACTAGACTTTGATGTGTGTGAGGAGTCATGTGTATCAAGGAGGTTGAAAAAAACTCCCTAAGATAGACACATAATAGTAAATCCTACTGTTATGTCCGGTGAGCAAGTAATTAATGCAATGGTAAAGGTATTCATAGAGGTGGCTCGTAGGAACATGGATAAGGCCACAACCATCAGGGTGCTACGAGGGGAAATTAAAAAAAAGGATGTAGAAATAACGTGCCTGATCTAAGAAAAGGACTTGGAATAGAAGAGGAACCATGCCTTTGTCAGCATGGTAGAGACTATTGGGGACCATGTATTGAAATCACGCCCACATCTAGAGTCAAAGGTACCAGAGAAATTTCCTTCAGCAATGCACTATGTCAAGACTTTGGTGGATTTGGTACTTGAAGATGAAACCATGTGAATTCCAACACCAAAGAATCCTGAGCAAGAGGTAGAAAGGGAAAGGGCTGCAGTGAAGAGAAATATTTCATCTTACGAAGGACTACTACAAGCATTGCGGGAAGAACTAAAGAAGGAAGACCAAGCCTTGAACATCTGTACAGCTCCAGAGGTGCTCATCAAAATAAAAACCCTAGAGGAGGACAATGAGGTCCAGAAAGTGATGAAGGATGACACATTATGTGTAGAAAGATTAGCATTGGTTAAATAGAAGCGTGAGGCCCTTGTAATAGCATAAGAACCACACAAGAATCGGCTAGAGGATCTTGGGAAACTCATCGCGTAGAAGATGGATTTTCTAGAGGGAAGGATGACTGCAATGTCCAACATTGTGTTGGTCTTGCAGAATGAAAAAGGAGAGATTGTGCAGGATGAACTAGAGTCCATTGTTGTGGAAATTCTAGAAAAGCAGCACTCGTTGAGTGGTAGACCTTAGAGGCCAAAATAAAGGAGGAATATCTTGAATTAATTTTTCAAGTTGAAGTGGATGAAGCTGCAGAGTAACATCATTCTTTTATGCATATAGATTCATTCTTATTCTTTCCATTTAGATTCTTTAATTCATTTTTGAGACAACCATTGCCGGGGCGGCAATACAATTAGTGTGGGGTAATGTTGAGCAGAGAATACTTAACAAAAGGCACACAAGAGGTGCACAGAAAATAGGGCATGTTCAAAGGCATGAACAGATAAGGGAAACACATGCGCGGAGGATAAGTTCATATTTTGGGACTTATCCATTTTTGCACATGAGGATCTATTTTTGGAGATAGTGTGCGAAGCACTCAAACTGATTGGAGACTTGCACGTCACACATTAGCTATTTACGGATGATCATCTATGAAGTGCTTTACATGGACATAGGCCGGAAATAGATCTACTCTTTTGTTAGTTAGCGAAAGTAGTCTATTGTTAGCACTCTTACATGTAAGCCTATTTGTGTAATGGCGCGTGGCTAATAATAGCATGTGACCTATTTTGGGATTAGATAAGTAGTGAAGGGAAATTCCCCACCCTTATAAATATGTAGTGAACTGCATAGTAGAGGATATATAATATAAAATAATGAGAGAGAGACAGATATATGGATGTATGTGTGCAAGACTGGACTACTATATCAGATCTATGCACGTATGGGCATAGAATGCCATTACTATAAGAAGCTTATGTGTAATTGTCATATTTAATATAATGGAGGATATTGGTTGAATCTAAGTGTTAGTTCTATGTGTATTTGGATCTAGTATGTTCTTGATTTCATCATGGTTAATACTTAATTTTGTTCTCCCTTAGATATAGATCTGGCATGCTCTATAGAATGATGTATTAATAATGGAATCACATGTATTAAGTCTTCATCATGCTAACATCCTGCAACAACAACCCTAAAGAGGGACCTGGTACCTTTGCGTACTTTGGGTGAGCACTCAATCTACATTTGAGTGATGTGCCAGTGTGCACAGGATATTCTTGGGCTTGTATTGTTGAATTCTAGGTTGCATAAATTCATGTCATGCCACTCAAGGAATCACCAAAACAAAGAATTATTTCTTTATATCAACTTATGACCAATCATGCATTCCACTAGCAATCATTCAAAGAGTTCTATAAGAAACATGAAGAAATATTATCGAGAAACCAACACAATATTTTGAGAAAACTTGGAAAGAGAAGAATATCACATAATAAGAGATGTGTCTATATTTTAGTAAATTCTTCCTACAAAATCTTGTTCCTCCAACCTTCCATTATTCCTCTCCATGAGGAATAAGCTCATCTTCTCTCAATAGGGGGATAACTAACTTCTTTACATTCGAATTCCACATCCTTTAATGACCTCTCTCATTAAGACCTAACTAAATTTTCAACTTCCTTTGTTTATGCATCCACGTGAGGACATTTTGACATCATTATTTCATCTCACAACTCATACATATCATAAAAGACCCATGACCCCCTCTTAGGACCTAACCCACCCTTTCATAACTTACATTATTACTTTTACACATTAACAAGCCTTATTGGAATATTTACATGCTTTAAATCTTGAATTTACATTTATGGGGAAAACAAGAATTTGAACTTTAAAAAAACTTAGCCACCTAAGCCCTTCTCTCTCATGACTAAATACACCACATTTTCCTCATGACCAAGAAGTTTTACATCTTATTGTCTTCTTGATGTTGTTCCTACATCACTTAGCAAGCTAAGGCTAAGGCACATTTTTGTGAACCCGTTATCCCATTCCATGGGGACAATAAAATGTGTCCCACCCCTTCAAGGTTTTAAATGCATTTAAATACATGACTTAGCCAATTTCTGCTCATTCCCTGACATTTTTCCATTCACTCTTGGAACTTTGGTAATTTTTTTCCAAAATTCCTCCTCCTCCATTTTTTATATTCTTTCACTGAACACATGTTACTTTGATCTAACAAAGATAAAAACATAAAAAAAATCCAGATTTTTAAAGACTCTAAGCAAGATTTGTTATATGAAAAAAATTTAACTTGCGAGGGGAAATTGTTTGTATCTAAAAAACCGTTACACAAATCAAAGTGGGGTTTTATACATTCATCTAGAATCCCAAGTGACTTAAGAATCCATGTGGAATATTTTACATGCATAGCCCAAAATTTTTGTAGCAAAGAAACCCCGGTTTCCACAATTTATTTTTACTTTTAATATCTTTCATCCCAGAGACCGGAGTAGACACAAAACTTCAAAGGTACAAAAAAACCCATATCATAAAAGCGGATTTCATCAAAATCCGAGGTCCGAAGACCACTTTCTAAAACTAGTAAGCCTCCTACATAAGGACCTGCTATTTTTAGTAATTCTTCACAAAGAGTAATTTTGGCAAAACCGAAGTGTGCACAAAGGTCGTCTAGAAGGACAATTTGAGTGATCAGAGTCAAAAAGGGTGGAAAATTTCCATTTAATAAATATATTAAACCCCCTTTTCATGTGAAAAGTGTCTCAAAAGCCATGAAATTCAATTTTACAAGTGTCAAACCGATCGAGTGCTCTTTCCTCCGAGTATGCGAAGTGGAGGACAATGATGTTACACACATGGATATCTATAATCTCAAAGTACTCAGCTAGTCAAGGGGACCAATTGAAGATAAATTATTATTGAGTAGATCATATATAGCGGGTGGTCACCCAATATCCGCTCGAGTATTGAATTGGTATTAACGTTCTATCATCACTATGAACTTGAGACATGAACTATCCGAGTGGATGATGACTTAGCTATGGATTTGATTGCTCCTAAGGCCATTTCATATTCTATGAAAATCCCTACTTAAAGAAAATTGTCTATCTTCTCAAAGGAAATCCCGGTGAATTAATAGAACAATACATATTATTACTTACGGGGTCTCATACCGGGATGATGGTTGAATTCG
Organism: Taxus wallichiana var. yunnanensis; assembly: GCA_018340775.1. Lineage (NCBI taxonomy): Eukaryota > Viridiplantae > Streptophyta > Pinopsida > Cupressales > Taxaceae > Taxus > Taxus wallichiana. The sequence continues at coordinate 315,696,494 of CM031239.1, forward strand.
GGAGAAATCCTTCTAGAGAGTCAAAATATCTCTCACATAGTGAGTTCCACGAGGGATATTCAAATGCAATCACCCTTCTCAATTGGGTGATGGGTGAAGAGAACACAATAGATTTACAAGATTAAATAACAATATTTGTATTGACATTCATTAAAGGGAAGTAAAATATTGAATGGGGCTAGATAATAAGTGATAACTTGCACCACAAATTTCTCCATGTCCTAGTCTAAAATAAGTTCTTCATGAATTCTTATCTAGTGTACCTTTTCGCGAGCTTGAGACCGTTTATTGGGCTAGCACGTGCATAGAACATTTCTTCCAAAACTATAGCATTCAAGAGACATATAGAGTTGGTGTTAAAAGAAATCAATTTTCACTTCACCAATTTGAATGATGTCTTTTCAATGTTCATTAAAAAGACATTTCTCGGAAATATTTACTCAAGGATGTTGCCACTGGCGACTTCCTTGATCAAGAGATATGGGTAGTTGCTCATCCAATTTTTCCCTTTTTCATATATATGAGTTTTTGGTTGTGATCACAACCCACTAAGACTATTTTTGTACCTTAGTGACTAGATAATAATGTTTGAACTATGCAGTAATTGGCTCATGTGCATAGTAAGCTTAGAAATCAGAAAAGGGAGGCTATCTCTTTCCCCATCTCACTAGGGGTCTTCACCTGCAAAAGTACCAATAATTGATTGCAATTGGAAGCGGAATTCACACCCTTGAACTTACATTCATACACCCCAAAAAGTGATTTTGACATCCGAGTTGATCTAGATACTTTCCATCTCTTATAGTTGCATCATGTTCCACAGGTTGAATATTATTGGGCTAATTGTGTAGATGAATTCAATGTCGAGAGGAATACACAAAGATGACTATCATAGAAATGAATAAGTACAAGCTCTATTGGTATGAAGAAAGTATTCAAGATGATGGTATAAATCGGTATGATCTAGAGTACAAATAAGTGAGGGATTCTCCTTTGTTGTTAGTGAATTAGAGTGTCTGCGAGTCTAGAGACATGCCCGAGTGAATGAAGGTTGTGATCCAAAGAAGAAGACAATGGTTTTAGAAGAAGAAGGTTTCCTTCCTCACCTCGGGAATTTTCCGCACCCAGGTGATAAACATCACATCACTCATCATTAAATTTTTGGAGGTGACTTCAAGATAAGGTCACTTTAGAGGTAGTTTGAAACAAAAAAAAGTGGATTTGGAAACCTCCTACTACAAGAGATCACACAAAAATATAGAAAAAAAAAGATATTATGGTATAAGTGCGAGTTGAGGAGAATGATCTAGTTCATATTCCAGCTCCCGAACTACCCCAAGATGTTCCAACCCCTTCTTTCACTCTTTCTCTAGACAAGAGACACCCCTTTCACTTGAGAAATATATGATAAACATGCCGAGTCATAGAGCACAAAGAAGATGAGATGTTTCCTTGGATGAAGGAAATGATTATATAAGTGGCCCATACCATCTTACAAGTCACAATCTATAATATTTCAACAATAACATCATTAGCCAAGGGAAATAAGAAAAAAATTTCTCAATCATCCTCTCACTTTTTCATTGGTGCTACAACCGATCAATATGTGGAGGTAGTCAAACCAAATGTGATCAAGCCAATGTTAGAAATGAATCCAGATGATTACAAAATGAGCACCGTTCCTTTGGGGCTAGCCACTCATGAAGGACATGAACACATGTTCAAGGAATCTTCCACTTGCCTCCTTACGAGGAATCAAGAACAAGCTAATCCAATAATACACATTGATCTAGAGTTTATTAGAAGAACGCATGAGTTCATAGTATAGGGATGAGCAACCAATAAGTGAACTAGTATGATAATTAAAAAAGGAAAGGTATTATTTCCAGAGATCATCTCATTATACAAATATATTTTTATAATCGGATAAGGATAAGATGATCGGGGAGGATTCTCGAACAAGAAAAGGATCATTGGGACACTATTCATCCATTGGTGGTAGAAATAGGATAGAATAATTCTCGAGTATTGATAAGCAAGAAAATATTCAGTGCTCCATTTGAGAAGCTATCAAAATGTGGGAAATAACTCTTATGACTAGATATGAAATTATAAATTAGGTTATCAATGAATTGGACTTAAAAGAGGAATGAGCCTACATGACGCAAGACCATGTCAATAGCAAGATTTTGAGACTTGGAGTTCCCGTCATCGAAGAAAATTAAAATCTAGATGAGTTGGTACGAAATTTTGAGGAGCATGTCAAGAAAGAGTCTAGGTACTCACTTTCCTTCAATGAAGATACAATGGAGTCTCTATACGGGATTTAAGACACTACTTTATTCATTGCATAATAATATCATTTGTGGTTTGTGAAATGAAAGAATACTAATGATGTCTGAGATGGTTGGATGGAGTCCCTAAGTTGTGCACACATCCCTCATGTAGATAAGGTCACAACCTGAAGCAATTTGTTTCAATAAGGAGTTAAAAGGAGTTCAAATATCCCTAGTGGAGCTTGGTAGAGATCGGTTTGGTAGTGAGGTGAAATCGACGGAAGAAATTTCTTCATCGTATTAGTCCTATCTCTCTTCTTTCTCTCTATTCTCTTCCCCATTTTCTCTCTCCTCCATGTTCTATTTATTTTTTGGGGTTGTAATATTTCATTTTCTTATTTATTTTAAAAATTGACTTTATGTTTATAATGTAATAAGTCACCTTTAATTCATAAAAGGGGACTTAATTTTATCCTAGGAATTTGAAAAGCCGCAAATTGTGTAAGGCATATGAAAGGTCATGTGGGGGTAGGTGAAGAGTCTTCTCTAGTTTTATAAATTGTAATGGGACCCTCATTCCAAAGGGTTGTCAATTTTGTGTGTTCATGAGATATTATCACTTGTGAAGAAGTAAAGAGATAGCATTTCCTCTATTTTCATATCTATGTTCTTCCCACTCTCACTATGTACAATTTTGCTACAGCATTAATGAAGAAAGGAGTTTGTTACCTTTTTTATAAGGATATTTGTGAGACTTTGTGTTTAAAATATTAACTTGTCTTGTTTCCATTTGTAAAATTATGTTTCTTCTAATCTATGTGTGTTGGAATTTTCTGGTTAATGGTTGTAGGAATATGATTTTCTACCTACAATGTTAATCCTCTCTTTTTCTCACTCCCTTTCCCCTCTCATAGTAAATTACTATCTTGTAAGAAATTTCAATATTTTCCCATTGTGTTTGTTGAGTGCCCCTATTGGATCCCCGGTCGTAAGGCCACCACAGAGTTAAATTTCACATGCATATAATAATATGGAGTTACACCATTCAAGTAAAGGTACTTAGATTCCTAGAGCGTTGGAAAGATACCCACTAATTTGTCTATGTGACAAATTTTCTCACTAAATTTTTTTGTACCCACTATGGGGAAGACTTGGTAGTATTTGCACTTAAAATACAATGACAAGAAATATAAAAATTCAAATATCCAACAAAAATGAAAAAAATTGAAGTTGAGTTAGAAGATTCGTATGTCTCATATCCATTGAAGAGTAAAGAAGATATTCAAGGATGGAATATGTCAAGCCGTGAAGAAGTTAAGAATCCCATGGAAGTCTAGGAAGATTTATGGAAATCTAAAGATATCCACAGAAGGTTATGGAAAGTCACGCTACACTTTGGTGATGTCGTAAACTTAAAGGAACAAGTTGTAGTGCCACGAGGATTATACGAGCTACGGAATGAGAGAGAGCTCCGTAGACATTAAAAGCCACGTGAAATTAAAATTTGGAAAGCCACACATAATCAAAATTTCCACGTAAGGTAAAAAATCGTCATAATTATCAATTTCTTGGTTCGATCCTTACAAATTTCATATCAATGGGAAGGTGTTGGCCTCATCTATGTATAGGATTCTGAATTTCAAGTTTTAAAGGTAGTTGGTGGATTTGGTCTTAAGAAAATGTCTTCACCACGCATATGCAATGTTAGTTGTCTCAACCACTCACATTCAATGCATTATGGGTGCTCACTCCTTCTCTTGCAGGGTTTGGCATGTGGAAATGTATTTGCGCAGAGGCATTCAATCCCTTTTTAGAGCATGTAGAGAAATTAAATAAAGTTGGTCGGTTGGTGGAAAGAGAATTCAAATTTTCCCTCTCTTTCTTCTCTCCTCCTTTCATTTTCTATATATTGTAAAATGATGCCTAGTTTTAATGTTGGATACTTTGGGAATACGAGGGCATCATTTTATGTTGCACAAGTGTTCTAAGAGTCACATGCCTCAGGATATGTCTCTGTAAATGTTTTTCATCTTCCTCCTATATTGTGATGATCTATGCATGATCTCTTGGAAATAAAATCTTTGGTTTTGTGGCTCGCTTTTTCCTTAGATATTATTTTATTACACTCTCTTTCCTCTCATTCATTTGTAGGTGTGATGTATGTGTTGTTTCATAGGTACGTGTCTATTTTTCATCTTAAAGGTGGAACTCTAGACACGATTTTGATCTATGGATTTTGTTTTGGCCCTCTTCATTATCATTTTCTTCCATTTTATCTCTTTCTTAAGTATTCATCCCCTTTTTTTTGGTGTTATCACCTCTTTAGTTTAGGTTTATGTTTTATGCATCTCCTTCTCACCCTAGTCCCTTGGAAAGTTATAGTAGAGCTAGATAGTTACATTTCAATTCCTAGGAGTAGTTTAGCATTAGAAGTAAGTAGAGGAAGTTGGCCTTCTCCAGAGGTTTGTCTCAGTTCGAGTCCCACAACTTGGAGACAATCCCATGCTGTCTCAAATCTGAATTGTCTATGATTTAGGGATGGGTGCATATTTGAGCTCCAATAATTTTGGGTGCTCAGTGGGACCTTGAAATTAATATTTCATGTTTTTCAAGTTCTAATGTGTATCTTGGTGAAGCTCTAGCCTTTGGAGGCTCTGCAGTAACACATCTAGCAACTCCATTCAAAATATCAACTAGTTTTAGCAGTATTGGTGATCTAAGTGTCCCTAATTTATGAGAAGGATCCAAACATGGTCAAGAAAAAGAGAAGAAGGCGTATTTAAGTATTTGTAGCTATCCCAGGCAGAGGCAAAAGAGGAAGATAGATTCAAATATATCCATCTCCTCCAAACCAAAATCTTTCAACACCTCCACTTGGTAGGCCATTCTTACAATCGACAAGAATTCTTAGACATATCATAATGTCTCATCAACAACTGCCACAACAAAATCCACTTGTAAATTTCACAGGAAGCGGTCTACTTGCCTTAAATGCTGAGAATCCTATTCTAGTAGCAACCTTAAACAATATACCATATTTTCCGAGGAAAACCACACAACTCGATTAATCACATCCATGATATTGTAAATGTTTGTGCTATATAGGAAGTTACTAAGATAGACGTGGTAGTCAAACTTTTGGATTCATCACTTAAAGGAAAATTTCTATAATGGTTCAGAAGCCTTGGGGTGAGGAACAATTCAAAATTGGGATCAATTGTGCATAGCTCTTTGTGACCAGTTTGGAGAAAGAGCAGAAAACCTTTCTCTTTTGGAGTAGTTAACTACAATCAAGAGAGCACCTAATGAGAAAATGGTAGATTTTAACTTCATATTTTAGAGAATGTGGAACAAAATTCAAGTTCTTGTGAGACCTGCAGTGAAGGTGTTTTTCTTTACTTTTTAAAATCTCTTAACTCTGATATATCTGTTATGATACAATCTATGGGAGGAACAACTCTACCAACTACTTATGCAATTACAATTAGAGCTGAAAATAGTTTAATACAAGCTGGAAAATTAGCTCCTAGACCACCCATGCCATTATATCCAGAACTACCTAAAGCTACCCAACCTTCTATTGCTCCTATCCCTGAGCCAAATCCACAACCTGTTTCTTCCACCTCACAAACTCCTGCCCAACAAAAGGAAGATGAAGATTAAGGATTTGATTATAAATTTGACAAACAAAGTTATATCCCTAGAGAAACAACAAGCCCAATCTTATAAAAATTATCAAAATCAAGGGCAATCTTCTAATCAAAGGTATCAACCATATAGAAACCAACAATCTAACCAAAGATATGCACAAAATTACGAGTGATAGATGGAAAAATCAAAGTGCTCCTCTCCCATTGGTAATAATCCCTCCTCCACAATAACTTCCTCCTCCTAGTTCAATTCGGGCTTTATTTCCAAAGATACAAAACAACATGGTACAGAAACCGAATGGTGTTTTCCATGCAATTCACCCCATGACCACTAAGTTTTGAGAGGGTAATACATCTTCAATAATACATGATTCAAGGTGTTTCCACTCAACAAGAACCACTTATTGAAGCACCAAATCATAGTGTGGAAGAAGTTCAACAATCCGCAATCGACGCTAACTTTATGTTCTTCAAAGCCGAGGACTTTTGTACACTCAATAAAGTGCCAAATGGATCCAACGGACCCCAAACAAGTGTAGATGATAATACAGCACAAGAAGTGGATGTTGGAAGCTGGTTTGCATCTTCCTGCAGTCGAGAAATATCGTGGACAAAGGAAAGGAGATTTAACTAAAAGAATAAAATCTGCGAATCAAGCGAAGAAAGGAATCATGAGAAACCATAGAATGAAGTGGAAAACATGTCAAAACCACCTATGTTGCTTGATAAATTTTCCATGGTAAAAGAAGTTGTTACACATTTGAATATACCAAATCAAATGCTGCCACAATAAAGAAAAGAAGGCAACATTCCGCAAATGCAAATATTTGCAGGTCTTCCATTTAACATTGTTGAGCAAATAAATAAGAACACATCAATGTCTCAATATGGGATGCACTTTCTATTCCATCACAATGAGATTTGTGTGAAACCCTTGAGTAGCTACCTCCCATGGATCTAATAATGGAAAAGTTTCATTCCACAAATCATGTCATCAAGAAAGGAATGAGAAAGTAAGTAAAATAGTTAAAACCCCACCCTTCTACATGTCAATTATTGTAGGTAAGTACCTTTTCCATAAGCGTATGATTGATTCAGGGGATAATAGCTCTATTATGCCCAAAAATATTGTTGATAGCCTAGGTCTCAAATAAAATCTTGTGTCTAGGGGAATTTTACAACTTGATGGGTCAATTGTGAATGTCTTAGGCATAATTAAAGACCTTGAGTTGACACTTCATTCCTACCTAAGCCTCACCATAACCCATGATATTTCAGTCATTGACCTTCCTCCCATGTTTGCCATTTTTTTCTAGACGTATCACCACCAAAGTAGGTGGCTATTTTTGTTCTGACTGGACTCAAATGATTTTGAGAACCAGATATGGTACCCAATTCAAAATACAAGTTGAGCCCATATTTTCTTACCATATTGAGCCATATGACCCAACTCCTATTCAATAAAATTACCTAATACATGAACCACATGATTAAGATTCAATTCTAGAGGATCGGGTTGTCTCCCTTTCCATTCTTGATTTGTTACTAGATGAATGGGTGAGAGAGATCATAAGTTTGATCCTTATGATGAAGATCTCAAAAATTTTGAGACTAATCTAGAACTTATTGTATTCTCCAGGAAGAATATGTGATACCTGTGAAATTCAAACAAGAAAAGGAAAATGCTTTTGGACTATGGGAATATGTTCTTTGATGGTTCTATAAGCATAAATGAAGCCGTGGTGGGAATTGTGCTCATTTCTCTAAAAATGATTTTTTTAATTTTCTCATAGGTTGCAATTTACTTGCTCTAATAATGTCTCGAATATGAAGCCTTAGTGCATGACCTACACGATTTTTGAAAAGAGGAAAACCAAGAATTTATAGGTTTTGGAGACACGAGTTAGTCATTCACCAAGCCCGTGGTAGGTGTGCTACAAAGAATAAGATTTTGAAATAATATAAACACATGGTCTAGGATTCACTAGAAATATTTGATGCCATTAACCTACAGGTTGTGCCCAGAAAGTTGAACAAATACGAAAACCAAATGGCGGCCCTTGGCTTTCAATTCTCACCCGATGAGGATTCAATTCAAGGAATGCCCAACATATCAAAATGGTGGTTAGGCCATCCATTCCAGACAACCATGCATGTTTGTAGGTTCTTGAAAGTGATGAAAAATTGTGCAGTTCATCCAAAATGAGGCGAGTTCTCCTCAAAGATGCAAGCTGATTTGCAAGAAGTATATGGTGATTAGATCATTCAACTAAAAACAAAAAATTACTAAAATGATTAGTCACTTTGGAGAAGATTTTCAGTCCAGATGATGAATTCAAGGGGATATAAAATATAATGGTATAAAAATAAGAGGATTGTCACCAATATCAATCACTCCAGGAAAGGAAATTGTCCTTTGAAAGGTATGTGATGAAATTGAAAGGCAAGCTTTTTTTTCTTGGTTTACCTAGATGACATTATTATTTTCTCTAAGCAGAGTGTGGATCACATGAAACACCTAGAGAAAGTATTTGAAAGATGCAGGGAATTTAGTGCATCCCTTAATCCTAAGAAGTGTAACTTTGTAGTCCCTAGTGGAAAGATTTTGGGCCATATTGTCTCTATATAAGGCATCACCATTAATCTAGAAAGAATTACAGCCATCGTGGCTCTTTCCTTTCCAACACACAAGAAGGATTTGCAGTCATTCCTTGGCAAGATCAACTTTGTTAGGCACTTTATTCCTAACTTTTGGGTTTGGTAAGACCTATTACTCTCATGCTCAAGAAGGATGCAACGTTCAAATGGACCACGAAAGGGAAGGATATATTTGAAAAGATAAAACAAGATATTTCTCAAGCCCCAACATTGATTAATCTAAATTACACTCTAGATTTCATCTTATATGCTCATGGGGGAGACTCTAAAGCATGGCTGCATTTTTGACACAATTTGAATGATCAAGCGATGGAGTATCCTGTAGATTTTTTCAGTAAAAATTTGAAGAATTATGAGCTTAAGTACAATCACATTGAAAAATAGGTGTTTACTATCATGAGGGATTTGAAATTTTTTAAAAGTATGATTGTTGTTAGCCATGTAAAGGTTTTAGTATCACATTCTAGTATTAGAGACTTCATTATGGGAGCAAAGATTAGTGAGAAATGAGCTGGATGGGTAACTAAGATCATGGAGTATGATGTGACCATTAAAGCCAAAAAATTGGTAAGAGGAAGATAACTTTGTAAGCATCTAGCCCTAGACGTTGTATAATCTCAAGAAACTACTCTTATCAATGAAGTACCTTGAAAATGACGATGTTGAGTGATAACAAGATGAAAGAAATGTATTCAATGATCGTAGCTAGATTGTTGATATCTCAAGGTTTTTTTGTATTGGTTCATACCTTCTTGGCTTGAATAAATAAAAAATAAGATTCTGAAGTTGCAATCCATTCCTTATGTGCTTATCGGTGGCGTATTGTTCAAAAGGAACATTGATGGAGTGTTTCTCGGTTGCATCGAGGGTGAGCAATTTGTTAAGGTTATAAATGAGTTCCATGATGGTTTCTTAGGTGGAAATTTCTCTGCTAAAGCTACAGCCATGAAGATCATAAAAGCAGGCTATTTTTGGCCTACATTGTTCGTGGATGCCCACATGTGGGTTTGGAAATGAAAAGAATGTGTGCTCTTCATTACAAATAAAATATTGACATCCCCTGTCACTTCATCCAATTTAGGTGGATCAACCATTTTATACAATGGGGCCTTGACTTCATTGGGATGATCAACTCGCCATCTAGTGTTGGCCAGAAATGGGTTCTTAGAGAAAAAGACTATTTCACCAGGTGGACTGAGGCCATGCCATTCAAGGAAGCCACTAAATCATCCATCCTTAAATTTCTCGAAGAAATTATCTCAAGGTTTGGCATCCCTCAGACCATCATTTCTGATAATGCTAAATCTTTTCTGGGATCCAAGATTTCTAATTGGGCTTTAGGACTTGGGATTTATCTGAAAACTTCTTCCAATTATTACCCCAAGGTAATGGATTGGTAGAGTCTACTAACAAGAACCTGATCATAATCATGAAGAGGACAATGGACATCAATCAAAGACAATGGCACACAAAGGTAAAAATGCTCTTTGGGTAGATAGGATAACAACAAAGAAGGCAATTGGCACTTCTCCCTACAAATTGGTATATGGTAAAGAAGAAAGATTTCCATTGTCACTTGAGTTTCCTTCATTTGAATTAGCTCAACAACTGGAATTTGAAGGCGTGGATCAAAGGGAAATCAGAATGGAAGAATTGGTACAACTAGAGGAAAACAAAAATGCTGCCATGGTCAAGATGGAACAACATCAAGCATCAACCAAACAATGGTTTGACAGAAAATCTCAAGATCAAACATTCAAAGTTGGGGATCTCATTTTGAAATGGGATGTAGATTGAGCTAAACCAAGGAGACACTCCAAATTTGATGCTATTTGGAGTGGACCATATATCATCACCACTTGCAAGGTAGATAACTCATTCAAGTTGTATGATCTTGATGGGAACATGTTTCAAATCCCAGTCAATGGGATTCATCTTAAACCTTCTCATTAAGATTTTTCTTATATCATTGTACATAATAGATTAGAATTTCAATTCCTCCAAGTGCTTTTACAAATTGTTTTGCTAGTAGTATAGGTTTCTTTCCCTAAGTGATTTTACACATTTTTGTTTCTTGGGATGGTCCTATTTCACATTCCTCGGTATTCGGAGTAGACCACATAAGGAAGAAATTTCAAAGTGTCAAGTTTTGGTTTCAGTCATCTCAAAAAATTGAATGTAGAAGAAGTAAAATCAGAATTGGGAATCCAAGTCTTATTTGTAGGTCAATTCCAAGTTTTCAGGCTGACTCCATGCCCAATGGATATTCCAAGGCTACTAGATAATTCATCTAGCAGGAAGATGACCCCGTGAGTCACGGAAAATGTTGTTTATTTTTGCACCCCTTGCAAAATAGAGCAGCTTACACAAGTATGGACTTGGTGGATGTTCAAGGATGGAATTTGTCAAGCCACAAAGAGTTTAAGCATACCATGGATGTTGGGAAGACCCATCAAAATATAAAGTTATTTATGGAAGGTTATGGAAATCCGTGATACACTAACGATGCCTCGTAATGAAGAAAATGGTTTCGAAAGTTGTGGAACAAGGAGGAGCACATGTTGATGTTGCATACTTAAAGGAACAAATTGTGCCACCAAAAAGTGTTGTGAGGTATTATATAGAGCTGCGACATGAGAGAGAGCTCCACGTAAGTCTAAAGCCACATGAAACTAAAATTTGGAAAGCCGTGGATAACCACAATTTTTGTGCAAGGTAAAAATCATCATAATTCTCAAATTCTTGGCTTGATCCTTGAAAATTCATATCAATGGGAAGGTTTTGGTCTAATATATGTACATGAGTCGAATATCAACCTTAAAAGGTAGTTGGTGGATGTGGCCTTAAGAAAACGTCTTCAACACACACAGGTGCAATGTTAGTTAGCTCAACCACCCACATTTAATGCATTATGGGTGCTCACTCCTTCTCTTATAGGATGGGGTGTGTGGAAATGAACTTATAGAGGTGTTCAAGACCTTTTTCAGAGCATGCAGAGAAACTAAATGAAGTTGGTCAGTTGGTGGAAAGAGAATTCAAATTTTCCCTTTCTTTATTCTCTCCTCCTTTCACATTTCTATATATTGTTAAATGATGCCCAATTTTAATGTCGGATACTTGGGGAATACGAGGGCATAATTTCATGCTACACAAGTGTTCTAAGAGTCGCATGCCTTAGGCTATATCTCTGTAAATATTCTACATTTTCCTCTGTATCGTGATGATCTGTGCATGATCTCTTGGCAATAAAATCTTTGGTTTTGTGGCTCTCTTTTGCCTTGGCTATTGTTTGATTGCACTCTCTTTCCTCTCATTCATTTTCATGTGTGGTGTATGTGTTTTTTCGAGGTCTCTGTGTCTATTGTGCATTATGAAGGTAGAATTTTGGACGCTATTTTGATTTGTGGCTTTCATTTTGGCCCTCTTCATTATCATTTTCTTCCATTTTCTCTCTTTCTTAAGTATTCATCCCCTTTCTTTTGGTGTTATTACCTCTTTAGTTTAGGTTTATGTTTTATGCATCTCCTTCTCACCCTGGTCCCTTGGAAAGTTAGAGTAGAGCTAGATAGTTGCATTTCAATTCCTAGGAGTAGTTTAGCATTAGAAGTAAGTAGAGGAAGTTGGCCTTCTCTAGAGGTCTATCTCAGTTTGAGTCCCACAACTTGGAGACAGTCCCATGTTGTCTCAAATCTGAATTGTCTATATTTCGAGGTCAGGTGCATATTTGAGCTCCAACAAGTACTTAAAGTAGCAAAACTAAATTTATGCAAGAATGTGCAATAATAATATTAAGCTTTGGTATATTCCTCACAAAGTACAGATTACAAATATATAGGAAATCAAACAAGTATAATTAGAGAGGTTTCTTTAACAAATCTTCACATGAGACTCTCCAACAAATTCTAATATATGTGAGTTTTTACAAACAACCTCACATGCACACCTACCAATATAACAATATAATGTTTTCACTAACAAATAATATTTTCCTAACACTCCCCCTTAGTGCGAACATGGGGAAAACCTATCTTTGTACTTGCACCTTCTTTCATGAACAAACCCGATGGATGGTTTTACAATGGTTGACCACAAACCGATACTGGTGGTTTTCAAGTGGTTTACCACAAACCACATCATGATGTGCCAAGTACTATTTTTATCCCTCATCAATATCTCACTGTAGGGAATAACATAGGAAACACAACTCACCAAACTAAACAATAGAACACATATTGGAAATATTTCACATTACCACCTCTAAGAATCACAATGTTCTTGAATTACCACCACTACCACTCGATCTTGAACAACAAAGGAAACTACCACTGCCACTGGAAGTTTCCTTGAATTTAGTCATTTTAGGCTCAGAATGGAAATGGAACATTGGTTTCATGCTCCCCCATAATGTGAAATTTCCACACGCGAACATTGAGAAGAAAACTGTATCGAAGTACATACTACTGAACGGATCTTGTTACACATGGTCACCATTACAAGTGAACGTATTCACAATCGAACCATCTTCTAATGAAGTACGAAAGTCAGAGGATAACTGAAATTCATCGACACTCCAACACAACTCTTTTTACGATATCCACCAAACCAAGAAACATAAACACAACAAATTAAAGCACACTAAAAAAATGAAAACTACACTAAAAATCATGTACTCACACTATATATATGCCATCATAGTAAAATGTGGCCTCATCATTAGTGAGTAACAAGAGGACGCTGCTTATACTCCATCCTCCTATGCCTCCATCCTCTAGTGTGATTTGATAGATCAAAGGAATGTGGACATGAAGCTCAAGTTTACATATTGGACATCGCATTCCAACGATAATGCATCCGTAATGTAAAAATAAATAAAAATTGACAATGATACAACTTGGATATTATTTACTCGACTCTTTGAATTTTTGATAATAGACCCAAAAAGACTTAACAACAACTTAATAACTTCGACTCAAAAATAAGACAACTTAAACAAATATACCTATTAACAATGAGACATTTATGATACAAACCAATGATTTGAAAAAAATACTAAACTCTAGACTTTTAAATACTTTTTATTAAAATTACATAATAACCCAATAATGAAGAACTCAAAATAGATAATTTGTTGTGACGAGGATGGACTAACTTGATAATTATTAACAAAGACTAGTTGACTCTAGAATGACAATTATTTTGAAAACACTAAGGAACCAAAGACTTCTAAAATCCATTTTAATTGGAAAACTTATTCTAATCTTACGAATGGAAACATGATATTTTGAATAACATTGACACTTAATTTCTACATATAAAGTTCCCACTAAACAAAAAAATGACTATCTACTATAAACATATTCTATACCGTGTTAATTGGAGACTATGACGTGGAAGACATGTATGGTAGTGAAGACAATTTTGGATAAAATGCATCTAAGGTGGATGGATCGGACACGGTGTATTTAAATCTATGCAAAATGTGTAAATACAAATCCCAAAAATAATTCAATGGCCGGTGTCAAGTTCGTATATCCGTGGATATTTACGAAGACAACAGACAAGGGAAGCCTAGTCTATAATTCTTTTTTGGTAGACTAGCTGGTATTGTGTAATACCTCCAGCCATTCAGGGTGGCTTGGAGAAAATTATGGATCATCTGTACTGTGAATTGAAACACTACGCCTGGTGGACAAACTACAAAATATGAATCAAACACCACACAATGTGCTTGGAATGACACTCAAATTATCAAATCATCATCCAATACAATCCCTTTTATAATTTTTCCTCAGCCATCTAAAAATAGATTTTGTCCCCACAATAGAATAGATTCAGGTTTAGAAAATTACAAGTGCAATAAACTCAATCAATGTAGAGTATGAAATAAATAACTGATGATACGATAGAAAATACTAGAATTCTCTTTGAAGACGAGAACCAGATTAAAAATAGGTCCTAGAGTATATTTGATAACGGTTGGTAGGAAGGATCAAACCACATACACTAGACCAAAATGCTCAAACCTAAAATATGAAATTTTAATTGATAGGGGAAATGATATAAAAATTCTTCCCCTTACTAATATTAAAAATTCATAATAATCTATAGGCTAACCCAATCTCATACCAAATAAAGTAGCAAGACCAGATTTATGCAAGAATGTGGAACAATAATATTAAGCTTCTGTATATTCCTCACGAAGGAAAAGTTACAAATATATAGGAAATATAACAGTTATAATTAGGGAGGTTGGTTTAGTAACTCTTCCCACAAGACTCTCCAACAAATTCTAATATACGTGAGTTGTTACAAACAACCTCACATACACACCTACCAATATAACAATATAATGTTTGCACTAACAAATAATATTTTCCTAATAGTAATTCATAACCACAAGAGTATAAAATATTAAAGAAGATTGTGCTTCTTAATTGGAAAAAGCAAGACAAATTCAAGCACCACAAAAGAGAGCCTAAATATCCAAGTGGTAGATAGAAGATATACTCGAGTCACCAAATCAAGGAGGAAATACTTACCCGATTTTTGAATAATTCTAGCAAAGGAAAGAACTAATAAAAATTCAAGGTTTCTCCTTCGTCGTAAACTTCTCTCACTATAGGTCCAAGCGTTGTTAACCCATTGGATCTTTGAGTTTCCATTTATAAATTAAGACATTGATGAATTCACCAACATAGATACTAAAGAAGAAGCTTAAGAAAGGGTGTAAGTAGAAGCAAGAGCGGAAGCTAAAGTCAAGGATAAAATTAAAGAAATAGAAATATCTCAAACAATAATAGACACGAGAGTAGTGACCAGAGTAAAAATCGAAGACGTAATGGCAGATGAAGAAATATCTTAACCAATAGTACCATGGGGAAAGAACACCGCCCCGCTCATACTTCCACAACCTCTCCATGAGTTACCATTAGGATCAAGGAAGAGCTTTCTATATTTTATAGGAGATAGTTCACAACTCCCTAAGGAACATGTAGCCACCTTCATTCGCATGTGGTATTTTGGGTGTTGAACATGAAGACATATCTGTCTAATTATTCATATAGTCTTTGTATGACAAGATCAATCACTTATTGGGATGATAGAAGAACCTAATTTGAAGATATATTTAAGTCTATAAAGTATTATCAAGATCTTTTGGTTCAATTGGTGTACATGAAAAAGAGTCAAATGAAGGTGTGAGATACTTTGTAGCAAGATACAACAAAGTGCTTAAGAGGATTCCTATTGATGTTATGTCATCAGATAACAATTAAAAATATTCTTCATAAGCACTCAACTCCACGAAGTTAGATTTATTCTTAGTAGGTCTCAGCCCAAAACTTTGAAAGAAGCCCAAGATTACACTATCGATATGAAAGATGATATAATATTGTCTAGAAAAGTGAAAAATACAAATGGTAAACATAAGGGTCAATGTTTTGGATCTACTCCCACAAATCTAATGATTCAAAAAATGGTCAAATATATGATTGCTATGAAAAATAAACTCTCCTGTGTCACTATGAGATATGTACCAAAGAAGGAGAACCCTCCAAATAGGACAAGAATAACTCCACCCCCTCGTAGTTGGACCTTGAAGAACCTCCAATAAACGCAACATATGACAATACATAACCATAAGAAGAAGAGGTGTAATAAACATAAGAGGAGGAGAAAATCGAAGACAATAATGGTTTTGAAATCGAAGAGGTTTATGGTGATACACAAAATGGTCTCATTGAATATACCTCGACAAGTGAAGATGAAGATGATGATCAATATCTAAGCTTCTTCCGTGTTGTGCTCACTTGTGCTCGGTTAAAGAAACAAAAGTCACCTTTGGTAGCTACAACAAAGAAAAAGGAGAATCCTTCATTGAAGTTCCATAGAAAAATCATTAGCGGGGGTCTCGAATACCACCATAGATGGATTTTTCCAAGGAAAACTAGATTCGCTAGCAAGCAAGAAGCCTTTTACCATGACAGGTAAGTCCTCTAGTACCTACCCTAATTCAAAATTCACTTCTAAGGCCAACCCTTAACCCAATGCTAGTCCTGTAAAATCCTCTAAGGTCCAAACCAAGTCTACTACTCCCTCTCCTTCTAAACCTAATACTTCATCCAACGAAGATACTAAAGATCCCAAGGTATCATTATCCCCACAATGTAAAAAAAAATCATCCCTAGAACATCAAATTCATTCACTATTTATATGTTTGAATATGTTGAACATGTGAATAAAACCAAATTCCAAATCACAGAGATGAAATATTTGTAGACACACCCGACTCAATTCAAGATATTTTTGATGCTATCAAAAGTTGTATTCCAAATCTCAATGTTATAGATCCCAATTTTAAAGGTATACTACCTATACCACATAATCCTTCTTCAGAACATTTTGGTTCTTAGTGCATCTAAGAGTAAGAAGGTAGAACTCTTCTACCTATCCCTTATAATCAAAGGTTACCGACTAAACAATTGTATTATAGATTATGGATCCTCTGAAAATGTTATACCCGTCAAAGTAGCTAATGCCTTAGGACTTACCATGACTCATGGAAATGGATCTTATTATTCT
The DNA here is from genome assembly GCA_018340775.1 of Taxus wallichiana var. yunnanensis. Taxonomy (NCBI): domain Eukaryota; kingdom Viridiplantae; phylum Streptophyta; class Pinopsida; order Cupressales; family Taxaceae; genus Taxus; species Taxus wallichiana. The sequence continues at coordinate 315,713,658 of CM031239.1, forward strand.
ATGGAATCCAAAGAAGTACCATTGGTGGTAAAAATAAAATATGCGTAGAAGAAGGTATTACTCATGATCTTAGTAGCCGATATTCTAGCATCTTTTGGCATGTTGTTAAGAAGAATATTTTACGAGAGACTTGGATGGGGATATTAAAATGGATTGGTCCTCTATAACCATTCCAGTAAAGGGAGAGATGAAAAAATTGTTGCATGTGCGTAAATGAAGTATACAATTCAAAAGTCGGATGATCCAAGAGAAAACATCTTGTTCCAACATAACATGATGGGGAATTATTTCCTTACATCGAAAATGGACGAAAATATACCTTTTCTCATCGAATAAGAAGGATATTAGATTTGGACTATGGAGTTATATGGAAGTCACTCAAAATATAGGGTCTCGAGTAGGCAATGTCTTGATTTCACCTTCAAGAGAATTCTTTCCATTCTCATACAAGATGTAATTTTAAAATAATAATAATAATACTACAAAATATGAGGTCTGTACTCCATGGGATGGATATCACTGAGTCCATTGGCATTAAGAAGCTTAAGTTTCTAGGAGATCCAAAAGTAATAGTCAAGTAAGTAATAAATCGGTACCAAATTAAAAATCTAAGACTTTGACATTACAAAAAAAAGGGTATGGGATTACATTAAATCCTTCAATGCTTTCTCCATCCAATCCATTCCTTGAGTACAAAATGAAATAATTGAATCTCTCGCGGTGTCAAGCATCCTAGTAACACCACATCCATCCTTCAAAAAGACAAGATGACTGTGGAGATGGTTTTTAGACCAAGATTTCCTAATAATGTGAACCAATAGTAGGTTTTTAACAATGATAATTAGATCATTTCCTTCTTGGAGTAGAAAGATAATTTCAGCAGTCTCTTCTTTGAAGGAAGTGAAAATCTACACGAGAGAATCAGTTTCGGAAGAAGAAAATGAAGGAATCGAGGGGGTTGATGAAGAAGGATTAATAAATATTATAAGGAATAAGATTCTGAAAGGCCTAGTGTCATTAGAAGATCTATTTAAAAACATGAACAATTCATCAAGGATAGAGAAAAGGAATCATCAAGGTGTACCACTGAGTTTGAGAAGGAGAACATTGACACCCTAAAGTAACCAAGAATCATAAATATTGAAAAATGTTTATCTTCTGAAAAGAAAATAAGGTTCACATCACTATTGAAGAAATATTGTGATGTCCTAGCATTTTATGTGACTGAACCCTCAAAGCTTTAAAAATCAATAAATAATTTTTTATTTAAAGATCAAGTTTGATTAAGAAAACATATTGTAATAAGATATTGATGTAATGAATATCCGAGCAATTGATTAAATATTCTTAATTTACTTATATAAGGGTGTGAAACCATTGTGATGGTTCATAATTTCCAATGGAGTCTTTTAAAAGGCATGTTAATTATTATGAGAAAAACAAACAAGGAATTGAATGGTACTTGTGATTTTGAGAGAAAAAGAATATTGAGTCTATGGAAGTAAATTCCAAGGTTGACTAGGTACATACATGTAGTGGGCAAGAGAGAGGGGCATAATAAGTGTCCTAACTAGGGGTACAAAGTACAACCTTGGATGGTCTTGGCCAGGGAAAGGTGAACATACATGGGGTGTATAATATAGTCCTCTCATAGTGTGGCCATAGTCTAGTGTATGTTTCCTATGTCTCTGCATTGGAATTTGGTATTAGAATTCCTAAATATTGTCTCAGATAAGTTCTCTCTTTGTAAACATTTGTAAAATCTTTATAAATATTTGTATAAATTTAATGGAACGCAATTTTATTATTCTCGTTTATTTGAATAAATGAGAAAATGAATGTATTCAGTATATTTGCTATGCATAACTTACAAAATATGTGTTTATGTTAGCAGAAGCATTGAATTGTGGTAATAAGTTAATAAAAAATGTAATTGTATATATGTATGTTAATTAATTAAAATATTTTGTATGATTTAATGAAGAATAAAATTGTATATATGTAATTGTTCATATTTAAAGTATAATATTACAATTTAATGGTGTTTTTAGGTTTGAATTACCTATTTTCTATTTTTTATGATCATTTTTTGCTTTAAGTACTTTCCCGTGTCACCGCAGACACCAACCTTCTTTATATTTAAGTTGATTATATTAATTTAAGTCAACAGAATACCTTTTTCTCACGAAGTTGATGGGTTTCCCCGCATTATTTGATTTCCGGACGAGAAACTCATTTAAATATATCTCATTCCAAGAACTTCATATCCACCGGAACCATCTCTCATAATCTTGGTATAATTCAACCATGTATCTACCTTCGCTTGTTTAATCAATACCAATTATTGCCCTCAATTTAGTCCACATGTCTCTACTCTCCGTCAACGTGTCTTTACTTTTTGTAAACCCAAAGTCTCTTGGGATCCGGTTGATTTTGGGGTTCTACATCTGTTGGACACCAAAACACCTTCAACTCACCGAATGATGCCAAGTAGCACTTTCGTATCCATTGAGATCCTAACACCGTCCTTGTCCTCTCAACTACCGAGATTTTCCGCATGTCATTTTTTTACCCACCGACCTTCCGGACTAAAGCTATTTTCATTTTTGTTTAATTTTGGGAGCCTAATGTCTACAAAAATGGATTTTTTTAGAAACCCTCGAAATTATGATATGTATCTCTAGTTAAAGCCTTAGTTAATGATTTTTATCTCGTAGCTCCATGGATTATTTTAATTAACCTTGGATTTATATACTTTTTATATAGTATGTAATACGACATAGTTTTTCAATTAAACAAGTATTAGCAATTTAAAAATGTATCATCGGTCTTCTGAAATTAGAATTTTTGGAAAGGATTATCAATTTTATCAAGGGAAAAATTTACATTTCATTTATTATCAAAACTAATTATTCTCATTAATAGGACGTTATAACATTACATTGGTAAAAGAATTCAATATGATGTGAAGTAAAAGATTGAGGTGATTTTCTCACAATGATCAAAATTGTGTATATACACCGATAATGGAAGACAAATCAAATTTGGATGGAATGAATTCATAAAATAACATGGACTACAATGAATTGGAACATAAAAACCAACAATTTGGCATGAAAGTGACCTATATGTTTGAGTAATTAGAGACTTTGAAAAGGCAATTTGTAGAAGCTATTATTGTTAAAACTCATAAGTATAATAAATTAGAGAAAATTAATAAATAAAAAAATAAATGCTATAAATTTGAAAATAAAATAAGAATGAGAAAACATGCTTCTTTAGATGATGATTCTATTCATAATTGAGAAAATGAATCTTCGATTCTTCTATTTCTTTTAATTTTTCTAATACTAAGCAAGAAAGTTCAAAAAGGAATTCTAAATACATACAAAAATATGCTAAGAAAATAAAATTGGTTGAATATGTTGGAGAAGTAGGAATAAGGGAACAAGATGAAACTTGTATATCTAGCTTAGTGGGATATTTTGAATTACGAGAAAACTTATAAGCTAAGAAGGACACAAATAACCTCTTATCAATTGAAGAATTTTTCCCTTAAGGAGCGGCAAGACACATTAAGATCTAAAAAATTAAATCTTATAAGGTCTCATGGAGTAATTTAAAAGTTATTTACAAAGAAGTGTATTTTTGAACATTTTATTGCAACATAGGAAAACTAAATTATTTGATCTAAAGAAATGTCTTAAAAATTTTAATGAGTACAAATAAGCCTTTACAAACTTGAATATATTTGTTCCTTTTATTTATGGAACATTTATATTTCTTAGATTTATAAATGGTTTAAGAGAAGAATATAAGGCTTGTGTAATCGGTGTGGAAAACCTACTTCAAATAGATGAGTCTCGCTCAAATTGTTGAAATTTTTGAAAAATACAAGACTATTGATGCAGCCTAGAAATTACATAATAACCTGGGCATGCTTTGGCACATCACTCAGCCTAGACTAAGCGCTCACCCGAAGCACGCAAAGGTACCAGGCCCCTCTTTAGGGTTGCTTGTGCAGGATGTTAGCAAGATGAAGAGTTAATGTATTCAGATCCATAATTAGTATAACATTCTACAGAGCATATTTCAGATCTAAATCTAAAGAGTAATAGATTTAAGTAATAGCCATAATGAATTATTCCATGCAAGATTTAGTTGTAATCATGTTTAACACCTTGAATCAGTCAATACACTCCATTATATTAAACATAATAAATACACATAAGCTTCTTACAATAATTAACACCATAATCCCATACACACATCAGATCTCGGTAGCATAACTTCACAATAACATATATCTAGTCATTACATAGTTCCCCTATACTACGCAAATCACTACATATTTCTAAGGGTGGGGACTTTCCCTTCACCACCTACATAATTCCCAAAATAGGTCATATGCTGAAAAATAGCTATGCGTCTTTACAATAATAGACACATGCAAGTGCACTAAAAATAAATATCCTCTAGTTAATTAGTAGTAGCATTCTATTATCAACCTAAACCCATGCAAAGAGTTTAGTAGTTGCTCTTCCAAAATAGCCTAGGCGCATCGCACAAGTCTTTATCTATTTTTGTGCTCTGCACGCTATCTCCAAAATAGCTCGTATTCCCGAAAATGGATAAGTCCCAAATCCATCGTTGTCTTTCATGTATGTGTCATTTCCTATCCTTTAGCACCTTTGAATTCACCTTATTCTCACGTGTGAAACTTCGTGTTCCTTCGCTAAGTATCATACTTTGTATGTTCAACATTACCCCACACAAAAATGCATTTCCGCCTCGACAATGCTTGCCTCCTGATACTTGTAAAGAATAAAGAATAAGGAATGGAATGAATGGAAAGTAAATAATTTTTACAAAGAATGACCTTCACCCTACAACATCCTCTATTGCAACTGGAAGAATCAACTCTGGATATTCCTCTTTGATTTCAGCCTCTAAGGCTTGCCAATCACTCAGCGCGACTTCTACCTTTTTTGGAATATCTGATGCAATAAATTCTAACACTTCTTGTGCAAAATTTTCCTTCTCATTCTACAATATGATAATAATGTTGGACATTATAATCACCCTTCCTTCCAAAAGATCCATCTTTTGGGCTATAAGTTTCCCAATTTCATCCAGCCTATCCTTGTGGGGGTCTTAGGCTGCTGCAAGGGCCTTGCGCTTCTATTTCACTAGTGCCAATCTCTTCACATGCCCCAATGTCTCATCTTTCATTTCCTTCAAGACTTCATTGTCTTCTACTATGTTCCTGATCCTTATTACTGCCTCTGGAGCTACACATATGTTCAATGCATGGTCCACTTTCTTCAGCTCCTCCTGCAAGGTTTGAAGTAATGCCTCGTAGGATGAAATATTCCTTACCAATGAAGACCTTTCTCTCTCTGCTTCCTACTCAGGATCCATTGGCATCTAAATTGGTCCATACTCAAGCACCAAATCAACTAGGGTACACACATAGTGCATAGCCAAAGGGAACTTTTTGGGTACCTTGGGCTCCAAGTGTGGTCTTTCTTGCAGGACATGATCTTTGATCTCCTCTACCATGCCAATGAGAACCCCATTATTATTTTTCTCTAGGTCCTTCTCTCCTTTTAGATGTGTAATCTCTGCATCTTTGGCTTTGATCTCTTCTCTTAGCGCTTTGATAGTGGTAGCTTTATCTACATTCCTACGCACCACCTCTATAGATACCTTCACTAAGGCATTACTCACTTGTTCATCATTCATAATAGTTGGCTTGATGGTTATGTGCCTATTTTTGGTGCCTTCCTCATTCTCCTTGACACACATGACTCTTCACACACATCAAAATCAGGCTCGTCCATGTGAGTTTTCATGGACCATGACAACTGTTTCCTCATGCGCATGGTTGCCATGTCAAGGTCCATCAACTCCCACCCATACAAGTCCTTGAGGCCCACTATATTCTGGAATTGCATGTAGATAATTTTACTTGTGTCTTCTTCATAGCCCATGACTGGCACAACATACTCTCCACTTTCCCTCCTTGATCTTGGCCCCTTAGAAACTTAAGCACCAAGGTTCGGAGTTGGATCCTCTATTTCTGCAAAGATATCTTGCTCTATTTCTCTTAGCGTCTTTAATTATTGTTCTTCATCCTCCATTTATTTTTCCTTGGGATCTTCCACATCCTCTGGTTGTATAGGATATCTAGGCACGCTCTCTTAATACTCCTCTACCGCCACATTCATCTTCAATTTTCTCCTTATCTTCTTAGTTGTCTCCTTCGTGGAGAGATCTCGTGGTGACCTTCGTACTGATTATGGAGTAGTGCCTTGAGTTCTTGATCATTTGAACACCCTCTTAAAGCATAATTCTTCAAGGTCTTCTCCTACTTCCAATTCTTCATCTCCTTCTTCTTGTGCCTAGGGTGGAGTACTTGCACACTCAACTTCTACCCTGTTCGTGGGTGACCTTTGTCCCCTATGACTCAAGCCACCACTGTCCTCATGTTCTTCCTCCTCATCATCTACCTCTACCATTTATGTGGGCTTTAGAGCGGGTACATTCTCCATAGTATGTTTTCCTTAAGCGGCCTTGGGAGTGCGAATTCATTATCTACATACTTGTTACCCTCTAACTTAGGTGTCTCTACTATCTCCAATGCCAAACTCACAAGCTTCATTATTATCATATATGAAATTAGCCTCTCAATATAGGTAGCCTGAATTGGATATACATGCATCTTCCTCAGTGTGTGGTATTCACAGTCTACCTTTTCTATAAAAATTCATCCGGTGTGCATTAGTAAAGCGATGGACTAATGCCTAGAAGTAGCGCGCTGTGAAGGCATACGACAATTTTCACTATGGGCTCTAAGTCTCATCCTTCATTCCAAATTGTGCAATGCAAAAGTGCTGGTATACCTTGAATTAGACTTCCTTTCCCACCACCGAAGGTAACTCCTTGGGGATGCACCACTCCTCTTCAAATTCCACGCATAGCTGATCATATCACATCTCTGCCCTCTTCTTGAATGGTCCACTCATTGACTCTTTGCACAAGTGTTTGTCAAATCTTTCTATAAGGGAATTTTTCTACATGGGGTACTCCTAGATCTTGTTCTTTGGCCCATTGGGCACTCTAATCTCCATAAATACAAGGGATAATAAGATAGCACCGAAACTAATTTTCTCACCTGTGTGTGCTTCCTTGATGATAGTCTCTGCAATGTAGCCTGATATGTTGTAAATTACTCCCTATGACATTCTCCTTGTAATGTGTAGCCACATTGTATTCACTGTGACCATCTCTCTTGATCATTCAATTTGGTCACTAGATGTGCAACTACTGTACCACTAGGTACTTCTTCAATTTATCGATATCCATTCTCACAGCGGACCCTTGGTATACCCTAACTCCTTCCGCATCTCTAGGATTGTTGCTTTATTTGTCAAGTCACTATCTAGATCCACTCATGTGCCCTTTAATCCTATTATTGTTAAAATTAATGTAAGCGTAATCCTTACCCTTCGTCTAGTGAAAAAAAAAGTATTCATGTACTTTGATCATCATCCACCGCTACAAAGCTTCATACTTTCCAAAATACGGAGCTCATACAACTAGTAGAATCCAATATTATTTAATAACTTCTCTCCAATGTAATCATACACTAGCATGTCCCTCATTGTGCACTTATTTTTCTTCATACTCAACGGTCGTCTAATTAATTTTTATTATCAGATGTGCGGTGGTTTTAATCACTTATCTTTCACTTACGAAAGTGAGAATCTGATTATTATCCCACTATTATGCCTTCTGGGTATTGCATCTCCAAGAAATTACTTTCGGGATCAATTTCAACCTTTGATTCCACTTTCTTCTTTCCCTTGGCTCCTACGGGTGCTTTCTTTGGTGCCATCTATAAATTACAACTTTATGTCCTTTGTAGTGTGCAAATGCTTGCCTTCTATCTTTTGTAATGAACAAGTCCAAACCCTAGCTCAAATCTGTGTGCCCTAGTTTAAATCACATGCCCTAGCTCTTTCGAAATGCTCTGATTTGTTCAAACCCTTCACCAATGGGGATGTAAGCTTCTCCTACGTAAAAATTTTCTCTCGCACGTCTGGTTTCACACACTTTACACCTCAACACAATTCACTCAACTCATTTTTCACTTATCTCATTCAAATTTTCATGATTACAATGGTAAAAATGAACTCGCATCCCATCCTTATATAGATTTTCAAAAAGTTAGTGCATTTATTGCTCCTTCACCTACCAAAAATCCTCTCATTAATTGACCATTTTCACAATTTCCACATGGTACATCTTTACGCCTCAACTATAACCTTTTAGCACACCTTCCTACCTTTTGGATACATAATTCTCTTCAGCATGCATCCATGTGGCTAAGTACCTCACCACTGTGCCTTCTCTTATTAGTCTCCATGACCGTTGCTTACCTCGCGTTATACCATTCCTTCGTATATCTCCATCTATGGTCCTTATTTGGAAGCAATCTTCTATCCACCAACTCTCCAAACTTGAATAACACCTGTAGTAATTTTTTTCCTTTATGTGTACCCATTTTTCAATAACCACCCCACACAAATGGTATGTGCAGTCCTCTGCACATAAAAATACTACAAATGGTAATTAGCTTCTAGCACGCAAACGCACTTATTTCACAAAACACCAACTAAATTGAAAAATCATAGTGACGAAGAAGGAAATACATTAAGGGAATACATAATTTAAATCCTAATCTAAATGGAAATACTACCCTATTACAAACACCAAGAAGGCTTTATTTATAATAGGTCTTCACCTACTCCCATTGAAGTAATCTAGTAATCGTATTCCATCAAGTGTTTCTAACTGACAAGCTCCTATTTCAAGTATGTAAGTGATAACATATGGTCCTAACCAATGTACTTTGATTTTTCCTAGATGGCACAAAAACTTAGAATCATAAAGAAGCACCATCTATCCTATCTCAAGCTTTGTGTCCCCGATGTTCTTTGTCATGTCATGCTTTCTCCCTAGATTTTTCTTACTTCGACTTCACTTGTTATTCCTCATCACTCATCCAAGCTTAATTAACTTTTCAATTCATTCTTCTAAGGCTTGTTCATTATCTATACCTCCAAAGCACATGCAATATGTAAATAAGATAACATGAATTCCATAGGAAGAAATGTTTCTACACCAAACACCAATTGAAAGGGTTTTGCCTTGTTCAATCACTTGTATGTTGTTCTATACGCCCAAAGCATTGAAAAAACTTTATCATCCCAATCCTTCCTTCCAACATCACAAATTTTTGTCAATGTCTAGCTCAAAATCTTGTTGAAAGCCTCAACAGTCCCATTTGCCTGAGGATGATATGGTGTAGTCTTATGGTGCGCAATCATGAACTCATCTAATAGAATTTTGATTGTCTCATTCAAAAAATGTGTGCCCCTATCACTTGTCAAACTCAATGGGCATCCATACCTTGTAATAATATTTTCCCATATAAACCTGGTTGTTGTAGTTGTTGTACAATCCTTTGTAGGTGTTGCTTCTGCCCACCTTGTCAAATAATCATGCAAGTGATGATATAGCGTGATCCAGTCCTACGTGTGGCTGGTGAAATAGGACCCACAAAATCTATAGCCCATTTCTCAAATGGTTTTACACTAGGAATAGGTCTTAAAGGAATTTCATCTCTTTGTCCTAGTTTTCCAAGGCATTGACAGTGATCACAAGCCTTGCAATATGCCTTACAATATTTATACAGGGTCTCCCACCATAATCCAAAGTGAGTAGAAACTTGCGCACGGTGGAGTCACTTGTATAGTGCCCACCGCAAAACCACCATGAGCCTCCTCCATGATATATGTATGATCATGTTCTAATACACATTGACACAATACTCCATCTCATCCTAAATTGTATAGGTCACCGCTAATAACCATACACAAAGTGTCGTGTGAATGGAAAGTTGTTTCTCCTCTAAATATTTCAATCCTTTCGCACCATACCGGTACGTAGAAAGACAACAATGTTCTCTAATTCCGATGGCACGTGTTGTAACCTGTATAACTGTGCATCGGGCATGGTATCTTCAATTTCCTATGCATCTTCTCCTAATTGTATTCTGGATAGATGGTCTGGTCCAGAATTAGTTTTCCTTGGTTTTACCACAACTGTGAAATCAAATTCTTGGAATAAGAGTACCCATCGACATATGTGCCCCTGTAAAATGGGCTTGTTTACCAAATACTTCAATGTCATGTGATCAGTATAGAATACAAATGGTTCTACTAGCAATTAATGTCTAAATTCATGTAGCGCATAGATCATTGACAAAGATTCGTACTCTGTAGTTGTATAATTCTTCTCCACAGGAGTCAAATTTCTACTAGCAAAACATATAGGATGATCTATAATACCTTCTCCAGGTTGAGCCAACACCATGCCAAAGGCATCCACATGTACATAAAACTATTGGTCCCATGAGGTAAATCACAAAATAGGTGTTGAAGTAAGTTTCTCCTTTAATGTCTCAAATGCGCGCTATTGTGGTTCTCCACAGTAGAACATCCCTTTTCCTTTTAGTAACTCTTCTAAGGGTGCAAAACCTTAGAATGCCCTTTTATAATTTTTTTGTAATACCCAGTGTGACCTAAGAATCTATGCACCTCACTTTGAATGGTAGGCTCTTCTAGGATGATAATGACCGAAACCTTCACCGTATCAACCAATAAACCCTCCTTGTAGATGATGTGCCCTAACAGGTGTACCAAATGGTCCCGATCTCCATTCAAAGAGAGTAAAAGTAGTCTTTTCCGATCCTCATATGCAATCCTAACATGATGATACCTAGAGAATCCATTTGTAAATTAATGGACCACGCACCCGTAATGCCTTCTAATATTTCCTTGGTGAATGGTGTAGGAAAGGGATTAGTCACACATGCAGCATTTAACTCCCTGTAGTCCACACAGATCCTAATCTAACCATCTTTCTTTATAATGATCACCATTAGGCTAACCCATTCCGACTCGTCTAGGAGATTGATGATTCTAGACTTCAACATTTTTTCAATTTCTTCTTTGACCTTTTCACACAAATTGGGGTTCATCCTATAGGGTTGCTTCCTGACCGGGCATGCACCTTCCTTAAGATTTATCTTCATTTCTCCTAATGATTCATGCACGCCTTTGAGTTCATGGTATCCCCTAAGAAATAAGTCCTGATAATATCATAGTAACTCAATGATTTTGGCCACTTCAGAGTCAGACCAATAATCCCCAATTATGGCCTCCTTAGGCTCAACATCTGATCCAATATTCACTTTCTTTATTTTCATAGGTTCATGATAGGTGTGTGTGGTCTTATCTACACTATCTAAAACCTCACACCTACCTGTTGAATGATCTACATCCATATTTTATACTTCTTCATCATCCACTAAGTAGACCATCTTTCCTTTTTCTTTCTCAAGGAAAGTGCACTTAAGTAGTGTGGTATTATTCTCTGTTTCTTCAACAAAACTCACTCCGGAATCATTTCCATCAAATAAATCCTGAATGATTTCCTCCGCCTTGGCACTATATCCCATAGTTAAGTGATTTATAACCCTTAATGCCTCTTCTACTAGAGGTTTAGTAGAGAAATAATCAAACATCTGGATCATTCATGTAATCAAATCCTGCCAATTTCGGTCTATGTATGGAGTTCGCATATACATAACAAGCACTCACACAACCTTATAAAGTGGAATAAAATTTTTACACCTAGAGCGAAGGTGGTAAAGCTTCCTACCCCTCTGCTGAGATCCTCTCACACCGCTGAATGCGGTGTTAAACATGTTGATTACCATGATAAGTGCATATTTGAGTAGGTGCATTTCTCCTGGAAAACTGAATAAAAAGAGAAATCCAGATTTCATTTCATCCTACAAGATTATCCTTGTGAACCACCCACATAATATGCTATTCCATGCAAGGCATATGCTAGCATATTTCATCTCTCCAACTGGTCTATCCACTATTCCTCCATGGTGCATAAAAATACCATAGGGTCTCCTTCTCTAGTGTATCGAGGTACCGGGTTGTTTCTTATTCTCCTGATACAACAAGGTCTGATGTTCCATGTAAATGTGCTTCTTACTTCATGCCCTACCAACTCATAAGTACTATGAGCCAAATTATCACAAGAAACACTTGTATTATCGCTAATAGATTGTGCATCTTCCCATTGAAGGATTCCTTCTTTAGATGGCTCGAGCACTTTTGGGTCCCAAATGGCACGTACATAAATCCTATTCAGATCTTCCTCACTCAAAGGCTCAACATAGGGTGCATATTTTCCATCTGTTAAAGGGATAATAAATCTTTCCTCCTTGTTTTCAAAATTGATATAACCCTTGTTGAACCGAAGATCAACATTATTTGCATAGCACCAAGGGTGCCCAAGTAGAGCTAGGAAGCTATCTTCCTCTGTAAGCAATAAAACCTCAAAATCCCCAGTGAACTTGGCTCCCTGTATAGTAATGGATGCATATTTTAAAACTCTGATGGGAGTGACCTTAATTCGGTTAGCCATGAACAACACATTTGAAGATGGCTATAATAGGGGTCTCCCCATCTATACCCATGCATATAAAGTAAGAACATTAACTTATGTGCTGTATCAATCAATATATTACTCAAAATCCATCCATCCACAATAACATTCAGAGTGATTTCCTTATCGTAGTCTAAGCTATGGGGAGGGAGATTTGCATGCAGGATCTCTCTGTCTCAGTCTCATGACTTGCGTGTGGAGTGTTTTGCTTTAGCCAATTCCTTAACAATGGAATGATATTCTCCTGGTGTAAAATTTTGCACACTTCCTTCAAGTAATCAATATCAAATGGGATCATCTATGTTGCTTTCTTTTGTTGCATCTTCTATGATTGCTCCTTTAAATATTGTATTTCACCCTGAAGATTTATAAGTACCTCCATGGTTTCCTGATACACTTCCTTCTCATGGATAGGATCTGGGTACCATGAATGTAGAACCTCCTCGTTAGTGATGGTAGGATTCTACTTTAATACTTCTTTGGCATGCATCGCTTCAATGTGGGTAGTGATATTTACAGGAAATACCTCAAATTTTAGTTCCAACTTGGGCATCCACTAATTTTCCGTGGCACGTTGTATCCTAACCATTCATGCACCTTTGTTTTATTTTTTATGCTGCTTACTAAGATGTTCATATAAGTCTGGGAATTCCTAATAGCTATGATTCTTTCCACATAAGGAACAAGTAATATTCTGAGGACATTCTTGCCTATAGTGGTCAGGAAATCTGCATGTATAACATGTTCCATGAGAAAACTTTCCTCATCCACCACCATGACCTCGTCCATGAATCACTCACAGTATCCTCGACCTCTTCCATGCACTCCTTCAAAATGCCCTTCATTTTGATCATAGCGCTTGATTGTGATTCCAATCCAAATGCTCATTCTTACCTTTAGATTTATCTAAGAATCCTTTATATCACACACTAATATCTATAGCATCATGGATCTAACCAATCAATCTACAGTCCTCTGTATCATGAGTTGTGGACCAAAAATCTTACAATAGCAGGAGACGTTCTTCCTTATTGTGCATTGCAATAATGGGTAGTGGCTAGCATCATGGTTCAAATGACATATCTCACAGTCTAGTAATAATGAATGCACTAATTTTTGGGAACAATTATCCTTTTTGTGACTTTTTACCTCACAATCTATACACAAAAACCCTATGTGCATCTCATGTGCTAAATTCGCTGATAGTTTCTACAACTATTTCACCATAGCTATAATATGTGCTTCGAAAATGGACTTAACCTAGTGTCTATGCTCTTGACTTCCTCATAGCGTAAATTTGCTTTAAGTGCTTTACATGGATCAATGTATGTCTTATATGATATCACCCTTCTAAATGGTGTAATAAGACCTTTGACGAACCATTGTGCATGTTGGCTTGCATGAATATCATAAGAAATCTTAGATAAAAGTGTTTTGAAATGGGCATCATACTCCCTAACACTCTCAGTAGTTCCTTGCTTAATATCCTTGAGCGCACTTATACTCTTCTACTAAAACTCAGGGATGTGAAACTCCTTAAGGAAAACATCTTTTAATGTTGCATAGTCTACGCAAGTTTGATCAGGGTCAAACTTTCTATACCAGCTATGTGCGCATCCTTGTAACATAGTGGCAAATTGACTTGCCCTGTGCTCAAAAGCCATGATTCCCTTTGTGTGCCACAATATTTCACACATGTGCACATGTTCAGCAACATCTTCTATGCCCCTATATTTTGGAAGATGAAGATACATCTCCATGTAAATATTCTGGGGTTGGTACAGACCTTTCCCACCTAATCTAGAACCTCTTGTGTTTCCTTTACCTCTAGAAACACCAGATCCACCAGAACTAGAACCACCTATACATCTTGATCCTTCACCTATAGTTGGAAGAAGACTAGTAGATGTACTTCGCTATGTCCCAATAGAAGTACTGAAATGAACCCCTATAGTCTGTGAAGTGTGACCACTCCCAGAAGTGAGCCCAAAATTTTGTGCACTTGAATTATGTGTGGATTATGTACTTGAAAAGGTACCTTCAAACAACAACAAAGATGTTTTCCATGCCATCGATGTACTTTCTATGTGACTTAATCCTTCTCTCCCATTGCATAAATTGTCTTGTTGACTGTTTGTCATACTAGATACGGTAAACCAAGTGCAAGGGCAAGGTCACTAGGTAGATTCAGATGCACTCTCATGGCCTAGGTCATCTCTACTGGCGCACTTCCATGTGAGGCCGAGGGGGGGTTCTCTGTCATGCTTTCCCAAATGGGGGAGTTCTTGATGCTCTGGATCTATGCCTTCTACGAGCTCCAAATCCTTTGTGATCCATCTCTCTCCTCAATGCCATTCGGTCTAAAACATCCCACTGCTTCTCTATCTCCCTCTCGAGTGCCTTATTATACTTAAGTCACCTTTCTTCTCTCTTCCTTTCTATCGCTAGGTCTTCCATCTTTCACCAAACCTTCTCCTTCCCCCATGTGTGGTGGGGTTTAGTTAGCCATCGGTTTTATTTCCAAGTTCAGGGTTACCATTAAGATTTTGATCGCCAGTGGAATGCCTTGTAGGTAAGTTCCCCTAGGATATCGTAAAAAATTTAATTATGCTACCTCTAGGAAAGAATAAGTGGAAATTGAATACTCTAGAATATAACTGTTCAGAACACCACAAAACCAAGTATCAATAAAGCACGTGTCCAAATCAGATCAGCATCATAGAAGGCCTAAAATTCTTCTTGCATCTAGAAAAGTGCATGATACCTCCAATCCCTTTTAGACGCATAAGTAACCAGCCACTCATATAGTTCTACCAGAAAAATAACGAAGAATCTCTCATACAAACTGTCATACATATTTTGTTCCACCCATGCACATGTGTTAAACTCATATCTCGATGTTGAACCTCCATGCGTACTCTTCTTCTAGATCATGTATCCACTCCTCAACACTTGCTAGGGTCAACCGGTATGTCTTCATCATGAACCATCCTGAAAAAAACTAAAAAAGAGGTCCTGGCAACGGAACCAATGATCCACCTAGAATTCACCAATAATAACCCAGGCATGTTGACACATCACTCAGCCTAGACTAAGTGCTCACCTGAAATGCGCAAAGGTACTAGGCCCCTCTTTAGGGTTGCTTGTGTAGGATGTTAACAATAAGAAGAGTTAATGTATTCAAATCCATAAATAGTATAACATTCTACAGAGCATATTCTAGATCTAAATCTAAAGAGTAATAGATTTAAGTAATAGCCATAATGAATTCTTCCATACAAGATTTAGTTGTAATAATGTTTAACACCTTAAATCATTCAATACACTTCATTATATTAAACATAATAAATACACATAAGCTTCTTACAATAATTAACACCATAATCCCATGCGCGTATCGATTTGGCAAAGCATAACTTCACAATAACCTATATCCGGTCCTTACATATTTCCCCCTATACTACATGGATCACTACATATTTATAAGAGTAGGGACTTTCCCTTCACCACTTACATAATTCGCAAAATAGGTCAATGTTTAAAATAGCTATACGTCTTTACAATAATAGACACATGCAAGTGCGCTAACAATAGATCTCCTCTTGTTAGCTCGGAAGTAGTAATCTATTACTAGCCCAAACCCATGCAAAGTACTTAGTAGCTGCTCTTCCAAAATATCCTATGCATTCCATGCAAGTCTTTATCTAGTTTGTGTTCTCTCGTACGCTATCTCCAAAAATAGCCCATACTCCTAAAAATGGCTAAGTCCCGAATCTGTCCTTGTCTTTCACGCGCGTGTCCTTCCCTATCCTTTCACGCCTTTGAATGCACCCCATTCTCACGTGTGAACCTTTTATGTGCCTTCTTTTAAGTATCATACTTTGTCTTCTCAATAACTATTATCCATAAAAAAAAAAAAAAAATACTATAAGACAAAGTATTCTAATCTTCACTTTAAGGATATAAGAAGACCATTCATTAAAACTATTAAGTGTAAAAATACTCCATATAACATTGTGTTCTAGTTTTTCCCACTCACGTATTTTGAATTTTTAACCGTCCTTCCTGTGATAATGTCGAACCCCTCTCGCTCGGCCTCTCGATCCCCACTTGACCCTTGGTGTCTCGCCTCCATGTCCTCCTCCCGAGGCATGGAAATATGTGGTTGTTGGTACCCCTTTGGTTTTCCATTCTATTAAGTTACATCCACCTCTCCTAGATGGGACCTTGTCTCTCTGATTCCCTCCCAAATCAATTATACTATTACAGCCTCGAGTGATTTTATTTGATAGGAAAAATTATGGGACCTAGACCCCCTTAGATGACATCAAAATATGGGCGTGCTTGAATTGGACCCCTTGTGGCTCCCTTGAGATTATGGCCATGCAAAATGGCTTCATCTTGTTTACCTTTAGTCTGAAGGAGGATTTTTGTTGAGCTCTTCTTGGGGACCATGGTTCTTTGGAAGAAAAGGCTTCTATCCACTCAAATGGACCCCCGACATCAATCCTCACATTAAAACTATGACAAAATCTCCAATTTGGGTTTTCCTTCTAGGTCTCACTCTGGAATTTTAGGATCTTACTATTATTGAAGGTATCTCTCTTTCTCTCGGTACTCTCATCGCCATTGATCAAGCTACTAAGGCTAAAACTAGGTTTATCCATGCTCGTTTTTGTGTTAATTTTGATGTTAGTGGCCCTCTACCCAAATCCATAGACCTCTTATCATATTTTGGCGTATGGTCTCAACCTATTGAATATGAATACATTCCCCAATCTTGATCAATCTGTAAGAGTATTAGACACAAGGCCCCAACCTATCCATTGAAACCACCCCTAAGTAAAAACCATGTCATCTCCTCAAAGAAGAAAGGAAATTCATCCCTAAAGTCAGTTATGAATTTGGCAACTTCTACCCTCTGTTTTTCTTAAAGATATTGAAATTCCCTCTACCGATCCTCCTTCTTAGTAGTAACCACTCTCCCTTTGTTTGACCTCTCCTCCTCTCTTTGTCTCCCCTTTGGAGATTGACCTAGCTCTTTATACTTATTTTCCTTTTGTTGAAGCTTTCACCTCCCTTCTACCCTCTTCTCCATCTCCTATCATTTTTCTGGAGGAGAAATCTTCCTTTCCCTCACCTTCTTTAGATGATTTGGAGGACCTCAATCATCCTAGAATCACTAAAATAAATTTCAAGAAAAATATTGATGTTGGAATCAATAAACAAAAAGGAATGACCACTAATCATGCAAAGATTCAACATAAATCAACACAAAATATTGCACAAGGAAACCAAGGTACTCTCACTATGGATGGTGGGAACACATTCAAATATACAAAAAGAAGATCATTTCTTGGAATATTATGGGAATAAAATTTCCCCAAAAGAAAATATTCCTAAAAGATATCATATTAAAGTATTCCCTGAACATCATCATGTTACAAGAAACTAAACTTAAGGAGGACTACAACATTTCTAGGTTGTGTCCTTTTTCCTCTTTTGCCTCACAGGAATCTTCTAGAAATTTTTGAGGCCTTAACATTATGTGGAATCCACAAATCCTTTATGGGGACTAAATCATCAAAACTACCCATTTCATGGGCATGTTCTTTCAAGATATAGGAGTTGATACTGGTTGGATTGCTATCAACCTCTATGCACCAAACCTTGAGGCATAAATGGAAATCATCGGAGAGAAATAATGGATTTTAGAAATAGATTTAAATAGCTACCTTGGCTTATAATGGATGATTTCAACACCACCATCTACCCTTTTAAAAATCAAGGTGGGTCTCTAGTTAATTTTAACAGTATGGAATTTTCAGCTAGCTTCATTAGACAAGGTGAGTTTTTATTTTGATCTTCATGGTGCTTCTTTCACCGGTTGAATTTTATACTTGGATAAAACCATATCCAAAGTAGGCTGGATAGAGTACTTGGCTCTATGGACTGGATCCTATACTTCTTTGAATTATATTTGATTTCTCTCCCCAAATTTTCATCTAATCATAACCCTTTATTATTAAGCGCAACAAATTATCAAAAAAACAAAAATCCTCCCTTTAGGTTTGAGCTAGCATGGCTTCAAAATCATAACCCTTATAATCTTATTGAGATTTGGTAGAAGGTGGATATAAAGGGCATGACCATGTATATATTTTCTAAGAAGCTTAGTGTGGTTAAGAAGCAACTTAAATTCTAGAAGGTCAAAAATTTTGGAGATATTCGTGATAGAAAGCAAAAACTCTTGCAGAAGATATGAGAAATTTCTACCGACATTTAGAAATTTAGAAGAATTAATACTCTTCATCAACAAGAATCCTCTTTGTTGAGTGATTATCTCAACACTTTAGCTGAAGAGGAGATATATTGGAGACAAAGGTCTCGTGCTCTTTGGCTTCAACAGGGGGATCGAAATACAAATTTTTTCCATGCTACAACTTCCAAACACAAAAGTAGGGACAAAATTAAGGAATCTACTCTCTACATATGATAAGATTTTGAATTATAAAGAGGATATTTATAAACAACCAATAAATTTATACTCCAACCTTCTCCAAGAAGAATATCCCCTGTGGAGAATGCGATGTCAGAAATGCTGCAACACATTCCCAAGCTGATTTCGGATGAAATAAATGGTAAGCTTACGCAGCCTTTCTCCATGGAGGAAATCCATAAATCTATTTTCACTATGAAAGGAGATAAATCCCCTAGTCTTGACGGTTTCCCTACCACTTTCTTTCAAACTTATTGGGAAATCATTAAGGAAGATCTCTTCGAGGTAGTTAATGAATTCCAAAGGAATGATTCTCTTCTAAAAGAATGGAATAACACATTCATAACTTTGGCCCATAAATCTCTAGGCTCCAAATCTGTCTCCAACTTTAGGCCTATCAATATTTGTAATACTTCCTATAAAATAATCACAAAAATTCTTGGTACTAGAATAGCCTCTTATAAACATGTTTATCTCTCGATTAATAAAATGGATTTATTGGAGGCCTATTGATCCAAGGTGGCGTCATTAATGTTCATGAAATCATCCTTTCAGTTTAATACTCTAAAAATAGGGATGATTCTCAAACTAAACATGCAAAAATATTTTGATCATGTCATCTCACCTTTCCTAATAAGAGTGCTTAAAAAATTTGGTTCTATGACAAATGGTGTAAGCGGATTTTTAGTGTGTTTTTCCCCTCATTTCTCAATTCGGTCAATGATATTCTAAAAGGATTATTTAATAGCAAACACGATGTTAGGCATGGTGATCCTCTATCACCTTTTCTTTTCATTATAATGGCTGATATTTTAAGTCATTCTCTTGAATAAGCTAAACAATCTACTGCAATTTCGGATATCAAGATCACACGAACTCCTTCAACTACCCATAGCCAATTTTCTAATGATACGCTTCTCTTGGGTGCTGCTTTGGTCATGAAAGCCAAACATCTCAAGAGGATTCTTAACTATTATTAATCTACCTTGCAAAAATTATCAATTTCACCGAAATTTGTGTTGTTTTTCTTAAGATTGTAGATATCTTTTGTTAGAACATTGTGGACCTCCGTCCACTTATTTAGGTCTCCTCCTCTTTAAGGGAGGATAACTCAAAAACATATGGATGCCGCCATTCTTGAACGTTATCAAAATAAATTGGCGGGATGGAAGGGATCTCTTCTTAGTCAAGAAGGTAAGATGCAACTAGTAAAATCTAATCTCTAGAGCTTTCCTATTTATTTTATGTCATTGCTTAAAATGTCGTCTTTAGTTATTACTCGCATTGAGATAATTAAAAGACAATTTCTTTGGTCTATCTTTGAGGAGAGGAAAATAATTCACCTAGTCTCTTGGAACATTACTTATAAACCTACTCACATTGGCGAGTCTAAGTCTTAGAAGGGTGGCAAATATAAATGAGGTTATGCTTGATAATATGGGTTGGGATATTTCATGTAAGGATATGGATCCTTGGGTTCCTCTACTTATATCCAAATATATAAATCCTTCATAAATTTTTCTTCACACAGAGTTACTAAGGGGTTCTACAATTTATAACTCTATTGTGAGCTCCTGTTGTTGCGAGAACTAGAACTAAATGGAACTCGGGTGATGGAATGAAAATAGGATTATGGAATGATTGATGGTTTAGTGATAAACCACTTACTCAAGACTCATTTTTGGATCCAATCAAGACTCAAATATCCTCAATCTATGTCAGTAAGAGTAATGGATATATTTATAATTTTAACAATAAACCTACGCATTTGGAATATTCCTACATGGACATATTGCAGCATCATCAAGTTATCAAAAGTATCAAAACTGCTCTCTCTTCTCAATATATCCCCTTCACCATGCCTCAAGAAAAACTCATTTTACCTCTTTCTTCCTTCATTGGATTCTCTATCAAAGCGGCCTATCTCTCCATACCCAATATTTTTGTGGTCCTCCGCTAAGATAATTTTGTTCTTCTCTTGTTATCCCCAAGATTGTCTTCTTCTCTTGGCTCTCCTTCAGAGATGTTATTCTATCTAGAGAAAATATCAAAATAGGGGATTCTCTCTTCCCACCCACCGTATTATTTTTCATTTTGCTTTGGAAAATTTGGCTCATCTTCTACTTCATTTTCCTTTTTCCACTCTCTTTGAGGACTTCTTTTCAAAAAAATTAAGTGGCCACGGGTTTTTCAATCCTCTCTATCTAATGCCTTCTCTCAATGGAGCTCCCCTTTCCACCACCCCATCTTATCCCTTGCTTGGAAACTTCTTCTCCCACATGGCCTTTGGGGAATCTAGAAGGAAAGAAATAGACGTATTTTCAAGTAGCGATCTAGGTACCTAGTATAGGTATTTAATGATATTGTAACCATTTTCCAAGAAAACTTAAACTACTTCATCTAGAGGAAGCACAAGTAGAGATTCAATTTCACTGGTGCATGATGATTGGTCCCAAAATCTAGTCCTCCCTATTGTTTCTCATCTCTACTACCAAGAGAGCGAATGTTATTTGGTCTCCTCATCCACTCGGCTAGTTGAATCTCAATACTTATGGAACTACTAAAGGCAACCCGAGTACTTTAGTGGTGGTGCCATATTGAGAGATCAGTTTGGCCTCTCTCTGGATGCAATTTCGCAGCTAACTTTGAAATTGAAACTAATAAAGAGCTGAATCTCTAGCTATTATCAAAGGTTTGGAACTTTCTCTCCTTATTGGCCAAGGGCATCTTATAGTGGAGAGTGATTCCTTAAATCTCATTAAAATCCTAAATTTCAAGGATCTTATTCGATGGACTATTCAAAATATAATTGATTATATTAGGGATATTCCATAAAATTATCAAGAGATCAAGTTTTAGCACACTTATAGAGAAGGAAACAAGGTTGTTGAATCTCTAGAAAATATGGGGCTTCTTTATAGCTTTATCTTCAATGATAAAGATGATATCATTGAAATCAAAACTAGGGATCTCTCCCTATTTTCATGGCAGCGGGAGTAATAATTATACCCTAAGGGCCATAAATGGGATTTATAACTCTAAGTGATGGCGCACATGTGATAAAAATGATTATTTACCGATGGCTTCTTGGTGTGGATTTTTATTAATTAGTAACACTCAATTACCTTTCTAGCTGGCCCATGTGGAAGATTGAATGGGAGGCTTGCAAAGTTCCTATTTATTTTGTGTCCACATGGGCCATTTTTCAATTCTTGTCACTATATACAAAATCGGGGCCTATTAAGAGATTTGAACCTGTATCCTACAACAAAATTAGGAGTGATAATGGAATGGGATATTTTGCAGAAAGTAGGAAGGAATTATGACCTTTATGTAGAGACTCTCAGGTCATTTAATCGAGTCTCCAGTAGTATTTTATCTTCTTAGAAAAAGGGCAAAGTGAAAGTTGGGAATAAAAAATTCACAATTTTGACTAATTCCATTGTTACAACCACTATTCTCCTTGTTGTTGGTGACATCTACTTCAAGGGATCTCTCAAAGTGGTAATGGTGGATTTTAGCCATGGGGAAAAATTATGGAAGTACTAGTCTAGTTACGAGCGTGCCTCCATTACTCCATCATGGGACAGATGTGTTTTCAAGGTCCTTAAGCACTATTTCACTCTAGATGGCCATTATAAATCTGGTCTTCGTCCATAGCTCTTCCTTCTCTCTCATCTACACCATGGGAAAAAGGTAAATTTGGCTTCTTTTCTCTTCTAATTACTTGAGTTATTTATCAACTGGGGCAGGGAAAGAGAGGGTCATCTTCTCCATTGTGGCCTTTTGTACCTATTTTTAAAATTTTGGCTTCCCCCGACAGTAACTCTTACAATTACCTCCCAAATTAGGTAAATGTCACCATCCCTCTTCTATTCCATTGTACCCTCCACCCACTCTCCCCTCCTCCTCCTCTCGTCATGCCTCACGGCCACCATCGGTGTAAGCTTATCCTCCGACTCCGATTTTGATTTTTCCTCTTCCCCATCTCCTATGCAGGGTAATGCCCTTTATTATCACCTCATGGGTCTCTCATTACCTATCCTAGGCTTCCCACTTTGTATCCCACGTTGTTTCCTCTATTCCTATTGCATCGATGTGCCTTTGGAAATCATGGATGAGAAGAAAATATCGAAGGTTATTTTAGGTTTATCTTCTATTTATCTAAACTCTCCCAACCCCGAGGCCAAGGATTCTCAAAATGTAGCTATGGAAGATTTTAGTTTTGCGGTAGAAGAGGAGAAACATATAAAGTAATCCTCTAATACAACAAAGCGATAATGATATTGTTGAAACAACTCTTGGGAAAATCCAGAGAGCCTTCTTAGTCCTCAAATCTGGAATGAATATAATTATAACACCGGGACATCATAAAAAAACATTACATCTAGCTCCTCAAGTTGGATCACACCATTGCAGATAAAAATGCTTCATTGGAGCAAAGAGAGTTGTTCAAGATCTTAAAAATATTTATGCTATGTAATATGTTCACTACTACTAGTCACTTCTTATTTGCTTTGCCTTTGGGATTTTTCTTTTGTAGCTTCACTACTTTATCTTGCCAAATGGTCTTTTTGTAAAAAGGATGAGGATCCTTTCAAAACCCTCATTTTTATCATATTCCAAGAAAAGTGCAAAAATACTCAAATTAGAAATCAATAAAAGAATCAAGAGTATGTCAAAACTAAACTAAAGGAAATTAAATGTTGGAATTGTGGAGATAACCACTATGCTAGGGTTTTCCTAAGAAGAAGAAAAGTTGGGATAAAAATAAAGATCAGAAAGTTGATGATAAACCTAAAGAAGAGAATAAAAATATGAAGGTTTATGTTGTTGTTGATACAGGTACAATGCATAAGCAAGTGTCTCTGATTGAAGTAAAAGGGATTATTAAAAATGAAGCCCTTGTTTTCTTGATTGATTTTGGTAGTAGTCATAGTTTTATATCTCCTAACTTGGTTGAAAAATTGAATTTATTTTCCAGAAAAATTGAACCAGTAGTTGTAGAAATGGTTGATGGAAGAATAATAAGGCAAACATGAGCTTTGGTTGAAGATTTATATTTTCAAATAGATAATATTATATCTAGTGAATATTTTCATGTGCTTAATTTAGGTCAATATGATGCCATTTTAGGAATGACATGGTTAGAAAAGAACCATGCTCTCATTAATTGTGAAAATAAACAAGTTTGTATTCAAGATCAATATGTAAATACTCATATTTTGTAAGGAACAAAAAGACAACTAACTTTGAAAACTATTTTTGTTGTTCAACTTAAAATAAGTCTTAAAGAAAAATGTAAAGTTTTTTGTGCTTTGATTACTCAAAATGATAAGCTTAAAGTATATAGATGTTCACCCAATAGTCCAAGAATTTATGGATGTTTTTCCTTCTGATGTTGAAGAATTTCCACCTAGAAGATCTGTAGAACATGCTATTGATCTTATTCTTGGGGTTGAACTAGTGTCAAAAGCACCTTATAGATAGTTTATACTTGAATTGGTTGAGCTTAAGATACAATTGAATAAATTATTAAAGAAAGAAAAAACTAGACCTAGTGTTTCTCCCTGGGGTGCACCAATGTTGTTTGTTAAAAAAGATGGTACTATGAGACCATGTATTGATTATAGACAATTAAATAATCTAACCATTAAACAAATACCCTTTTCCTAGAATTGATGACTTGCTAGATCAATTGAATGGTGCTATATTTTTCCAAAATTGATTTACATTATGGATACCATCTGATTAGAATAAAGGATGTTGATATTGCAAATACTACTTTTAGAACTAGATATGGTCATTGTGAGTTTATTGTTATGCATTTTAGTTTAACAAATGCTCTAGCCAATTTCATGACCTTGATGCATGATGTTTTAGACATTTTCTAGATTCGTTTGTGATTAAATTTATAGATGATATTTTGATCTATTCTAAAAATGAGGAAGACCATGAGAAGCATGTTAGATTATTGGTTGAATTTTTAAGAAAACATCAATTGTATGGTAAAATAAGTAAATGCAAGTTCTTTAAAATTAAATTATCCTATTTAAGACATGTTATCTCTAAAAATGGACTTGCTCCAGATCCTTATAAAGTAAAAGAAATACAAGACTGGGATACATCTAAAGATGTAAAAATTAGAATTTTTCTTGGGTTGTCTTGGTTTTATAGAAGATTTATTAAGAAATATTCTAAAATAGCCACTCCTCTCATAGACTTGAAAAAGAAAAATAACTGATATCATTGGTATGAGGAATGCGAATATTTTTTTAATAAATTGAAAGAATAATTAACACTTGTATTATGTAATCCTGATTTTCTAAACCTTATATTGTTACTACCGATGCCTATGGTTGGTATTGGTTGTGTACAAATACAAGATGGTAGAGTTGTATGTTTTGGGTCTAGAAAATTGTTGCCTCCTAAAAATAATTATCCTACTCATGATTTATAATTGTTACGAATAATTAATGCTTTGAAAATTTGGAAACACTATTTGTTAAGTCATAAATTTGTTTTGAAAATCTGATCATCATAGAGGTCGGCAGATATTTTTACTCAAAGCCCTTGTTAAATATGAGACAAAGAAGATGTGTAGAATTACTAAGACAATATGATTTTTAAATACATTATGTTCCTAGTAAAGAAAATTTTGTTGCGAGATGATTTAAGTAGGAAAAGAATGTTTGAAAATGTTTTATCTTTTGAAAGAAGCCAATTTGATCAAGAAATAAGAGATGCATTTCCTAAATATAACTATTTTTATGAATTGTATTATTGTTTGAATAATGGAACTTCAATTGTGCATTTAAAAGATATAATTTTTTCTTATTTTATTTATGTAAATGGATTGTTATACTATAAATGGAGATTGTATATTCCTAATCTTCCTAGTGTAAGACATCAAATTTTGAGATATTCTCATGAAATTCCCATAGATGGAAATCCTAGTTTTCAAAAGATTTACTTGTCGGTAAAAAAATTATTTACGGCCTAGGATGAAACAAGACATTAGGAAGTATGTGCGGCAGTGTCAAACTTGTCAAAAGGTTAAATCTAAAAAATGTAGTAAACCTAGTCAATTGTAACCTTTGTCTATTCCTGATTGGAAATGAGAGGCAATTAGTATGGATTCTATTATAGGTTTACCTAAGACAAAGAATGGTCATGATGATATTATTGTTTTGGTTTAGATTTAAAATAATGGCTCATTTTCTACCAACCAAGATCAAAACCTCTCCTTC
Organism: Taxus wallichiana var. yunnanensis; assembly: GCA_018340775.1. NCBI lineage: Eukaryota > Viridiplantae > Streptophyta > Pinopsida > Cupressales > Taxaceae > Taxus > Taxus wallichiana. The sequence continues at coordinate 315,740,004 of CM031239.1, forward strand.
AGATATAGCTCATTTGTTTTCTACAGAAATCTTTCGTTTGCATGGTTTTCCTAAGGATTTAGTAACTGATAGAGATACTAGATTTACTTCTTCTTTCTGAAGATCCTTGTTTGATGAATTGGGTAGTAGTTTGAGCTTTAGTACTGCTTATCATCCTAATTTAGATGGTCATACTGAAAGAATAAATAGAATATTAGAAGATATTCTTAGAATGTATACAGGTGAAAAACTTAGGAGTTGGGAACAATATTTTTATTTAATTGAGTTTTCTTATAATCAAGGTTATCATACAACAACAAAAATGACATCTTTTGAAGATGTGTATGGTAGGAATTGTACCACTCATATTTCATGGTCAAATCCTAAACACGAATCTTGGTATGCGAATGATAATTTGAAATAAAAGGAAGAAATTATAAATAATGCAAAACAAAACATGAAAGTTGCCCAAGATACGTATAAAAAATTAGGCTAATTCAAAAAGATCTCGTTAGAGAATTTGTAATAGGTGATCAAGTATTTCTTAGAGTTAAACCTAATAAGAGCTCTTTAAAATTAAGAAAATATAATAAGTTAGCTCCTCATTATTGTGGACCATTTGAAATTGTTGAAAGAATATGAAATCTTGGTTGTAGACTTGCTTTACCTCTTGAATTTTATAGAATTCATAATGTGTTTCATGTAAGCTTGTTAAAGAAATATGTTTATGATGCTAATCATGTTATTGATTGGAAGAACATAGTTATTGAACCTACATGTGAATTTAAAATTGAACTGAAATGATTTTGGAAAGAAGGACTAAGAATCTTAGAAATAGAGAAATTAAATAAGTTAAAGTAAATGGAGTTTTTGTGATATTGAAAGTGCTATATGGGAAAGAAAATATTTCTTGAAAGAACTGTTATCCATTTTTACACCAGCTAGAAAATGGACAAATGACTTAGTAGGTTGGAACATTGGCGAGTTGATGGGAAAAAGGAAATACTTTGCAATCTTCGTGGTATCTCATGTTTTGGCTTAGTCAGTTGATATTAACTTGCATGTAGTGTGGCAAGCCATGGAAAATGGTGGAGCTGGCGATTAGGCATATTGTAAAATTAGCTAAGTCTGAGGAAAATTTCACTAAGTTAGATGCCAAGGTTAGATGCATAGATTCCTGGGTTAAAATCATGGGTTAGATGCCTAGGTTGGATGGCCCAGGGGTAGGTCGATCGAGATGTGTACGGATAGGGCTGGTTGGTTGAGATGGATGACTAAGTTAGTCGGTTGACTTTTGTGGTGGCATGACAACGAGCTCATGGTTTGACGGATGGGTGGTGTACAGACAAGTTGGATGGCATCCAACCCCCTCGTATTATACAAAATAGGGTTAGATGGATTAATTGGTCAGGTAGCACATTATACGGGTAGAAATAAACTATCATCCAACCTCTCAAGTTAGACGGTCCACACGGTGTAAATATTCGACCATCCGGTTGGTCAGTGACCACAAGTACGTATGACCTATAAGTTTGGCATTGTCTCACCCCCAAGGTTGGACAAAAATGAGGTTGGATATCCCACTCATATTTTGTACAACCCATATGGTTAGACCTCGTCTAACCCCACATGGTTAGGTGACCCACATGATAGACGAGTACCAAGCCGGTGAGGGTAGATGGATGAATGACAACTCAAAAACTAGATTTAATGAGGTATAGCACCCATGACTACCCATGCAAGAAAATTACCAAATTGTATGGCTCCTCATACCTCTTTAATGCATCATGTCGGTTGGTGGCACAAATTTCCTATATATTGTAAAATTTGCCTCATTTTGAGGGGAGATTTTCTAATAAGTAAATGAACTCTATCAAAAAATTTCTAGAGTTATTGTGAGCTAAAGGCCTCAAATTTGGGCATTTTGTAAAGAATTCTTGCCTTGTGCCTATATTGTAATGGATTGTGCATGTTTTTAGCAATAAAATTCATGTTTTGTGGCTATTTTTTCCCTAGCTTGTATGACATTGCATCTTTTTCCTTCCATTATATTTACAGGTATATTGTGCATATATTTATCTCTTTGTAGGATCTATAATTTGTTGTGCTTTATGAATATAGGGAATTGAATACTGTCTTGGACTGTGGTGCCTCCACCTACCCTCTCTTACCTTGTTTACTCCCTATTTTTCACTCACTTAGATTGTCTCACCCTTTCTTGGTGCATCACCTTCCCTTAGAGTAGATTTACTTTTATGCATTCTTCTATCCCTATCTCCTTAGAAAGCATTAGGGTAGGATTAGATTAAGTTGTCATTCTCTATTTTTGGAGAAGTTGGCACTAGGTTAGGAGAAGAAGTCATCTTTCTTTGGAGGATTATCCTACTTGCAAATTCCCACACTACGGGATAATCTTGTGTTGTGTAGGTTATATTAATTTCCTCATACACAAATCACAAAGCAATCAAGGGTGTTGTAATTCTAACATAATAGTTTTGGCATGCCCAGTGTGACCAGAATTCAATTTTTCTAGGTTTATCAAGATTGGATATGCATCTTGGTGAATCCTCAGCCTTTGGAGGCTTTGTAGTAGCACATCTGGTGATTCCTAGGATCATACTTCAACTGGTTTCAATAAGTACTAGTGGACCAAGTACATGAGAAGGATCCAAACTTGGTCTAGAGAAAGAGAAGAAGGTGTCTTTGAATACTTGCAGTTATCCCCAAGAAGAGGAAGGAGAGGAAGACAAGTTCAAAGATCTCCATCTCCACCAAAAAGTACTTTGTCTATGCCTCCGTTAGGTAGACCCTTTCTTCAATCGAATAGGATTCTCGGGCCAATCAGATGGCACATCCGCAATAACCACAAGGACCACTAAATCCCTATGTCAACTTTGCAGGATGTAGTCCACTTTCCCTCAATTCCCAAAACCCTATTCCAGTTGTAGTATTGAGAAATATTCCCTAATTCACAAGGGAAAAGAACATGAATCCCATCGACAATATTATGGATATTACGAATATTTGTACCATTCATGAGATCAATGAAGTGGATGTTAGGTTAAATTGTTGGATTTCTATTTCAAGTGTAAGACCTTGCAATGGTTCAAGATATTAGTGGTGGGTTCCGTTATAGGATCGGGATCAAATATGCACAACGCTCGCAACCGGTTTGAAGAAAAAGTTGACTTTGTCTCTTTTGGAGCAATTGACTATAATCAAAATTGCTCCAAAAGAACAAATGGCATACTTTAATTTCTTATTTTAGCAAACATGGACTGGATCCCAATTTCTATGAGGCCAACTACTAAAGGTGCTTTTCTATTTCCTTAAAGATTTAAATTTTGATATATCTATTTTGATATAATCTATGGGAGGGAGGTAGGATTATGCCGAGAACTATTAGAGATGAGAATTGTCTAATTCAATCCAGGTAAACTAGCACCTAAGCCACCTATGCCTCTTTATCCTAAAATGGGGAGTCCTATTTCTTGTAATTTACGAGTTAGCCCCTATTCCTTCCCCTAGAAATCAAATCAATAAAGAGGCCTCTACTTATTCTAGTAATCCATTTGAAAGCCAAGAACTTAAGAAATTGCTACAGGAGATAATCAAGGGGCAAAACACTTTTGGGAATAAATTAGTGGAACTCAAGAGGCAACAGGCTTAGAATTTTAGACCTTTTCAGCCCGGTATCAAGTTAGGCCTCCATATCAACAAAATAAGCCTTCTCGGTCAAGCTATCAATTAGAATCAAGGGCAACCTCCGCTATCAAACCTCCTTATTCTTATAATCCCAATGTGACATCAACATCAAGAGCTCTAGTCCTAGCCCAAAACAATATGGAACATGAAAATGAATGGTTATATCCATATGGACAACCTTATGATCATACATCATATTTCTAAGATCTATCAAATTAGGCCTTAGTGGTACAAACTATGGGCACACCTCAAGAGGCAAGTCAAGATGAGAATCAATAGAAGACAAGTCAACAAGAGGCTTATCCAATAGAGACCTTATAGGTCAATTGACAAGAAAAAAATTTCTCGTGGAATCAATCAATCTCCTTTCTGTGGTGTAGCTGCTAACAAAATATCAAAGAAGAGGAAAATAAAGAGGGGGAAATCATCTAGTCCATTTGTTTCTCAGCCCACTCCCACACCACAAGGAGTTAGTAGACCAAGCATAGCTCCTAGTGCACAAAACCACCCTAAAGCCTCTACTATAACAACCCCAAATGTATAAAAAGAGAACCGCCTCTATTCAATATCATTTATTAGATGAAGAATACTAGTGTAAACATTTCCATGTGGGAATTGTTGGTGTCGAACGCAGCACCTCGGGACTCGCAACACGATGGGTTGAAAGTCTCAGTGCGATTACACAACATGGAGCTTTTCCCAAGTGTGGGACCTTGCGAAATCGGAAAAGCTCTCCGGATGAAGGCCGGTTCCTATTCCTCTATTCAGATGCACGAATAAAATGCAGAGGGTTTACCAAAAAACCTAATCTAACTTGCCAAGGAGACAGGGTAGAGAATGCATAAAAATAAGCCTAAACTACGGAGGTGATGCACCGAGGAATGTTAGACACTCGTTTTGCAAATTTAACACAGACCACATAGATGCAATACAAACACCATGCACAGGTAACCAAACTGCAATAAGAGATCAAAATGACAAGCAATGAATACATGAGAGGGTTTAGAATCAATCACAGACATATATATATTGCTCAAGGGTTGATACAGTACATTGCAGTGGCCAAGAGGCAAAAAACGGCATTACAATCCATATGGGAGGTTTGAAAGCTCCACAAATTCTCTTGCAAGCAGGAGAGAAGGGAGGATGCAAAACGAAAATGTCCAACATTTTTTAGAGCCTCTCCCGGCCATTTATATGAGGAAAAAATGAGGGAGAAGAGAAGAATTCAGAGCTTCCCCAACCACCTCCAAGACTGCACCTAACTTCAAAAACCATGGCGGTAGGTAAAAAACTCAACAAACTCGAAACATGGCGAACTGTCCATTTCCGCGTCGGGATTTTCCGCCTGTCGGGTTCGGGGTTCCCTTGTGCATTTGCATCGGGCTTGGAGGATGGCTCGACATGCTTTCGATCCGTGTTTTCCCGACGTGTTTCTCCGCCTCCGAGACCCGATTTGCTTTGTGTCGGGTTTTCCAACCCTTCCGACATGTCTTTTGATGTCGGGTTTATCCGCCCCTCCGACATGCTTCTGCACCATGTTTCTCCACCTCCGAGACCCGATTTTCTTTGTGTCGGGTTTTCCAACCCTTCCGACATGTCTTTTGATGTCGGGTTTATCCGCCCCTCCGACATGCTTCTGCGCCATGTTTCTCCGCCTCCGAGACCCGATTTGCTTTGTGTGTGTCTATATTTACCGGGGGTAAATATATACAACAATTTGGTGACTCACGGGGTTACCTGCCTGCTAGGTAGAAGATCAATGGCCTTTTAGCGATCCATTGGGCATGGAGTCATAAGCAATAACCCGAAACCAACCTGATACCGCAACTCCTTCTCCGAGAACACGCTGAACTGTAGAAAACCAACCCAGGAGCAACAAAACCTGTGCCAAAGCACTTAGGGAAACTAAAACCTAACTACAACAAGACAATGTGCATACGCACTTAGAGGAATTGAAATCTAGGCTAATATTTACAAGGGTAGAACTTTTCTCTCTTCAGTAGCAATGTTTAAGATAGATTCGTTGACCGGAATCGGGAATTCTTCTCCGTCCAATGTAGACAATTGGAAGGCATTGCTATTCTTACATTCCATGACCATGTAGGGGCCACTCCAAATGGCATCAAACTTGGAATGCCTTCCCGGTTTTTCCCGATCTGCATCCCATTTCAGAACTAGGTCCCCTTCCTGGAAGGTCCTTGCTCTTGCTTTCTTATCAAACCATCTTTTCACTAAGGCCTGATCTTTCTCAATTGTTTGAACTACATGTTCTCTAATTTCTGCCAATTCCATCAACTCTGCATACCTGGCCTCCATTGGTTCGAACTCAGCCAACTCCAATTGCTTCATGAACTCCAATGTAGGCAGTTCTAATGATATAGGCAATACTGCCTCTTTTCCATAGACCAACCTGTAAGGGGAATTACCTGTAGACCTCTTTGGTGTTATTATGTCAGCCCATAATGCTGATTTTAGCTTGGTATGCCATGTTCTTTGATTTTCATCCAGAGTCCTCCTGATGATTCTTAGCAAATTTTTGTTCGTGGACTCTGCCTGTCCATTACCCTGCGGGTAATAATTTGAAGAGGTGCTCAAATAGATTCCATTCTTGACAACCCATTCTATAATCTTGGAACCTACGAATGCCAATGCATTGTCTGATATGATAGTGGCCAGCACACCAAACCTAGTCACTATTCCTTCATAAAAGTCTAGTATGTTAGACTCGTTTGCCTCTTTGAGCGCTACTGCTTCGGTCCACTTGGTGAAATAGTCTGTTGCTGTGAGAATCCACTTGTGGCCCTAGCTTGAGTTTGGATTGATGACCCCGACGAAGTCCAATCCCCATTGCATAAATGGTTGGTCAACCAAAATTGGGTGCAATGGAAGTGCTGCTAGTCTTTCTTTGCCTGTGAAGAGTGCACATTTCTTACACTTTCTTATCCATGTATAGCAGTCATCTGAACACCGTGGGCCAATAATACCCTGCCTTCATTATCTTGAGAGTTGTTACTCGTGGGGTGAAATGTCCTCCAGAATCTCCATCGTGAAAATCTCGTAACACCCTCTCAATTTGACCTATCCCAATGCACCTCAATAGAACCCCATTGATGTCTTTCTTGAACAGAAAACCATCAACAAGCACATATGGAATGGCTTGTAATCTAAAGTATCTCCTCTTTGCTTTGCTCATTTCTGGAGGGCATAGTCCTGTTTGTAGGAAGTGTATCATATTCTGAGTCCAACAAGGAGTGGGTACATCATCATTTTCCTGTTCTTGACCATCCTGTAGTACCAAGACAGTCTCTTTTTCATCACCTACTTCAACTTGTTGACTCAAAGCTAGCTGTTCACATAGTCCCTTTCCACGTACTAGTTTTGTGACCTTGATCTCGATGTCATATTCCATGACACGAGTTATCCATCCTGCACGTTTCTCATTCAGATCCTTGTTTAGAAGGAAGTCCTTGACTCTCCGCATGAGAGACCAATAATTGGATCTTGTTGTTTGAGACTAGGTGCTTGAATTTCTTTAAGCTCACGACACGCAAGGACATGCTTTTCAATGAAAGAGTACCTAGTTTCGTATTCCTCCAAGCCTTGACTGAAGAAAGCAACTGGTTGTTCTAATCCTCCTTTGTTTTGTTGTACTAGGATTGCAGAAATTGTGTCTCCACCACCGAAGGCATATAACATGAAATCCTTGGAGAATTCTGGATTGACAAGAGTCGGAGCTTGAGATATAGCCTCTTTTATTGCCTCAAAACTTGCCTTGCCTTCAGATGTCCACTTAAATGCCATGATCTTCTTTAACATCAACGTTATTGGCTTTACGAGAGCTGCAAAGTTTGGAACAAACCTATGGACAAAATTGATCCTTCCTAAGAAGCTTTGAAGAGCCTTCTTGTGACTTGGCAATGGCAATGTTTGAATTGCTTCAACTCTTTCTGGGTCAATCGTCAACCCTTCCTTTGAAACGATATGGCCTAGAAGTTTTCCCTCGTGAGCCAAGAATATGCATTTTTTGGGATTCAATGATACCCCAAATCTTCTACATATCTGAAATACTTGCCTCAAATGACAGAGGTGATCATTGCGCATTTTGGAGAACTGATGATGTCGTCAAGATATATCGAACAATTCTATTGATCAACCCCTTAAATGCCATATCCATTGCCCTTTGGAAAGTGGCCCCAGCATTTGATAGCCCAAATGGCATCTTCTTGTAGGCATATGTGCCCCATTTGGTGGTGAAAGCCGTCTTGAATCTGGTCATCTTCTTTCACCATCACCTGATTATACCCTGAGTAGCCATCTAGGAGAGAGAATCTCTCTGAACCAGATACTACTTGCAATATTTGTTCCATTGAAGGGAGCGGGTAATGGTCTTTGAGAGATGCCCTATTGAGGTCTCGAAAGTCCACACATAACCTAATTTCTCCGCTCTTCTTTCTAACCGGAACCAAGTTTGCAACCCAGCTTGAGTGCTTAATTGGAAATATAATGCTTGCCTCTATTAGCTTGTTTAGCTCTTTCTTCATTAGAGGCTCAATGTGAGGGTTGACTGACTCTGCTTCTTCTTGATGGGCTTAGCATCTGGATCTAATTCTATGGTATGTTGTGCCAAATTTGGGTCGAATCCTCTTAAGTCTTCATAGCTCCAAGCGAAGACATCTGGAAATTCTTGGCAAAGTTGTATGAAATATGATTTCTCTTGCTCAGTGGCCACTTTACCAATTTGAAGTGTTTTGCCTTCCCCAACAGAATTGGCCTGAATCCTCTCTCTTGACCTGTATATTAGCCTTTTCATTACGAAACTGGTCGTTAGGGTTGAAGATAGACTCCAACGTTACTAAACCCTTGGGAAGCTTGTTTGTCCGCAGCTACACTACTTGATTTCCATCTGCTGCTCTAATGGCCATCACGATTTAAGCCGAGAATTTAGCTTCTTCTTGTAAGAAATTGACGATACGTTAATCGTTCTCAAACACCGCCACTTGTGTTATTATCTGAATCGTGGCCTCACAACCACATATATGTGTGGCTGCGTTTTCTCTTCGATGTTGTCAACCACATCAAACGTTGCTCCAACCGCTGCGAGCTGCTCTGCGGCTTCATTTTTCTTCCGGGTATGGATACAATGTTGAAAGCTTCAAATCCTCGGTGAGGTCCCATACCCTGTTCTTGTAGCTTTTAGCAGGTCATTCTTTGTAGCATGTTGCCCCCTAGCTTGGTTGACGATTAGCTCGCTATCTCCAAACACTGCAAGATCTTTATGCCCCTTTTCCCAGCCCAATGAAGTCCATGAATCAATGCCTCGTATTCACCGTGTTGTTTGAACAGGAAAACTGGAAACGAAAAGCTGAAAAATATTTGATGTCTTGTGGTGAAATCAACACCGCACCGCCTCCAGACCTTGTCTCGCTTCTCAAACCATCAAAGAATAATTTCCAAACTTTGTTTTCATCTTTTTTTTAAATTTGAATGATGTCGGGAATGGGTGAATTTTCTTCGTGTATACAATACACGCCCAATTCAGATTCTTCAATTTCCTTGTATGGGTCAAATTCATGACTCTTGTTTGCCCATTCATCCAAAGTTAAATCAGGAATTCCCTCGACCTTAGTACCTGCTTCTAGATCACTTGAACACTCCTCCTGATCAAAAACTGAGCAATTTGCATTGATAGGACCTGGTACATAAGGCTCAATATGGAAATTGGCAATTGATTCTGACCTGATTGTTGCTTTGGCCCCATACCTTGTCCTGAAAATCATGTGTGACCAATCTGCAGATAAATATCCACCGATTTTTGCAGTGAAGTCTCTTGATAAACACAACGCAAAGAGTGGCGGGAGGTCAATTACAGACACATCTTGCAGAACTGTAACATTAGGACATGAATGTAGTGTTAGGCTTAACCCCTTGATGACCCCAACTGTTCCCACTGCCATTCCATCTAGCTGCACTACTCCTTTCAAAGACTCGGCTCATATTTGCAGACCCAGTTGATCCACTATTTGCTTTGGCATCACTGAACTACTTGCCCCTGAATCTATCATGCAGTTGTGTATCAAGTGGTTTCCAACAATCAATGAAACATAGAATGGTGGAGGCTTCAAATTTTTTCTTGTCTGGCCCCCATCATGTTGCACTACATTAGTGAGAACTTTCTCATGTCCCTGGTTTGATACATTTGTGGTAGACCAATTAGCCATTGCAGCTTGCAATAAATCTCGTTGCCCTGGGATCACAAGTGATTCCCACATGGAAATGTTCACATGTGTCTTCTTCATTTGATCGATGATGTTGAAAGGGGATGAATTATCCTTTTGTTGTCCCTTACTTGGTGCAACCTTTTCTGGAGCTTGAACAGGTGCATGTGTTGCTACAACAGGTACCTTAAGCTGATTTTGCACATTTGGAGCTATGTTTGGTCTACTGACCCCTTGTTGTGTAAGAGTGGGTTGAGAAACAACTGGATTAGACGGTTGTCCCTCTTCTATGCTTCTCTTCTTTGACCATGTGTTGGCAGCCACGCCTTGGAAAGGCTGTTGGTTAACTCCACAGAAGTCTTCCGTTTGCCAATTGGCCAATGTGGTTTCTTGGAGGTCCTTCTTGTTGCGTTTCTTGAGGCACACCAATGGTTTGCACCATCAAGGCCCGATTCAAAGTGCACCATTGAAACATACCGACTGATCGATTGTGGGGTAGATTGCAAGGGTAACATCGGTTGTATTCCCGTGCCATGTTATTTTGTGTCGGGACCAAGGCTCTTGAGGATGTCATTGCACTTGGATCATATGGTCGAAATGGCCTCAGTAGCTTGAGGTTGTCCTTGGTTTTGGTTTTGATTTGCAGCCCCTGAGGTGGTGGTCTATTCTGGTTGGTATGAGGGCCTAGCTTGTCGTGCTTCGAGGCTAATACGGTCTAGCACTTTGAGCTTGCTATCTTTTGATAGTCACTAGCTCATTTCCAAGGTTCTGCAGTTGTTTCATAACCTCCTGCAATTCCTTTGAAGTATTTGAAGATGTGGATGCCTCATTATTGCTTTGATTTCTAGGAGTTGGAATGGGATTCAACTCTGGTGCTTGACTGGTTGTAGGATTTCCCATATCCGGATAGAGAGGCATTGGTGGCCTTGGTGCAAGCTTGCCAGCTTGGATCAAATAGTTCTCTGCTCTGATCGCTGTGTCATAGGCTCCTGGCAGCGTTGTCCCTCCCATTGATTGGATCATCATGGCTATGTCTGAATTTATAGCCTTTAAGAAATAAAGGAATGCTCCTTCGGCAGTTGGTCTAACAGCTATTGGAATCCTGTCCCATGTCCATTGGAATCTAAAGTTGAAATCTGTCATTTGTTCGTTAGGAGCCCTTTTAATTGTTGTCAGCTGTTCCAATAAAGATAAATTGTCCGCCCCTCTCCCGAATTGGTTACAAAGAGCTGAACAAAGTTGGTTCCAATTTGTAATAGACCCTGCTGCTAGGCTCCTAAACCATTGTAAGGCCTTACCTTTGAAAGATGAAGCCAATAACTTGACTGCAACATCCATTTCATTTATTTCGTGGATTGCACATGCATTAGCAATATCCTGGATGTGATCAATAGGAGTAGTATGATTTTCTCCTGTGAAATAGGGTATATTCTTTAGCGCTGCAACTGGAATTTGATTCTGAGCATTTAGGGCAAGTGGACTACTTCCCGTGAAGTTGACAAAGGGATTCGGTCATAGATGCGCCATTATGATTGGCCTGAGAACCCTGGTTGATGCGAGAAAAGGTCTACCAGGTGGAGGTGTAGACAAAGTCTTGTTAGGTGGAGATGGTGATCTTTGTGGTCTTCTTCCTCTCCTTCCTCTGCCTGGTGAAAGTTGCAAGTGGAAAAATAATCCCTCTTCTAAGTATTGACCTGGTTTGAATTCTTCTCATGTGCCTGGGCAACTTGTGGCCGCTCACGCCACCGAACTCTATCCCTTCGGAGTCGCCAGATGTGTTAGAGAACGAGCCTCAAAAGACTAGATTTTGCCAAGCTACACACCAAACTTGACAATATTGAAAATATAATTTAAAATTTGAAGGACCCAGAGGAGACAATCTTCAATCCGAATTCGGCCCTTGTTGTGCAGCTGTGGATCCCCGAAAGGTACAGGCGGAACTCAGGTCATGCGATGCAACTCACAAAACCTGAATTGCTATGTGTCGGAACTTGGAACATGTCCGACATCCTTCAAAACCTGAAATGACTGCTTTGATGTTCTCAGACCCCGAAAACCTGAAATCACTGCTGTCGGGAATAGGACCATGCAATGCATCCCCCAAAACCCGAATTGTTGCTTTGATGTTCTCGGACCCCGAAAACCTGAAATCACTAAAAAGCATGAAATTTTGAAAATCAAAATCTCAAAAACTAAGGATACCCTTTTGAAGATTACCTTAGATCTACCAACTGTTGAAATTTTGACCTGTTTTGAGCAAGATAAACCCTTGAAAAATGATTTCGGAGTTCGGCCTGGACGGAGCAAAATCCAAAATTTTAAAACTTGCAATTTCTCAGTCTGAATTTCATGAAAACTCCTTCAAATTTTTATGGAATGACCTCTTGGTCCCACCGGGCGTGCCAAAACTATTGGTGTCGAAACGCAGCACCCCTGGGACTCTGCAACACGATGGGTTGAAAGTCTCAGTGCGATTACACAACATGGAGCTTTTCCCAAGTGTGGGACCTTGCGAAAACAGAAAAGCTCTCCGGATGAAGGCCGGTTTCTATTCCTCTGTTTAGATGCACGAATAAAACGCAAAGGGTTTACCAAAAAACCTAATCTAACTTGCCAAGGAGACAGGTAGAGAATGCATAAAAATAAACCTAAACTATGGAGGTGATGCACCGAGGAATGTTAGACACTCGTTTTGCAAATTTAACACAGACCACATAGATGCAATACAAACACCATGCACAGGTAACCAAACTACAATAAGAGATCAAAAATGACAGCAATGAATACATGAGAGGGTTTAGAATCAATCACAGACATATATATATTGCTCAAGGGTTGATACAGTACATTGCAGTGGCCAAGAGGCAAAAACTAGCATTACAATCCATATGGGAGGTTTGAAAGCTCCACAAATTCTCTTGCAAGCAGGAGAGAAGGGAGGATGCAAAACAAAAATGTCCAACATTTTTTAGAGCCTCTCCCAGCCATTTATATGAGGAAAATGAGGGAGAAGAGAAGAATTCGGAGCTTCCCCAACCACCTCCAAGACTGCACTTAACTTTAACAACCATGGCGGTAGGTAAAAAACTCAACAAACTCAAAAATGGCGAACTGTCCATTTCCGCATCGGGATTTTCCACCTGTCGGATTCGGGGTTCCCTTGTGCATTTGCATTAGGCTTGGAGGATGGCTCGACATGCTTTCGATCCGTGTTTTCCGACGTGTTTCTCCGCCTCCGAGACCCGATTTGCTTTGTGTCGGGTTTTCCAACCCTTCCGACATGTATTTTTATGTCGGGTTTATCCACCCCTCCGACATGCTTCTGCGCCATGTTCGTCCGCCTCTAAGACCCAATTTTCTTTGTGTCGGGTTTTCCAACCCTTCCGACATGTCTTTTGATGTCGGGTTTATCCACCCTCCGATATGCTTCGCTCCATGTTCCTCCGCCTCCGAGACCCGATTTGCTTTGTGTGTCTATATTTACCTGTGGGTAAATATATACAACATGAATCATTAGAAATTCTAGGGCGGTGAGATTTATTGTTAAGAAGTAATGGAAATTTGGTCCCCCTCTAGTGAGCCGTCAAAAATTAGGAGAGGGTTCTTACTAACAACTTTTGTGCAACAAGGAGAAGGTCATTCAAGTAAGAATGTGAAGCCTCCACCATTCTATGTCTCATTGATCTTTGGAGATATGTTAGTGCAAAATTGCATGATCGACTCAAGGGCAAGCAAACACGGTAATGCCAAAGTGGATAGCTAATTAATTATGCTTAAAATATGAGCTAGTATTTAGGGAGTAGTGCAATTATATGGGATAGAAATAGTCACGGTTGGAGTGATCAAAGAACTAATCCTTACACTCCATGCTTGCCCGAATGTCACAGTTCTATAGGATGTATTGGTGATGGATTTACCACCGCTATTTTCCTTGTTCCTTTCAAGGGATTTTATACCAAGATTGGTGAGTACCTATCACCTAATTATTCCCACATGTTATTTAGAACAAGATTTTGAGCTAAGGTTACGATCAGTCGAAGCCAATTTCTAACTTTCATATTGAGCCTTATGTGCCAAGTCCAATCAATGCAAATTGTACCATATTTGATCAAGAGGAGTGCTTGGAAACTCAGGAGGCGGATACTAAGGTTGGGTATATTCAGTTTAACACTTGATGATTGGGCTGATAAGAGACATGATTTTGATCCACACAAAGAGATGGAGGAAGATGATTTAGTAGTTTATTTCTTATATATGGATAATTCACCTCTCCCTAGCATCACCAAACTTGACGCGAGAAATGAGAATGAAGTATGGAAGCTATTATTTAATAATATAAATAGTAGGAAGGGTACTTGAGGAGGTGCAAAGTGCTTATGTAAACATAAGGTATGAAGTATTACTCAGCTTTTCACTTCCAATTTTCTTGTTAAAATAATGTGGATGAATATGAAGACTTGATCCATGGATTACATTGGGAGAGAAAGAGAGGTATAAATACCTTGCGAGGGGTTGGGACAGTGATTTGATTGTTAACCGAGGTTGAGGGATCTCATGCGAAAAAAATGATCTACTTAAATCCTGCAAGCATCGGGTACGGGATCAAATTGAATACCTTAAAGCATTTAATATTCAGGCCATACCAAGGAAGAATAAGGAGGCTGCGAGATAGGCTCGTAGTAGTTAGAGCAACATTTGATGTAGTCAACAGATATCAAAAGAGACAGAATGAAACCACATATTCATGTAATTTTTAGGTCAATTGACCGGATAATAACACAACTGGTAGGTGTTTGAGAATGACCCACAAATAATTAAATTTTTATAGGAGGAGGCTAAGTTATTGGCCAAAAATAGGAGAAATTGGAGCAGCATTACAAGGATCAAGTGGTGCAGTTGCAGAAAAACAAATTTCCAAAGGGTTTAGTGACTCTAGAGTCAATATTCAACCCAAATGATTAGTTACGGAAGGAGAAGGCAAGTATCCAAAGTTAAAAGGGAGGATTCTAATCCCACTTTAGTTAGAGAAGGTAAGACACTCCAAATTTGTAAGATGAGCGGTGAATAGGAAAAGTCGATTTCATGCAGCTTTGCTTTAGGAATTCCTAGACATTTTTTCTTGGAGCTATAAGGATATGAAGGGTTTAAACCCAAAATTGGCACAACATACCATTGAGCTGAATCCAAAGGCTAAGCCTATTAGGAAAAAGAAAAGGTCGGCCAACCCTCATATCAAACCTCTTATGAAGAAAGAGATGAATTAATTGATAGAGGATAGTATCATATTTCTAATTGTTATCTTGTAAAATTGACAAGGGCAATTTTACAGGTAACCATACCAAAATTTTTGTTTTGGTTCCCCATCGAGGTCCCTTAGCATTCGGAATGGCATAAAATCCCTTTCCGGAGAATCTAGTTTTTCGAACTTAGTCATTTGGTCCTTTTTTGGTTGGGTGCAGATTTTATTCATGCAACATCAAATGAATTTGTGCCCCCTTCTATTCCTTTGGTGCATCCTTTAGAGACATTCCAAATGTTGCGCCTTCCCATGATGTGCCCTTCTCACTGTGCCAAGGCACATGCGCCATCTTGTTGACATTACAAATGTTGCACCCCTGAATGGTGTGCCAAAGTGCTGAAAAGGTAATGTCGACAGTCCTGAATCCATGCCAATGGCACAAATATTTTCATGTTGGCATCTGTTTTGGTGTGCCTTATAAAAATTTGGTGGTGCATTTATTGCACCTTTTCTATATATAGGTGCATCCGACCTGTCATTTTCACGATTGAAAAAACGTGAAAAGTTTATTCCTCTACATTTGTCAGTGCTCCTGTCACCCCCGTGTGTCACTTTTTTCACGTTCGTGGACCCCACATCATTTCTTCCATCTTATATATTCCTGGTAAGTGGTCCTTACTCTTCTTGTGTTGTTTTTTGTGGGGTTTTGTGTTTTTTTGAGAGGTTGTTGTTATTAAAAACAAAGAAAATGAACTAAGAAGTAATACAACCCCTGCCCATTTTGTAAATCAACCCACTTTTCAAAACGGTTTTACCCTCCTTCCAGATCTGTTGGCCTGGAGGGCCTTGTCTCAAAATGAATCCTGACCCTCTTTTCTCTATTCCCCTCACTGAAAAATCTTAGTTGAAAGAGGCAAAAGGCCCCAAACCTGTCAAAAAGGGGTGAAAATCAAAAGTTATCACAATCCAAAACCACGGCTTTTTCTTTGGTGCAAATGCCATCATTGTTACACAAAACACAGTCGCGCCAAAGGGCACACTGTCCCCCCCGATCGCAACATGTATCTTTCCCTGCACCTTATAAATTTCTTAAAACCTAACACAGGCACAAGTGCAAATCCGCCTACACCAACATCTGAATGTCATGCAGATCCTCCATGTGCCACGCCAAAAGCTCCAACCTTGGTGCACCTTAACTC
Source organism: Taxus wallichiana var. yunnanensis (assembly GCA_018340775.1). NCBI lineage: Eukaryota > Viridiplantae > Streptophyta > Pinopsida > Cupressales > Taxaceae > Taxus > Taxus wallichiana. Next base: position 315,756,344 of record CM031239.1, read on the forward strand.
AATGATGCACCCTTTAAACTGTGCCCCTTTGGCGCACCATAATGTTTTGCAACATGTACCACATTTACGCCAATGGCACATCTTGATGCCTTGATACACCAAGATAATTTGTGCCTGTTTAAAACCCTTCATATGGCATAGCGCATCCATTTGACACCAACATTGAATGTTATTGTGTAGTATTTCTGCACCCTATGCCCCTTTGCGTTGTTTTTATCCATGCAACACTCTCCAATAGTGCGCCTTGCTTTTTTGACCCTGCAACCTGCAATAGAATTGTGCCTTGCACCCAGAGGCTTGTAAATTGATAAGTTTTCATTCTGTAAAGCTTTGATGGATGATTTAATAGCTAACATGGCTCTTCTGCGATGGACTTCCCTGCTTCTTCTTGTAGATCAGCAGCTGAACTCAGATTCGCACATGTCTTCATCAAGTAAGAAGCCAACCAAGTCTAAGGGTAAGGCCAAACTCACAGAGGAAGAAATGAAGTATAAATACCAAAGGGTCAGGATGCCCGAATCCCTTGCAGAGTGTGACTTGGACATCAGGGATTGGAACTTGGTCACATTGATATGGAGGACTTTTGGGCTAGAACCAAGAAGGTCACAGGCTAGTCCGTGGATGGAAAAATTGGTCGGTAGTGGTTTACATTTTGCTATAGGAATTCCCGTGAGCGCTGCTGTAAACAATGAATTCATGATGGTGGTGGGTCGTTGTTCAATAAGGACACTAGGTGTGTCGAGAATGAGAAGGGCTGAGGTAATAATCAACCTCACTGCTTGACACTTTGAAATCATGTTGGGTATCCCCCACCACTGGCATTTTGTGGCAATAAGCCAAGAAGACTGCATAAAGGCATGGGATGAAAATGAGGACAAATGCATGCAGCTTGATGAATGAAGTATATCTAAAGAACAAGAAGGTGATAACCAGGTGGCCACAAGTTATTCATCGTGTGACTTCTCAAAAGAGCTAAGCGACACCATCACCTTTCTGAGTAAGGTGTTTGGGCTTCCTGATGCCCATTACTTCCACAAATGGATGCTCAAATACCTAGAAACAATGAGAAAAAAGCATTCTTGATCAATGTTTTGAATGGGCGGAGATCATCAACAACACTATCTCCAAGCAGCTTCAACAACTCTCAACAACTGGGAGGTTCTACATGAACTCCTATGTGGTATATGCTGCTTGCCTCGAAAGAGACTACCCAGCACTAAGCCGATGCGGGGTGTGGCCCCAAGTGAAAATATATGAATATTATCGAGTTGAGACTGGAAAACAACATCACACAATTCAGCAAGATCAATGATGCCTTCTTCTACGGCATCATCTGCCTCTTGAGGCCCAATATGACTCACGGTCGGATGACCAAGAGCGTGGTTACTACCACAGAGAAGTGGGGGGCGTTATTTATGTAATTCCCCACTTTCACTTATCTCAGAGCCACCAACTTCTTGGGGGAGCCCACCAAGTTACCGAGGTATGTGGGACCGAAGTTGATCCTATTGGAGCTATCCAGATAACTTATCACATACCACGAGAAGTGTCTAAAAAGAAAGAAGGGTGGAACTCCATTCCCCCTCACAGTGGGTAGGTACACCTGCACTTCTCATACCAAATCCTCGGGAAATGTTTGCGGAGCTAGAGTTGCTCAACTTGAAACATAATTTCCTGAAAGGTGACCTTTGATCCTCGCAATTGCCTTCCAAGGGAAAAGCTCGATCCAATCCACATCCCACAGATCGAGGATATCTACATCGATCTGTATCATGAGGTCGAGCTCAGAAGAAAGGATCACTCCCCTGGCCCTAGCAGAGATCATCCAGTATGGTGTGGCCATTGTCCCGAAAGGTTTCAAGTGATGATCAAGAAGTTGATCAGGTCTATCTAGATACGGATGGGGACAATTGGCCATTTTCTGAGATTGATAGAACAAAGGCACCTCAGACTATTGAGGAAAGGGTTAAAGGCACTCTAGTGCACAGAGCATTGGTGCAGGAAGAATGGCCTCATCTACCTTGGGGTAGACTTCACCATGTCTCCTTGGGTGATGCACCTACTAAGCCAAAGCACTTGCCAAAGGGAAAAGGGAAAGACAAAGAGGGAGAATCAAGTACTACTCAGGAAGAAGCTCCCGAGAGTCCTCCTTCTTGCCTACACAAGAATAGGTAGTAAGCCTGGTATCTCCTAGAAGAAGAAGAAGTGGTAAGTGTTCCAATGGGCACATCCACTCAGGATGTTGCCACTGTTGTAACCAATGAAGTTCCCACCATCCCATCTCCGCTCCTCCTTCCCCTCCTCATGTCACTCAACCAACCATTCCTTTGGTTGTGTCTTCTCCCCCATCTTCTATTGTTCCCCCTTCCTCTTCCTCCATCTTCTCTTCCCTCATGGAGTTGTCCCCCAACATTTCTTCTCTCATCTCTCAGATCCCTTCCACCCCCATGGTTTCTCTCCTGCAGTGTCTCCTCCCCCGTGAGCACTTTGTTGGCTTCTCTCTCAATGCCGCCACCAAGTGTCTCGATGCATTTCCCCTCATCCACTGTAGCTGCTCCTTCTTCCACCTCCTGTTCCCTCTTCTCCCTCTGGTCCCACTCCCTTAAGTCCAGAATGGATCTCCAAACACCTAAGCCAACATAAGAGGAAAGTCCCCATTGCACCTATGGACTTCTCCATCATCCCAACAAAAGGAGCTAAGAAGAAAAATCCAATAACCCGCTTCTCTCAAAGTGCATTGGTGAAAGAGTTATGGAGATCGCATACCCTGATCCCATAAAGGATAAAAAGATTTGTCTCCTATAGATTATACAGTGACATAGGTCACAATGGGAACATCCTCAGAAATCCTGTAAGGAGAGGCCTTATCTGCAGTGGATGCCCTTTGCAAAAAGCTTCAAGGAAGAAAAGGAAGAGAAGAGGATACTAAAAGAACAGAACAAACATCTTCTCCAAGCCCTACAGAAAATGGGTAGTGCACCTCCTATAGCTACCACTGAAACTCCTGAGGCCCTTAGCCAGGAGAAAGATAAATGAGTACGCAAGATTGGTGAACAAGGTATGGCAGTATCCGCCTGGAGAGACCAAATCCTCAAAGATAGTGAGGAAGTGATTGTAAAGTTCACTGAGCTTTATCAGAATATAGATCAAGCTAATAAGGAACTCCAGGTGATTGCAGGGCCTATCTCCGAAGAGTTGGACCATGCCAGGTTACAACATGAGACATTCAAAGATGCTTCTTGCCCGATCGATGACTTAGTAAAATTTGGCGTCTTTGATCACCCAGAGCACCCAACAAAGTCCTTGCTGCTTTGGATTATCGGGTTGATCAGATGGAATTTGTCTTGGAGAAAATTGATAAAATCAAGGAGGAAGCCTTGGAGGCCATGCATCAAATGGAGAAAGATCATCTAAGGATGTCTCATGCTTTACTCACCCCATCATACACCTTGAGGAAGGTAGATGATACTATTCGGCTCTTTAAAGAGATCATCTCACAAGGTTTAGGGTCAGAAGCCACTTTTGATGCGTAGAATCTATCAACAACCTTCTGGCCTGCCATGATTTTGTTGGATACCTGATGGAGGTAGGTAATGAATACTTCAAGCTCCCAAGAGAGACTCAGAGATGAATGGGAGACTTACGAGGTCATCGGTGATCACACCAAGGGTCCTGCTAGGATCAACTTCAACCGATGATTAGCAAATTCATGGAGTATCGGGCTCAATTTCACATTTCCTCTCCTGAGCAGAAGTAGGATACTCCTTTCCAACCAAGAGATGACAAAGAATAGGCTCCTTCCTCTAGGCTTTCTTCCCATTTTTGTAAAGTATTTAAAAGTATGTTGGCACAAATGATGACATCATCCATGTTGCACCATGGGATGTTGTCATCCACCAAGTTGCCCCAAAGTCAACAGTTGACTTTTAGATATTTTGTAGATATTTTGTAAATAGTTGTTGGTTCCTTTTTGCCTTCTTTCTCCTTCTCCTTCTATATATACTTGGATACTTGTTGTATTCAAGAGGGTGGACATTTTTTAGATGAAAAATAGAAGTGAGAAGAAAAGGCTTTGTACTTTTTTTATAAGAGAAAACATTAATACAAATATTAAGACTTTGTGTTGAATACATGTGTTATATGCATCAGATCTTTCTTATGTCAGATCTGTGTGTTTATTCTGTTAGATCTATCTCTACTTTTTGTCATTTGCTCATCAGTATTGCTTTGTTCGTTTATGCAAGTAGGTTTGGCTCTATTTACTACCAATCCCAAAACATAAACCCTCTGACCTTTCTACTTTGGAATTCATTTCTTTTCTCCCTTCGGATCTATCCTATCTCCTGTCCTTCCCTTCATTCCTTTCTACTCATAGTCGGAAATACCCCTACTGGGATGAGATCCCAAACCCCTGAAGGTAGAATATTGTAGGACTTGCGTAGATTCTTTTTGGTAGAATAGCAATAAACCAGTTTCACTTTGTTATCTCAAAGAGGGCTATGCCCCTGCACTGCTTTGTTGGCTCATCTATCCATAGATCTGCCCTCCGATAGATTTTCGGACCAATAATTTTTGGTGACTCTCGCTGGGGATCGAACCAGATCTATGTGAGTGTTGTGTTAGTTAAAAGACACTAACAATTGTTAAAGTTTTTAAGGTAACTAAGAAAATTGATAAAACTACAAAAATCACTACCTGTTTGCAAATCTTAACTTTTGCTTAAAATCCAAAATTTTTGCAAAAGTGATCCAAACTAAAAATTTTCTTCAGAGATCCATAGATCTGGGCTAGTTAGAGATCTTTAGTTCATTGAGTTTTTATAAAAACCCGTATATTTCCGTAGATATGAGATTTTGTCATTTTACAAATAATTTCAAACCCTTGCAAAAAGTCAACTCTAAGATCGAAAATCAGCTTACTAAGTTAACCATCATTTTATCCTCGTTGATCTTTGTCATTAAACCATAATCGGTTTTCAAAAGAGGGATAAAATTAAATATTTAGAAAAGTACATGCTGCTGATTTTTGTCAGAAAAATAAAAAAATCAGCAAGTACAACCAAAAAGAGTTTTTAAATCTGCTCTAAAAACATTACAGATTTGAAAGATACACTGGCGGGTGAGCCATTTACTCATAGCAGGAGAGCTCGTGGAGAAGTTGATCCTATTTTTGATCTACTTCAAAGGCACAACTTTAGTATTACACCAGCACGCTTCCCATCGTTGAGTTTAGCTGATCGGTCAGCCAGAAGTGTCTCGCCTCCACGAAAGAACCGGTTTTCACAAGGAGCCTCCACATCCCTTTGCAGCGCTTTGTTGCTCAGTGGAACCATGCACTTCTGGCTCGCGTCCTCTTTCCAGCTTTTCAAATGGCAGTACCATGGGGAAATGTTATGGGCCCTCTCGCATTGCCACATCCTATTCACGCACTCCCTCATGGAAACCGCAAGAATTTCCCAAGATTTGATGGGAGTGGAAATCAAAGTATGGATTCACATATATCTGCATTCATTATGTCATGCAGCATCCTGGATGTGACCCATGAAGATGTGTCGTAATGCCTCTTTCTAGAGACCTTGCAAGGACCCGTAGTAGAGTGGTTCCAACATTTATCGGTGGATCTATCACCAGTTGGGCCACATTACGAACTACATTTGAAGATAGGTATAAGCCTTCAGAAGATGCATTTGCGTTATTATCAAAGATCACTCACCTAAAGAAGGAAGTCAATGAAACCATGCGTGATTTTATCACTCGTTTCAATTCACTAATTAACCATGTGTCGCCTGCCATGCTACCAACACCAGAAAATCAGAAGTGTTTCTTTGTGAATGCCATGAGCTCAAGAGTAAGTTTCTTACTCTTACAAGAACAAATCACCACCCTGGTTCTCGCTCAAGCTGCGGCCATTCGGATAGAAGATAACTTGCTTATATCTGGTGAGTTAAAATGAGATCCATCAAGCCTAAAATTTGACTCCTTCTCAAGCCACTTCGTTAGATCGGCATTCAGAAGATGGCAAATGACTTGCTCGCATTGAAGAAGCAATTAGCTCAAGCTTCTCCTAACACTTCATACCGGGATATCCCACGGAGAAATTTCACTTCCAACAATGCCCCACAAAGCTGGGTTTTCCTGTAATTTCTCCATGGTTGGCACTTGAGGCTCCTCCGGTCAATGCCCTAGTGAGATCGAGGAGGAGGAACAAAATTATGAAGAACCTTCATCGTAAGGTGAAGATGATCAAGATGTCGGTGAACAACTGGTGACTCTACAATCGGGTATATGGAATTTGAAGATGAGAATTGATGAAGAAGAGGGTACCCAAGGGTATGCAAGTGGATAGTCATATGTTGTTTTCACCCGCTCTCAAGGAAAAGAAGTAGAAGTTGTTGAGGATACAAAAAGAGAAGGCTATGTCAAACACGCCTCCAACCATTGCTAAAAGAGGTAATCCTCTTCCTGCTCAACCTCCTATTAAGTCTTTTACGAAAAATATTTTCCCCCATCTCTCCTCCAAATCAGCCTTCTTCTATTCCCATAAAGACCAGTAATCCCACCCTACCATTGTGAAGTGAGGGACTCATTCCTTCATCAATGCAACCCTTGGTGCATTCGACATAATCGATCATGCTAAAAAGACCAAGATTCAAATGTCTGAAGCCTGAATATCTTTAGTCTAACCCTGAGCAACTTGTAAGATTGCTGAATATATCCAAAGCCAAGCTGTCGTACCCTCTCATGTCTCCCCAAAAGGAATCCTTTCCACTCCTCCTGCATCTCGCATAAATGTTGCCTCGACTTCCAGTGTCAGGAAAAATTGAACCTTTTTATCTCTCCCTCCTAATCAATGGTCACAAGCTAAGCAACTACATAATTGATTATGGGGCTTCCGATAATGTCATGCGTGAAAGGTCACCCATGCTTTGGGCCTCACTCTTACCAAGCCTTTCGGCTAGATGTTACTCCATGGAAACCAAACAAGTTCCATTGATTGGTCAGATCAAAGATGCACAGTTCGCCTTTGCGGCATTCCCAGAGAAAAGAGTGAAGATGACCATCCTCGTTGTTGATATCCCAATGGCATATGGAATTCTACTAGGAAGAAGATTTTGTCAGAGAAGTTGGTGGAGAGATTCATATGGATTGGTCCAAGGCTAGAATCCCCGTCAAAGGTGTAATGCAGACATTGGAGCCTGAATCACAAAAGAAGTACTTGGTCACCAATTCTGATGACCCCAAAGCCCAAATTCTCTTTGAATCATCAGGGATGGGGAACTACTTCTTATCTATTGAGTCTGATAAAATGGACGTTCTCATCCAGGAGGAGGACCTTAACAAGATATGGACACTACAGTTTGATGGCAGTTGTGCAACTAGCGGATGCGGTCTTTGGAGCTTTGTGCTAATATCTCTGAGGAGGAGATTTTCCTCTCTCTTTCAAGTTGTAGTTTTTCAATACAAATAATACTGCTGAATATGAATCTTTACTACTTGGTATGCAAGCTGCAAAAGAAAGGGGAATCAAGAACCTAAAAGTATAGGGCGATGTTGAGCTGATCGTTAATCAAGTGAAAAGAATATACCAAGTAAAGAATGAAAGGCTCAGACATTACCACAACATGGTATGGGACAGCATTGAGGAATTTGATGCACTTTCTCAATAAAAGCCATTCCAAGAGCTCAGAATGACATGGCCGATTCATTGGCCGTCTCAGCATCTCTTATGCTCCCTCACCCAGGGTTGAAAATAGACACATATACCATTGAGGTAGTCTTCCGCCCAAGCGTGCCAGACAATTCTCAGCACTGGTAGGTATTCAACGATGACAATCAGACTTATTGCCTTTCTAGAGAAAGTAGAAAATTTTAGTGAGCTTCATTTTGAAGGATCTACTTCTACATGTCGTGAATCATTCCTTGTCAAGCAAATGAATCAAAAGGAGGTGATGGCATATGTCAACTCAAAGGAAATAAAATTCCAAAAGGTTTAGTCTCTCTGGAACGATTGTTTGACAAACATGATGTTTTGTCAAGAAGAAATGGCAAGATGACCCTAACTCCTCTCCAGAGACCGAATCGGTCAACTTGGGTACTATGGAACATCCGAGTTTGTGAACATTGGGAAATGTTGTACACCCAGAAGAAAAGTGGAAGTTTGTCAAATTTTGAAAAATATATGGACGTATTGGCATGGTCTTATGTTGATCTAAAGTCTTTCAAGTCGAAGGACATTCACATGACATCCCGTTGAAAGAAGATGTCAAACCCTTTCACCAGAAACAGAGGCACTATAATCCCAAGATCTCGGGTACCATCTAGGCAGAAATACAAAAAGATGTTGGATGTGAGAATCATCTTTCCTATCCATCACAGTACCTAGGTCACAAACATCGTGCCAGTACAAAAGAAGAATGGTGAGATATGCATATGCGTAGATTTTCACAATCTGAATCAGGCGTCCTTGAAGGAAAACTACCCACTTGCCCATAATGGATCAAGTTCTGCAAGTAGTAACCGGTTCAAAGATGTTGTCCATGCTTGATGGTTTTGGGCTATAATCAGATTGAGGTCTCACCTGAAGACCGATTCAAAACAACATTCACTACTCCCTGGGGCACATTCACCTATAGTAGGATGCCTTTTGGCTTGACCAACGCTGGTGCCACCTTTCAGTGAGCAATGGACTTTGCATTCAAAGGTATGATGGGAAAGGTCATCGTAGTTTATTTAGATGACTTAACTGTGTTCTCTAAATAGTGAAGTGATCATTGTGATCATTTGGAGCAAGTATTGATTAGATGTCGAGAACACAAGATCTCCCTAAATCCAAAAAAGTTTATTTTTGGGGTCACTGAAGGAAAGTTGTTGGGACACATTGTCAGCAAGGAAGGGACAAAGATAGATGTCGAAAGGGTTAAGGCTATTCAGAGCCTTACCTTACCCACAAGCAAGACCGGTGTTCACTCCTTCTTTGGAAAAGTGAATTTTCTCAGGCGCTTTGTTCGACTTTCTTTGAAAAGACTCATCACATATCAAATATGATGAAAGGGTCACAAAATTTTGGTGGAGTGAAGAAGGAAAGGTGTCATTCGAGGATATAAAAGCCTCTGTTGCTCATGCACCCATCCTGGTATGTCCCGACTTCTCCAAGGATTTTATCATGTATAGTTATGCATCTGAGCATACTGTATCAGCCATCTTAATGCAAAAGAACTCTGAGGATGTTGAATCTCCAATCACGTTCATGAGCTCTCCTCTCAAGCCTCATGAATTGAAGATGTCTCAGTTAGAAAAGCATGCCTTCACCATTGTCAAAGTAGTCAAGAACTTCGGTATTACATCCTAAACTCTCATACGGTAGTGTTGGTTCCTGACACGGCAGTCAAGTCTATCCTAACTCAACAGAGTTAGGAAGCTTATGAGGGAATTGGATCGCAAAGGTCCAAGAGTATGATCTAGACATAAAACCAACCAAGCTGGTAAGAGGCAAGGGCCTATGTCAACTTATGGCTGAAAACAAAGATTCAGAGGTCCCTAAAGAAAAAGATGATTGCATCGATGGAATGCAAGGCCAGCTAAAGAAAGTTGATTCTCTACCTATGGTTCTATTTGTTGCAACTAGTGATGAGTGGTATTCCGATATCACTTTCTTTCTCACTTACGGTGAGTGCCCAGCTCATCTAACTTCAAAGGAGAAGTGTATTGTAAAGCTCAGGGCAGCCAGATATGTCATATGGGATGACGGTTTATCTAAAGCGTGGTATTGATGGCATCTTCTTGCGATGTGTTGAAAACCACAACGAGATCAAATTGCTGAAAATTTTCATGACTCAACTGCGGTGGTCACTTCTCCTCATTTGTGACAACACATAAGATCATCGGGCTAGGTACTACTGGCCAACACTATTTCGGGATCTGACCACCACAGGTAGCAAAATGTGAGCTCTGCCAACAGTTTGTTGGCAAACCAAAATTGGCTACTTTTCCCCTCAGGTTGGTCATTATTGATGAACCATTCAGGAAATGGGGAATCGACTTTATTGGAGCACTACATCCCCAATCAAGTGCTGGACATAGTTATGTCCTAACAGTAACAGATTACTTCACCAAATGGGTGGAGGCCATACCTATTAAGAATGCCACCTCTGAAGTTGTTTGCAACTTCATCAAAGAAAATATCATTGTAAGATTTGGCATCCCACACAAGATCATTGCTGATAATGCTTCCAACTTCTCCTCACGGGAAGTTATTGGTTTTTGCTATGAATACGGGATAACCTTGGCCCATGCCTCGGATTATTACCCCCAAGGAAATGGTCAGGCAAGAATCAGTAATAAGAACCTAGTGACCATCATACGAAAGCTAGTTGATGAGAATCAGCGGTCTGGCACAAGTCATTGTATGATGCTTTGTGGGGAAGACCGTATCACTCGAAGAGGTCTCTCGGTATGTCACCTTTTCAAGTATTATATGGAATCGATGCTTTGAGCTCCCATTTCTATGGAACTTCTACCCTGTGCAGCATGAGTGATTGAAGATGAGACTTTCAGAATTCTCTTGAAAAGAGGTCATGTATCTATGAGCTTGAAGAAAAGAGAGTAAGAGTGGTCGACAGGATCACTGAACATCAGAATCAAGTCAAGAGACTATTCGATAAAAAGGCTAAGTAGAGGATTTCCGGTGGGAGATCTCATCCTTTTGTGGGACAAGCGAAGAGAGCCAAAGGGCATGCATGGAAAATTTGATTCTCTTTGGAAAGGGCCTTTCAAGATCAAAAATCTCAATGGAGAGAATAGCTTCTATCTCTCATATCTAGACAAAACTGAGCTCCGCTTCCCTATAGCGGGAAACATCTCAAAATATTTAGGAAGTAGAGCTTGCTCTCTTCTTTGTATAGTTTTCTTTAAGTTGTGTGTTTGTTTTTGTCGTGTGTTTGCTTTTGTTGGTTGTGTGTTTTCCTTTTTTTGTCACCCTTGTTTTTGACTCTGTAACCCAATGGATAGGCACATGTGATCTGGGATTCTCTACCCTTAAGCTTCACTCAAAGATAGTCCCCAGAAAGAGCCAGTTGTTATCCTGTAAAATTGATGAGGGAAATTTTGTAGGTAACCATACCAAAAATTTTGTTTTGGTTCCCCGTTGAGGTCCCTTAGCGTCGGAATGGCATAAAATCCCTTTCGGAGAATCTAGTTTTGAACTTAGTCATTTGGTCCTTTTTTGGTTGGGCAGTTTTTATTCATGCAACATCAAATGAATTTGTGCCCCCTTCTATTCCTTTGGTGCATCCTTTGGAGTGTCGACATTCCAAATGTTGCACCTTCCATGATGTGCCCTTTTCACTGCTACGGCGCATGCGCCATCTTGTTCGACATTACAAATGTTGCGCCCCTGAATGGTGCTCCAAAGTGTGAAAAGGTAATGTCGACAGTCTGAATCCGTGCCAATGGCACAAATATTTTCATGTTGGCATCTGTTTTGGTGTGCCTTACAAAAAGTTGGTGGCACATTTATTACACCTTTTCTATAAATAGGTGCATCCGACCTGTCATTTTCACGATTGAAAAAATGTGAAAATTTTATTCCTCTACATTTGTCAGCGCTCCTGTCAGCCCCGTGTGTCACTTTCCATCGCATTCATGGACCCCACATCATTTCTTCCATCTTATATATTCTTGGTAAGTGGTCCTTGCTCTTCTTGTGTTTTTTTTGGGGTTTTTGTTGTTTTTGAGAGGTTGTTGTTAAAAACAAAGAAAATGAACCTAAGAAGTAATACAACCCCCTACCCATTTTGCAAAATCAACCCACCTCAAACCGGTTTTACCCTCCTTCTAGATCTGCTAACTAGAAGGCCTTGTCTCAAAATGAATCCTGACCCTCTTTCCTTTGTTCCCCTCACTGAAAAATCTTAGTTGAAAGAGGCCAAAAAACCACAAACCTATCAAAAAGAGGAAAATCTAAAAGTTATCAAACCCATGGTTTTTCTTTTAGGCAAACACCATCATTATTACACAAACATAGTCACGCCAAAGGGCACACTATCCCTACTTGCAACATGCATCTTTCCTGCGCCTTATAAATTTCTCAAAAACCTAACACAGGTGCAAGCACAACTCCACCTACACCAACATTTGAATGTCATGTAGATCCTCCCCATGCCGCACCAAAAGCTCCAACCTTGGCACACCTTAACTCAATGATGCACCCTTTAAACTGTGCCCCTTGGCACACCATAATGTTTTGCAACATGTACCACATATGTGCCAATGGTGCATCTGAAGCCTTGCAACACCAAAATAATCTGCGCCTATTCAAAACCCTTCATATGGCGTAGGCACACATCCTTTGACACCAACCTTTGAATGTTGTGTGTGTTACATTTTATGCCCTGTGCCCCTTTGCACTATTTTCTTCCATGCAACACTCTCAGTAGTGCCTTTTTTTCGACCTGCTGGCTGCTGGTATAGAATTGTGCCTTGCACCCAGAAGCTTCTAAATTGATAACTTTTCATTCTGTAAAGCTTTGATGGATGATTTAACAGCTAACATGGCTCTTTATGCGATGGACTTCCCTGCTTCTTCTTGCAGATCAGCAGCTGAACTCAGATTCACACATGTCTTCATCAAGTAAGAAGCCAACCAAGTCTAAGGGTAAGGCCAAACTCACAGAAGAAGAAATGAAGTACAAATACCAAAGGGTCAGGATGCCGAGTCCCTTGCAGAGTGTGACTTAGACATCAGGGATTCAGAACTTGGTCATATTGATATGGAGGACTTCTGGGCTAGAACTAAGAAGGTCATAAGCTAGTCCATGGATGGAAAAATTGGTCGGTAGTGGTTTACATTTCACTGCGGGAATTCCTGTGAGTGCAGTAAACAACGAATTCATGATGGTGGTGGCCCACTGCTACAATAAGGACACTAGGTGTGTCGAGAATGAGAAGGGTGAGGTAATAATCAACCTCACTTGCCCGACACTTTGAAATCATGTTGGGTATCCCCCACCACCGGCATTTTGTGGCAATAAGCCAAGAAGACTGCATAAAGGCATGGGATGAAAATGAGGACAAATGCATGCAGCTTATGAATGAAGTATATCTGAAGAAAAAAGAAGGTGATAACTAGGTGGCCGTAAGTTATTCATCGCAGTGACTTCTCGGAAGAGCTGAGCGACACCATCACCTTCCTGAGTAGGGTGTTTGGGCTTCCTGATGCCCATTACTTCCACAAATGGATGCTCAGATACCTAGAAACAATGAGCAAAAATGTTCCTGATCAATGTTTTGAATGGGCGGAGATCATCAAGCAACACTATCTCCGAGCAGCTTCAACAACTCTCAACAACTGGGAGATTCTACATGAACTCCTACGTGGTATACGCTGCTGCCTCGAAAGAGACTACCTAGCACTAAGCCGATGTGGGGTGTGGCCCCAAGTGAAAATATATGAATATTATCTAGAGTTGAGACTGGAAAACAACATGCTCTGATTCATAAAATCAATGATGCCTTCTTCTACGGCATCATCTACCTCTTGAGGCCCAATATGACTCACGGTCGGATGACCAAGAGTGTGGTTACTACCACAGAGAAGTGGGGGCGTTATTTACGTAATTCCCCACTTTCACTTATCTCAAAGCCACCAACTTCTTGGGGGAGCCCACCAAGTTACCGAGGTATGCGGGACCCAAGTTGATCCTATTGGAGTTGTCCAGACAGCTTATCACATACCACGAGAAGTGTCTAAAAAGAAAGAAGGGTGGAACTCCTTTCCCCCTCATAGTGGGAAGGTACACCTGCACTTCTCACGCAAATCCCGAGAAATGTTTATGGAGCTGGAGTTGCTCAACTTGAAACACAATTTCCTGGCAAGGCCGACCTTTGATCCTCGCAATTTCCTTCCAAGGGAAAAGCTCGATCAATCCATGTCCCACAGATCGAGGATATCTATATCGATCTATATCACGAGGTCGAGCTCAGAAGAAAGGATCACTCCCACCTGGCCCTAGCAGAGATCATCCAATATGGTGTGGCCATTGTCTCGAAAGGTTTCCAAGTGACCGATCAAGAAGTTGATCAGGTCTATCTAGATACGGATGGGGACAATTGGCCATTTGTTGAGATTGATAGAACAAAGGCACCTCAGACTATTGAGGAAAGGTTAAAGGCACTCTGCAGTGCATAGAGCATTGGTGCAGGAAAAATGGCCTCATCTACCTTGGGGTAGACTTCACCATGTCTCCTTTGGGTGATGCACTGCTAAGCCAACCAAAGCACTTGCCAAAGGGAAAGGGAAAGACAAAGAAGGAGAATCAAGTACTTGCTCGGAGGAGAAGCTCACGAGAGTCCTCCTCCCCACTTTTTGGGAATAGGTAGTAAGCTGGTATCCCTAGAAGAAGAAGAAGCGGTAAGTGTTCCAATGGGCACATCCACTCAGGATGTTGCCACTGCTATAACCACTGAAGTTCCCACCGTCCCATCTCCCGCTCCTCCTTCCCCTCCTCATGTCACTCAACCAACCATTCCTTTGGTTGTGTCTTCTCCCCATCTTCTACTTTCCCCTTCCTCTTCCTCCATCTTCTCTTCCCTCTTGTTGATCTGTCCCCCAACATTTCTTCTCTCATCTCTCAAATCCCTTCCACCCCCACGGTTTCCTCTCCTATAGTGTCTCCTCCCCCCGTGAGCACTATTGTTGGCTTCTCTCTCAATGCCACCACCAAGTGTCTGACACATTTCCCCACATCCACTACTGGCTGCTCTTCTTCCACCTCCATTCCCTCTTCTCCCTCTGGTCCCACTCCCTTAAGTCCAGAATGGATCTCCAAACACCTAAGCCAACATAAGAGGAAATTCCCCATTGCACCTATGGACTTCTCATCATCCCAAAAAAAGGAGCTAAGAAGCAAAAGCCAATAACCCGCTTCTCTCAAAGTGCGTCAGGTGAAAGAGTTATGGAGATCATATACCTGATCCCACAAAGGATAAAAAGGATCTATCTCCTACAGATTATATAGTGACATAGGTCATGATGGGAACATCCTCAGAGAGCCTACAAGGAGAGGCCTTATCTGCGTAGTGGATGCCCTTTGCAAAAAGCTTCAGGAAGCAAAGGAAGAGAAGAGGATACTGAAAGAACAGAACAAACATCTTCTCCAAGCCCTACAGAAAATGGGCAGTGCACCTCCTGTAGTTGCCACCAAAACTCCTAAGGCCCTTAGTTAGGAGAAGATAAATGAGTACGCCAAGATTGGTGAACAAGGCATGGTAGTATCCCTGGAGAGACCAAATCCTCAAGGATAGTGAGGAAGTGATAACAAAGTTCACTAAGCTTTATCACAAAATTGATCAAGCTAACAGTGAGCTCCAGGTGATTGCAGGGCCTATCTCTGAAGAGTTGGACCATGCATCAGGGTTCTGACAACATGAGACATTCAGAAGATGCTTGACTTCCCGATCGATGACTTAGTAAAATTTGGCATCTTTGATCACCCAAGAGCACCCAACAAAGTCCTTGCTGCTTTGGATTATCGGGTTGATCAAATGGAATTTGTCTTGGAGAAGATAGACAAAGTCAAGGAGGAAGCCTTGGAGGCCATGCATCAAATGGAACAAATCATCTTAAGGATGTCTCTCGGGGTTACTCACCCCATCATATACACCTTGAGGAAGGTAGACGATACCATTCGGCTCTTCAAAGAGATCATCTCGCAAGGTTTAGGGTCAGAAGCCACTTTTGATGTTGAATCTATCAACAACCTTCTAGCCTGCCGTGATTTTGTGGGATACCTGATGGAGGTAGGTAATGAATACTTCAAGCTCGAGAAGACTCGAGAGATGAATGGGAGACTTGCGAGGTCATCGGCAATCACCAAGGGTCGCTTAGGATCAACTTCAACCGATGATTAGCAAATTCATGGAGTATCGGCTCAATTTCACATTTCCTCTCCTGAGCAGAAGCAAGATACTCCTTTCCAACCGCGGGACGATGACGAATAGGCTCCTTCCTCCTAGTCTTTCTTCCCATTTTTGTAAAGTATTTAAAAGTATGTTGGCACAAATGATGACATCATCCATGTTGCACCATGGGATGTTGTCATCCACCAAGTTGCCCCAAAGTCAACAGTTGACTTTTAGATATTTTGTAGATATTTTGTAAATAGTTGTTGGTTCCTTTTTGCCTTCTTTCTCCTTCTCCTTCTATATATACTTGGATACTTGTTGTATTTAAGGGGTGGACATTTTTTAGATGAAAAATAGAAGTGAGAAGAAAAGGCTTTGTACTTTTTGTAACAAAAGAAAATATTAATACAAATATTAAGACTTTGTGCTTGAATACATGTGTTATATGCATTAGATCTTTCTTATGTTAGATCTATGTGTTTATTTATTAGATCTATCTCTACTTTTTGTCATTTGCTCATCAGTATTGCTTTGTTCGTTTATGCAAGTAGGTTTGGCTCTATTTACTACCAACCCAAAACATAAACCCTCTGACCTTTCTACTTTGGAATTCATTTCTTTTCTCCCTTTAGATCTATCCTATCTCCATCCTTCCCTTCATTCCTTTCTACTCACAGTCGGAAATACCCCTACTGGGACGAGATCCCAAACCCCTGAAGGCAGAATACTATAGGACTTGCGCAGATTCTTGCTGGTAGAATAGCAATAAACCAATTTCACTTTGTTGTCTCAAAGAGGGGCTATGCCCTGCACACTGTTGGCTCATCTATCCATAGATCTGCCCTCCCGAAAAAATTTCAGACCAACAAAATCAAACATTTGAGTTGGGTAGCAAATATGGTACCGATCGGGAAGAGAAATGGAGAAATGGGGTTGTGCATGGAAAATGGGATCTAAACAGGCCTCCCTCAAATACCACTACCCACTTCCATGGAGAAAATATTACAAGTAGTGTCCAGTTTAGAAATATTTTCCCTCTTGGACGAATAGTTGGGCTATAATCAAATTATGGTGAGGGAGAAAGATCAATTTAAAATGGCTTTCACCACAAAATGGGGCACTTATTCCTATCGAAATATGTCATTCGGATTGTTGAACTTTAGAGAAACATTTTAAAGGGCTATGGATATGGTGTTCAAAGGGATTTTGAAAAAATAGTTATTTTTATATTGATAGCATCACTATGTTTTCCAAAAATGCAAAAATCCACCTCTTTCACCTTAGGTGGGTATTCCAAAGGTGCAAGAGGTTTGGAGTGTCCCGAACTGAAAAAATGCATATTTTTGGCTCATGAAGGAAAGTTACTAGGCCATATCATGTCAAAGGAAGTATTGACTATTGATCTAGAAATATTTGAAGCCATCTATGCTCTACCACTTCCCAACCATAAAAAGGCTCTCTAAATCTTCTTGGGGAGGATTAACTTTATATGAATGTTTGTGTCATATTTTTCCGCTCTTGTGAGGCCATTGACATTGGTGTTGAAGACAAATTTGTCTTTTAAATGGACAATGGAGGAAAAGCGAGTTTCTAATCTATCAAGCAAGCCATGTCTCAAGCTCTAACTCTCATTAATCTAGACTTCTCCAAAGAATTCTTCCTTTATGCCTTTGGCGTTTAGATACCATCTCAAAGAATCTTGGTGCAACATAATAGAGAAGGATTAGAATAGCCTATTGCATTCTTTAGCTAGGGCCTTGTGGACTATGAGGTAAGACATTCATTCATTAAGAAACATGTCCTTGTTGTGATTAGATGTTTGAAAAGGTTCAAGAATTTAGTTTCAAATAATAGGATTCATTTACTAGTCACACATGCTTTGGTACACAATTATTTCTTTTAAAAAGGAACTTAATGAAAAAGAGATGACTTGGTAACCAAGGTCATGGAATATGACATTGTTATTAAGGTGACCAATCAGGTTAGGGGAAAGGGATTATGTGAATATCTAGCTTTAGGATAACATGCTGAGTCAAGTGGTAGAGAAGAGGTTGTTTTGGTATTACAATATGATCAAGAGCAATCAACTAATATCTCACCCGATCCCTGTTGGACTCAGGATATAATCCATTTCCTTAAAATAGGTCAATACCCTTAATGGTGAGCGAGGCCAAAATGAGGTATTTCAGGTTCCATTGTATTCCCTTTACATTGGTTAATGGTATCTTGTTCAAGAAATATGTAAATAGTTTCCTCCTAAGGTGCATCAAGATAGATCAGATAGATAAGGTGTTACATGAATTTCATGATGGTGAAATAGGAGGCCATTTTTCCTCAAGGGAGATATCTCTTACAGTTATGAAGGTAGGGTATTATTAACCTAACCTCTTTAATTATTGTTACGCGTGGATCAAAAAATGTAAAAAAATGTGCCTTCTTCATAGGTAAAGAGAAGTTAATAGCCATTTCAATCCAACCCATTTCTGTAAACGAACCATTCATGCAATGGGGGTTAGATTTCATTGGGGTTATTAATCAAAATCTAGCTTGGGCCACAAGTGGATCCTTATAGCCACAGATTATTTCACTAAGTGGAAAGAGGAGGTTGCACTCAAGGAAGCAAATGAGGCCAACATACTGGATATTTATGAAGAGATAATGACAAGGTTTAGAATACTAGCCACAATCATATTAAATAATGCTCTAGCATCTCTAAGTACCAAGATCACAAAGTGGGAAGTCAAAAAAATATATATTTGAGCACCTCCTAGAATTATTACCCTCAGGGTAATGGGAAAGCTAATTCCATGAACAAAAATCTTTTGAGGATTATAAGGAGGACTCTAGATGAGAATAAGAGAACATGGCACACCAAGTTGAAATCAGCCTTGTGGGTTGATAGGATTACTTTGAAGAAGTCAACATGGAACTCTCCTTATAGTTTAGTTTATGGGAGGGAGGAAAACCTACCTATATCCCTCAATTTTCCCTCATTACAATTCTTGAAGTAATCTGGAACTATCAGAATTTGAACCTATGGAAGTGAGGAATGCAAATCTAAAGGAGCTAGAGGAGCTGAGAAACCAAGACATGATGGCATTGGAAAAATACCAAGCTCAGCTCAAGATGAGCTTTGATAGGAAGGATAGAAATAGGTCATTCAAAGAAGGAGACTTGGTCCTAAAATGGGATACAGATAGGGAAAAGTTGGGAAGGAACTCCAAGTTTGATGCAATATGGAGTGGCCCTTATATGATTTCAGGATGCAAAGAAAACAATTCTTTCCAGCTATCAAGGTTGGACAAAGAAGAATTACAGATTCTAGTCAATGGAATCTATCTCAAGCATTTTTATTGAGTGAAGTATCTTTCTTGTACATGTGAGTTTAGATTTTGTAATTCGTCAAGTGCTTATAGCACATTGCATTGTTTTAGTTTAGGTTTTTTTGTAATAAGTGTTGTGCACTCTCTACATGTTCCATTTGGGATGTGTATGACTTTGATGTTTGTATATATTTGTGCCTTTGTTTCTCTTGCACTCTTTATTTTCAAGAAATTTTGGTGAAGAAAAAACCAGACCCCAACCCAAGAATTATTTTTGAATGAAATACCCATGAGTGCTTTATAATTTTAGTGGATGAATTCTGAATTGTCGACCGGTTTCAGAAAAAAATATGACTCCATGCCCAATGGATCCTCTAGGGTCACTGGTCTTTCAAATCTAGCAGGCAAATCATCCCACAAGTCGCCAATTGTTATCCATTTTTGCACCCTACAAAATAGACAACTTAGCGGTCGGAGAGTTAACTTGATTGATGGAAAAAAGGAAATAATTTTCAATCTTCGTGGTACCTCGTGATTTGGTTTGACCAAGTTAGTATTAACTTGTGGGGAGTTGGTGAGCCATGGCGAATGGTGGAGTTAGCAATCAAGCTTATTGTAAAATTGACTAAGTTTGAGGAAAAGTTCACTAGGTTGGACGCTTGGGTTGGACGCTTGAGTTGGACACCTAAGTTGGATGCATGGGTTGGACACCTAAGTTGGATGCATGGGTTGGACACCTAGGATGGATGGCCTAGGGGTTGTTTGACCAAGATGTGTATGGACGGGGATGGTCGGTTGAGATAGAAGTTAGGTTAGTTGGCTAGGTTAGTCGGGTGACATTTGTGGTGGTGTGACGATGGGCTCATGGTTGGAAATATGGATGTGTATAGATAATTTAGATTGCATCCAATCCCCTTAGGTTGGATGACACAAGGTTAGATGGATTAGTTAGTCAGGTAGCACGTTATAAGAGTAGAGATAGACAAGCATCCAACCTCTCAAGTTGGATGGCCCATGTTGTAAAGATGTCAACCATGTGTTTGGTCAAGTAACCACAAGTATGCACGGCCTAGAATTTTGACTTTGTCTCGCCCTCAAGGCTGGATGATAAGGAGGTTGGATGTCCCACTCATATTTTATATGGCCCATATGGTTAGACATTGGCCAACCCCACATGGTTAGGTGACACACATGATGGACGAGTACCGAGGCCAGGTGAGGGTAGGTGGATGAATTACATCTCAACAATTAAATTTAATGAGGTATAACACCCATGACTACTGTGTAATCAATGTACCAAATCGTATGGCCCCCATACCTCTTTAATGCATCCTTCTAGTTTTTGGCACAAATTGCCCATATATTGTAAAGTCCACCTCATTTTATGAAATTACCTATATATTTTTTCTAAATATAAAAGGAACTCTGTTGAAATTGTTCCAAAGTTGTTGTGGGCTAAAGGCCTCAAATTAGGGTATTTTGTAAATAATTCATACCTTGTTCCTATATCATAATGGATTGCACATGTTTTTAGCAATAAAATTCATGTTTTTCGGCGCTATTTTTTCCCTAGCTTGTATGTCATTGCATATTTTCTTTCTATATATTTACAAGTGTATTGTGTATATATTAATCTCTTTGCAGGATCTACAATTTTGTGTGCTTTTTGAATATAGGAATTGAATATTATCTTGGACTATGGCACCTCCACCGCCTTCTTTTACCTTGTTTACTCCTATTTTTCACTCACTTAGATTTTCTCACCCTTTCTTGGTGCATCACCTTCCCTTAGAGTAGATTTACTTTTTATGCATTCTTTTATCCTTGTCTCCTTGGAAAGCATTAGGGTAGGATTAGATTAGTTTTCCATTCTCTACACTTTGGAGAAGTTGGCACTAGGTTAGGAGAAGAATCTGGATTTCTCCAAAGTATTATCCTACTTGCAAGGTCCCACAATATAGGATAATCCCATGTTATGCAGGTTCAATGATTTCCTCGTATATGAATCACAAAGTAATCATGGGTGTTGTAATTCTAACATAACAAGAACAATATTTTAAATTTTTTAACTAATGAATTGTGTTTTGATATGTTATTTTAATAAGATAATTGGCACTACTCATGACGGTAGCTAATTCAGGGGGATAAATATTATGTGACTAAATCCCTAATATTTAAAAAGAATTAAAGACTTGTATATTTAAAGCTCATGTTTGATTAAGAAAAAATATTGTAATAAGTTATTGATGGAATGAATATGCCAAGAAATTGATTAAATATGCTTAATTTATTTATGAAAGGGTGTGAAACCATTTTGATGGTTCATAACTACCAATGGAGTCTTATAAAAGGCATGTAAATTATTCTGAGAGACAAGGAATTGAATGGTACTTGTGATTCCAAGAGAAAAATAATATTGATTCTGTAGAAGTAAATTCCAAGGATGACTAGGTACAGATAGGTAGTGGGCAAGAGAGAGGGGCACCAAGCGGTGTCCTAACCAGTGGTATAGAGTACAACCTTGGATGATCTTGGCTAGGGCAAGGTGAACATACACGAGGTGTATAACACAATCCTCTCATAGTGTGGTCATAGTCTTGTGTTTGTTGCTTGTGTCTCTGCATTAGAATTTTGGTATTAGAATTCCTAAATATTTTCTTAGATAAGTTATCTCTATAAACATTTGTAAAAGCTATATAAATATTTGAATAAAGTCAATGAAACGAATTTTATTCTTCGTTTATTAGAATACATGAGAAAATGAATGTATTCAAGTATATTTGTTAAATATAACTTACAAAATATGTGTTTATGTTAGTAGAAGCATTGAATTGTAGTAATAAGTTAACAAAAATTGTAGATATATATGTTTGTTAATTAAATTTTTTTGTACAATTTAATGTAGTATAAAATTGTATATATGTAATTGTTTGCATTTAAAGTATAATCTTAAAATTTAATGGTGTTCTTGGACTGAATTATCTATTTTCTATCTTTCATGATCATGTTTTTTCTCTAAGTGTTTTCCCTATGTCATTGCATATGTCAACCTTATTTAAATTTCAGTTGATTAATTTTAAGTCCATAAAATACCCTTTTGATGTGAATTTTATGTGTTTCCTTGCCTTATTTGATTGTTGGACCTGAAACTCATTTAAATATAGTTCATTAGGAGACTTTACATCTACCTAGAACCATCTCTTGGAAAATTTATAGAATTATGCCACATATCTACCTTTTCTCATTTAATCACTGCCAAGAGTCACCCTCGGGTTTGTCCACTGTCTCTACTCTTCGTCAATGTGTCTTGCCTTTTTGTAGACCCAAAAGTCTCTTGCAATCTGGTTGACTATGGGGTTCTAAGTATGTCGAGACCCTAAAACACCTTCAACTCACCGAGTGTTGCCACATACCACTTTCCTAGCTATTTAGATCTTAACACTTGTCCTTGTCCTCTCCACGTTGATCTTCGCCACGTGTCCTTTGTTTTTTTGACCCACCGATCATCTCGGACCCGAAGCTATTTTCATTTTGGTTTAATTTTGGGAAATTGGTGTCCATGGAAAAAAATTGTTTGGGAAACACAGGGAAATATGACATGTATCTCTAGTTAATTCCTTAATTAATGATGTTTATCTCGTAGCTCCATAGATTATTTTAATCCTTGGATTTATATATTTTGTATACAATATGTAATACGACTTAGTTTCTCAATTGAAAAAGTATTAGCAATTTAAAAATGTATCAGTCTTCCGTAATTAGATATTTTTGTCAAGGATTATCAATTTTCTTTTTGGGAAAAGGTTCATTTCATGGCCTATTCTTACGATGAGCTCAAATCCTTTCAACCAAAAGAGATGCATCATTCTATCTCCTTAAAGCCATAAGCCAAGATCTTCAAGGAAATGAAAAGGCCCTACACACCAAAGATAATATATACCATCAAGGAAGAGGTGCGAGAAGATGTTGAACACAAGAATCATATTTACTATCTACCACTCCATGTGGGTAGCATACATTATTCCAAAGACAAAAGAAAAGTGGAGAGATAAGGATTTGTGTAGACTTTCACAATTTTAACCATGCCATTTTAAAAGACAATTATATTTTTCTGATCATGGATCACATCTTTCAAGAAGTTACAAGGTCTCGATATGCTCTCATTACTTGATGGATTTTTAGGATACAATCAAATTGAAGTAGTAGAGGAAGATAGGACCAAGACAACCTTCACCACACCTTGGGGCACTTTTACATACAATAGAATGCCTTTTGGTCTAATAAATTTAGGATAAACCTTTCAAAGGGATATGAACATATCATTCAAAGACCTTAAACATTGCATTGTGATCTATTTAGATGATCTCATTGTCTTCTCAAAGAAGCAAGGAGATCATACTCATCATCTGGACTAGGTACTCATAATATGTAAGAAGCATGACATATACTTTAATTTGAAGAAGTGTATCTTTGGGGTAGATGAAGGAAAACTCGTTGGGAACATAGTGAACAAGGAAGGGAAAATTTGATCTAGATAGAATTAAGGTTATTCAAGACTCATCGCTTCCGCAAGAAAAAGAGGGTACATTCCTTCTTTCGCAAGGTCAATTATATCCGCACTTTATCCTAGAATTCACCGAATTGACCAAGCATATAACTATCATGATGAATCCACATTTACGTCCCATAAATCCGATCAGACGAGTTGAGTGAGGGAAACCTTCCCTACGTTAAACATCTAAGTTCTAGTGGTTGATGCCCACATCATATTTTTGGTAGAAAATTGATGAAGGAATTTACAGGAGTCTTCATCAATTGTTTTCTCAAGGATGAGAAAAGGTTTAAGAGGGGGGATAATTTTGACAGGAGTCTTCATAAATTTTTTGGATAATATTCATCAATATTTGGGATAAACCACAAAGTTAGGGATATAGCCGCCAAAGCAAGTATGTAGCCATGAAGGAAATAAAAAATCCACAAAGAAATTTCGTAAACTATTGAAGACTAAGTAAAGCTATGATACATAGAGAAATCCGTTGGAGACTAAGAAAATTCACGTAATACAAAGGAATCCATTAAATATAGAAGAAGCTGCAAGATACTATAGAAGTCACATAAGCCAATGTGGTGCTACTCATTGAAGACAAATTGGACCACTACAAGATAGAATTTGATAGAGGCATGAGTCAAAGGAAGTGTATTTTGGGACATATTGTATTTTGTATATTTATTGTAACTAATATATTGTATAGGTGCACGTCATAGGAAACATATGAGTGAGTGTCATTTTGAGAACTTGTGTGCGAGAGTAGGATTGTATGAGATAGAATGGGAAGAATATATGATGTAAACATTATTGATAAATAAATAAAGATTGGAGTTTGGAGTAGAATTTGTTATTTTATTCCATTTACATTTTTGTTCATAGACTATACATGGTGTATTTCTTGAGTACATCCTTAACTAAGGTCAAATATTCCTAAGCCTCCAAAGTCTGTTGGGTTTTTAGGTCAACACATCTCTCACAGATGCATAATGTCCCACAAGTTAAAGATTATTGGGATAATTGTATAGATGACTTCAATGTCAAAGAAAGAGACTACATGAGGATGACCATTGGATAAATGAAGAAGTAAAAGTTCCATTAGTACAAATAAGGTATTCAAGATGATGGTACAGAGCTATATGATCTAAATTACAAAATGGTGAAGGATTATCCTTTTCTGCTAGTGAATTGGAGCATCCGTGAGTCCAAAGACATAGGCTGAGCGAATAAAGGTTATGATCAAAATAACAAGAGCATGGTTTCAAAATAATAAGGTTTCTACCCTTGCCTCAATAATTTTCCCTATACCCCAAAGATATACATCACATCACTCATCATCAAAGGTTATGGAGGTAACTTCATGCTCGAGATCACTCTAGAAGTAGTTCTAAGTGTGAAAAAGTGGAGTATAAAAACTCCTACTATGAGAGATCACACAAAAAGTATAGAACAACGAGAAGATACCATGGTGGAAGCGAAATTTGAGGAGAATGATCTAGTTCATCGTCCATCTACCAAACTTCCCGAGATGTTCCAACCTATTCTTTCACCCCTTCTCCTTGTGCATAAGAGATGCCCCTTTCACTCAAGAAAGAGATGATAAACATGCCATTCATAAAGCCCGAAGTAGATGAGGCATTTACTTGGATGAAGGAAATGATTAAAAATAGGCTCATACCATCTATCAAGTCATAGTCTCGATCTTTCGTAATAAAATCATTGGCCAAATGAAACAAGAAGAAATTTTCTCAAGCGTCCTATCACTTTTTCACTAATACTACAGGTGATTAGTATGTTGAGGTAGTTAGAACAAAAGTGATCAAACTAGTGGAAGAAATGACACCAGATGATTATGAAATGAGAAACATTACTTTAGGCCTGACCACTCATGAAGGATATGAACACATTTTCAAGAAATATTTCACTCACCTCCTTACGAGGAATCAAGAATAAAAAGTGAAAATTAATAAGTTGGACGATCAAGTACGAGAGACTCTCTTCATACGTATAACATCTCATGGACTGAATGCTTCATCAATCCTAATTAAAAAAGCTAATCCAATGAGAAACATTGATCTAGAGTCTATCCAAAGAATGCAATAGTTCATAGTATAAGGACAATATAACAAGTGGATGAGTACAATCGTTGAAAAAGGAAAGGAACTATTTCAAGAGATCATTTGTTTGTATAGATATATGTGTGCAATGTAAATAAGGCTCGGATGATCGGGGAGGATTTGGAAAATTAAAATGACCCTTTGGGATACTATTCATCCATTGGTGGTGGAAATGGGACATACTCATTATTGAATATTGATAAGAAATAAAATATCCGAAGGTTTCTATCTAAGGAATTGTCACGTGTGTCGGAAAGAACTCTTGTGACCAAATATGAAATGATAAATCAGGATATCAGTGAATTGAACTCAAATGAGGAACATGCCTACAAGAGGAAAGACTATGTCAACAGTAGAATTCAGAGACTTAGAGTGCATGTCATCAAAGAAACACAAATACATATGAGGTTATTGAACCATTTTAGGAGTATGTCAAGAAATAGGTTGGGGACCCACTTTCCTTCAATGAAGATACCTAAATTATTTATCTGGGATTCAAGCCACTATTTAATTCATTACAAAAAAACATCAGTCGTGGTTCATGAAATGAAAGGATATCAATGATGTCTTAGATGGTTGAATAGAGTCCCTAAGTTGTGTATGTATCTCGTAATGTTTATAAGGTTGCAAATGCTTGCATCTCGTTTCAGTAAGGAGTTCAGAGGAGTTGAAATTTCCCCAGTGGAGCTTAGTGGAGAATTGTTATGGAATGAGGTGAGATCGATAGAAGTAGATTCTTCATCATCTTAGTCTTCTCCCTCTTGTTTTTATATTTTCTCTTCCCCCAATTTTATCTCTCCTCCATGTTCTATTTCTTTGTTGGGGTTGTACTTTTTCACTATGTCTTATTTATTTAAAAAAGTGACTTTATGTTTATAATGTAATAAGTCACATTTAATTCATAAAAGGGGACTTAATCTTCTCATAGGATATTTGGGCACGTCATTTGTAAGAAGGGGTTGTTGGTAGACCCATAAAAGATAGTTGTGATCATGGGCATGAATAACCTACCAACGAGAGTGAAGTGCATAGATTCTTGGGCTAAATGGGCTATTACAGGAAGTTCATCAAAGGCTATGTAAATATTTCTATGCCATTGGAAGAACTATTAAAGGCTAAAGGAAAGTTTCACTAGGGTGACACAAAATGATAGGAATTTGATACTTTGAAGGAAATATTAACTACCGCACCTATTTATTCTTTGTTTCTTAGACAAAACCCTTTCATGTTCGTCTTGATTCCTTTAGTACAACCATTGGCACAAGTATTAGCGTAACCTAGGGAAGGAAACATGGATCATCCTATATGATTTGTGAATAGGAAGTTGACACCCATGAGCATAATTACACAACCATGGAGCAAGAAGCATTATCTATAATCTATGCACTACATAATTTCAGAAAATACTTTTTGAAAACCCCATTTATATTCTATATAGATCACATGACATTGAAGTACCTAGTAAACAATCCTAGTTTACAAGGGAACATCTGCAAGTGGATAATTCTATTTCAATAATTTTATTTCATAGTTATTTTAAATCCATAGAAGAGTAATTCAAGTTTTGACCATCTATAAAGGATCAATTTTAGTGAGTACATGTAGAGCATTAAAGATGATATGCCATATGCAAAAAAATCAGAGTTGAATTGCATGTCCATAGATTTGGAAGATACAATTGTGTTTTTGTGCACTAAATTGGCACCTAAAGGATTGAAGATGATAGAAAAAAATTCTTGTATATACGTACAACACCTTATCGCCTAATTAGAGGATATTTGTATGAGATGTTCCTTGATGAATTCTTACACCGTTGTGTTCGAAACATGAGCGTGACACCATTATGGAGGAGGCTCATGGTGGAAGAGCAAGAGGACATTATGCGAGTAATGTGACTTTGTGCAAGATCCTTATGGTTAGACTTTGGTGGGTGACATTATCCAAAGACACCAAGGATTATGTAAAGTAATGTGATCATTGTTAATTCCTTGGAAATCTTAGACACAAATATGAGATGTTGTTACGACATATATAGAAGCACATAACCTTTTGAGAAGTGGTTTATTGACTTTATAGGACCAATTGCACCACTCGTGCATAGGACCGGCATACTCTACATTATTAATTACACATATTATTTGACAAGGTGGGAAGAGGAAACACCTATAAAGGATTGTATATAATCCATAACAACAAGGTTTCTCTCGGAAACTATTATGAGCAGATATGGATGTCCATTGATATTGACAAATGATTGAGGAACTCTGTCTTAAACGAGACAATAAGAATTTTATTGACAGATTTTATGGTGGCACACCATAAGACTACCACTTATCACCCACAATATAAAGGTATCTTGTAGAATATTTCAACAAGATATTGAGTGGGACTTTAATGAATATTTGTGATTTTGGAAGGAAATATTGGGATTCTAAAGTGTCACTTTACTTTGGAAATACAGGACCACCTATAAAAGGTTAAGCAAGGTCATACCTTTTTAGTTGGTGTTTGGTGAAAAATTAGTACTTCTTATGGATTTTTATTTCCATCCCTTTATATTGCATGCACATGTGGATTAGAAGATGAACACGTTGTAGAGGAGCGCATTGAGAAAATAAATAAGCATCACGCCATTGTACATTTGAGTTAGAAGACTAAAAAGGTGAGATAAAAGGCATGACATGATAGGAACATTAAGAATAAGACATTAGGAGTTAGCAAGATGGTCATTCTCTTTTTCTCCACGTGTGCATACCACCTAGGAAAATTGAAGGTGTATTGGTTGATACCTTTTGTAGTAACCAAGATACTTGATTCAGGTACATATCAATTGCAGATGTTGGATGACACCATTTTTCCCGATTACTTCAATGGTAGTAGGTTGAAGACCTCTGTAAATATAGCTTATTAGTGTTTGTAATAGGGAATTATTGCCACTTAGATTAGGTTTCCCTTTTCATGTTTTGCTTTCTAGTTGTTTCTTTGTTTTATTGTGTTCTTTCCTTGTTTTTGTAATAAATGCAATTGTGCTCAACAAGATGATTATGATATTATAAGTCATGTGCGAGAAGACCTCACATACTTTAGTGTGGGGTGAGCCAAGCGCATGTGCATGAAAAAAGAGACATTATTAGTGATTAGAGGAGAATTAAAGTGGATGAAGATGTGCGCATGATGGTTAAAAGATGGTGTATCAGTTTCAAGGTCTATGCAAGTGAACAAAGGAAAAAGGTGTCACAAGAAATGAGAAGGATGGTGATAGTAATAAAATTACAGTTGAAGACCATGCAAGAAAAATGATCATAGAGTGTAATGTGATCTAGGTAGCGGCATGATGAAATTATTTTTATATGGCATAGAGGATTATGTACCGCTACATAGGAAAGTGCATGTGAGGAGTTCTATGGCCTATGAAGTAGTGAGTGTGCCGGAGAAGGTTCGGACTATCGCGCATGGAATAACACAAGAAAAAACATGAAAAAGTAAAAATAAGAATTAAATTTTTTGTATGATGGTAGGTGAGGAGAAATTAATGCAATAAATTTTTAGAAACCAATAAAAAGGGGGTGTCGGGGTGAGTTCATTCTCACCTTACCTTGAGAAGACCTTAGGCATTTTCAAGAACGAATTTGTGTGTTTTACTACAAATTTGAGAGAATACGAGAAAAATCAATTGAACTAGCTTGAAGAAAGTTCACAGATGAGTAGGGAAGCTCCATCATATGAAGTTAGAGGCTTGAGTGTGGTGTGGAAGGTCTGTTTACAAGAAATGAAGGGTTTACAAGGTTTTTGGGCTAGGGTTTACAGAATTAGGGCACAAATTAAAAAAAAGATAACATGGTAAGGAGGATATTCAAAGCATGGACAGGTTGGAAATGAGGAATTAATGGAGCCTAATGCTCAAAGGAGTAGAATTTCCAAAGTTGGTGTTAGTTTATGACATAACACCTAGGAAACTAGGAACTATGTCACCAAATAGAAAAAGGAAAGGAAAGGGCAAGGAGAATCCCATAGTTTTGGATGTGCAAGAAGAATGGTACTAAATGCAGTTCCCAGATGGAGTACTCATGGGAAAGGATTGGGTATCACATGTAAGAAATATGAAATTGAGTAATTATAACCATTGCTCAAATGCAAATGTAAGTGAAATAAACATTAAACTAATCCATAAGCAGGATGAGAGGAATATAGACGAAAATCCTATCTTTAATGATAAAGGATATCAAATTTTATGGAGCATGGGAGTTCTTCATCTTTATGGGATCCCTTACTTTGACAAACATGAGTGATTGTATCAATGGCTTATATCGTGCATCCATGAGGATTTTGTCTAGTTTGAAGGAAGGAGGATGTTCCTTAATGCGTCATTCATTAGAAAATTTACTAGCCTACGGAGCATAGGGATGGAGCTTTAAGTGGAATTAGAAGATGACGATGAAGTGAAAAGACTTCCTCCACAATGAAGTACTAACAAGGAAGGCATTCCATCGATATTTCTAAGCTCGAGGATCCTATTATCAAAATGGTTGCATATTTACATAAGAAATTGAATGAGCATGAAATGTTGGTCTAGGTGAAGAAGTGACAACTTATGTCATGAAGAAGATAGTTGAAGGAACTGTTTATAACCTTGATGGATTTATAGCAGAGGATATTATTGAGGAAGTACACGCACATGACAATATAACTTTTAGAAATGCCTTGTTCTTTGATTGTTTTATCTCGAACTTGGGGTACTAGATGGACCAACCAAGAGGATATGGAGGTTCCCCTATAAAAGACATTTCCCACAAAAATAATTACTAATTACACTTGTGATGGCATGAATAATGTATATAAGGCCAAGGAGGATTATGGTATAAACATATACGTGAGGTGTTTAGACAAGAATGGCATATTCCAAGTGAGTTACCTATATAGTTGAAAGTGAAGGAAGAATTTGTAGTTTATCAACACTTATGTCTTGGAAAATTTTATTTGAAGGATGGGTCAAAAATTCATTGGTACAAACTTTTGTTTTCCTTTATAGCATGATACTTTCTGGCTGTGGTGAATAGGTTTAATAAGGTACAAAAATAAGAATTGAAACAGATAAGGTAGACTACGAGTATCACACATTGCACAAAACATATGTTTATCCTAAAAATAAAGCATATGAGGAGAAAATGATATCAATATGTCTAAGTCCATTACTCTAGCAGTTGCCAATTTGGAGGAAACAAAGGTTTATATATATTTGAAGCCAAGGATGGTTAATGGAAAATATGTATAATATGACTTAAGGATCTTGGAAGTGCCTATAGGAAAGAAAATGATGGGGAAAAAGATCACGTGAGGATACTCCTCGATCAAGAAGAAGAGGAAAGTGAGAAATCAACTTCGTGAAGAGTAGAACTACAAAGAAGAAACCAATACGTAAAGATTCTAAACCAAGTATGAGTTCCAAGAATACACCGAAGAAGAAGTATCAAATGAAAAAGTAAAAAAAGATGGTGTCTAGTGAAGAAAAAAAGGATGTTGATAGAGATGAAGATGAGGTTGTGAGAAATGAGGAGGAGGAAATATTACAAAATGAACCTTTAGTGCATGAGATTAGGGAATCGGATATGGAAGAGTGTTATGTGCATTATGAGGAGACCCCTTTCAAGGAACCAGAGGTAGAAGGTCATGAAGTACCTATTACTCATATTTTGGAGGAGAGGTAGGAAAATACCGAGGAGCATAAGGTTAAGCACATTATTGAGCATGAGGTACAATGCATTGTATAGTGCATTTTTAGCATGGGCTAGAGTGTGAGGAGGGAGAAGAAAAGAATATTGGTGAAGAAGAAGCAGGTGGTATGGAGAACCCCTTTATACTTTATTTTTTAAAAATACCAATGGGAAGAATGGAAAACCATGACACATACCCTGGGCCTTATCATTTAATATGTTGATGATCGATTAGAATTTTGTGCACAAGATATTAGAGTATAGTGGCCACAGAAGATCTCTTATAGTGGTCATTATTTAAAAATAAAGAGGCATTATCGCACACAAAAATGTGCTCTCTTGGGAGTTTTAATTACACATGGAGGAACCTGTGTTCAAGGTTAGCACACAATCGATAACCAAGACTTGGCTCGAGTCCATGATAAGAGAAGGATACCCGATATTTGATGCAGAGGTGTTAATAGATGAAAATTTATGTAATGTACTTAATAAGTTATCGGTGGAAGTAGGGATGAGAATTTTTGATAAGTATTGTTGCATCAAGAAAATGCACAAAGAGATAGAGGGCCAGGATAAAGAGCTCAAGATGAAAGATTGATAAATTACAAAGCGAAAAAAATCCAAGGAAGAGAAGGCACAAACACGCATGGTGTATAAGAAGGAAAAATGTGTTGATGTGAGGTATATTTCCACCTCTTTGTTATCCAATTTTTGTATAATTTGGAAAAATTGGATAGTAGGAGCCTATTGGACCCCGGGATCAAAAATTCCTTTGTGAGAATTTCGGGTAATTTTGGGAAAAAATCATTTTAGAAGTTCTAACGATGTGGAAGGGTTCATGGTTTTGATATCATTCTTCCCTTTCTCGATCTTTAGGACTCGATTTTACTTTGGGTGACTAAATTGGCCTCGGGGCCCCACTTTCACTCAATGCATATAAAGTGATCAAAATTGATCAATCAAATCCAAGAGGGTTTTTACTATGATCCCATGACTCCCTAGTTCCAAGAAGAATCCAAGAGAATCAAATTTTTATTAAAACAAAAAAATATATAGTTGGGGGTCTAGATGTCATTGAGAAAAAATAGAGCTTGATGTAGCTCTAGTGAGCTACTCGGTGAGCCAACATTAGTTCAAAGGGAAACGAGCTCGGTTCTAGCCCGTGCAAGTTGAGTTTGAGGGATATCAAGTAGAGTTGACCGAGCTCATTCATGGCTTGGTGAATCAAGTCATTTAGTAGCTCGATGTGATACAGAGGAGATAACACGACAATTTTATCTAGAAAGTCATAGAGGTATGAGAATGTCGGGACGAGTTAGGATTAGCTCGTGAAGGAAAATGCATTCAAAACTAAAATTGAAAGGATTAAGGAACTCTTGAGCTTATGGTATCAACTAGGGTGGATGAGTTAGAGCATAGCTAGAGGTTTTAAGAGTGAGATTAACATGGAAGCATTTGAGCTCGGTTGGAAAGGTTTTGTGTCACCGAGCATTGAGAAAGATCATAGTGAAGGAGTTCAAAAGGTGGTGAACTTGACTCAGATGAGTCAAAATTATGTGTGACAAGGGCACATTTAGGGAATTTCAAAGGATCGTGGCCAATGGGGTGGTTGAGGCTGAATTTAAAAAGATGGGGGAATTTTGAAGGTTTGCGGCCATGGTGGAAATGTTAAGATGACAAACCAAGTCTAGTAACTCAATGCATGGGAGGTTTGGGAAAACATGGGCAAGTGGATTATTAATGGTGATAAGCCATGGAAGAAATTCCCCAAATAAAACATCTAGTAAGGAGCCTAATTCTATGATTGAGATTTAGGTGAGTTGTCAATTTTTCCGCTAGGTTAACAGGATAGTTAGTAGTGCGGTAAGTTGTGGGGGAACCACCACTTTTAGAGGAGGTAATGTCAAGCTCATGAAATGGCATAGTCATTTCGAATGGCCAGATTGAATCCACAATGTGCAAGGCATCCACCACTAATTATTGGCTATTTGGCTTGACATTGGGAAAGATGATCTAGTGGAAAGCTCGTGGGTTTGAGTGGCTCTGGAAATAGAAAAGGAAGAGACAACATCAAGCTCAACTTGATTCAATCATTTAAGGAGATTCATATATATTACGTTCGAGGCTTATCATTGGAAGTAAGTAATGGAAAATCTCTCACCACAGCAATCCGACACTCTCAAGTCAGATAGATGAGCTCAACTTTAAGACACATGTGAACGTAATACAGCTAACCACGAGTTCATGAGGAAAACTATTGTAGGTCAATGGAGCCAAGTCAATTTTGAGGCCATATCTCAGGGTAATGGAAGTGAACTTATCAATTTCATTGATCATGGCAACTTCAAATGGAGCTCAGTGAGCCTCAGGGAGGAACTAGGTCAACTTGGTTCATTTTGTGGTAGGACAGAAATATTCGGTGTGATATTGAATGAGGATATCATGTGGGTTGACTCATGTAAGAGTGTTTGGCTTAGTGTAGGATGATCTTGGTAAGAAAAAAAGGTTGTCATGTCGAGTTAAGCGGAACTGAAGCCAACCAATGCATATTAAATGTCAAGGGCTTGTTAATCATATAGTTGATTCAATCTCATTGAGCCAAATGGATAGTTTCTCAATGCGGTGTGGTGGCTCAGTAATGATGCATTTAAGGAGGAGAGTTTCATAAACACAATTCAATATGGAGCTTAGACGGACCGAGTTACTCACATGATGAAACAATCAGCTTCATCAACTTGGGGAATCGACACATCTGACAAGATGAATTCACCAATGCTCACCCAAACATGGAGGAACTCGCCAATCCATGAGAAAGGAGCTTAACTCTCTGAGTTGAGTCATGCATTAAGATGAGCTTGAAGAACTTGATAGTTGGAGAAGATTACAAGGGAATAGCTTGGAGCGAGTTTGTGGGACAAGTTGGAGGTAGCTCGTGGAGTAAAAATTTATTGGAGCATGAAGAGCTGGATCCGAGAAAGTTAAGGCTGATAAGAGTTGGTAGAGCATGAAGATGAGCCCACCAAGTTCAAATGGAAGGGAAGCTCATCGACCAAATCAGTGAGTTGGTAGGCAAGACAACTACCGAGTTAGCCTTTCTCTCAAGGGACCCCCCTTCAATGTAAACCAACCCTAAGGGGGTGCAAATAGAAATTATCATTAAATTGATATTATTTTAAAATATTAATTAAATTAATATTTTTATTAATAATATTTTTATTATTATTAAAATATTTTATTTAAATATTCTTTTAATTAAATAAGAGGATTAAGTCAAACTGGTCATTAATGGCACATGATGGAGGGTTAAGTGGTTCAACTAACTTTGTAATAAATGTTGACCATCATGTACCTTCATTTTAGGAAGGAATTTATGATTTCTCCTCTATTCTCTCACAAGGATTTTTCTATAAATGTAAATGAAGAACTCATTCCAAGGGGTTGGACAAGTTAGACATCTTAGACAAGTGTATATTTTTCAAGAATCTCTCTCTTCTACAAGTTATATTTGTGGATTGGGGAACTTTCAAGCCTCCTTTCCAAGACTATAATGGCAACCATTTCCTCTTTTGAATGTAATGATGCATTGTGCATGTTGTTGAAGAAATAAAATGTGTGTTTTGTGACTACTCTTAGTCCTTTCATCATTCTATACTTCTTTGTGCCTTTCTCATGCTTACAAATACATTGTGCAAGTTCAAAGTTTACATTGTAGGTCCTTGGAGTTCTATGCATGTCAAGTGGTGGAGTATTTCTTAGTTGAGTTATGGTGTTTATTCACCCTTCTTAATTTCATCCTTCTTCACTGGAAGACTGATATATTGTTTTTCTGATTGAGTTTTAACAAAGGGAACACATGCTCTTTAGTTTTTGGTATTATGTTTACCCTTTCCAAGTTACAGTAGGTGAAGTTGTCTTGTGGTGCACAACACCCTCTTCAAATTAACCCTTCCTAAGTCTAGCAACACCCTTTATTTGGTGCATCACCATCCCTAGTATAGTTTCATTTCTTGCAAATCTCTTTCCCTAAATCCCATGAAAATGTTAGTATAGGTCTAGATAACCATTTTATTACACTAGGAGTAGTATAGCACTTAGTTTAGGAAGAGGAAGTTGGCCTTCTCCAGAGGTTCACCTCAAGCCCAAGTCCCACATCTTGAGAGGTGATCCCATGTTACCTAATCACACTAAATGTCTTGTTCACATTCTATCCATTCGGAGGGTGCAGTGATTTTGCGATAACAGTTTTGACATGCCTAGTGGGACAAGAGTGGTACTTATCTTCATACATGCATGAATCAAAGTACCTAGTGACTCCATATCTCTAGATTTTGTATCTTAGTGTGTTAACATATGCAAAGAATTCAGACAAGAGATTCTATGAGACAAGAAGGAAATTATTAACATATTGATTTATCCTTGTCTCCTCTAAGAAGAATAAGAAGAAGAGGCATTTCAACATCACTAGTTACATGCATCACCACAAAGT
This sequence comes from Taxus wallichiana var. yunnanensis, assembly GCA_018340775.1. Lineage (NCBI taxonomy): Eukaryota > Viridiplantae > Streptophyta > Pinopsida > Cupressales > Taxaceae > Taxus > Taxus wallichiana. Next base: position 315,792,426 of record CM031239.1, read on the forward strand.
GGGCATTCAAATCCTCCTTACGGAAGGTTCCCTCCACCTGGGAACAATCATCCTCTATGTAGAATGCCAAGGAAGAAATTTTTTCCTGCATTCAACATGATAAACCCTCTTCTATTAGCCCAACGGGATCCTATACCTGTTACCGCACTCAAAATTTTACCCTTTTATATAGGGGAAACTCATATTACTCTGTGGAACATATTCTTAATGTGGCTAGCATTTATGTAGTACATAATGTTATAGAAGACAACCTTGTGGACAAACTCCTGGCTACTTCCTTATAGGGAAAAGTAATTCAGTGGTTTCATGGGTTAGAGTCTGGAACTATTACCACTTGGGATGAATTGGGGGAGAATATTTGCAAACAGTTTGAAGACAAGAGTGACCACTTGCAACTCTTGGAACAACTCACTACCATAAAGAGAGCTCCCCAAGAATACATGAGTGATTTCAAATTCGATTCCAAAGGACTTAGAATAGGATTTTGGCACTCATAAATCCTTCTCTAAATAATGCATTCTTGTACTATTTGTAATCCTTGAATAGTGATGTAGCAATTATGATCCAATCCATGAGAGGGCCTACACCACCCGATGCCTATGAAGTTTCCATAAGAGCATAGAATTCCTTGATTCAAGCTAAAAAGATAGCTCCATGACCACTAATGTCATTGTCTTTGGATCTTACAAATACTCAACCTACCATTACTCTTATTCTAGTAGCTTCCAACCAACTAGTTGATCTACCCCCACCCTTTCAAATGATCAATTTGAAGTTGAGTCATTACTATAAACTTTTGGGAGTGTGCTCATTACATTCAAGAGGCAAAATTTTCAATATAATCATCCATACCAGCCACAAAATCAATAGTATCAGGCTAACCATCCTCCTTTTCAAGGGAACAATCAGCCTCAAAATCAAACTGCAAGTCAAGCTACGAATGTTAGGCCTCTAAACTTTAGGAATCCTCTTGCTACTAGTTCTTCTAGAGCCCTTGTACTTGTCTAGAATAATCTAGTTCAAGACTACAAATGGTGTTATCCTTGTTCTCAACCCCACAATCAAAATATTTTCCCAAATGGAGTTATTATCCAAGACCTTATGGTTCAAAGCATATCGGCCCCTCCAGAGCCAACAAAAAATTCATCTACATAGGAAATAGCAGATCAACTACAAGTACCTGGAAGAAACCACTTTGCTAAATTGGCAAGCAAAAAAATTTGTGGGTTGAATACAAATTCTTCATCAGTGGCAAAAACATTCGTTCCAAAAAGAGAGTAATGGAATCTCAACCTTTCAAAGTTGATCAAGCATCTACTTCATAGCCTTAGCCACAAGTGGTGGTTGATAAAGATGTGGGAAAGAAACAACTGAAACACATGCTAGCCAAGTCTGCAAGGAAAGAAGGTTCTTCAGGCATCATGGTACCCAACAAGAAATTTCCAAAAGAGGATTCTAATGCCCAAAGAAATGTCAGAAAATTAGGAGCAATTCCCTTCAGTATTATAGAAAAAATGAAGAAGACCAACTTGAGTGTTACTATGTGGGACACACTCTCAATTCCTTCTCAAAGAAACTTGTTGCGAGAGGCTCGAAAAGATTTGGTAGGTCATGAGGTAGAAAATGCTACAAATTTATGTCAACCGAAAGGGAAAATTATTCCTAAAGTGAACAAACCACCACCATTATATATTTCCCTTGATCATTGGCAGCAACCTAATGCATAATTACATGATCGATTATGGTGTCAATAGCTCAGTCATGCCCAAACAAATTACAGATGTAATAGGCATACAATATGTGCTAGTTGCAAGAGGATTTATTCACCTAGATGGCATGGTTGTTTAAACTATTGAAGTTATCAAAGGACTTCAACTTATCATCCATGCATGTGCCCTAGTTTTCATTCACCCAAGATATATAAGTCATTAATCCGCCTCCTCTCTTTGTCATCTTCCTATCACGAGATTTCACTCCCAAGATGGGCAGATATCTAACAGTCGATTGGTCACATATTATTCTCAAGACTCGATACGGAACCAAAGTTACTATAAGGGTGGAACCAATCTTCCATAATCATGTATAACCCTACATTTCTAGTCTTATAAATGGGAACTATACCATCGGCGATCCAGAAGAAGAAGATGTTAATCATGAACTGACCACTCTTGTGGAAGAATTCCCCAATAATCTGCTATATGAAGTGATTGGAGATCATCAGTATGATCCCTACATTGTTTTGTTAGTAGAGGAAGAAGTTGGTTTTCTACTTTTAGAGGAGATAGGATTGGGTACATACTGCATTCACAAAGAAGGTATGATCATACCACAGCTTGTCAAAACACAAAGAAATTCTGAAGGACTATGGCGATTGATATTCAATGACTCAAGGAGTAAGAATGAATCTGGTGTTGGTGTCATTATAATTTATCTATAAGGAGATAATTACTTCTCATCTTTCTGGTTGTAATTCGATTCTGAATAATTTCACATTGAATACGAGGCCCTTGTGCATGGAATTCAACTAGCTCAAAAGAAGGAAATCAAATCCCTGAGTGTTTTTGGAGATAGTGAGTTAGTTTTTCATCAAGTGACAACACGCAGTGCATCCAAAAATGATATTTTAAGATCATACAAGAACCATATTTGGGATCTGATTGAAGATTTTGAGGCTTTCGGGATTCATGTTATTCCTAGAAATCAAAATCAAGATGTTGATAGGCTTGCTATGATTGGCTCACAATACGAAATACTTGTTGATATCATGAAATATGGGCATAAATTTTTCAAAATTGTGGTTTGACAAGATCTCAGAATAATGTGAGTAGATGGCAATTTTTCAATAGTGAAAAACAAATTGTTTTATTTCTACAAGAGGAGGCGAGTTTTCTACGAAAGGTTAAGAAAATTTGCAAGAATCATACAATGATCAAATCATATAATTGAAAATAAATAAGATACTAAAATGATTAGTTACTCTAGAATTCATCTTCAATTCATATGATCAAGATAAAATACAAAAGCTCTAACATGGTGGTCAAAGAAGAATATTTTGAAGAATTCGAGGTAACAAATGAAAAGTTTTTGAAGATCAAAAAAGTATGCACTCCCAAAGAAAAAAATAATCTTTCATCAAAAAATTTCAAGATTATCACAATATTTTTGCGTGGATCTATAAATACCGTGTGGTTTTGATCCAGTCTAGCACAACATACCATCAAACTAGATCCTAATGCAAGCCAGTTCATTAGAAATAGAGGCCAATTAATCCTAAAATTGAGCCACTAATGAGAAAGGAGCTAACCAAACTCATTGAGGCCTATATATTTTTCCTATCAAGCATTCCTTTTGGGTAGCCAATCTGGTCCCCTGTAAGGAAGAAGAATGGAGAAATTCGGCTATGTGTTGATTTAGGGGATTTGAACCATGCCTTGTTGAAAGATAATTATCCTCTTCCATCAATGGAGAAAATCCTTCAAATGGTGTCAAGAGCTCAAATATTTTATTTTCTCGATGGATATTTGGGTTACAATCAAATTTTGGTCCAAGAATCTGATCAATTCAAATGGCTTTCACTACCAAGTGGGGAACATATGCTTACAACAAAATGCCATTCGGATTGTCCAATGTCGAGCTACTTTCTAAAGAGCAATGGAAATGGAATTTAAGGGACTAATCAACGATATCATCTTGGTTTACCTTGATGATATAATTTATACTCTAAGCATGTAGAAGACCACATCACGCATCTAAGGAAGGTTTTCCAAAGATGTAGAGAGTTTAGAGATTCACTTAACCCTTTAAGAAATGTATTTTTGTGAACGAGGGAAATTTTTGGGGCATTTTATTTTGGCATAAGTAATGTCAATTGATCCAACAAGGATTCTTTTGATTATGTCCTTATCTCTCCCAAGTCACAAGAAGGGTCTCAGATTTTTTAGGAACCATAAATTTTGTACGAAGGTTCATTCCTCAATTTTCAACATTGGCTAAACCACTAACAACCATGATAAAGAAGAATATGCCATTCTTGTGGAAAAGGAAGGAATGGAGAGCTTCTAAGCCATCAAAATGACCATTTCTCAAGCTCACATTGTTGAACCCTAAGTTTGATAAATATTTTATTCTTTATGCTTTTGTAGGTCAAGAGAGCATTTTAGGGATCCTCACCTAGCAAAATGATGATCTAATGGAGCAACCAATTACTTTCTTCAGTCAATCCCTCAAATACTATGAGCTCAAATATTCATTCATTGAAAAACAATTCTTTGTGGTTATTTGAGCTTTGAATAAATTCAAGCACATGTTGTCCAACAACAAAATTCATCTAATGGTGTCTCATCCAGGTGTCAAGGAATTTTTGCTAAACAAAGAGATGAATGAAAAGTGTTGGATGGATCACGAAGGTGATGGAGTATGACATACATATAAAAGTTACCAAACTTGTCAGAGGTAAAGGTTTGTGTCAACAACTGCTTCAGACCTGAAATAAAAAGGTGATGAGGACATGACATTCCTCAACACTGATGAAGGTGATGATCAGGTTGAATGGTTATCCAAATGAAGAATTTCCTTTTCTCATGAGCATATCTTGTTGACATGGATAGGAATCAATGATGGACCTTTCACCTTCATTCTATTACTTATGTTCTAGTAGAGGATGTTCTTTTTGAAGGGATTTGAATGGTGTTCTTCTTCGGTGCATAAGACCAGAACATGTAAGTAAGATAATAGAAGAGTTTCATAATGGCATATTTAGATGACATTATTCTACATGATCAACTACTACCAAGATCATGCGAGTTGGATACTATTGGCTAGATTTATTCAAAGATGCCCACTTCTAGGTAAAGAAATGCAAGGAATGTACCTTTTTCACTGAAAAGCACAAATTGGTAGCCCTGCCTCTTCTCCCAATTCAAGTCAACCAACCCTTCATCCAATGGGGGTTAGATTTAATCAGGATGATTAATCTTCCATCAAGTGATGGAAACAAATGGGTTCTCACTATGATGGATTATTTCACTCATTGGATGGAAGCCATGGTACTTAAAGAGGGAAACGAAAAGGTTGTCCTTGATTTTCTGAAGGGGATAATGACACGTTTTAGTGTTCCATTTATAGTAATTTCAAATAATTCAATGGAATTTCTTGTTTTGAAATTAACCGAATGGGCCATCAAGAATGCGGTTTATCTCAAAACTTCATCCAATTATTACCCACAGGGTAATTCATTAACCAAGTCCCGTAATAATAATCTCATACGGATCATCAAGCATACAATGGAAACTAATAGAAGAACTTGGCACACTCAGCTCAAAACCACCATGTGGGCAGATTAGATCACACCCAAAAGGGCCATCGGTAATTCACCTTTCATGCTGGTATATGGAAAAGAAGCAAAAATTTGCTATCCTTGGAATTGCCTTCTTTGGAGTTAGCTCATTAGCTTCAAGCTATGGAGAGTGACCCTATAACAGTCAATTTTTCTAAACTAATAGATTTAGAAGAACTACAAAACAAGGCCATGAAAACTCTGGAGCAACATCAAGCTCAAGTTAAGAAAAAATTTACAAGAAGGCGTTCAACATGAATTTTCAAGAGAGAGATTTAATTCTCAAATGGGATGTCGCGAGGAAAAACCAGGACATGCGTGCCAAGTTTGATGGTCTTTGAGTGGCCATATATCATCACAAGTGCAAAGAGAATAATTAATTTCATCTATCTAGACACAATGGAGAATACATTTCCATTCATGTGAATGGGATACATCTCAAAGTTTTCTTTTGAGATCATTCCACTCCCTATACAATTTAGTTAGGTGTTTTCCTCCAAGTGTTCTTGCACATTGTTGTGTGTTATTGTCATCATTTTTTTCTTTGTTGTTGTGTTTTGTGTTGTTCTTGCACATTGTACCATCATTTGAGTTTTTTGGGAGAAATAAGGTTCAAGTTTTAAAAAAGTTTCAGATATCCAAGGTTCCTCTAAAGCTTCATCCAAAATTCCACAATGCTTTGTAAGTGTCAAACATTCGTCAGTGTCAATACATTTCCTATCCATCATTGTTGGAGAGTTCAAAATCATGTATCACATAAGATCATATCATTTTCAGGATTCTGATATTGACTCCATGCCCAATGGATGACTTAAAGGCTACTAGACTGGTGCTTAGCAGAAATCATCCCCGAGAGGTCACCAAAAATGTTATCCAATTTTTGTATACTTCGGCAAAAGTGGATAGTAGGAGCCTATTGGACCCTGGGATAAAAATTCCTTTGTGAGCATTTTGGGTCATTACAGACAATTTGGCATTTTAGAAGTACTAACGATGTTTGAAAGGGTTTATGGTTGTCTAATAGTGTTCTTCCCTTTCTATCTCTTCGAGACTTAGATTTTGCTTTGGGTGACTAAATTAGCCTTAGGGGCCCCACTTTCAGTCAATAGGTATAAATTGATCAAAATTGATCAATAAAATCCATGGAGGGTTTTTACTATGATCTCACGACTCCTAGTTCTAAGAAGAAGCCAAGAGAATCAAATTTTTATCAATAAATAAATAAAAATAGTTCAGAGTCTAGATGTCATTGAGAGAAAATAGAGCTTGTTGAGTAACTCAGTGAGCCAACATTAGTTCAAAGGGAAATAAGCCTAGTTCCAAACCGTGTAAGCTGAGTTTGAGGGATATCAAGTAGAATTGACTGATCTCATTCATGGCTTGGTGATTCAAGTCATTTAGTAGCTTGATGTGATACAGAGGAGATGACATGACAAGTTCATTGGGAAAGTCACAAAGGTATGAGAATATCAGGATGAGTTTGGATTAGCTCAACAAGGACAATGCATTCAAAACTGAAATTACAAGGATTGAGGCACTCTTGAGCTTATGGGATCAACTAGGGTGGACAAGTTGAAGCCTAGTTAGAGGTCACTTAGAGAGAAATAATAACATGGATGCATTCTAGTTCATTCGAGAAAAGTTTTTCACCGAGTTGAGAAGGAGATCGGTGAGGGAGTTCAAGAGGCCTATGAACTTGGCTCGGTCGAGTAAAAATTAGGTGTGACCAGGGGCACATTCAGGAGTTTTGAAGGATCACGACCAATGGGGTATTTGAGGCTAAATTTTAAAAGATGAGGGAATTTTAAAGGTTTGTGTCCATGGTGGAAAAATCTAAAAATGGCAGCCAAGCCAATAACTCCACATAGGGGAGGTTCGGGAAAACATGGCCAAGAAAAATATTAACGATGGCAAGCCAAGGAAGAAATTCCACAAATTGAATGTACCAGTAATGAGCTGAAGTCTATGGCCAAGATTCGGGAAATTTCCGAGTTTTCCACAGAGGTTGACAAGACGGTTGCCAATGAAAGCATGTCATGGGGGATCCTCTACTTTTAGGGGAGTTAATGTCGGGCTTGTAACTTGGAATAGTCGGTTTGAGTGACCCAGGATTAAATCCAAATCATGCAAGGAACCCACCACTGAGTTGTGGCTATTTGGATCAACATTAGGAAAGATGATCTAGTGGCAAGCTCATGGGTTTGAGTGGCCCTGGAAGTAGAAACGAAAGAGACAACATCTGGATCAACTTGATTTAATAATTTAAGGAGCTTCATAGATTGCATTTTGGGGCTTATAGTTAGAAGTAATCAATGGAAAATCTCTTTCCATAGCGATCCGACACTCATGGGTCGGATAGATGAGCTCAGATTTAAGACACGTGTGAATGTAATACAACTAACCACGAGTTCACCGGGAAAACTATTGCAGGTCAATGGATCCAAGTTGGTTTCTAGCCCATATCTCAAGAATGGAAGTGAAATTATCAATTTCATTGATCATGGCAACTTCAAATGGAGCTCGGTGAGCCTTAGAGAAGAACTAGGTCAACTTGGTTCATTATGTCGGGATGGGAAATATTTTGGTGTGATATTAAATGAGGATCTTGTGTGGGTTGACTCATGTAAGAGTGTTCATCTTAGTGTAGGAAAAACTTGGTAAGAAAAAAAAAAAAAGTTGTCGAGTCAATTTAAGTTGAGCCCGAAGCCAACCAATGCATATTAAATGCTAAGGGCTTGCTCATACAAATCAAGTCAAGTGCATCGATCCAAATAGATAGTTTCTCGGTTGCGGTGTGGTTGGCTTGGTAATGATGTATTCAAGGAAGAGAGTTTCATAAACCCAAGTCAATATGGAGCTCATACGGACCGAGTTACTCACACGATGAAACGATGAGCTTACGAGAACTTGGGGATCGACACATTCGACAAGATGAATTCACCAAGGCTCACCCGAACATGGAGGAACTCCCCAATCCACGAGAAAGGAGCTTAACTCTCCAAATTGAATCATGCATTGAGATGAGCTCGCTAGAACTTGACGGTCGAGAGAATATTACAAGGGAATAGCTTAGAGTGGGTTTGTGGGACAATTTGGAGGTAACTCGTGGAGTAAAAAGTTATTGGAGCATGAAGATCTCGACCCGAGTGAGTTAAGGCCAAGAAGAGTTGGTAGGGCATGAAGATGAGCCCGCCATGTTCAAACAAAAGGGGAGCTCATCGACCAAATCGGTGAGTTAGTAGGTGAGCCAACTTATGAGTTATCCTTTCTCTCGAGGACCCCCTTCAATGCAAACCAACCCTAAGGGGGTCCCACTTGGAATTGTCATTAAATTGATATTATTTTAAAATAATAATTAAATTAATATTTTTATTAAAATATTTTAATTAATAATATTTTTATTATTATTAAAATATTTTATTAAAATATTCTTTTAATTAGATGAGATGGATAAGTTCTAAGTTGTTAATTAATTGCACATGATGGAGGGTTAAGTGGTTCAACTAACTTTGTCCATTACTGCGGAAGTTGCCCATTTGGGAAACAAAGGTTTATATCTATTTAAAACCAAGGATGGTTAATGGAAAATATGTATAATATGACTTAAGGATCTGGAAGTTCCTATAGGAAAGAAAATGATGGGGAAAAAGAGAGCACGTGAGGATACTCCCCCAATGAAGAAAAAGAGGAAATCGATAAATCAAATTATGTGAAGAGTGGAACTACAAGGAAGAAACCAATGCGTAAAGATTCTAAAGCAAGTATGAGTTCTAAGAATACACCGAAGAAGAAGTATCCAATGAAGAAGAAACCTTAGATGGTGTCAGCGAAGAGACAAAAGATATTGATAGAGATGAAGATGAGGTTGTGAGAAATGAGGAGGAGGAAGTATTACAAAATGAACCTTTATTGCATAAGATTGGGGACTCGGATATGGAAGAGTGTTATGTGCATTATGAGGAGACCCTTTCAAGGAACCAGAGGTATAAGGTCATGAAATAACTATTACTCATATTTCAGGAGGAGAGGTAGGAAAATAATGAGGAGCATAAGGTTGAGCACATTATTGAACATGAGGTACAACGCATTTTATAGTGCATTTTTTTACATGGGGTAAAGTGTGAGGAGGGAGAAGAAAAGAATATTGGTGAAGAAGCGGGTGGCATGAAGAACCCCTTTATACTTGATTTTTCAAAAATACCAGTTGGAAGAATGGAAAGCTATGACACATACCCCATGGCCTTGTCATTTAATATGTTGATGATCCAATTAAAATTTTGTGCGCAAGATATTAGAGTATAGTGGACACATAAGATCTCTTATGTTGGTCATTCTTTAAAAAGGAAGAGGCCTTACTGCACACAATAAATATGCTCTCTTGGGAATTTTAATTACACGTGGAGGAACTCTGTGTTCAAGGTTAGCACACAATTAATAACCAAGACTTGGCTTAAGTCCATGATAGGAGAAGGATACTTGATATTTGATGTAGAGGTGTTAACAAATGAAAAAGCGTGTAATGTACTTAATAAGTTGTCGGCGAAGTAGGGGTGAGAATTTTTATAAGTACTATTGCATCAAGAAAATACTCAAAGAGATAGAGGACAAGGATAAAGATCTCAAGATGAAAGTTTGATAAATTTTATAACTAAAAAAATCTAAGGAAGAGAAGGCACAAACACACATGGTGTATTTCCACCTCATTGTTATCCAATTTTTGTATACTTTGGAAAAATTGGATAGTAGGAGCCTATTGGACCCTGGGATCAAAAATTCCTTTGTGAGCATTCGAGGTCATTTTGAGAAAATTTTGTGTTTTATAAGTTCTAACGATGTTTCGGAAGGGTTCATGGTTGTCTAATATTATTCTTCCCTTTATAGCTCTTTGGGACTCATTTTTACTTTGGGTGACTAAATTGGCCTCGGGAGCCCCACTTTGATCAATGCATATAAATGACTCAAAATTTATCAATCAAATCAAGGAGGGTTTTTAATATGATCCCATGACTCCCTAGTTCCAAGAAGAATCCAAGAGAATAAAATTTGTATTTAAACAAAAATATATATAGTTGGGGTTCAAGATGTCGTTGAGCAAAAATAGAGCTCATTGAGAAGCTTAGTGAGTTACTCGGCTAGCCAACATTAGTTTAAAGGGAAAGCGAGATTGGTTCTAGCCGTGTAAGTTGAGTTTGAGGGATATCAAGAAGAGTTGACCGAGCTCATTCATGGATCGGTGAATCAAGTCATTTAGTAGCTCGATGTGATACAAAGGAGATGGCACAACAAGTTCATCCGGAAAGTCACGGAGAGGTACGAGAATGTTAGGACAAGATTGGATTATCTTGAAAAGGATGATGCATTCAAAACTGAAATTGCAAGGATCGAGGCACTTTTGAGTGACGGGATTAACTAGGGTGGACAAGTTAGAGCCTAGTTGTAGGGTTTTTTGAGTGAGACTAACATGGAAGCATTTGAGCTTAGTCGGAAAGGTTGTGTCACTGAGTTGAGAAGGATCTTAGTGAAGGTGTTTAGGAGGCTGTGAACTTGACTCGAATGAGTCAAAATTAGGTGTGATCGGGCGCGTTTAGGAGTTTCGAAGGATCATGGCCAATGGGGTGGTTGAAGCTGAATTTAAAAAGATGGGGAATTTTTAAGGTTAGCAACCATTACGAAATGTTAAGATGATAGGCCAAGCTAGTAACTCAATGCAAGGGAGGTTTCGAGAAAACATTAGCAAGTGGATTATTAACGGTGGTAAGCCATGGAATAAATTCCACAAATCAAACGTGATAGTAAGGAGCCCGAGTCTATGGCTTAGATTTATGCGAGTTGTTAATTTTTCCACTAGGTTAATAGGATGGTTGGTAGTGGAAGCGAGTTGTGGGGGAACCACCACTTTTAGGGGAGCTAATTTCGAGCTCATGAAATGGCATAGTCAATTTGAATGGCTCGGGATTGAATCCAAAATGTGCAAGGAACCCACCACTAAGTTTTGGCTATTTGGCTTGACATTGGGAAAGATGATCCGGTGGTGAGCTTGTGGTTTTGAGGTTTGTGGATATAGAAAAGGAAGAGACAACATCGGTCTCAACTTGATTCAATCATTTAATGAGCTTCATACATTGCATTATGAGGCTTATCGTTGGAAGTAAGCAATGGAAAATATCTCACCACGGTGAGTCGATGCTCTTGGGTCGAGATAGATGGGCTCACTCTAAGACACATGTGAGCGTAATACTGACTAACCATGAGTTCACCAGAAAACTATTATAGGTCAATGGAGCCAAGTTGGTTTCTAGGACATATCTCGGGAATGGAAGTGAACTTATCAATTTCATTGATCATGGAAACTTCAAATGGAGCTCAGTGAGCCTTAGAGAGGAACTAGGTCAACTTGGTTCATTGTGGTAGGACGAGAAATATTCGATGTGATATAAAATGAGGATCTTGTGTGGGTTGACTCATGTAAGATTGTTCAACTTAGTGTAGGAAAAACTTGGTAAAAAAAAAGTTGTCGAGTCGATTTAAGTCAATCCGAAGCCAACCAATGCATATTAAACGCTAAGGGCTTGCTCATATAGTTGAGTCAATCTCATCGAGCCAAATGGATAGTTTCTCAGTTGCAGTGTGGTTGGCTTGGTAATGATGCATTCAAGGAAGAGAGTTTCATAAACCCAAGTCAATATGGAGCTCATACGGACCGAGTTACTCACATGATGAAATGATGAGCTTAAAGAACTTGGGGGATCGACACATCCAACAAGATGAATTCACCAAGGCTCACCCAAACATGGAGTAACTTTCCAATCCATGAGAAAGGAGCTTAACTCTCTAAATTGAGTCATGCATTTAGATGAGCTCGCAGAACTCGAAGTTCAGAGAATATTACAAGGAATACCTCGGAGCAGGTTTGTGGGACAATTTGGATGTATCTCATGGAGTAAAAATTTATTGGAGCATGAAGAGCTCGACCCGAGTGAGTTAAGGCCAAGAAGAGTTAGTAGAGCATGAAGATGAGCCTGCCATGTTCAAACAGAAGGGGAACTCGTCAACCAAATCGGTGAGTTAGTAGGTGAGAAAACTTCCGAGTTATCCTTTCTCTCAAGGGCCCCCCTTCAATGCAAACCAACCCTAAGGGGGTCCCACTTGGAATTGTCATTAAATTGATATTATTTTAAAATAGTAATTAAATTAATATTTTAATTAATAATATTTTTATTATTATTAAAATATTTTATTTAAATATTCTTTTAATTAGATGAGATGGATAAGTTCTAAACCTGTTCATTAATGGCACATGATGGAGGGTTAAGTGGTTCAACTAACTTTGTAATAAATGTTGACCATCACATGCCTTCATTTTAGGGAGGAATTTATGATTTCTCCTCTATTCTCTCACAAGGATTTTTCTTTAAATGTAAATGAAGAACTCATTCTAAGTGGTTGGATAAGTTAGACATCTTAGACAAGTATAGATTTTTCAAGAGTCCTCTCTTCGCAAGTTAGATTTATGGATTGGGAACTTTCAAGCCTCCTTTCCAAGATAGTAATGGAAACCATTGCCTCTTTTGAATCTAATGATGCATTGTGCATGTATGTTGTTAAAGAAATAAAATGTGTGTTTTTTATTACTCTTAGTCCTTTCATTGTTCTATACTTCTTTATGTGTTTCTTATGCTTGTTGATACAAAGTGTGCAAGTTTAAAGTTTACATTACAGTCCTTTGAGTTTTTACATGTCAAGTGGTGGAGTATTGCTTGCGGTTGAGTTGTGGTGTTTATTCACCTTCTTAATTTCACCATTCTTTTGGAAGGCTGATATATTGTTTGTCGGCTGATTTTTAACAAAGGGAATACATGATCTTTAGTTTGTGGTATTATTTTTACCCTTTCCAAGTTGCAGTAGGTGAATTTGTCTTGTGGTGCACAACACCCTCTTCAAATTAACCCTTCTTTTGTCTAGAAGAACCTTTTATTTGGTGCATCATCATCTCTAGTATAGTTTCATTTCTTGCAAATATCTTTCTCTAAATCCCATGAAATTGTTAGTATAGGTTTAGATAACTATTTTATTGCACTAGGAGTAGTATAACACTTAGTTTAGGAAGAGGAAGTCGGCCTACTCCGAGAGGTTCACCTCGAGCCCAAGTCCCACGGTTTGAGGGTGATCCTTATTATCCATTCATATTGAATGTCTTGTTCATATTTTGGCCATTCCGAGGATGCATTCATTTGGTGATAACACTCACCGGGTGAGTCATCTCACTTAGGTGAGAATAGATCATAGGTGTCATATTAGTTATGATGACATATTCCCTCACGAAATCTGTCATATGTGTAAGTGTGTGTCATAGGAGTTACATTTAACTTTTAGAAACTAAGTCCTCTTCTCCTTTACGGAAGCATCACTAGTTGCATTGGAGTTTTTAAAATAGTAATTAAATTAATATTTTAATTAACAATATTTTTATTATTATTAAAATATTTTATTTAAATATTCTTTTAATTAGATGAGATGGATAAGTTCTAAACTGTTCATTAATGGCACATGATGGAGGGTTAAGTGGTTCAACTAACTTTGTAATAAATGTTGACCATCATGTGCCTTCATTTTAGGGAGGAATTTATGATTTCTCCTCTATTCTCTCACAAGGATTTTTCTTTAAATGTAAATGAAGAACTCATTCTAAGTGGTTGGATAAGTTAGACATCTTAGACAAGTATAGATTTTTCAAGAGTCCTCTCTCTTCCGCAAGTTAGATTTATGGATTGGGGAACTTTCAAGCCTCCTTTCCAAGATAGTAATGGAAACCATTGCCTCTTTTGAATCTAATGATGCATTGTGCATGTTGTTAAAGAAATAAAATGTGTGTTTTTTTATTACTCTTAGTCCTTTCATTGTTCTATACTTCTTTATGTGTTTCTTATGCTTGTTGATACAGTGTGCAAGTTTAAAGTTTACATTACAGGTCCTTTGAGTTTTTTACATGTCAAGTGGTGGAGTATTGCTTGCAGTTGAGTTGTGGTGTTTATTCAGCCTTCTTAATTTCACCATTCTTCACTGGAAGACTGATATATTGTTTGTCTGACTGATTTTTAACAAAGGGAATACATGATCTTTAATTTGTGGTATTATTTTTACCCTTTCCAAGTTGCAGTAGGTGAATTTTTCTTGTGGTGCACAACACCCTCTTCAAATTAACCCTTATTTTGTCTAGAAGAACCTTTTATTTGGTGCATCATCATCTCTAGTATAGTTTCATTTCCTGTAAATATCTTTCTCTAAATCCCATGAAATTGTTAGTATAGGTTTAGATAACTATTTTATTGCACTAGGAGTAGTATAACACTTAGTTTAGGAAGAGGAAGTCGGCCTACTCCAGAGGTTCACCTCGAGCCCAAGTCCCACAGTTTGAGGGTGATCCCTTATTATCCATTCATATTGAATGTCTTGTTCATATTTTGGCCATTCCGAGGATGCATTCATTTGGTGATAACACTCACCAGGTGAGTCATCTCACTTAGGTGAGAATAGATCATAGGTGTCATATTAGTTATGACATATTCCCTCACGAAATCTATCATATGTGTAAGTGTGTGTCATAGGAGTTACATTTAACTTTTAGAAACTAAGTCCTCTTCTCCTTTACGGAAGCATCATTAGTTGCATGGGAGTTACTCAACACTCCCTATATGTACACCTTTCCTACTTGATCTATGAGCATGGGGATTGAGCCCTTTTTCCTTTAATGCATGCACATTGTCTCCATGGTTGAGTTCTTTCTTGAATCTTGAAGATACAAAATTATACGATTTAGTGCAACTCCTTGATGCACACATATTCCTCCGGATATTTTTCCTTCCTCCCTTCATGATGGTATTAGATCTTGGGGATTGGAATCATGTTGCTCACTTTGGTTTCCTACTACTCACCGCCTCATAGTTTCATGTGTAAGCTCTCACTCCTTGCTTTGTGCTCTACTTGTATTTTTAAGGTATCTTGTGCTTGGTTCATGTGCTAGGATGTTCTTGTTTGTGCTCCTTGCTCGTATTACACATGTTTAAGATCAAGAAGAAATTGTAGATTTGAAGGTATAGTTATTTTAGGATTTGAAGGGTTGAAAGAGATCTTAAAGGGTAAAACTTGGCCCCATCTTTACGAGTTAGGAACCAAGATCCCCTATCCCACTTTATAAATCAGTCACCTCGTCTTAGTGAGCTTGCCACTTGAGATCAGTTTTTTTGTTCGAAGGTTCTATTTTGGTTTTCTCGGCCTTACATTATTCATGCATTAAATGAGCTTCACCTTTAGAACTTGTATGCTCTTTTTTTCTCTACTCTGTGTTCAATATTCAAAGCTTAGATATTTTTCTCTTCATCGATATGTGGTTTTGGTTCATTGAGCATTTAGTTTGGAACCCTATAACTCTTCTTATTTCTTCCTAGCATGTTTGCACTAGTTGTTAGATCGAACCCCTCTACATTACATTGAGTTGTTGTTTATTCGGCATTATGTGCTTAGTTCGCACTCTGCTATTCACATTCAACCCTTAGTCGTGAGTTCCATCCCATTCTTTCCCTGTTCTACCATTGTGCGAGCTCCTAGTTCATTGTATTATCATCCTCTATTTCTCTCATGTTTGATCTCATGTTGTCTATGAACTCCTTGATCTCACTGTGTGTAATATTTGCATGGCATACTTAATATGCATCGTTACTCACCCAAAGCATCTTTCGATAACCCTGTTAAGCATCTATGCTAGTTTCGATGATTTTTCCTAACTCTTTGGTACGTGTGAAATTCTACGAGCCTTTGACCGTTACCTTTTTTTTTTACGCATCTCTCGATCTGCTAACATGTGGCCCTAGCTCCTTGACATGTGGCAACCAACATGGGCTCAACTCTATAGATGGTCTCATCAACTGTCAACTCACCAACAACACCAAACATCATATTAATATCATTGAAAAAACTTGCCTTAACGAATAAACTTGGCTCGATGCATACCCACATCTCAACTCGGGTTCTTGTGTTAACACCACCCAACAACTTGGTTAAGTCCCCCGACTCGACCCAAATGTCCCTTTGATTTCCATCTTGGTTAGCATCTACTTGGGCTCATTCCTTTTGTATTGTTCGGAGGTGAAAACAATAGCCTTTATTGTTTTAAAGTAAAAACAATCTTATTCTTGGCATTATAATAGTTTTGGATACATTTTTTTTGTTAATGCATGCCCTTCCTATGAGTGTCGAAGATAAAGGGCGAGTTTTGGGGTTGAAAGGAAGCCAATCCCCCCTCACAAGTAAAAGAAACCCTATCTAAAATTTTATGTCATTTCTAATGAGTACAAATATGACCCCCTTTGCACATGTTTTGGGTATTTTTTTAATCCATTTACAAGGCTTATTGGCTTTTCCATCAGTTGTAGAAACCATTTTTTGGCTATAACATTTGACCACTTGGTTAGTTTTGAGTGTTTCTTTAGTCAAAATTGCATAATTTTTTGAACACTTCATGATGGGATTATCATTTTTGTAAATTCTCTATATTATAGGGTGTCACATTGCGGGGGTCATTTCACTGCTTGTTTAGGATTGTACTTTTCACACTAAGTTATAAAGTGTCATCCAAGATCTTTTTGGGGGCTTATCCACACTATGAATTTTCACTGTTATATTGTTATGCTCAACTCTGAGAACTATTTGACATGGAAGGAAGGCATCATCAAACACTATAGTGTCCATATTTTTCTTCCCTACCTCCATGGTCTTTTTCCACAGCCTCGATAGAAGGATGAGTCGGTTTAAAGTCTACAATGATGAGGTTTATAGGCTTTCTTGGGTATTACTTTTTCTAGGGATATCCGCATGTTTATTTTAGCACAATGAATTACCTTTCACTACCTAGTCCATTATCCGATAGTTTCATGGAAATACTACTTCACCATCTAAGAGTGACCTTTCTCTAGGACACTCTTATGCTACCATGGATTCTCCCCCTTCTCACATCCCTTCCACTACTGAGTGTTCATATGTTCTTATTACTTCCTGAGATTCCCTTATTGACCATCCACATCAGGATATTACTTTTGAAACCACTCACACTACTTCTACCAATATAGATCTCATTGTTGACCATGTTCATGCTTCCATTCACTCTTCATAATTTGTTCCATTAGAGACCATTTATCTAAGACATATGTGACCATTTCCATTTATGCTTACTACATCTTGATTTCTCGGTTGATGACACCTCCCTAAACTTTTTCTTTTGTTGAGTTCCACGTTTCTTCACCTTGGCCTCCACCACTCTTCCACATCATTATTCTCCTTCTACTTCATGTGATGATCATTCTTCTAACATAGACTTTCTTGTTTATATCCTTGATGATGAGGATTTTTCTAGTAATGATGATGAGAGTAATAAATAGGAATCCTCTCCTCATTATCTCACCTTTCTAGAGCATTTTGACATTCATCCCTTCTCATGAGACATGATAAGTCCCATTTCAACCTCATATATCATTGAATATGTTGCCTCCTTTCCACTTCTAGTGTACGAGGATATTTCCACTCATCTACCTTCATGTGATGATTCATACCTTATTCTTCTCTTCAAAGTGTCTAATTATGATGCAATACATGTTATTCATCCTTCTATAGGTGTTTTGGAGGATTTCTTCATCTCCTTTCTTGGGAGTGCCCCTTCTGGGAATCTTATCATTTCCACTTTACAAGAGATCATCACTTATCCACCCTTGTTTGTGGATCCTCTTTCTATTGTGGGGGTTATTTCATTACCTTCACTTCATTTGGGAAGCATTTTCAGTTGATGTTCCTCTTCTTCAATGATAGTTCTATGCATTTTGCATTACCTTGGTTCTTTGGCACTAATTTACTATACCTATGTCACACTTCCATCGACCAAACTCACGTGTTCTTCATGATTTTGCCTTCATTTTTATTCATGGAGTAGGAGGAATTTGAGTACACATTTCTATCCTTCCTAAAGGTAGGCATACAATTTAGTAAGGGTGGCTCTTCATTAGTCATGAGGCAAAGGATCTCATCATGGATACTCTTCTTAGAGATTTCTTAGAGTTATAGAGTTTAAATTTTTCCATGACATTTTTGTGTTCCTCTTGTCTCCCTCTTCTCCTCTCTTCTTCTTTTTCTGATAGAATTTACCTTTTTACATGGGTACCTTATCAGGATCCTTAGGGTTTGGGATCCATTTTTGGAATCTTTTTAGATTAGAGAGTGTGTTTTTCATCTCTTGTGGTGGATGTTTTTATGACTAGGTTTTCCTTCACTACTTGAGATCTTTGTTGTGCATGGGTACCTCATCAGGATTAGTTTCCCAAGACCCATGTTTCATTCTTTGTTTGTTTTTTGACTTACCTTGCCTCATCCTAAGTTATGATGAAGGGGTCTTGTTGTTGTGAGGTGTATCACCACCTCACCGGGTGAGTGATCTCACTTATGTGAGCATGGATCACAGGTGTCACATTAGTTTTACATATTCCCTCATGGAATCTATCATATGTGTAAGTGTGTGTCATAGGAGTTACATTCCCCTTTTAGAAAATAACTCCTCTTCTCCATCATGGAGGAATCATTAGCTGCATGGGAGTTACTCAACAATCCCTCATATATGTAAACCTTTCTTACTTGATTTATGAGCATGGGATTGAGCCCTTTTCCTTTAATACATGACACATTGTCTCCATGGTTGAGTTCTTGTTTGATCTTAAAGCTAAACCATTCCATTGTTAATTAAAACTCCTTGATGCACATGGATTCCCTTCAGATCTTCATCCTTCCTCCCTTCATCAAAATGCATCATAAATGCTATTCAATTACACGCCTAGATATGTTAGATCAACTCTAGGCTTTGTATAAGACAAAATTAAATTATTTAGAGGAATTTGAACACATGATTACACATGAAAATAATATTCTCATAATAGAGTATAGAGAAGAAGCATTCCCCTAAGAATAATTAAGATTAATATGGAAAATATGAAGAACACCTCACCCAATATGATTCATTGGAAGTAGAGGCAAAGGAGGGTGTGAGGACAACAAAGTTTTTATATGATAAATGTAAGACTTTGATCATGTTGTGAGTCCCACTTGCTGCTAGATATGAAGTAGAGTTAAAGGATTTTTAGGCCAAGAACAAGAATAATAATGTGGAACATGAGAAGGTATTAGCTAAGATAGAGAGAAAAATGGAATTGATAAACCTTTTGAAGACCTCACTAAAGGATAGACTAAATGAAATATTCCGTATATCACATGTAAGATGGATGCATTGGATGATACGAGAAAAATAGATTGAAAATTTGATTGAACAACTAAAGGGAAGATTGATGAATTAACCCCATGGAGGTTCCTGACATTGTTGATGTCACATAAGTTAAAGAGA
The DNA here is from genome assembly GCA_018340775.1 of Taxus wallichiana var. yunnanensis. NCBI lineage: Eukaryota > Viridiplantae > Streptophyta > Pinopsida > Cupressales > Taxaceae > Taxus > Taxus wallichiana. The sequence continues at coordinate 315,812,192 of CM031239.1, forward strand.
ATAAGGAGTTAGAGGGGTGGAGAGAGATAGAGAAAATATTGGTTAAGGAATTTTCCATACTCCTTCCACCTAAGGAGGATTGATTATTTAATTCTTTTGCATAAGCCATATTCTTTATTCTTCATTCTTCAATTCATACACAATAGTTTCTAGTGTTTCCAAGGATAGACAACATACCTAGTGTGGGGTAATGTTGGTTTCCAAAATTGACTAAGTACCAAGAGGGATAAAGGATGACAACGAGGACGTATGCGCACAAATGAGCTTAGGTCCCATGTAAGAGGGTGTGTAGAGATAGGAACGAGATTGCATCATAGGACTACGCATACAAGAAAGATTGATTAAGGACTTATCCATTTTCTAGGGGCAAGATAAATATAGACTTGGAGTGTTTACCATACAAAGGACTAAAAGAAGGTTATCTTAGCGAGAAAGTAATGGTTATTTTTGGAGAAAGCACGTATAGAGATAAGGATTAAACAACATGCATGGTTTCAACTATAAATAGGATTAAAGTATGATATTATTAGATAATCTATTGTTAGAAAGTGTTTTGTACAAGTAAGTATGTATGGCTATTTTTGGTAAACCTATTATTACGAAGTGCATGGGTAGTGAAGGGAAAGTCCCCACCCCTAAATATACTTGGCTTAGGGATGGTTATGGTACCACCATCAGGTATTATCAAGTTTATGTGTTAGTTTTATGTTGTTATGTTATGGTTGCGCATAACTCTGTGTTCACATGTACTAAGTGTTATGTATCAACTTCTTATTATGTAATTGGTTATGATGATTAATGGATAATATGGGTAGATTATGATAATTGATATAACTAAGTATGAAGATGTGTTTTTAAAATTAATATTAGTTATTATTTAACTGTTATGTTTCCTTATTACATGTGTTCCCAAAGTGAGTGCTTGCAATGGTCTAGTATGTTTGAATGAGTACTTGGTTAATTATCATCATGAATATGCATGTAACATTTAGTAAGCATAAACGACGGATGGACCTTGTGGCTGCACACACTTTAGGTGGGCATTCAAATCTATCTAAATGAGGTTTAGCATGCATAACATTAAAGTGCAAAATAAAGAAGACTACACTTTGTGTGAATAAATTTTGCTTAATAAGTTAAGGAAATTAAAACTAACACCTAGTAGTCTTAATAAAAAAATTTAAATCAAAATCTAAACACCATCACATTAAGAGCTAGGCAAGATTAAATAACAACATCATAACTTTGAAATGAAATCAAACTAACATGTAATTATTAAAACCTATACTCTTTAGATTGAAACAACTAAATTGAACCTAAGTAGATTCATGGCAATCAAAGTTGATTTTTTTATTTTTATTGAGGGATTAGAATGGATGCTAATTATAAGCATAGGTATGAAGACCACTTTGATTATTTCCATATCACCTAAAAGATTAAATGGATTATATGTTATTTAGAATGAGGCTTAGCTCTTCCATTATGGTGAAAGGTCTTAAGATGATTTGACAAAAGGCTTATAGTGTAACATTTCTATATGCTTTCGTATTGTGCTTTGTAATGTGAATTAGGTGTAATTGTAAATGTAGGAGGAGGACCCTTTTATATAGCCCAATGGGTAAAGAAATATCTACATCCCTTTGAACAAGTATGTGGGAATTGTAGAGATGTTGAGTTAATAAATGATGAAGGGGGTTTAGAAAGGGTTGAGTTAAATTTAGGAGAGTTTAGCTTGTCCTTTAGTGACTCATAAATGGATAAAGGGGGTTTATTAATTGACCAAGATGATTAATTAATAGATGTGCAAGCTTATAAAATCTTTTTAGAGGAATATTAGCATGATTTAGACTATAGAAAGGGATTAAATCAATTAAATATGATTTATTGGTTTAATGAAAGACAAAAGGTATTAAGGAAAAGTTAATTTGAGTAATAAAATAATGAGTAATGCCAATCTTCATAAAAATTAAGAAATTTAGGAAATTTTAATATTATTAATTAGTGTAGATAGAAGGAAGGATTAATTAATCACAAGGTTTTAATTAGGTACTTTGTTGAATAGAAAACTTAATTAATTAATGTAATATAATTAATTAATGATGATAGGAGAGAAGATGAGCACTATTCATATAAATATGTCTTGGCCAATTTGTGGGAAAGGGGATAATTAGCACAATTTAAGTATTTAAATTGTTAGTTAAATTATAGGAGTTTTGGATAACATTAGAATGGAGACATAAGGAAATGGGGATCTTATGGTGAGTCGCGGCTTAGTTTTCATGCACTATGATTCTTTCTCTATTAAGATGCATATGTAGTTACTGTTGGGAGGCTTGTGGAGATTTGGGAGGAATATGGAGTTGGTATCTATGATTCATGATTTACTCATGTAATTCTTGTTATGTTTTGTTATGTTGAGGCTTGATTTTCATCCTTGTTGGTAAGTACCATTGGATCTTATCTTGAGACTATGTGGGTACATTTTTGGTTTTTATTCATGTGATACCAATTGCATATGCATTAACATGATGCCTTTTTGTATGTTAGGCACGTGGATGTGTTGATATTTTTTTGAGACATATTTGTTGTGAATTATATGTTATGTGTACTACTTTACTTGTGTCTTTGCATTATGAGGTTAGAGGTCTTGTGATGTGATTTAATCATGAAAGTGTACTAAAAAATATCCGAGTTGTTCATATTATGATTTGTACCTTATGTGATATTGTGATGTCAACTGATAGGGGGATATCATACTAGGACTCTAAAATTTAAAATTCTTAACAAGTGATAACAATTTAAGCATTGAATAAGTAAATTGTGCAATTGATACATCTAATAAATGGTGAATCCCTTATCGGAAAACACATGCGAATGTGTTAAAATAAAATGACTACCAAATTTTGGATCTAAATGCCCTATGGATTTGTTTTTTTGTTAAATAAAGAGGTCTTATGAGCTTCAAAACTAAGAAAAATGGTATTAGGGAAATGTTAATTTGAGTAATAAAATAATTAGTAATGCAAATATTCACACAACATTAAGAAATTTATGAAATTGTAAATTATGTTTAACTTCTTAGGGGTTACATTTTAAGCTATATAGCCCTTTTTCGCTAATCATAATTTTTCAATGTTGACTCCCATGCTTTCTCATCACTCTTAGTACTTGGAGTGTTTTGCATCGTGGATGATTATTTTATAAGGGATGGAGGATGTAGTGCCCCTCGAGTCATATGATGATTTTCCTAGCTTTGGCCTTAATGAGTTGTGGGGATGTTTGAAAAGGTTCTATTGTTAGTTCACCGGTTCCCGTAGTGTGTCGGGAGTTTTGGATAACTTCACCCAATTATCATCTAAAGGTGTTTAAACTCCTTTCCCAGGACCACGAGATTGTATTTAAATCTTGGCTCATGTCATGTCATCATTTTGACCATTGAAGGAGTGATCATAAATAAAATTGGCAATGAAAATTGAATTTAAACTATTGTGTTAGTAAAATAATAAGGGTAACGTTGAAGTTGTCCTTCACAAACTACGTGTATCTTCGCACTTTGATACATGATTAGATGCCCACTTCAATTTTGGATTTTTCTATCTCGAGAGCATTTTCGAGGTTCGAGTTTGAAATATGTATATCCCTTTTATAACTTTAAATGTTGATCTAACTAAATCATATTAAGAATAATATTAGAGTGACTCGTATAACCTTCAAATAGAGGAATTTTCGTGATAAGGTAATTTCGTAGTAGGATATTACGTTCTTTTGTTAAAACAAATTTAAATAATAAAATAATATAAATCTTTTGAAATTTAAAATGTAATCAACAAAGAAAAATGAAAAATAAGTAAATTGTTAAATATTTTAAAAATATCCCTAAACTTCTCCAACTTATTAGAGATTGAGCCAAACCTCCTTTCAAGAAAGAACTAATGGGATTTTTAATTAATGTGGGAATGTTATCTTTTAATGTCTAAACATCCATGAGAGGAATTTTGGAAAGATTATTGAGATTAGAGAATGTTACTACTTTCTTCTTGGCATGAGCACAAAAAAGGGGGAAGTAAGAAATTTGGATTCCTACTAGTTTCTTCTTGGGGATTTTGGATAGGTCTTAAGCCAAAATTTGTAAGTTGTCAACACAAAATTATGCACTTGGGTATATTTCTAGGTCCATAAACACATACTAGCATTCATATGATTCCTAAGAAATAAAAATAGTAATTGATGACTGTCTTTGGCTTGTTATCTGTGTTTTCTATTTGTTTATCGGTCTTCCACACAATTACAACCCAGTCAATACATTAATTTCCTAGCTTTTATGACTTCAGACACAAGCACCCAGCCAAGACGCCAACCCTTAGGCACCCTCATCCCCTTAATGTGCCACGACCTCTTTCCACCTTACTCACTCTTTTTGGGCCTCTTTTATATTTTGGGAATATTATTTTCTTATGGGTTGGCCTTCTAGTTTTAAATTACGAAATTTAAACAAGGGAATCATATCAATACATAGTTATGTGACCAAATTAAAATACCAAGCTCTAAGCATCATTACTATCACCTAATCTTGCACTCAAAATGATCCTATAACACTTTAAAGAATCCATTTGGCATTCAATAAAAGTACAAGGGACTGAATTTTCTACATACACTACATATGAAGAGGAAGTTCATTTTTCCATCTATGCATTATAATTTCATTGCTACATCTAGCTAGCTCTTAGCTTCATTATCAAGTGCACTCACATAAGGGAATCCTAAGGAATGATTCTTTCACACACTCACAAGAACTTCATGGAGTTTGAAATGTAGTTGAGCACTCTATTGTGATCTTACTCTGTTTGGTGACCACTAGGGTCACTCTAACTCCCCATATTACATCTTTCTTTTTTTGAATTTGATGTCTCTTTTTTGGGGTTTTATAGGTGAATTTTTATCTTGTAGGTTATATGTACTCTCTCTCTCTCTGATCAAAATGTGACACAAGTGACATAGTGAAGATTAGGTTATGATAATTTTCATAGTCATAGGTGCCCTCTAGAGGGTCTCTCTCTCTCGGGCATCACTATCTCTCTACAGTGCCCATGTCGACCATATTGTTGTAGTCTCTAATTTATCTCTCATTTATGAGACTATTCACTTCCTATTTAGTAGTTTTCCCATCTCGAACTACTAGTCCCGGATAACACATAAATCAGCTAAGTCCATTCCTCTCTCTCTTGCACTTAGGGTTTCATATTTTATTATTTTATTGTCTTGTGTCAAATTTATATTTTAATATTTATTTATCATATGTGAACTCTGTAATATTAGGGTTTAACAAAAGTTTATTTTTGTTAAATTATTTGGTGAACCCATTGTTTGAGCACTCTTGGATCCTTGTTTTCTTTTTACCATGGATATCTCCATCCATTCCTTCTTACAAGCTTTCCCTATTTGTAAGGCTAAAATCAACTCATTCTTGGCCAATACTCGCATTTCTCCCAATACTCCTCTAGATCATGTATATAAACAATTTATAGCCGCATTTTCTCCACAAATTACTTTCCCATCTATCTGTCACTTCTCTTTATGTTTATGATAATGACCCTCCTCTTTATATCCAAATTGTATCTATAATATAGGAATTAGGTGAGTATTAGTTGACGATGGATCTTGAGATCAATCTTTTCAATCTCGCATTTATTCAATAGCTTAGCCTTCCTCACCTAGTGTTATTCCTTCATCCATTTTATAACCATAGTTATATGATTCTTTATGCATTTGTACATGGGCACTATCACCTTTCGCTCAAAATTGGGCCTAAAATTGTTCTATGGTATTATTTTTCATTGATGATAAACTCTAATACAATTTCTTACTTAGTAGGCCATTATTTCATTCTATATAGAAAGTACCTTCTACATTCATCGGTGTGTGTTAAATTCCTACATGATAGCCATGAATACGTTATTATTGCTAACCACGACCCATTCAAATATTGCAACCTAGACCCACTCACTACTCTCCCTACTCCACTTCTATATGACAATGTTGATCATCCCCATAATCCTCCTACATATCTCACTGATGATTATCAACTCATAGAACATCCTACCCCTACCACCGACATTCTTCTTCTCTAAGGATCTATTTGTGCATTGGACATCATGCCATATATTTCATCTCTCAATAAGAACACTCTTTTTCAGCAACTCCTCCTTTAACATGTACCCTTTTCACACATGACTATTATTGGCCTCATATTCCATTTGATCCCACTTTCTCTAACACTATTTTCACACATGATGGCTTGACTCGGTTAGGATTCACACTTGTTGATCTCCTTCCTCTACCTCACTCTCCTCACCTCTATCATGGATATGTTCACATAACTTATGCTTCTATCCTTCACACTTCCATTTGTTCATCTTCCTTACACACACTTTTCACACCTCTCCACTCACACTCGGGTAGTCTTGGCTAGATTACATTAGTGGAACTCTAGATCCTAATCATACTAATATCACATTTATTATGCCTTTGGTCATGTTACTCTTTACAATTCCTCCTTCTTGGGATATTCTCAAAATCTCACTTGATGGTATGCACATGGTTGTCCATAACCACCTTTCATTGATGAATAATATGCTATAGCCATGTAAAATTTACTTTTTTCATGGGATCTTTATATAATTAACATCAAACTATTTCTTATCAATTCTTTGATCCATCTCCATTAGGCTTCAACCCTCACAATGATGATATCCTAGATGATGTTACTTGATTTTTCTATTTATCACACACTTGTGGGTGTAATCATGCTTTCTTCCCCCTTCAATCAACATTAATTCTTCCTAATCTCTACACATACATATTATGCTTTATGTTTTGTATATATTCTCTTCTATGCACATTCATACACACCTTGTATCTTTATTACCATATGATGCACTTTAGTTACATGGCTCATACTTGAGGGTCTAAATCTGAAATAAACCTCACTACACTAACATTTACGCTCTATTCTTCATGTTCTATTATTTCCAACTAACATTTTCAAACCATTTTTGATGCTACACTCTTGTTTTATGGTTCATTCTCGATTATTGAGGGTCATTTGTAAATGAGCCTCATCTCATATACATCCTCTAGGGGGCATGCTACTCCTATCACATTCACATTACATACCATTCCATCTCACTCATACACCACATATTTCATATCTTGGTTTACCCTTTCTTGATTTATTATACTCACATGTACACTTTATTTCCCATACTAGACGGATACTTAGTATGTCAATATCTTTTCTATATATACACATGTGCATTCACTTTTCTCTAGTTGTGAATGCAAAATTCTAATAGATCCTTACATGCTGCAATGATGTTTGGAACTATACCTCTTATCAGTCCCATAAGGCTCATAGGAGAATCTATATCCTCACACATTACAAGTGTTATTATTTCATTATTTACTACTTCTACTTCCTAGCACACTACTTTCTACTAGATACATACATGCTTTGACATACTCCTTATCTTTCTAACATGCTAATGGGTGCTTCATGTGCAACATTTACCTTGTAGGAACTATTTTCCACCATGGTTATTTGTTACATCTTTCTTGCCACTATTTTATACTTGTATGCTATTATATGTTGGTTATGCCCTATGTCTATTTTATCACTTCTTATATGCTTTTGGCCGATTGAAACTATGCTTGTCTTGTGACATTATTAGTCATGTCCCATGTTTGAAACCCACTTTTTGTAGTTTATCTTTGTATTCACACTTGTTTTTACATTATCATATATTACATTATTTCTAATTTGTAAATAACACATATATCTAGCAACTTTATTTTCATGTGCCTTGGTTTCTACCATGCACATTACCTCCCCTTACATAGATACAATTTATTTTAGCACAAGTCCTCTCTTTTTGGCTGCATACTCCTACTAACATCACATGAACCCCAAATAATAGGGGAATACATTAGATGAATCAATCAACCCATATAACATCTCAAAGAGCTATAATGCATGCCTACAAAGTACAAGAATAGAGAAGTCATACAATCACACAATGACCTAGAACCTAATTTGGTCTCTCAAATAGTAAAAACACCACTGCCTAGGATAAAATAAAAGTTCTTAGATGCTGTGTCCTCCCACGGGTGCAAATGTCTTGGGGGCACACATAATGAGTTTCTCATATCAGCACAATTCATAGTAGTTTACAGAATAGTTTCACAATACAAAGGCACTGTCCTCCAAGCAAGTAGAATGCATTCTATCTCCATTTAAATAAGAACAAACATTACACTCGGAACTAATCGAGACATATGGGAAAAACGGGATCACACCATCTGTAGTGGTGTATAATCGAGAAAATTCATGGAAGGAGAGTAACATTATACCTCTCCCCAAAAATTTCCCTTTGGTGTGAGATCACCCAAAAAACTTGCATTTGGTGTGAGGTCGCCTAAAAAACTCGCTCTTGGCATGAGATCACCCATAAAACCGCTCCTCTACAATATTTCAAGACATTTTCTATCCTTTTCACTCTTTCACAAATCAGGTCCACACTTTCCATTTACTACTTTTACATACTTTCACATGCTTTATATACTTATGCAATTTTTTCATATACACATATTTGACTACTTCTTTTCTCTTTTTTATAAGTTTCTATACTTAATACGCAACAAAAATACCCTTAAGCAAGATATAATAAGTTAAAAACAATAGGTATAAACACGGTATAACACATACACATACACACTTAGGGTCACTTTCCTTTCCTAGTTTCACACTTCATTTTTTACTCATTCCACGCTTCACTTATCTCTTAGGCACACTATCTCCATCACACTCTACATGAAAAAAAAAAGGTACACATGTCCTATCTACTTTATGTTATCAAGTATTCACTCAACAACATAAAGTTGGAGAAAATACAAACACAAAATTATATACTTGGGTAAATTTCTATAACCATGAACATATACTAGCATGCATATGATTCCTAAGAAATAAAACTAGTAATTGACGATTGTCTTTAGCCTTTTTATTTTTTTTTATATTCTTTATCTAGTCTTATACACCCTACAACCTAGTCAATACTTTTTAATCCTATGTTTTATGACTTTAAACACCATCACCCAGCTTGGGCCAACGCCTAGGTGCTCTTTGTCCCCTCTCGGGTGCCCGACCTCTTTCCACTTACTTGGTGTTTTTAGTCTCTTTTATCTTTAGGGAATCTTATTTTCTTATGGGTCGGTATTCTAGTTTTCAATTACAAAACTCAAACAAGTGAATCATATAAATACATAATTATGTGACCAAATTAAAAGACTAATCGTTGAGCATCATTACTATCACCTAAGTTTGCACTCAAAAGGCTCATAAATCACTTGAAAGCATCCATTTGGCATTCAATCAAGGGACAAGGGACTGCATTTTCTAGATACACTACATAGGAAGGGGAAGTTCATTTTCCATCCACACATTCCTCTTACATTGCTACATCTAGATATCTCATTATCAAGTGCACTTGTATAAGGGCATCCTATTACGCCCTTAACGTATTGCTTGTATTAGGATATGAGTAGCCGACTTGTGGCTTACCATATCATTTTATTATGCCATTTATAATTTCTCATGCTTAGTAGGTCAGCCTTGGTGATGTTTGTAACATATGAATAGTATATATAGGGAATTAGAGGTATTAGTTTATCATTATTCGAGCATTTTATTCTTATTTTATGTTTTGGAGATTGCCCCTCAAGTGACAAAATTGTTTTAATTACATATTGAGAACATTTATCTGTAATATTTTTTCTTTGGTGTTCTAATTCTACTCATAATCTGAATCATACAAGTAATTTAATTTAAAAACTCTAATTATTTGTTTTTGCTATATCTTATGAAACCAGAGATAATTTGTCAAAGATTTTTTTACTAGAGTTGCAAATCATTCCAAGTAAGGTTCCCTGAAAATTTCGATTTTTTTTTTTTTGCAAAATTTATTGCAAACTTATGGTTTTTAATAAAATCATTCCCTAGGCTGAAAATTGTGGAATTTTTCCAAGTTACTTAAATTTGTGGAAATATCTAAAAAAAAATATTAGTAGTATCTTCTTTATTTTTTTCCTATTCGGTTGAATTTGTATCAAAATCCTAAACCCTAAGGTTTGACATCATGGTGGGGCCTTCCACTAGAGCCAAAAAGAATCTTGTCACTCCGGGTAAAACCACAGATAAAGATGGGGTAGTGATTGAATATTTGGTGTCAAAAGGGGTAAATATATATTCCATAGCACCAGGTTTTACCTCAGTTGATCATAAGGTGAGCCAACTTGAGTATGATATGCGAAATCTATAATCCGAGATGGCATGTAAGGGAGACATAGACCAAATCAATGAGCAGTTGGATGATATCATGAAACATATAAAGGGTAAATTGTGATGCCCGCTAAAACAACCCACTTGAGACCCAAGACCAACCTAGGATTAGTTAGGGAAATTATGGAATGAATTTTTTTAAAAGAGTCTACAACCAGGTTACAAGACAACAATTTTCACTAATAGGTTCCATATCAATTTCAATTCTACTAGAATATAATTTTATTTTATTAACAATTATTAGAGGTCACAAGGTCCAAAATTTAGGGTTAGAAAGTTCAATTAGGTTAAGAGGGTAATTCCTCACCATACCCACTCTCTAACAGATTAAAGATTCAACTTGATTTTTCTCAAAATTAACACATTAAAAATTTCCTAAACCATTCCCATTGGATAGGAAATTTCCTCACCTTTCCAGTGATATAAAGAATTCCACCAAACTCCTTGTATTTCAAAAGTTATGGGTCGGTGGGCCTTGGGGTGAAAATTTTCCCAAGAGCGGGCCTGCGGGCCCAAGGGAGAAAATTTTCCCTAAGGGCGGGTCTGCGGGCCACGGGGAGAAAAATTTCCCCATAGGCGGGTCTCCGGGCCGCGGGAAGAAATTTTTCTGAGGAGGAGTCGGGTCGACAGGGCCGCGGGAGATGTTTTGGAAATTTCCCACGTGTGGCAAAAGCCGATTTTGCACCTGCGAGTCCGCTAGTCTGCAAGGGACACATGGCACCTCCTAAGGCAACACAAGGAAATCAAGGTGGTGGGGATAAAATATATTTAACATCCAGAGGCATGAAAAGGGTAAAATTCACCCGTACCTCCGCCAACTCCTCAAGATGCCATGTGGCAGTACTCCCTATTGGTGTGGCATGGGCCGATGGGGAAAATTTAGAAAATTTTCCCAAAATTTTTTGAAAATGCAAAAGGAAAAAAAGGAACCCACTCCCTACCAATGTCTTGGAATGCCATGTGGCAGCTCCTAATTGGCTGCAGGCCAGCGGGGAAAATTTAGAAAAAAAATCCAAATTTTTTTAAAGCACTAAGTTAAAAAGGGGTCCGCCCCTTCGCTAATGCCTCATGGTGCCACATGGCAACCTCTGATTGGCTGTGGGCTGGTGGGGAGATGGGGAAAATTAGAAAATTTTCCCAAAAATTTTCCGAAGCGCTAAGGGAAAATTCGGACCCGCGAGTCCGCCAAGGAAATTTTTCCCAAATTGTTTTTTTTTACAGTTAGAATTATTTTTTTGACGCCAAATGAAGAACTTTAGAAGGCCATAAATTTTGATAGAGATCTCATTTTTCATAAAATGAGGACTTTTTAGAAATATCTCGACATCCTCTTTACACAAGAATCATTAAGTTTAAATTTTGATGAATTTTAATGGTTTAATTTTGTAAAAACATTCTACAGGATTTACAGTGTAAATGGTTAATTTTAACTTATAAAATTTGTTCAATTTGATCTTCTTCCTCTCTCAACATGTAAAATAGACATGGATAATTTTTCTTAGATGGATTTAAGAAGGATTTCAAGATTCAATTTGTTTGTTTGATTTGCAATTTGAAAATCTACATCTCTTGATAGAAAAATGACTGTAAGAGGGTTGAGCCCATTTTTGCAAGGTTTGAAGGATTCTCCCTTAAGTTTTTTTGTCTAATAGCATTCATTTATAACCTAGCATGTTCAATTTTAATGTTTCATTGTTATTTCTTGATCTTAGGTTTGGTCGCTTCATTTCTGGTAAAAATTACATAGTTTAACGTGAAGCAAAAATGGAAACAACAAAATTAACTCAATGGTTCTTATTTTACTTGCCTTCATGCTAGTTTAAATAGGTTTCATTCCTTCAATCAAATGATAAAGACAATAATGCAACTTTTATTCTTTTTAAATCATGCACTTCACAAAACAAAGTATTACATTTCCTTCATACGCATTTCTTTCTTTCAAATAGAGATTACAACTCACATTTAGGTGATCAAATTCAATACAATGATGTAATTTTAGGAAGGTTATGCAATCCTTTATTGATTCCAAAAGACAAATTTACAACTTCCTTCTTTCATTCTTCAATTTCATCATACAGAACACAATTTCTTACTTTCAAAAGAACAAAATAGAGTATGTCTCTTTCACATTTCAATTTACACTTTCATAACCAATACAACATCTTTCCATTACAAAACATATACAAGTTCATCCACTTCAAGTGGGAAAGGTTACAATAAGATTTCATTTCACAAGGGACTATCAAACTGTCTTTATCTCAGCTCCAGAACAACAACATGCATATTTCTCATTCTTCTAAATTGTGATCACAAAAAGAGCAGGGGAAAGGAAATGCTCTCCACCCAACCAAGACATCCAATGAAAGGAGAAGCCATCTTCTTCATTGGCCCCCAAGCCCCAACCACAATGCAATAAAATATGTGATCTAACTCATGGCAACAATAGGCTTCCACAAACACACAAGCAACATTTTCACAATAAAAACACAGTCCAAAACAAAATGTAGTTTACAACTACATTAAAGCATGAAAAACATTATTGAGGCTTCATCAAGCAAGCCAAAGGAGCAAGAAACTATGGGGATGCTTCTTATGCCTCCCAAAAGGGAAATGGGTATCACCACCTGAATTACAAACCGCCAAAATATAGTATATCAAAACCCTAACATTCCTTATGCCTCCCCAAGTACCCCTTATTCCTCACATTTCCTTATGCCTCCCCAACCTCTTATGGCACCCCATAATGAGTAAAGAAATGCAAGCTATTTCTTTGTAAGGTGGAACCCAAATCCCAACTCCCTCCACCCTTATACCTCCCTAAAACACACTTGTGCCTCCCACAAAATAAACCCCATAGTCTTCTCCTACACCATTCCTAGGCCATCTACCCAACAACCCACAAACATGCCAAAACATTCACACATTAACATTTACATTCATAAAAGAAGAGCATTTCAAGAGCCAAGCTCTTACCTCTCCATGATGGAGTTTCCCAAGTTCCAAAACAGCAATTTTTCCAAGAAAACAATCCAAAAATCCACCAAACAACAACATGCAACAATCTTCAAACTTCTCCAAAGCAAGAGCTCCCAAAACAACAAGGAATTCACCCAAGAATGAAGTCTCCAAAGTGAAGCAACCCCAAAACAAGGCAAGGAATTCAAATTTTATAGAAGAGGGAAGAGAAGAGGATGAGGTGGATCCATGTAGGATGCCACATCACACATCCTCAACCCCAACCCAAAAGTCAACTTCATTCTCCAATGCATAATAAATAGGTGGGTGAATAATATGACAGTTTACTTACATACTCAAATCCAACCCACACCCCAAAGGACTGAAATTAAACCATGTAAGAAAAGTGCAATTAAAACTTACAATTTGACTTACACAAATGCATTATAAAAGTCTAAAATCAACCCTCCAACCATAGGTATGGTTGGTAAATGAATTTAAGAGGTATGAGACAAGTTTAACTTGTCCCACAAGCCTCCAAAATCAGCCTTCAAGGACAAATTTGAATTTCCAAGAAGATGAAGTGTTTCACACTCAAAAGTTAACTTACACATCTCTTACAACACTTTAATTCAAGGCCAACAACTCTATTAATTACTTTCTTATGACATATTTTAATTAATTAACTTAACAACATGATTACTCACAATATTACACACCATTTAATGAATAATGAAAGGGTCAATGCACCACAAAATAAACACATGCAAACATAAAAAAAGGACCAAATAAATAAATACACATAACCCCTTGGTCACATTTAAAGGTGATCCCCCATGGGAATCCCTAACAAAAAAACACACACAAACAATACAAGTTACCATGGTGACCTTGTTGAATTCATCTAGAATTCCAATGTGGTTGGTCTCCAATCCCCGATGTTTGTTGTGATATTTTAACCTACAAAACACGAATACCTCCTTCAGCCTCGTGGCCATATCAGAACATCCAAAATAATATAAATAAAATTCCAAAATCATCTAGATATATGGATCACAACAACATCCAAGCAACCAACAAGATCATTTGCAATTTTACTCAACAACTATATCATCATCAAATAATTTCCATTTCTAGGTCTACTCACAATATCCAAATATCACATGTCCGAACAACATCCATAATATAACCATGTCAAACAGTATATCAACATCAATATCTAAAATGTCTCTAATAATCATCATGCATCATAACTGAATCAAGTCAACAATAATCCATGATCTAACATCTAACATCATACTATAATAAAGTCCATAATCATGTCCATAATATAATCAACAATATCATGATCAGTATAAAAAGGTGTCAAAGGGAAGTGGGCACTACATCCCCCTCCCTTAGACTCGAATTCCTCCTGGAAGTCACTAGAAAAATGTGGAAACTAAACTTGTAATAAAGTAGCATCCTCCCATGTAGCTATAGTCTCATCATATCTATCCCATTACACCCGGACCTGATCAACCTCTCTGCCCTCGAAGGCCTAGGGTCCTACCGCTATCTAGGATGCGAATGGGCTCCACCATCACCTGCCCCCGATCCGACACCGCACTGGAATGATGTCCAATCTAACACATGAGAAGGATCTGCAACATATCTCCTAAGAACTGAAACATGAAACACATCATGTACATGAGACAAGTTGGGTGGTAATGCTAGATGGTAGGCCAAAGGGCCGATACGCTCCAAGATCTCAAAAGGACCCATGAATCTAGGAGCTAACTTAGAACCTTTTCCATAACGGATAGGGCTCTTGTGTGGCTTGACACAAAGGAACACCTTCATGCCCACATAAAAACTATGATTGGTCCTATGTTGATCTACGTACTTCTTTTTCTACATGTCATGTGCCTCCTGTAGTCTCTATCTGATCAAAACCACCTACTGCTCCATGTCCTACAACAAAGTTGGTCCAAGAGAAACCCTATCCTCTAACTTGTCCCAACTAAGAGGTGTCCTGCACTCTCTACCATACAAAGCCTAAAAAGGAGCCATGCCTATAGAACTTTGAAAACTATTATTGTAGGAAAACTCCACCAAGTACAGGTACTCCTCCCATCTAGATTGTTGATCCATCACATACATCCTGAGCATATCCTCTAAAATATGATTCACCCGCTCAATTTTTCCATCTATCTTGGGTGATATGTTATGTTGAAGTTGATTCTCTTCCCGAGGGCATACTGCATGGTAGTCCAAAAATGGGAAGTATATAAAGGATCGCGGTCAAAAATGATCTTCGTAGAATCCCGTATAACCTAAAAATCTCATCAAGATATACCTAGTGCCACTGCACTAGCTATATAAGTGGTCTTCACTGAAGAAAAGTGAGCCACTTTTGTCAATTTATCAATTGTGACCATGATGGCATTGTGGTGATATCTCGACATCGATAGCCCAACAATGAAGTCCATGGAAATGGTGTCCCATTTCCACTCCGTATAACATGAGGAAAGAGAAGGCTAGCTGGATGTTGATGCTCAACCTTCACTTTCTGGCACTCTAAACATCATGACATGAACTAGGCCACATCTCTATGAAGTCCTCTCCAATGATACAACTGTCTCAAGGTAGCGTGCATCTTCTTCACCCCAGGATGGGCTGAATAGGGTGCACGATGTGCCTCTGTCAAAATGTCCTACCTCAAGCCTCCATCTCTAGGAACATAAATCCAACCTCTATTCCTAAGAAGACCATCTGCCTCTAAGGAAAAACCATCAAACTTCCCTCAAGGGGTCTCGAGACTCGATCTCTGCTTGAACTGCAATGTAGAATTTGTCAAGAGGAAGTTGTTGAAGAATCTGCTCCACAAATTTGTGCTCACTGAGGTGGCCATAGCCACATGTCTCCATCTACTGAGAGTGTCTACCACCACATTCTCCTTCCCCTTCACATGCTCTATCTCCATATCATACTCACAAAGAAACTCCATCCAACGCCGCTGACGACAAGCATTGAGATTGGGTTGCATGTGAAGAGGTGGTGAAGACTCAAGTGATCTATCCTGAGTGTGAATCTCGACCAAGTAGAAAGTGCCTCCATCGAACCAAAGCATGCACAACTACACAAGCTCAAGATCATGAGTCGAATAATTAAGCTCATAATCCTTGAGTTTGTGAGACTCAAAAGCCACTACTCTACCCTCCTACATCAACACACCTCCAAGCCCTGCTAAAGAAGCATCCATGCAAATGAAAAACTCACCATGTGGATCCGGCACTACAAGGATAGGTGTTGTAGTGAGACATTCCTTTAGTGTACTGAAGGCCTGCTTTCACACTGTTTGACCAAAAAAATTCTTCCCTTTCATTGAAGGGAAGTGATGGGGTGTGCAATCTGAGAGAATTCCTAAACAAATCTCCTGTAGTAACCTGCTAGTCCCATGAAGCTACGCACCTCTATCATAGTAGTGGGTGCTGGCCAATCCATAATAGCTCTAATCTTGGAAGGATCGATGGTGATACCTTTCCCGTAAAATGATATGTCCCAAATACTGCACCTCCATCTGAAAGAATGCACACTTCTCCAAGTTCCCGTAAAGTTGCTACTCTCGAAGACACTGAAGAACCTAGCAAAGGTGCCCCTCGTGCTCCTCACACATACGTGAGTAAATCAAAATGTCATCAAGGAAGATGAGCACGAAGTGATCTAAGAAATTCTTGAATACCCCATTCATCAAACTCATAAATATTGTGGGGGCATTAGTCAAACCAAAAGGTACCATTGTGAACTCATAGTGGCCATATCTCATACGGAAGGTGGTCTTATGAATGTCCACCTCCAAAATCCTCGGTGATGGATGGAAGCTGATTAAGGTCTATCTTAGAAAAGTTTGGCTCGAATAATCATTTATCAAATAAATCATCAATGGATGAAGGGGATAATGATTATTGATCGTTACCTTATTCAAAGTTCCAGTAATCAATAAAGTGAAAACAACCTAAAAGGATCAAATCCATCTTCTTTACAAAAGAAATAGAAGAAAGGGTTCTCTAGGTGAATTTCCATGTCTTTATATTTAAAGGGTTGAGGAAGGACCCAACAATGGAATTTCAGGGGTTAGAGAAGAAGGGAAGTGTGCAAGAGAGGCTAGGAAAGAAAGATGAAAATGGCAAGGATCCAAGGTCTGTGGGCTCAAAACCATTCACGAAAGAATCATAAAATCAACTAAGTATGGAAGAGCAAGCAGGGAACTACGTGTCTAGACGAAACTCCTCCAAAGGAGAATCCAAAAAGAGAAGATCAACAATTTTGAAAATCGCATCTCCACATGTCTCGGGATGAAATGGAGCAGGGGCGAATGGTCAAGAAAAGTCAAAAGGCAAGAGCTTAGGGGCTCGGGGTTTTCCATGCAAGATTTAATTTCGTGAAAATGGGGAAAAGGTAAATTATGGACCCATTCCAAACCTGATTTTTTCTCTAATCTACTCCACATGTCCCATCTCAAAAGGGGACCCATTAAAGATCCGAGTTTTGGTGTCCATTCATACGGATCCGATATAAACTTTGAAGCTAAGGCATATCTTTGAATCGGGCCTCAAAATATTACAAATCGACACCATTGGAAAGATCTCAACCTCACCTATGCCATGGAGGTCTAAGAATTTAATTTTGAGGAGGTTAGGTAAAGGAAAATGGAGGAAACGATCTTTGAGCCTTTAATGCATGATCCATTTATCTAATGGACTTAGAACGGATTCGATCTATTTCCGTCGTTTCCTCTTCTTGTAATAAAATGGTGTTGAATCAAGGAATCAAGAAGTAAAGATGGAATTTGGGGCATATTTTATCGAAAAGCATTAACAACGGTGGTTGAGCTTCAACCCACTTTTCTGATTCCCTCTCTCTTTCTTCTCTCTAGTGAAATCTATAAATACGGGGGCAAGATTCATGTAAAGGGTTGTTCATTCTTCTTCCCTGCCCCCTCTCATCTTTCTTCTCTAGGGTCGAATATGGAGTTTAAGCCTCCTCCCTTGGCTTTGTAATGGCATTTTCTTTCCTCTTGTCCATTAATGGTGTCAAGTTTTGTGTGAACTCTTGGAGGATAAAATTTGTTTCATGATGCCTTTTTGTCCATCCTTTGCTCATTTTGTTCTCTCTTCTCACCTCTCACCATTGTAGGGTATAAATGTACATATCTCGATGTCCATTGCAGGGCTTTGGGAGTTGTGTTTAAGGGGTTTGAAATGGTTTTCTGTGTGAACTTATTCCTTGATGCGTGATGCATTTGTCCATCCTCTCCATTACTCACCTCTCTCCATTTTAGGCGCAATAAAGTTGGGTTTGTGATCAGCAGCTTCCCTTTTCTTAGTTTTATCACCTCTATAGTGTAGGATTTCTTTATTTTCATGCTCTCTCTCTCCTTGGTCCTTAGAATTGTTAGATTAGGAGTAAATAGTCACATTTCCTTCCTTAGAAGTAGTTTAGTGCTAGGATTAGGAAGAGGAACCTTACCTTTTCGGAGGATCATTCCCATTTGTAAGTATCGCGCACTTGGGAATGATCTTGATGTTATGAAATTACTCCCAAATGACCATGCCTTACATTAGAAAATTAGATCCATAATTCATTTGGGGGATTGTGATTTCACACTAAATGAGAGTCTGACTTAAGTTCTATCTTAGAGAAATTTGTGGAATTCATCTAATCAAATAAATCATCAATGCATGGAAGGGGATAACAATTCTTGATCATTACCTTATATAGTTGGAGGTAATCAATACACAACCATAAGGATCCATCCTTATTAATGGAAAAATATCACTAGTGCACCCCAAGGGGACACACTAGGATGAATTAGGCCCTTCTCGAGAAGGCCCTCAAGCTATAACTTGAGCTCGCAAAGCTAAAAGGGTAGTCATCCAAGAAGGTTCTCATGAGATAAAATTTTCTCCTAGAACTAGATCTATATGAAAATCAATCTCACTGGGGGTGGTAAACCCATAGCTCCCCGGAAATAACATCTACAAACTCTCTCAAAATGGGATGATGAATCTAGCAAAATGGTCCACTAAACCCATCCTCCGATCTTATCAAACCTCCATGATGATAACAAAGCATACATCTAAAAACCCCATCGCACACACCCTTAAGCCGCATAGCGGAGATGGTGTAAATAGAAATGGGTCTCCTAACACCCACTATCACTACCTCCACTCCTAGATCATTTGTGCAAGATATGA
This sequence comes from Taxus wallichiana var. yunnanensis, assembly GCA_018340775.1. Classification (NCBI taxonomy): domain Eukaryota; kingdom Viridiplantae; phylum Streptophyta; class Pinopsida; order Cupressales; family Taxaceae; genus Taxus; species Taxus wallichiana. The sequence goes on from CM031239.1 coordinate 315,831,779, forward strand.
TTTTGTGGTAATAATCCACTCTAGCTCAGGTATGTGCAAATAAATTAGTCCATGCCCAAGATAGACTCCATAAGAGCCCAACGGAAGGATATGAAGATCCGAGGTAGTGGTGAAAGGTCCCAAATTCACCACACACTCCTAAAACTAAGGAGCCTACAAAGATCTTGGCTCCGAAGCCATCTCAACATCCCAACTATGACCTTGCATTTCTAAACCACTTTGTATCGCTCTACTAAAGATGGTGCAATAAAAGAATCAGAAGAACCAGAATCAAACAAAATGGAGGTAGGAATGCCTCTAATGTTACTTGTAGTCTCTCAATAATATACTGATGCTCTACCTAGTGGTTCTTGACCACTACGTACATCCTATGATCGCGCCCCATATCACCAACAATAGTAGGCTCGAGATTGTGTCTTACCCTTGTTATTAGGGTTTCGTGGCATTCTTTCCAAAAATGTCCAAGTAACACCACACCCAAAAAACCACCCCGATCCTCTCCCTTGTGTAGCGAGTGGATGGTACTTTGGAGTCTGTGGTGTGGATCCGATGATCCGGCTATGGTTTGTTGAGGTCTCTTGCCTAGAGAGCTCCTACTTGAGTGAGCTCTCTAGGCACCCTATTTCCTAATGGGACCCTTAGGAGGAGGCCCTATACTCCGACCTCTCTGTGCATCAAACCTCTTTGGAGGTCTATAAGGTGGGGAGGATTTGTTACTAATACTGTGGTCTAAAAGATGACTATGCTTAACCCTATCCACCACAAGGAAGAGGTACTAACCCCCTCGATCTGTTGTCCGCATCTGCTATATGTTGCTCCGAACTTGGTCTCTAGCCTATTTGGTCTTTCCCGAGTCTCTCTCGCTATATAGGCCTTCTTGATGGCCTCGGCTAATTGTCTCTATGGAAATGGATCCATATTTACACCTCCAATGTCTAGATTCAGCCCTCGGATGAACCTGTGGATCTGCACCTACTCATCTACATGTAATCAACATACTGGAGTAGATCCAAAAATCTACTCTCATACTCAACCACTATAAGAGATGCCTTTGTCGAGGTCATGAAACTCATCTATCCATTGTATGAACCTCCGTGACAAATATCTACTCTAGAAATGCTCCTCAAAGAGCTCCAGGTAACTGTCTCAGAATCAACATGGAGCTTCTGCTCCTCTATCCACCACTAGACACCAGCTCCATCCCTTAGTAGATGGATCGCAACATGAGCTTTCATGTTGCTAGAACAAGGACAGAGCTTGAAGCATCCACTCAAGCTCACCAACTAGGCCTCTACCTGAAATCCACCTATGTCACCAGAATAATGTGATGGCCAAAGCTTCAGGATCTCCCTGATGTGATCTGCAGCTATGGTTTGATGGCCTCTAGGCCTCTCTGCATGCTCATCCCTAAGCCTAGGGCTCCGAGACCTCTCTCTATGTCCTGAAACTCGTCACCCTGTCCCTCTATGGTGACTCTACTCTGGCTGAATCTGCATGGAATTTCTCTCCTCCATGCTCCTCGCTGGGTCGAGGAGATACATGACCCTCAATGGAAGTGACTCTATCATGTCTGGTTACATGTCCTCCTACTGATCCTCCGTGTAGAGTGGCATTAACATCTTGAAGAGTCTGCAAAATCTATGGTAGGATGGCTACTACAGCATGATCTGGTGGTGGTAAGTCTAGGTCTATGTGAAAAGACCCCTCATCCCATTCTGCGCCTCCTACATAAACCAAGGTGAGAATTAGTTCATCTTTCTAAGTTTTATTCAGTTTCCATGTTTACTAAAATATGTAATTTCTAAACTAAGTTGTTTTCTAGATTTAAAAGTGTGTTAGGTTTAAGGTTCATGTCTCAAGTTTTCTAGTGTGCCCAATGGCCCAATATTTTGAACCACTTCTCTGATACCAAGTGTGATGCCCGCTAAAAATAACCCACTTGAGACCCAAGAACAACCTAGGATTAGTTAGGAAAATTATGGAATAATTTTTTTTTTTAAAAGAGTCTACAACCAGGTTACAAGACAACAATTGTCACTAACAAGTTCTAGATCAATTCTAATCTACTAGAATATATTTTCTTTTATTAACAATTATTAGAGGTCACAAGGTCCAAAATTTAGGGTTAGAAAGTTCAATTAGGTTAAGGGTAATTCCTCACCATACCCACTCTCTAATAGGATTAAATATTCAACTTGATTTTTCTCAAAATTAACACATTTAAAATTTCCCTAAACCATTCCCATTGGATAGAAATTTCCTCACCTTTCCAATGATATAAAGAAGTCCTCCTAACTCCTCATATTTCAAAAGTTATGGGCTGATGGGCCTTGGGGTAAAAATTTTCCCCAAGAGCGGGCCTACGGGCCTAGGGAGAAAATTTTCCCCAGGGTGGGTCTGCGGGCGGGGAGAAAAATTTCCCCATGGGCGGGTCTGCAGGCCGTGGGGAGAAATTTTCCCAGAGGAGGAGTCGGGTTAAGGGGCCACAGGAGACATTTTGGAAATTTCGCGTGGGGCAAAAACCACCTTTGCACCCGCAAGTCCACTACTCCACAAGGGACACATGTGGCACCTCCTAAGCCAACGCGGGAAAGTGGGGTGGCGGGGATAAAATAATTTTAACACCCAAAGGGTGAAAAGGGTAAAATTCACCCGCACCTCCGTTGACGCCTCGCGATGCCATGTGGCAGCTCCTCGATCGGGTCGGCGGGCTAGCGGGGAAAATTTAGAAAATTTTCCCAAAATTTTTTTGAAAAATGTAAAAGGAAGAAAGGAACCCGCTCCCCACCGATGCCTCACGACACCACGTGGAAGCTCCTGATTGGTGCGGGGTGGAGGCGTGGGAAAATTTAGAAAATTTTCCCAAATTTTTTTTAAGCACTAAGTTAAAAAGGGATCCACCCCTCCGCTAACGCCTCGTGGTGCCACGTGGCAGCCTCTGATTGGCTGTGTGCCGGTGGGGAAAAGTGGGGAAAATTAGCAAAAATTTTCCAAAGCGCTAAGGGAAAATTTGGACCCGTAGGTCCACAAGGAAAATTTTCCCAAAAATTTTTTTTTTAACAGTTAGAATTATTTTTTTGACGCCAAATGAAGAAAAACTTCAGAAGGCCATAACTTTTGATAGAGAGCTCGGTTTTTGGAAAAATGAGGACTTTTTTGAAAATCTCTCGACGTCCTCTTTACACAAGAATCATTAATTTTTAATTTTGATGAATTTTAATGGTTCAATTTCAAGAAAACGTTCTACAGAATTTACAGTGCAAACTGGTAAATTTTAACTTATAAAATTTGTTCAATTTGATCTTCTTCCTCTCTCAACATGTCAAATAGACATGGAGAATTTTTCTTAGATGGATTTAAGAAGGATTTCAAGATTCAATTTGTCTAATTGATTTGTAATTTGAAATTTACATCTCTTGATAGAAAAATGACTGTAAAGAGGGTTGAGCCCATTTTTGCTAAGTTTTTGAAGGATTTCCTTAAGTTATTTTGTTTAATAGATTCATTTATAACCTATCATGTTCAATTTTAACGTTTCATTTTTATTTCTTGATTGTAGGTTTCGAATTGGTTCATTTTAGTAAAAATTAAAGTAGTTTAACATGAAGCTTGAAAATGGAAACAAAGATCAAATTAACTCAATGGTTCTTATTTTACATTTTCATCTTCCAATGAATTAGGATTCATGCTAGTTTCAAATAGGTTTCATTCCTTCAATCAAATATTAAAGACAATAATACATCTTTTATTCTTTTCAAATCACAACTTTAAAAAAAGAGTATTACATTTCCTTCATACACATTTCTTTCTTTCAAATAGAGATTACAACTCACATTTAGGTGATCAAATTCAATACAATGATGTAATTTGAGGAAGGTTATGCAATCCTTTATTGATTCCAAAATACAACTTTACAACTTCCTTCTTTCATTCTTCAATTTCATCATACAGAACACAATTTCTTGCTTTCAAAAGAACAGAAACAAGAGTATGTCTCTTTCACATTTCAATTTACACTTTCATAACCAATACAACATCTTTCCATTAAAAACATATACAAGTTCATCCACTTCAAGTGGGAAAGGTTACAATAAGATTTCATTTCACAAGGGACTATCAAACTGTCTTTTCTCAGCTCCAAAACAACAACATGCATATTTCTCATTCTTCCAAATTGTGATCACAACAAGAGTAGGGGAAAGGAAACGCTCTCCACCCAACCAAGACATCCAATGAAAAGGATAAATCCATCCTTCTTCATTGGCCCCGAGCCCCAACCACAATGCAATAAAATATGTGATCCAACTCATGGCAACAACAGGCTTCCACAAACACACAAGCAACATTTTCACAATAAAAACATAGTCCAAAACAGAATGTAGTTTACAACTACATTAAAGCATGACAAACATTATTGAGGCTTCATCAAGCAAGCCAAAGGAGAAAAAAACTATGGGGATGCTTCTTATGCCTCCCAAAAGGGGAAATGGGTATCACCACCTGAATTACAAACCAGCCAAAATATAGTATATCAAAACCCTGACATTCCTTATGCCTCCCCAAGTACCCCTTATTCCTCACATTTCCTTATGCCTCCCTAACCTCTTATGGCACCCCATAACAAGTAAATAAATGCAAGCTATTTCTTTGTAAGGTGGAACCCAAATCCCAACTCCCTCCACCCTTATACCTCCCTAAAACACACTTTTGTTGCCTCCCACAAAATAAACCCCATAGTCTTCTCCTACACCATTCCTATGCCATCTACCCAACAGCCCACAAACATGCCAAAACATTCACACATTAACATTTACATTCATAAAATAATAGCATTTCAAGAGCCAAGCTCTTACCTCTCCATCATGGAGTTCCCAAGTTCCAAACAAATAGGAGTTTTTTCCAAGCAAACAATCCAAAAATCCACCAAAACACAAGCATGCAACAATCTTCAAACTTCTCCAAAAGCAAGAGCTCCCAAAAACAGTAAGGAATTCACCCAAGAATGAAGTCTCCAAAGTGAAGCAACCCCAAAACAAGGCAAGGAATTTCAAATTTTATAGAAGAGGGAAGAGAAGAGGATGAGGTGGATCCATGTAGGATGCCACATCACACATCCTCAACCCCAACCCAAAATTCAACTTCATTCTCCAATGCATAATAAATAGGTGGGTGAATAATATGACAATTTACTTACATACTCAAATCCAACCCACACCCCAAAGGACTGAAATTAAACCATGTAAGAAAAGTGCAATTAAAACTTACAATTTGACTTACAAAAATGCATTATAAAAGTCTAAAATCAACCCTCCAACCATAGGTATGGTTGGTAAATGAATTTAAGAGGTATGGGACAAGTTTAACTTGTCCCACAAGCCTCCAAAATCAGCCTTCAAGGAAAAATTCGAATTTCCAAGAAGATGAAGTGTTTCACACTCAAAAGTTAACTTACACATCACTTACACATCTCTTACAACACTTTAATCAAGGCCAACAACTCTATTAATTACTTTCTTATGACATATTTTAATTAATTAACTTAACAACATGATTACTCACAATATTACACACCATTTAATGAATAATGAAAGGGTCAATGCATCACAAAATAAACACATGCAAACATCAATAAAAAGGAACCAAATAAATAAATACATATAACCCTTGGTCACATTTAAAGGTGATCCCCCCATGGGAATCCCTAACAATCAAACACACACACATGAACAATACAATTTTTTATGGTGACCTTGTTGAATTCATCTAGAATTCCAATGTGGTTTGTCTCCAATCCTCCGATGTTTGTTGTGATATTTTAACCTGAAAAATATGAATACCTCCTTCAGCCTCATGGCCATATCATAACATCCAAAATAATATAAATAAAATTCCAAAATCATCTAGATATATGGATCACAACAACATCCAAGCAACCAACAAGATCATTTTCAATTTTGCTCAACAACTATATCATCATCAAATAATTTCCATTTTTAGGTCTACTCACAACATCCAAATATCACATGTAAAGAACAACATCCATAGTATAACCATGTCAAAAATATATCAACATCAATATCCAAAATGTCTCTAATAATCATCATGCATCATAACGGAATCAAGTCAACAATAATACATGATTTAACATCTAACGTCATACTATAATAAATTCCATAATCATGTCCATAATATAATCAGCAGTATCATGATCGGTATTAAGAAAAAAGGTGTTAAAGGGAAGTGGACACTACATAAGCAGTCTATCCCAAATCATCCCCAACTCAACCAAGGAGAATCTTGGTTCGAGAATAATGGGTAAAATAACCATGTTGGATCACTCTTCCGAGACAATCGAGAATCCATCTTATTCACAACCACGAACATGATGCCGAAAGTGGAAATTTACAAATTTGATGAGAACGATCCACTGAATCGGATAAATCAAATGGAGAACTTCTTTGAGTTACAATAAACCTCATCAGGACAAAAGTTCACCTTGGCATCCCTCTATCTTGAACCATACCACTTTGTCTAGTATCGATGGTTATGTTCTCGAGGTAGAAGAATGGTCTTAGTGTTACTTGGAAATTTTTTACTGAGGAGTTGTGATTGTTGTATAGTTCCAATGTTTCAGATAACTAATTTAGTCAATTGACAAAGTTACGACAAATATGATCAGTCAAATATTATGTGCATTAATTTAAGAACCTATCCTTAAGGGTGGAGAATATTACAAAAGGGAATCTGAATGACATGTTTCTTGGGGGTCTTAAGGACCACATTGAGGATGAGGTACGTATGTTTAATCCACTCAAGATTTATGATTCTATTATCATGGCACGTAGAGTAAAGGAAAAATTTATTTGTAGCAGGAGGCAACCTTTCACTAACACTAGAGACCATAGTACCTCTTCCCCATCATTCTTTTGGCCAATTAGAATGACTCCTCAACAAATGGAAGAAAAGAGAGGACAAGGATTATGTTTTAACTGTGAAACCAAATATGGACTGGAAAATACATGTTGAGAAGAGGTTGTTTTATATTGAAGGAGGAAATGAGGATGAAGAAGAAGCTGAAATTATAGGAGAGGCTGAGAAACCAGTAGAAGATGAATTAGAGGATCACCAACCTACAATTTCTTGTCATGCGTTGTCAGGTATTAGTAATCCTCAAACACTCAAGATTATTGGCTATCTCAAAAAATAGAAGGTGACGGTGTTGATTGATTCGGGGAGTACTCGTAGCTTCATAAACATGATAAATTAGCTAACCACCTCAATTGTTTTATTTACCTAGCTCTAGAAATGTAACTTATGATTGTTGATGGTGGGACATTCAAGTGCACAAGAAAGTGTCATAGCATCAAGCTTTCCATGGGAGACTACATGTTAGACTCACCTATGTTTGTTATTTCTATGGGAGGGGGAAATAGTGTTTTGGGTGTCTAATGGCCCACAACCTTGGGTACTAATGAGATAAATTTCCAAGAATTTTTCATGCAATTTCATTCAGAAGGAAGGAAAATACAATTGAAATGGATGGTAGCTAAGTCTCCATAGATTATTATCTCTCATCAGATGTAGAAGGTTCTCAGAAAAGGAGTAGATGGATTTGTAGCAAAGTTATTTTCCATAGAGGTACAAAATATAGAGTCTTCAATGCCACCCAATATTTAGAAGACTGTTGATGCTCACTCATCTTTTTTTATGCAATTCCAAAGGGACTACCACTAGTTAGGGATCATGATCATGCCATTCGGTTGATTCTGGGAGCCAAACACCTAACCTCGGACCATACTGAGATACCCATATTCTCATAAAAGTGAGATCAAGACAATGGTGCAAGAAATGTTTAAGGCAGGGTATCATTAGGAATAACCAGAGCGCATATTCTTGGCCGGTGGCCATGGTACATAAGAAGGATGAAACATAGAGGATGTTTCTAGATTACCAAGAACTCAACAAGTACACCATCAAAGATAAGTTTCCTATTCCATTAATTGATGATTTACTTGATGAATTGCATGGTGCTATTTATTTCACAAAATTAGATCTTCGTTTGGGGTACCATCAAATTATAATATGAGAGGAAGATGTTAATAAAACGTCTTTTAGGACTCATGAGGGCCATTATGAATTTTTGGTAATCCCCTTTGGTCTTACAAATGCTCCCTCAACATTTCAAAGCTTGATGAACATTGTTTTTAGGACATTTTAAAGGAAATTTGTATTATTTTTCTTTGATGACATATTGATTTACAAGTAAGACATGGGAAGAACACTTGCAACATGTAGATAAAGTGTTGGAAGTTTTGGAGAAACATAAGCTTTATGCAAAGCCATCTAAATGTTATTTTTGTGTACAAGAGGTAGAGTACTTGGGTCACATTGTATCCCATGAAGGTGTCAAATTTGATCCTCAGAAGATCAAAGCTATGGTGGAATGGCCAAGGCCCAAAACTCTCAAAAATATTTGAGGGTTCCTAGGACTAACAGAGTACTACAGAAGATTTGTGAGGGGATATTGTAGAATCATAGCTCCACTCATTGCATTGCTAAAGAAGGATGTCATCCATTGGATAGAAGCAACCACTAAATCCTTTGAGCAGTTGAAGGAAGTCATGTGCAACACCCCAGTTTTGGCTACTCCCAACTTCTTAGAAACCTTCATTGTTGAGTGTGACACTTGGGATCGGGATTGGGAGTAGTTATAATGCGGGAAGGAAGACCAATTGTATTTAAGAGTCACTAATTCAAAGGAAAATATCTTCTCAAACTTGTCTATGAGAAATAAATGGCTATTCTTCATGTGGTCAAGCAATGGAGGCCCTATCTAATGAGTAGACACTTTAAGGTGAAAAATGATCATGATCTAGTCTCAAATACTTTTTGGAGCAAAGGTTATCACCGAGGAACAAAAAGTTGGTAACAAAAATGTTGGGTTATAATTTTTAAATCATATACAAAAAGGGTAAATAAAATGTAGTAGCTAAGGTGTTGTCAGAAGGGATACTTCCATGAGACGCATTACTATGTGCAATGTCCATGTTGAGGGCTGATCGGGTAGATTAAGAAAGATTGGAATGGGATCGGGAAAAGGATACACAATATATAATACAAAATATCAAGCAAGGATTTATAACATCTAACAAATTTGGGTGAAAAGGTAATGCCCTATGGTATAAGGATAGGTTATACTTGTGCAAAGATTGAGTTAAAGCATAAGATTCTTTGAGAGCTACATGCATCATCTGTTGGAGGACACTTTGGGTTTTTGAAGACATCATAAAATAAAAAGAGAAATCTTTTGGGAAGTACTTAAGGGTGATGTAAAAAAATTTGTATCAGTATGTTTGGTGTGCCAACAGAACAAAGGTGAAACCATTAAGATACCAGGTCTATTGTAACCATTACCAATTCCTAGCCAGAGATGGGAAGATGTCTCCAAGGATTTCATCATAGGATTGCCTTGTTTAGAGGGTAAGAATGTTATTTTGGTGATTGTGGATAGGCTCACAAAATATGCCTATTTTTTTGCCTTGTCATACCCATTTGCAATCAATACAACATGCACTATTTTTTGGAGACAGTTCAAAAGCTATATGGAACCCCAAAGACAATTGTAAGTGATCGTGATCCTATTTTCACGAGTAATTTTTGGACATAATTATTTGCATGTTTGGGTACTCAGCTAGCTCACAATTCATCTTACCATCCTCAAATTGATGGGAAAATGGAAGTGGTCAACAAATGCTTAGAGGGGTATCTATGTTGTTTTGTATCAGATAAGAAGGAACGTTGGGTTAAATGGATACCACTTGTAGAATGGTGGTATAACACATTTTCATACCTCTTCTCAAATGACCCCATTTTTAGCATTATATGGTTACCATCCACCATCTATCACTTCTTCCTTGAGGGTGAAAACTAAGGTCAGAGATGTTGAGGAACACATTCAACATCAACAATAGGTTTTTGTTGGTTTGAAGGAGAATTTGGCATTGACACAAAATAGGATGAAACAACAAGTAGATCAACATTGTAGTGAAAGAAATTTTGAAATTCGTGATTGATTTTTTTGTACATATATAGCCTTACAAGAAGATGTCCCTGAAGCAATAGAAAAAGGAAAACAAACTTTCTCCTAAATATTATGGTCCTTATCAGGTTCTATAGAAAATTGGAAGTGTTTCTTATAAACTAGAGTTACCTCAATCTTCACACATACACCCAAGTATTCCATGTTTCCTACGAAGAAGGTTGTTGGATAGAAGTTGGTAGCCCAGAAAGAGCTACTGCAGGAACTTGATGAGGAAGGAAGAATCATTTTGAAGCCAAAGAATATTATGCAAACACGTACATTTAAGAGGTTAAGAACCAGATACATTAAGGAATATCGATCAAGTGGAAAAATCCGAGAATAGAGGATGTGACCGGGAGGATGAAGGTTTTATACAATCACATCTAGGATTATTCAACGTTTAGGACAATGTTGGTTTGAAGGGAAGGGCATGCTACACCCTTAACCTATTGCTTGTATTAGGATATGAGTAGCCAACTTGTGGCTTACCATATCATTTTATTATGTCATTTATACTTTCTCATGCTTAGTAGGTCGGCCTTGGCGATGGCCATAACATATGAATAGTATATATAGGGGATTGTAGGTAATAGTTCATCATCATTTGAGCATTTGAGTCTTATTATATGATTTAGAGGTTGCCCCCTCGAAGTGGCAAAGTTATTTTAATTACATATTGAGATCATTTATCTACAATATTGTGTTCTTTGGTGTTCTATTGTTGCTCATAATCTGAATTATACAAGTAATTTCATTACACATCCTAGGGAACGATTCATTCATACACTCACAAGAACTACATGGAGTTAAAGATGTAGTGCAACACTTGGTTGTAAGTTCACTCTTTTAGGTGACCTGTCAGGTCAGTCTAACTCCCCATATTATATCTTTCATTTTTTAGATTTGATGTGGTTTTTAGGGTTTTTCAAGTGAATATTGGTCTTTCATCTTACATGTATCTCGTTGATTAAATTGTAACACATAGGCGATCAACACATAATATTTGTGATAATTGTGCGACACGGTGAAGATCATGTTCTCACCATTTTTACAATCGAGGCGCTCAGTAGAGGTTGTTAGTGCCCAGACGCCCATGTCCTTCCGTGGGTGCCCGTGTCCGGTCATATTCCTACAATATGTAATTTATCTTGAGCATTTTCGACACTCTTCACTTCTGTTCAATAGTTTTCCAAGCTCATCCAGTCTAGATAGCGTGTAAATCAACTAAGTTCATTCCCCTCTCTCTTTCACTTAGCGTTTCATATTCTATTAGCTTATTTTCATCAAATATGTATTTTAGTATTTATTTATCATATATGAATCAGTAATATTAAGTTTTTAAAAAGTCTATTTCTATTAAATCACAACTTTTCCAATATCCTCCCAACGTGTGCAAAGTGGGGGCTTTGGAATAGGGTATTAGAACTCTATGGAAACATCATTTTCGTTTCACCAAATGCAATTGACTAGTTTCTACTTGACCCATGACACCTACCCTAGCATGCTCCTAACCTGTAATAAAATTGATTTTATTAAAAAGTGGTTTGGTTGCAAGATCCTCGGTAGTTTAGTATGCAAGTGTAGAGAAATACAAATGGCGGGGGTTGTTTATATTCTCTGGTTTTTAGGGAGATGTGGAATCTCACGCTTGGCACTTAGACTATTTGGTTGAATGCCACAAGGAAAATGCACTCGAGAATGTTATGTTTGCAGGATAAGCACAAAATGTATTTGATGAAGACGCCTTAGAGACCTTCGAGATAATGGATTTTGACAAGTGTAAATCCAAACTCCTCAACTTATGTGAACACCTCGTTTCCTTCCCCGGTTACATTTTATTTGACATTGAGTTCGAGTGACATTGGACAACATTGACATGGTTGTTTTTATTTTAATTTTTTGTTTCTTTTTTGCCGGGAAGCAAGCGCATGACACATGGTATGTTTGTAAAATGTTAATAATAAGACACCCTAGATTGTATTGCATGGCCCTACGCAAGGAATGTTAATTGTTTGTTAAAATGCATTATATTGAAATGGTCACGTAGATTGTTGATGGATGGAAGCACACATAATGGCTGTTAGAAAACACATTGGAAACTTAAAAATAATTATAATTTAACAACTACTAAGCCAATCCAACAACCTTAACTATTACCTCCCATGCCTGCGCCATAATGGATGTCTCAAACAGTGTGGGATGTCCCTCAATGCATTGGGAAGTAGCTATTTTTCCCAGCGGGTATGCCCGTGGAAACATGTGAAATGTTTGACAAAATAAAAAGGGAATTGTTGGTCTAGCATGTCTACAACGGTGGAGCAAACTAAAATGAAAATTTTTAAAACTAATGCTTTGGTTGCATGAGCTTGAGGCAGGTGGAGTAGGTAAAAAGAGAGCTTATAATATTGGGTGAATAAATTTGGCAAGCAAGTGGCACTTATAGTGTATGATATTTTTTTCTCTTTTAGTCCACATGTGGTGCCCATAATGGGCACATGAACTATTTGACATAATTCCCGGAGGAAATGTGGTCTAAAGACGATTTTGCATATGCGATATATAATAAATTATTGAGTGGAAAGTTGTTAAATGTAGGCGATTCATTAGGATCTTGGATCATTGCGTTTGGAAGTTTTGAGAAATTGTGAGTTGACATTGTTATGGTCTTCCTGCTGATAATTTAACTTAGTTTCTAGCTCACCTACTAACTCGATGGAGAAAATGTGGTGTTTTGTCAATTCTTCTTATCGTGCTTGCCAAATTAACACAAACATGGTCATCTTAACCTTCTTACATGATTTTAATGATTTTAGTTTTCTTATTTTAATGTAGCAGAAAATCAATCAAAAGTACAAAAATTATCAGTTTACTAAATGAGAGGTAGTGCTTATAGAAAATTTAACATTATTTTGTACCGAACTAGAAAATTAACTTGGAAAGTAGAATCTACTCCCAATCTAGCTCATGAGATGTTGCAAAATTTTTATACTAGTTTGGGTTTTGGAAACCACGTGGTTAGCATATTAAAATGGGAAATTTAGTAAAAAAACTTCTTCTTGATGACCTGGGGTAATGTTAATAAAAACTTGTTTCCAATGATGCGTAAAACATTCCTATAAACCTTGAAATGAGAAAAGAAAACTTTAATTGGGTACCTTGTCTTATGGAGTGCTAAACCAACCCTAGGTTTTTCCTTGGATGTCTACTTGACCTTATTTTGTAATGTGTTTAGGAGCCCATCGGGTTAGTTCATAGCTTTAAAGAGTTGTTGAAAGTTAAAAAAATAGTTTTGACCCATCATTTTGGACCTAGGTATAGAAAGGGATTTTACCTTCGCATACCTCTAACATTTCTATGAGACAATCACTACAAACCATCAATTTTGAGAAAAAAAAACCCAAAATTTAGTTTTTTTGATAGGTTTTGTAGGCCTCATGTCATTGGGCAACAACGTTGCTTGGGTGCATTACGGTGGTAGCTCGAAAAGATGAGTCATATTTTTACCTTATTTTCTGTTTAGGCTTCATCCACTCTGAGTGTTTCCTATATATAGTGTAATAGTTTGGAACTCGCCCCTTATGTGTTTGAGTCTCAAAGATAGTTTTCGGACATTGATCTTTGAGTAACTTTTCTCATTTGATATTTTTGGAAACTTACGACTAATTTGTGAAAATTGTCATATGACCTTATCGAAGCAAAATAATGATAGAAAAACCTTGTAAACAAGAATACATGATTGTATGATAATTTGTGTTGAAATTTCCTTGAAAAGAAATTAAATGTGGAAAAAGGTGTTTTCTCTTTCTCCTCTCTATATCTCTCTCCTTGGCTTTGAAACAAAATGAAATGGCATTACAATTCATACTCTTCTTTGAAGTGTGTTAAATATAGTTTCATTATCATGTAGACAAATGTGAAATCATATATCCTTCTTGATTGTAGTTTGATGCCGTGCCGGCAGTTGTGCTAACCATTTGGTGGTTGCGGGTACGAGACACGAAACAAAAGGTAGTGTTGTTCTATTTTTTGTAATATGGAATATCATTGAAATATACATGTAATATTAAGTAGATGTATCAGCATTATTTTTATGAACATGAATGTTTTTATTGATTATTTTGTGATGAGTAAGAAATTGTTTTATATTGGTGTATTTGGAAAACATGAATTCTATTTGGGTGTGATCCTTATTATGAGTTTGTATGTTGTTCAATGGTTTAGATGTTTTCTCCTTAATACTTATGTTTTATGGTAGAAAATTTATATCCCAAAACTATCAAAATGATCCATGTTCTTAACCCTTATTGTGTATCTCTCTCTTAAACTAGTTTTTGTATAGTTTTGCAACACCCCTACCCTCTTTAGAAAAGACACAAACCCATATCTTGTCATATCTTGTCTTACACATCGAAAATCTAATTAAGAGATATAAGAGACGTAATTGGATTTGTTTACCACTTTTCCTACACATTAAACCTCATGTTTGACACCATTAACCTCCTCTTGTATCTAATTGACCTATGGGAGGATGATTTTCTCTAATGTAAACTTGTATCGAGTTATAGATCCCTTGAGTTATAAGGGAAAAAAGTAATCCTAGTACCCCTTTTTAGAGTCTTGAAAAATGAAACTTATGTTGGGTTTTTTCTATAGCATTTCTTTTCTAGAATGTTGAGCTTAGAAACAAAGTGAACCATGGAAACCACCTCCTTTCAAATCATTGGCAATCCCTTTCTTATTCCAAATTGTAGGTTGAGTTGTCCCTTATGGGAACACATAATTTGATAATGAGACCTTCTTTCTCAAACATGGGATTCATATGACCCATGTGTACCTCAAAACACATCCTATCATTGTGGACTACAGTAGTTTAACTTCCTTTGAAGGAGATAGGATCTTAGATTCCTGTTACTATAGGAATATGTTTGCTTATATCTAGATATGTGAAACCACCTATGGGACTTGTAATGGACCAAGTGTGTTAGGAAATTTTCAATAAGATGACGGGAGGGTCATTTTTAGTAATCCTTTAGTTATGTTTGGATTTAAATTTTGTTTCGTATTCCTAAATTCTTAGGGAAATGTAATAGTTTGTGTGTTTCTTCCC
Source organism: Taxus wallichiana var. yunnanensis (assembly GCA_018340775.1). Taxonomy (NCBI): domain Eukaryota; kingdom Viridiplantae; phylum Streptophyta; class Pinopsida; order Cupressales; family Taxaceae; genus Taxus; species Taxus wallichiana. The sequence continues at coordinate 315,846,967 of CM031239.1, forward strand.
TAGGAAACTAGTAGGGAGGTTTCATGTGGGTATGTTGTGTATAGGAAACTTGATGCAAGGCATAATGTTACTTGGTGACATTTAGGACGATATTTCTAGTATGTAATCAATATGTTTTTTTCTAGAACTAAATAATTTTAGAAGGGAAGATATTGTAAGTGCTTGGGATCGCAAGGATGATTAGGTTATGCATGGATACCCCACTAAGACTCTATTTGTACATGAAGTTTGTAACTTTCTCTTTGTTATTGTGAATATACCCTTGTGATGTCAGACTATAAATTATAAGTTCCATGGAGCTTCTTAGAAACTTAATAGATCTTTCTTGCGATGTGAAATTAGTTGTGTTTTGATTTTCATGAAAGAAAACAATTGGAAAAGAAGACATAGTTTCTATTTTGGAAATATAATCCTATGATGTGTAAATGTCAAGATTCCTATAATGGTCAATCGAGTTTTATAATTTATTTACAATAATCTAAACAAACTAATTTTGGACGTAGTCATTACAAGTTAACGATTAAATGAACTTAAAGAAACGTGCTCTAAAAAAGAAAGGACAATGTTTGTGTTCATGTTAAGAGCTCTTCAAATCCTTAAGGTTGAATAATGAAACATGATTATAAATAAGTAATAACCATGAAAAGGTGGTATTATGGAAGGGTACATTCGTGATGTTCATACTATGTTGGGTCTTGGTTTTGTACTTGTTCATCTATAATAGTGTGGCTTTGATGTGCATCGGTGTCGTCATATCATTTGCATGTTCTTCATGTTGGTGTAAACGTTACATGTGATGTTGAGCAATCTCTTGTGACCATATATGGTGTCCTGTAATTTTACCAAGTAAATGTGTAACACCCACAAATTTACTTGCATGAAACCAAGGAAAAACAAAGGATAAATTAGAAAAATTATTGATTTTTTTTAAAAAGAACAAAAGCAACATTTAGTTCCATTTCTCGATTAACAATTAATCATTTTAATTAATAATTAAATTGTATTATTCTATTTCTAGCTTAGCTTAAAAGTCTCCATTTCTATATAATCCTCCTTTAATTTCGTCATACGGTTCAAGGGTCATTTAATAATTTATTAAGTTAGGGCTAATACTAAAACATCCTCCCATTAATTAAATATAATTAAATTAAATTCCTATAATAAACATTACTTAGTTATAAAAAGGGTGAATTTGAATGGATTAATTACAAGGATCAATGGGCTTTTATAAAAAGGTCACCATCTAATTAAAAGGTTAAAACCCAAATTTAATCTCTACACCACTCAAGTGGCCCCATTCAAAATTTACCCATACAATTAATTTGACACATTCTCACCTACTCTCACCTAACTTTTGTAGGGATCATTTCTAGCCATTGGATGAAATCAATCTAGGCCATTGGATCTAAGGAATTTCAAACAACCCTAATCATCTCTATGGAGTCTTTTATTCATTCATTGACTTATTTCCACATTAACAAACATAATAAACAAAACAACAAAGGTGGAGAGCCTACCTCTCCATCAAGCTCCAAGAAAACTTCACTTCACAAGTATTTCACACCTCCAAGCCAAGAAAATTCCCAAAAGCACTCCAACAAGCTCCTAATTTCAAAAATGACAAAGGAAGAAAATGAACAAGTAACCCCCATTCCATCAAAATCCATCAATAAATAGAAATGGAATGTGAGGATGATGAGGTGGCTCCATGTAGGATGCCACTTCATCATTCCTCCATTCCCACACTCAATTCAACACACCATGCCCAAGACAATAAATGAGCATGTAAGAACTATGACAACCCACATGGCACACAAACTTGCACACCATGCCTTCTAAAGAAAATTTATTGTGACAAGAAGAAGGTGCAATTATTTTCACTCTTTTACACTCTAAAAGGATAAATAAGTCAAAAATAAACTCTCCATACCATAGGTAGGGTTGTTGGGTAAATTTAAGAGGCATGGGACAAGCTTAGCTTGTCCCACAAGCCTCCAAAAAGGCCTCCCAAGTCAAAATCCGAATTTTGAAGTTGGGGTGGAGTAAATCACACACAAACCAACACAAATCTCACTTACAACAAGGACCACCTAACCTCATAATTATCTATTTTCACATCCCAATTTTAGTTAAAAATTAAGTAGGATTAACTTAACTAAGACACATTATTAATGTTGATAAAGTGACAACGATTACCAAAAATTAAAAGCATAAAACACAAATAAATAACATACAAAAATTAAAATAAAAAGGAAGACATTTCACCCCATGGCCACACATGTGAGGTCACCCCCCATGGGAACCTCCTAACTAGGCATGCAAAAACACCACACTATAACATTACATAAGTTGTCAAATTTTGGTTGTGTTTCTCAACACCCGACATCCTTTCGTGGTTGGTCCCCTATCCCCTTTCGATGTATGTGATAAAATGTCCTGCAACACAAACAAAATACTTCTTTGGCCTTTCAGTTGTATTAACAACATTGAGACAATATACATATAAAATCAATAATCATCATTCAACATTAGCAATTCTATCATCTAACATCATACAATTAATTCAATTTTGGCATCCATAAAATCATAATTCTACTCAAAACATCCAATATAGGTTATGCATCCAAATTATGACATGTTAGTACAAAAATTAGAATATCGTAACTCAACATATATAATTATCTATCATCACCATCTAGTGCATCATAATAAAAATGTAAACCACATAATGTCAATAGTCTAAATATCTGCATAGTCCATCATCTACTGATCAAAATATAATACTCAAATGTCTAAGTATTAGTCTAACAATAACAACATCAAAATGAAATAGTGTCAAAGAGGAGTGGGCACTACATCCCCCTCCCCTTAGACTCAAATTCCTCCTAGAAGTCACTTTGGAATAGTGAGGAAACTAGGCTCGTAATAAAGTGGCATCCTCCCATGTGGTTGTAGTCTCATCGTACCTATCCCACTTTGGACACACATCTAGTCAATATCACAGCCTCATATGCTCGGGGTTATGCGCTCTAGGATGCGCACGAGATCCGATGACACTGCCCTTACTCTTGTACTTATAATGCGGTCCAATCTAAAACATGAGAGGGATATGGAATGTATCTCCTAAGTACAGAAACATGAAATACATCACGCGCACGAAACAAGATGGGTGACAATGCTAGACGATAGGCCAAAGGACCAATACGCTCCAAGATCTCAAAGGGACCAAAAATCTAGGAGCTAACTTAGAGCCTTTTCCATAATGGATAGGACTCTTATGAGGCCTGACATGAAGAAACACCTTCATGCTTATCTCAAAACTATGATCTCGATCTCCCCGATCTACAAATTTCTTCTATATATCCTAAGCCTCTTGTAACCTTTTTCGAATCATGACAACCTACCGAGCAGGTCCATATCCTATAATAATGCTAGCCCAAGAGAAAACATTTCCTCAATCTGTCCCAACTCAGTGGTGTCCTACGGTCTCTTCCATACAAATCTTGAAAAGGAGCCATACCAATCAAACTCTGGAAAATTGTTGTTGTAGGAAAACTCCACTAAATACAAGTACTCCTCCCACCTAGACTGATGGTCCATGACATACATCCACAGCATATCCTCTAAGATCGATTCACCCTCTTTTTCCATCCATCATCTCTGGATGATAAGATGTATTGAAGTTGATACTCGTCCCAAGGACATGTTGCATGGTAGTCTAGAAATGAGAAGTGTATAAGGGATCGTGGTCATAAATAATCTTCCACGGAATCCCATGTAGTTTGAAAATATCATCTAAGTATACTCATGCCACTACACTAGCTATATATGTGGTCTTCACCAAAGAAAAATGAGCCACTTTCATCAATATATCCACTGTGACCATGATGGCATTATGGTGGTATCTCAACGTCGGTAGCCCTACTATAAAATCCATGGAAATGGTGTCCCATTTCCACTCCGGTATATTATGTGGGTAGAGAAGTCCAGTTGGATGTTGATGCTCACCTTCACCCTTTGACACTCTAAACAACGTGACACAAACTGAGCTACATCTCTCTGTAGACCTCTCTAATGGTATAACTATCTCAAGGTGGCATGCATTTTATTCACCCATGGATGGGCTGAATAAGGTGCACGATGATCCTCTACCAAGATATCATGTCTCAAGCCTCCGTCTCTAAGTACATAGATCTAGCCTATGTGTCTAAGAAGACCATTTACCTCTAATGAAAATCCATCAAACTTCCCCTCAAGGGGTCTCTGAGACTCAATCTTTGATCTGGCTACAAGGTAGAAGTTGTCATGTGGAAGTTGTTGCAAAATCCTACTCCACAAATATGTACCCACTAAAGTAGCCATAACCAAATGTCTTCATCTACTCAGAGTATTTGCAACCACATTCTCCTTCCCCTTTACATGCTCTATATCCATGTCGTACTCATAAATCAACTCCATCCAACGCTGCTGACAAGCATTGAGATTGGGCTACATGAAGAGGTGACGAAGACTCAAATGATCAGTCCTGAGAATGAATCTCCTGCCTAAAAGGAAATGTCTCCATCGAACCAAAGCATGTAAAACTATTACTGCAAGCTCAAGGTCATGAGTCAAATAATTTATCTCATAATCCTTGATTTTCGAGAATCAATGGCTACTTATCTGACCCTCCTATATAAATACACCTCCTAACCTGCCAAAGAAGGATCTCGTGCATACGAAAAAATCTCCATGTGGATATGTCATTGCAAGAATGGGTGTTGTCGTAAGACATTCCTTCAGTGTCTTGAAGGCCTTCTCACATCTATCTGACCAGATGAACTTCTTCCCTTTCCGCTAAAGGGAAGTGATGGGATGCATAACCCGAGAAAAGTATTGAACAAATATCCTGTAGTACCCTGCCAACCCCATGAAACTATGCACCTCGGTCACACTAGTGGGTGTTGTCCAATCCATAATAGATCTAATCTTGGAAGGATCAAATGAGATGCCTTCTTTAGAAATAATGTGACCCAAATACTGCACCTCTGACTGAAATAATGCACACTTCTCCAGGTTCCCGTAAAGTTGTTGCTCATGAAGACTGTAGAACCTAGTGAAGGTGCTCCTCACACGTACAAGAGAAGATCAAAATTTCATCAAGGAACATGAGGAAAAATTAGTCTAGAAAGGTCCTGATCACCATGTTCATCAAACTCATGAACACTGTAGGGGCATTCATCGGACCGAATGGCACAACCATGAACTCATAATGGCCATATCTCATATGGAAAGTTATCATGTGAATATCTGCCTCTGCAATCCTCATCTGATTGTAGCTTGAATTAAGATCAATCTTAGAAAACACATTTCCCCCTTCATCTAATCAAACAAATCATCAATGCAAGGAAGGGGGTAACGATTATTGATCGTTACTTTGTTCAGTTGACGATAGTCCACACACAACCGCAAGGATCTGTCCTTCTTCTTCACAAAATCACTTTGGTGCACCCTAAGGGGATATACTAGGATGGTTTAGGCATTTCTCAAGAAGGCCCTCAATCTGTAACTTGAGCTCACATAGTTCGGGTGTCATCCAATATGGAGCGCGTGAGATAGGTTCCGCTTCGGAACCAAATTGATGTGAATCTAGCTACAAGAGGTTGAAATACCTCCAAAACACACATAAACAACTTTGTAAATAAAAACAAGGAGTTTAAAAATATATTTATTCTCATTTTGGAATCCACACTAATATTTTACATCATTAAAATCCACCTTTTATTTCACGTCTACTCTAAAAACCCTAAAATGCCAAAAAACCCTAAATTATCAAAAAACCCTAAAATGCCAAAAATTACCTACTAGCAAAACAACTTGGATGGGCCCAAAAATTGCATGCCAAATATGTCTTCATAAATTAAGGCTCACACAAAATTTGGACTTATTCTAACAAGCACAACAAAAGTTATTAAAGTTCTAAGACCTAGTCAAAAGTGAAAAAAACATTGGAGCCAATTTTAGGCCACTAGATGAAGGAATCCGGACCCAAAATGTGCTTAGGAATGACCAAAAAATTGTAAGAAAATTTTTCCCAGCATATTACTAATGTATATCTACCATCTTGTTAACTTTCAAGATGATCAATGGTTAGATCAAAAGTTATGGTCTCTGCAAGTTATGCTCCCACATCATTCTCCCCTGGTTGAAAAGAATTCAACTCCTACGAATTCAGTTGATGGAATTCATCTAATTTTGCACTATCAATCTTCTTCAACTCCCACTCAGGAATCCAATTATTTTCTTCTTGCTGCAAACCTTCCCACTATATCAAATATCTATTGTAACTCCCATGTCTAGTAGTGATTGTCTTTTGGTCCAAGACACACATTACCCTTTCCTTTTTCTTCTTCAACATTTGTTGCTCCCAGTTTATTTCTTCCTCCTCCAAAAATTTTCATCATGACACTGGAAACTTATATAAGTTAGAAACATTAAAAACTAGTGAGATAGCAAAGTTTTCAAGTAGCTCCACCTTATAGGCATTATCACTCATTTTCTTCAGAATCCTACACGGCCCAATCTTCTTATACTTGAGTTTATTATATGTCCCTTTTGGAAACCTCTCCTTTCTAAGATGAACCATCACCATATATGCTATATTAAATACACTTACTTTCCTACTAGCTCTCGATTACTTTATATTGTGCATTACTCACTTTCAAATTTTCCCTCACTTCATCCTACAGTTGTAGAATGTGTTCATGCAAATGCTTCTACATCATCACTAGTTTTATCTTCACCTAGGGTAGTATGACAATTAGATATAAGACCCCCTTGGGATTCCTACTATATACAATCTAGAAAGGAGACCTCCCTATTGACCTTTTTACTGAGCTATTATAGGAAAACTCAACTTGTGGTAAAGCTAAGTCCCATTGTTTTGGATTTTCTCCAACTATGCAACGTAGGATATTTCCAAGCTTATGTTCACTACTTTAGTCGCCCATCAGTTCTGGGGGTGATATGCACTATTGAATTGTAGTTGTGTCCCTAGTTTCCTCCACAGAGTCTTCCAAAAGTGACTCAAAAACTTTGTGTCACAATCTGAAGTGATCATTCTTGGAACTCCATGCAATCTAACCACTTCTAAAAAACTAAATTTACAACTCTAGAAGCATCATTAGTTGTTTTACAAGAAATGAAATGTGCCATCTTAGAGAATATATCAACCACAACAAATATAGAATCATTCCCTCACTATGTGTTAGGAAGTCCTAACACGAAATCCATACTCAAATCAACCCATGGCCCTGTAGGGATAGGTAATGGCATATATAACCCAATATTTCTGTGCATGGCCCTTAGCCATTTGGCACACTCTACATCTTGCTACAATCCTACTTATGTCCCTCTTTACCTTTGGCCAATAATACTTTTCTACAACAAGATCAATTGTCTTACTTATACCAAAGTTTCCAGCCAACCCCCACTATGCAATTCTCTTATAATATTTTCTCTCATTGAACCAACAGGGATGCACAATTATTTCCCCCTAAACAAATAACCATCCTACATCAAATAATCAGAAGAACCACTACCTACTGTAGGGTCCTTAAGTTGTCTCACAACATCACCAAAATCTGGATCACCTTCATATAATTCCTTAACTGCCCCAAACCCTACTACTTCATTTTCCATTGTTGTCAAAAGTGCTACACGCCTACTCAAGGCATCAAGCAACTTGATTCTGCTTACCCAACTTATGCTTTAAGACAAAAGTATATTCTTGAAAAAATGAAACCCATTTTGCATGCCTACTATTTAGTTTCTTCTATGTGTTTACATACCTCAAGGATTCATGGTCAGTGAAGAGTAAAAATTATTTTTCTACCAAGTAATGTCTCCAATGCCTTAATGCCTAAACAATAACATAAAATTCCACATCATAAGTAGAATATTTCCTCCTGACTTCATTTAACTTTTACTAAATAATTCCACATTTTTTCCTTCTTGACTCAGTATAACACCAATCTTGACATGTGAGGCATCACAGTCAACCTCAAAGACTTTGCTAAAATGCAATACCAAAGCAGTGTACTTTAACACTTTCTTCTTCAAAAAGTCAAAACTATTTGTTGTTTCCCTTGTCCATACAAAATTCCTCCCTTTTGTACACTTTGTTATGGGTACAACAATCCTACTAAAATTCCTGATGAACTTCCTATAAAAAGTTGCCAATCCATGAAAACTATGAACCTCTGTCACATTCCTTGGAATAAGCCATTCTAAAATTACCTTTACTTTTCCTTATCCATCCTCACCCCATCCTTCTATATGACAAACCCCAAAAAAACAAGACTCTTCTAAAGAAATATACACTTCTTTAAGTTTGCATATATAATCTCTTTATGTAACAAGTCTAACACCAATTTCATATGTAACAAGTTTTCTTCCATTGTCTTACTATATATCAGAATATCATCAAAATAGACAACAAAAACTTATAATTGTATTCTCGGAGTACTCTATTCATCAACCTCATGAATTTACTGGGTACATTAGATAACCCAAATGGCATCACCATCCACTCATATAATCCTTCTTTTATTTTGAAATTTATTTTCCATTCATCCCCTTCATGGATCCAGATCTTGTAGTACCCACTCTGTAGGTCAATCTTGCTAAAATATCGGGCTCCGCTTAACACATCCATCATATCATCCGGTCTTGGATTGGGAAGGCGATAATTAATTTTGATCTTATTTATGGCCCTATTGTCTACACACATTCTCCAGTCTCCATCTTTTTTAGGAGTCAATAGTGTTGGAGTTGCGCATGGACTCATGCTTTCTCTCACTAACCCTTTATGTATTAGATCTCGTCACTTATCATTAAACTCTTCACTCTATGTCGGACTCATCCGATAGGGTTCTGGTTTAGAAGGGCCAATCACGGGATCAATTCAATATGGTTTTGAATATCTCACTTTGGTGGTAACCCATCGGTAGCTCATCCGGTATTACATCTTTGTATTTGTGTAGTAAATTTTCCACAAAGCAACATGTATATTAAAATCCTCTATTTCCACCTTCTTTGACATCAATGCATAACACCAGCCAACTTATTCCATTTCTATAATAAACTCTTTTGTAGCCAACAAGCCCTCACTCTTCTCTTCTTCCTTGAAAGGTAACAAAACAACCTTTACACCATCCTTCCAAAAAGTATATGTATTTTTCCCTCCATCATGTGTAACCTTTCTATCATATTGTTAAGGCCTCCCCCAAGTAATATATGGCATGCATCCATTGGAATAACATCACACCACACCTCATCCTTGTAGGTATTCCCAATCAAAAAATTTATAAGGCATCTTTTATCTATGGTTACCTCATTCCCTTTCTTGAACCATGATATATGATAGGGATATGGGTGCTTATCAAATTTCAAATTGAGTTTATCAACCATCATAGTTGAAACCATATTTTCACAAGTACCACCATCAATAATAAGTTTACATACCTTTCCTTCAGATGGTGCATCTGGTTTGAAATATGGTTTTTCGCAGCCATGAATCAGCACCAACAACATCATGTTATTTCTCCTTCCTTGGGGAAATCATCATCCTCCTTATCATGAAGTTTTCACCCAAGTCTGCAGCAACCTTCATTTATTCTTCCTCTTCAGCTTCAACCAGATTTACTCGTGGTTGTTCTCCTTTCCATCTATCTTTTGTAGGATAGTGTGGACACTCAAAAGCTCTATGTCCCTCTTCACCACATGTAACATGTATATTGCCTTTGGGGACTATTCCAGCCCCATCCTCCATTATAACCTCTTCCCCTCTAAAACCCCCTACCTATTTGGTAGTTACCACGGATTTGACCAGAATCTTCATGCCCTTTTGCATTAGAGGATTCACCTTTTGTAGATTCAAATCTACCCCTACCTCTCATTAGAGATGATGATGGCCCTCTCTTCACACCTCTTCTAAAATTATTCCTCTTGTTCTTTTCTTTTGCTTTTAATGTGAGTTGATAAGCATCATCCAGTTATGGATCAAAGCATACTTGGTTCATCTTGTATGGTGTAACTCAACCCATTTATATACCATGTAGCCTTCTATTCTTTAGACTCTCCTGTTCCACCCTGATTGATTGTAAAATTCATTGGTATACTCATCAATGTTGAGATCCTTCTGTCTCAGGTTTTGGAACCTTCGAAAGAGTTTTTGAGCATAATCTACAAGAAGAAACTTTTCTTTGAACTTCTTTACCATTTTATTCCAATTTCAGATCTTGCCCTTTCTATTCCATTTTCTTTCATTTTGTAGGTGATCCCACCAGATAAATACATGTCCGGCCAACTTAGTGCATGCAAAATTAACCTTCTTCTCCTTTGAAATGGTTTTCCACTCAAAGAATTTTTCCATGCAATTCAACTAGTCAATCAAATCCTCTGGTCATAATCCTCCACCATAATCAGGAACATTAATCTTAATATCGTCATTCTTTCCCTCTAAAGCTTGGATCAATATCTCCTCAAATGGTCTCTCATTCATAGTTTCTTCATCTCTCTCATTTTCTTCTTCATCTCCTCCTTCATTCATTAATGGAGGTACTTCTTCAGTATCACTATCTAGGTCTGCATCCCCATTTGCATGTCTCCTTCTAAGGTGGGTAACTTCTCTTGTGAGCTCAACAACTTGTCTCTGTAGCTCCTGCATATGCCTATTTATCTGGACAAAACCTCCCCTCCCGCGTCTAGCCATGATTATATAAAATAGAAGAAAAATTACACAGAAAAATGTAATATGTTACATTAACTATTTCCGTAAGATCTAAATCCATATCTGATACCAATTAATGTGAATCTAGCTACAATAGGTTGAAATACCTCCAAAAACACATAAAAACTTTGAAAATAAAAACAAGGATTTTTAAAATATATTTCTTCTCATTCTTGAATCCACACTAATCTTTTATATCATTACAATCCACCTTTTATTTCACGTCTACTTTAGAAACCCTAAAATGCCAAAAATTACCTACTAGAAAAACAACTCGGATGGGCCCAAAAATTTTTGTGCCAAATATACCTTCATAAATTAAGGCTCACACAAAATTTTGACTTATTCTAACAAGCACAACAAAAGTTATTAAAGTTCTAAGACCTAGTCAAAAGTGAAAAAAAATGTTTGGAGCCAATTTTAGGCCACTAGATGAAGGAATCCAAACCTGAAAATGTGTCAAAATGGCCACAATATTGTAAGAAAATTTCAACCTAGAAAATTAATAATGTATATCTACCACCCTAAAAATTTCAAGATGATCCAATGGTCGAGATCAAAATTTATGGTCTTCACAAGTTATGCTCTCGCATCACAAATCAATGTGAAAATCTATCTCACGCGGGGGAGGCATCCCTGAAAAATCACTAGGAAAAACATCAGAAAACTCCTACAAAATGGGGTTATCATCAAGTGAAGGTCCACTAGCCCCATCTTCGACCTATCACTAACTATAATAGCATATAATTGACAACCCCATCACGCACACCGCTCACCTTGGTGCATATTGGAGATGGTGTAAATAGAGATGGGTTTCCTACATCCAAAATCACTGACTCCACTCCCAAATCATCTACATAAGATATAACCTTGTTGTGAAATCAACTCTAGCTCTATGTGCAGAAAACCAATCCATTCCCAAGATAACTCCATACGAACCCAAGGGAAGGATACGAAGATCCAAAGTAGTGGTAAAGGGTCCTAGGTCCACTACACACTCCTTGACTAAGGAGTCAACTGAGATCTTGGCTCTAGAAGCCATCTCGACATCCCAACTAAGGCCTTTCCTAACTACAACTAGCCTACTAATGCTCTACTAAAGATGGAGAAATGAAAGAATCTGATGAGTCTGAGTCAAATAAAATAGGGATAAAAATACCACCAATGCTACATGTGGTCTCTATCACCATGCCTTGGTGCTCTACCTAGTGGTTCTTGACCGTTGCATAAATCATGTGGCTCCTAGCCATGTCACCAACCGTAGGCTCAGAAATAGGTGCCTTACCCTGATTAGCAGGGTTCTGAGGGCACTCTCTCCAATGATGTCCATGCACACCACATCCATAACAAGTACTGGTCCTCTCCACTAAGCGAGATAGTCCTCAGGTGGCCTAGTAGTACGTGTTGAAGAACCTGATGATCTGTCATAGATCTTTGTGGGTCTTTGTGATGGACATACTATTGCCGATTTGTATTCGAGGTGGAGCATGTGTCATGTTAGGCCCCTAATCTGGAGGTCCCATACTACACCCTCTCTAAGCATCATTGTTATGGAGATGGAGGAGGCTGGAAGGAAGATTATGTTGAAGTGTGTGCCACGAGGAGGAGGATTTGATCCCCTTGATCTACTATCTTGTAACTATTATATGTAGCTCTCTCACTCTGTCACGAATCTACCGAGTCTTTACCCTAGTTTCCTTTTTGATAGGGACTTCTCCATGACTTGATAATGTCTCATGGGAAATGAATGTGCACTGCCCCACCCAAGTCTAAGTTCAGGCCTTGAATGAACCTATGAACCCTAACTGTTCATCCTACATGTAATCCACATACTGAAGTAGATATAAAAACCGTCCCTCATACTTTGTCACTTTCATGGAATCCTTTTGTAGATCATGAAACTCATCTATTTGTTGCTAGATGAATATCCTAGATATCTATCTACACCTGAAATGCTCCTCGAAGATCTCCCATGTAATTGTCTCTGATTCCACATGGATCTTCTACTCCTCAATCCTCCACCAAACTCCAACTCCGTCTCTCAGAAGGTGAATGGAAAAATGAGCTTTCATGTTGTTAGAACAAGGACATATCTTGAAGCATCCGCTCAAGCTAACCAACCATGCCTTTTCCTGAAATCCCCTATGTCTCCAAAAAAATGAGGTGGGTGTAACTTCAATATCTCTCTAATGTGATTCGTTGTTGTTGACTTCTGGCCTCTAGGTCTCTCTATCTAATCATCTCTCGGCCTAGGGCTCCTAGACCTGTCTCTATGCCCTATAGCTCTATCTTTGTGCTCTCTAGGAGGTGACCCATTCCTAACCGACTCCATGTGGGATTTCTCTGCCCTATCCATAGCACTGTGATGTGAAGGTGAACAAGCCTCCACTGATGGCTCTATGTCATGTCTGCTAGGTCACCCTCCTAAAGATCCTTCACTTATATGGGGATTAACATCTTGTAGTTTCTGCAATATCTAAGGAAAAATAGTTGCTACCACCTAATCTGGGGGTGGTAGGTCTAGGTCCATGTGTAGGAACCCCTCATCAGTACGTACCTCTGTCATGAGACCAAGGAGAGAGTTAGTTTATAATCATCTAAGTTTTTTTTTTACATTTTCTAAGTTTTCTATGTTTAACAAAATATCATGTAATGTTGTGTGTTCTAGGTTTAGAGTTGTGCTAGGTTTATTTGTTTATGTTTCATGTTTCCAAGTGTGTGAGAGGGTAGAATAAAATTGGAAACAAAAATAAAATAAACATGGGTTGTGTGTATCCATCGAAGCTCCTTCTTCCTCTTCCATGGCTTCCTCTCCTTCCCTAAAACCTACAAAATAGAAATGATGAGAAAATAAGTCAAATGAAAGAATAAAAACTTTCCATATAGATGATTAGGGTTAGTTTGAAATCTCTTGGATCCAATGGCTTAGATTGATCCCATCCAATGGCTAGAAATAATCCCTACAAAGTTAGGTGAGAGTAGGTGAGAATGTTTTAAATAAAATGTATGGGTCAATTTTTGAATGGGGCCACTTGAGTGGTGTAGAGATTAAAATTGTTTTATACTTTTTATAATTAGATGGTGACCTTTTTATAAAAGCCCCTTGACCCTTGTAATTAATCAATTCAAATTTACCCTTTTATAACTAAGCAATATTCATTATAGGAATTTAATTTAAGTGTGTTTAATCAATGGGAGGGTGATTAGACTTAGCCCTAAAATAGTAAATTATTAAATGACTTTAGGAACCGCATTATTAAATTAATTAAGGATTATAGGAATGAAGTTTTTAAACCTAACTGAAGATTAAATATTATTATTTAATTATTTTTAAAATGATCATTTGTTAACCAAGAACTATGCTAAACTTTGCAACCGGAGTTGTTTTATAAAAAAATATTCGTTAATTTTTCTAAATTAACCATTGATTTGTCTTGGGTTTTGTGCGGGAAAAATTGTGGACATTACAAAATGAAAGTGAAAATAATTAACCGGGTGATTTATTTGGTCTTTTGTTTGAGTCCCATATGGGTGGGCACTACACATCTACATATTTATTTCATTGTATTAGTTCAACATTTATTAATTGATAAAAACAATAATTTAATCGCAACAATCCAAAAGTTACAAAGGCATATGACCCTTGCATTTCAACGTAAATGAATAGCAATATATTAATTCTATTTAAAGTTATCAAATTTGATGTGATGCTTACAGTACACATTGAAATTTATTCTAAATATACCATTATTTTCTATTCCTAAAAACTTTCTATTTTCATTGTGTTTACATTTTTTATTGTATTGGTTCAATGTTAATGATATTAAACCACATAATAGCATGATTGAAATAATATAAAAAGTCACCTTGTGACCATTATCGGGGTGATAGAAAAGATCGCTTAGTGCAACCCTCCTTTGGAAGAAGTGACAATAGAGGAATGTTTTTTCTACGATTAAGTAAACTACCTCTTTAAAGAAATTAATAGATCATGTTTAAGTGATAATGAATGAACACTCTAACTAAGCTCATTAACCAGTATATTAGGAAAGAAACATCCACATAATACTAAAAGAGGAGAAATTCCAAGACAAGGATACAACAACAAAATCCTAGAAACCCAATGTGGGAAAAAAATCTAGTTGGGTAAGAAATCATTTTCCTTCACTATGAAAACCTCTAAATAATACAAGTTTACTATCATATAATAGCCTTCAAGAAATATTTTAACTCCTTCTACTTGTAGAATTTTCTCACTATCCTCATTAAGAAAGAACTCAACTCTCGTTATCGAACAAAATAAGAACTATCTTAAATTCCTCTCTTACCCACACTTGAATTCACCCCAAAACACTTTCCTAGAATGATAAAATGCATGCATGTTTATAGTTTCTATTCCCATATATGGATGGAAAGAAAAACCAAACTGTTTTTAAGCCCAAACATTTGAAAATGTTGAGTTTCCTATCAAATCACCTTACAAAACACTAAGAGAGTGAAAGTTATCCCAGCTTGAGCTAAGTTTAGTTAGAAATTTTTTTCTTGCGTGGAAGGGGCGTGGGAAGAAAAGGAAGGGGGGGGAAGAAATTTTTTCTCCCGGCATGGAAGGAGGGGCATGGGAAGAAAATTTTTCTCCCAAAGGCGTGGAAAGAGGGGGTATGGGAAGAAATTTTCTCCTAGCGAGGAAGAAGGGCATGGGAAGAAACTTTTTTCTTTTTCGAACTTAGATTATTTTTGAAGCCAAATGAAGTAAAAACTTCGGAGGCCATAACTTTTGATAGGGAACTCGGTTTTTGGAAAACGAGGACTTTATGGAAAGATCTCGATGTCCTCTTTGCACAAAAACCTTAAAAATTTAATTTGGATAAATTTTAAGGGTCTGATTTTGAGAAACATTTTTTTGTCACTAAACAGGTGAACTGGTATTTTTAACTTACACAATTTTGTTCAAATTCACCATTAATTCCTTCTCAACATGCCAAATAGGACATGGAGGATTTCACTTGGGTAAATTTAGTTTGGATTGTGAGGGTTAATTTGTTTGATGGATTTGCAATTCCAAAATACCAATTTTTGTACAACAAGATGTCTGCAATTTTGCCTTTGCCCAATTTGAAAGATTCTATAATAATTTCTTAAGTGTTAAGGTCTAATTAGAGTCATTTTGATCATGCAACTTCAATTTAATTGTTTCATTTCATTTTCTAAGGTAGCAAGGTCGTTCTGAACATTTTTGATTTAAAATTTACTAGTTTGAAAATTATCTAACAGAGCTCTACAACTTCTAAAACGAATTGATACATTTACATTTACCAACTTTAAAATATTAATTCATTCCATGCTAGTTTACTTCATATCTCATCTTCCTTCAACCAAAGCTTGAGAACAAGGATGCATTTCAAAAGAGCAGAGTGATATAACATTCCTCATACGTATTTCTTCTCTTCTTTTTTTGAGATTTCATAATGCATTGCAAACACAGATTTCCAATGAAGACAATATCATTTTAACAAAAAAAAACTTCTATTGACTTGGATGATTCTTTTACAACTTTCTTTTCCATTTCATTTCAAAAGACAAAATACAAATCTTTCTTTTCCTTCCACAGAATAAAATTACAGAGTATGTCCTTCCACATTCAAATGGGATTTCACTTCCAAAACATAGTAACTCTTCAAGCACAAAACATATTACATTGTCATCCACTTGAAGTGGGAAATGGTTTTACAAATAGAAATCTCACAAGGACTATCAAAACTATCTTCTTTCTCAGCTCCAAAACAACAGTATGAATTTCCATCATTCTCCCATTTGATCACAATAAACAGGGGAAAGGCAACGCTCTCCACCCAACCAAGACATCCAATGAAAAGGAGAAGCCATCCTTCTTCATTGGCCCCCGAGCCCCAACCACATTGCAATAAGAAATGTGACTCAACTCATGGAAACAACAGGCTTCCACAACACAAAGGAAATCTTTCACATGCAAATTTTCATATTTAAAACACAATCCAAAAAAAACAAGTAGTTTTAGCAACCACAAGATAAAAACACAAACAATACTCAAGGCTTCATCAACAAGCCAAAGGAGCAAGAAACTATGGGGATGTTGCTTATGCCTCCCAAAGGGGAAATGGGTATCACCACCTGAGAACAAACCCAAAAATATATCATTTCAAGTCCCTGACATGCCCTTATGCCTCCCCCAAGTACCCCTTATTCCTCACAATTTCTTATGCCTCCCCAACCTCTTATGGCACCCCATAACGAGTAAAGAAATGCAAGCTATTTATTTTTACAAGGTGGAACCCAAATCCCCACTCCCTCCACACTTATACCTCCCCAAAACACTTATGCCTCCCACAAGAATACCCCATAGTCTTCTCCTACACCATTCCTAAGCCATCTACCCAACCAACCAACAAATAAAACAACACATTCAAACATTCAACCATTCACATATGCATAAAAAAAAAGAAGAGCATTTCAAGAGCTAAGCTCTTACCTCTCCATGATGGAGTTTTGTTCCAAGGTTGCAAAAACAACAAGCTTTCCAATGCAAAATAGTCCAAGAGATCAACAATCTACAAGTATGCAACAATCTCCAATCTTCTCCAAATTTGCAAGAGCTCAAACACCCCAAAGAAGTCACCCAAAATCTGAGAAAAGGAAAACCAAGCACAAGTATTCAAAAAGAAAGTCAGCAAGGGCCCAAAAAATGAGCAAAATGATGCATCCAAAAGTGAAGTAACCCAAAAACAAGCTAAGGAATTCAAATTTATAGGAGAGGGAAGAGAAGAGGATGAGGTGGATCCATGTAGGATGCCACTTCACACATCCTCAACTCCACCTCATAAGTCAACTTCAATCTCCAAGGCATAATAAATAAGTAGGTGAATAATATGACAGTTTTACTTACACACTCAAATCAAGCCCACACCCCATAAGGACTGAAATTTAAAACATGAAGAAAGTGCAATTAAAACATACAACTTGACTTACAAAAATGCATAATAAAAGTCTAAATTTAACTCTCCAACCATAGGTAAGGTTGGTATATAAATTTAAGAGGTGTGGGGCAAGTTTAACTTGTCCCACAAGCCTCCAAAATCAGCCTCCAAGGAAAAATTTGAATTTCAAAGAAGGTGGAGTGTTTCATACTCCAAAATCAACTTACATATCTCTTACACATTACTTACAACATTTAATACAAGAGCCAACAAATCTAATAATTACTTTCTTATGACCCAATTTGATTAATTAAATTTTAACAATATGATTACTCACAATACTTTACCACAATTTATTTAATTAAATAGAAAGGGGAAACACATCACTTTTAAAACACATACTAACTTAAACAAAGGAACCAAATAAAAGAAATACACAAAGTCCCTTGGTCACATTTAAAGGTGATCCCCCATGGGAATCCCTAACACAATCAAACACACACAAACAAATACAAGTTGCCATGGTGACCTTGTTGAATTCATCTAGAATTCCAAAGTGGTTGGTCTCCAATCCCCCGATGTTTGTTGTGATATTTTTAACCTGTAAAATACAAATACCTCCTTCGGCCTCATGGCCACATCAGACATCCAAAATGAATATAAATATAATTCCAAAATCATATATATATATGAATCACAACAACATCAAGGAAAACAACAATATCATTTGTAATTTTATCAACAACTATATCATCATCAAATAATTTTCATTTTCTAGGTCTACTCAAAATATCCAAATATCACATGTCGAACAACATCTATAATATAACCATGTCAAACAATATATCAACATCAATATATAAAATGTCTCTAATAATCATCATGCATCATATAAGAATCAAGTCAACAATAATCTATGCTCTAACATCTAACATCATACTAAATTAAAACTATAATAATGCCCATAATATAGTCAGCAAAGTATCAGGATCAATATCAAAAGGTGTCGAAGGGAAGTGGGCACTACATCCCCCTCCCCTTAGACTCGACTTCCTCCTGGAAGTCATTGGAACAAGATGTGGAAACTAAACTCGTAACAATGTAGCATCCTCCCAAGTAGTGCTGTAGTCTCATCATATATGTCCCACTGCACTCACACCTGATCAATATCTCTACCTCGAAGGCCTAGGGTCCTGTGATCTATAATGTGAATGGGCTCCACCATCACCTGCCCCTGATCCACACTGCAATGAGGTCCAATCCAACACATGAGAAGGATCAACAATGTATCTCCTAAGCACTGAAACATGAAACACATCATGTATGTGAGACAAGCTAGGTGGCAATGCTAGATGGTAGGCCAAAGGGCCGATACACTCCAAGATCTCAAAAGGACCAATGAATCTAGGAGCTAACTTAGAACCTTTTCCATAATGGATAGGGCTCTTATGTGGTTTGACACATGAAGGAACACCTTCATGCCCACATCAAAACTATGGTCGGTCCTATGTTGATTTACATACTTCTTCTACCTATCTTGTGCCTCCTGTAGTCTTGTCTGATCAAAACCACTTGTTGCTCCATGTCCTGTAACAAAGTTGGTCCAAGAGAAACCCTATCCTCTAACCTGTCCTAGCTAAGAGGTGTCTGCACTCTCTGCCATACAAAGCCTAAAAAGGAGCCATGCCTATAGAACTCTGAAAACTATTATTGTAGGAAAACTCCACCAAGTACAGGTACTCCTCCCATCTTGACTGATGATCCATAACATACATCCTGAGCATGTCCTCTAAAATTTGATTCACCCGCTCAGTCTGTCCATCTGTCTCGGGGTGATATGTTGTGCTGAAATTGATCCTCATCCCGAGGGCATGCTGCATGGTAGTCCAAAAATGGGAAGTATAAAGGATCATGGTCACAAATGATCTTCGTGGAATCCCATGTAACCTGACGATCTCATCCAGATAAACCATGCCACTGCACTAGTTGTATAAGTGGTCTTCACTAGAGAAAAGTGAGCCACTTTTGTCAATTTATCCACCGTGACCATGATGGTGTCATCGTGGTGATATCTCGACATTCGGTAGCCCAACAATGAAGTCCATGGAAATGGTGTCCCACTTCCACTCCGGTATAGCATGAGGAAAGAGAAGGCTAGATGGATGTTGATGCTCAGCCTTCACTTTCTGGCACTCTAAACAACGTGACACAAACTGAGCCATGTCTCTATGAAGTCCTCTCCAAGTGATACAACTATCTCAAGGTAGCGTGCATCTTCTTCACCCCAGGATGGGCTGAATAGGGTGCATGATGTGCCTCTGTCAAGATGTCCTACCTCAAGCCTCCATCTCTGGGAACATAAATCTGACCTTTGTGCCTAAGAAGTCCATCTACCTCTAATGAGAAACCATCAAACTTCCCCTCAAGGGGTCTCTGGGACTCGATCTCTGCTCTCTAGCAATGCAATGTAGAAGTTGTCAAGAGGAAGCTGTTGTAGAATCCTACTCATAAAATGTGCCCACTGAAGTGGCCATAACCACATGTCTCATCTAGAGAGAGTTCTGCAACCACATTCTCCTTCCCCTTCACATGCTCTATCTCCATATCATACTCACAAAGCAACTCCATCCAACGCCACTGATGAGTGTTGAGATTGGGCTGCGTGAAGAGGTGGTGAAGACTCAAGTGATCTGTCCTGAGTGTGAATCTCGACCAAGAAGAAAGTGTCTCCATCAAACCAAGGTGTGAACCACTACCACAAGCTCAAGATCATGAGTCGGATAATTGAGCTCATAATCTTTGAGTTTGTGAGACTCAAAGGCCACCACTCTGCCCTCCTGCATCAATACACCTCCAAGTCTGCCAAAGAAGCATCCAGTGCATATGAAAAACTCACCCTGTGGATCCGGCACTACAAGAATGGGTGTTGTCGTGAGGCACTCCTTTAGTGTCCTGAAGGCCTACTCACATCTATCTGACCAATCAAACTTCTTCTTTCCTTTATTGAAGGGAAGTAATGGGGTGTGTAATCTGAGAGAAGTCCTAAACAAACCTCCTGTAATAACCTGCTAACCCCATGAAGTTGCACACCTCTATCATAGTAGTGGGTGTTGGCCAATCCATAATGGCTCTAATCTTAGAAGGATCGACTGTGATACCTTCCCCAAAAATGATGTGACCCAAATATTGTACCTCTATCTAAAAGAATGCACACTTCTCCAAGTTCCCATAAAGTTTCTGCTCACAAAGACACTGAAGAACCTAAGCGAAGGTGCCCCTCGTGCTCTTCATGTATATGAGTAAATCAAAATGTCATCTAGGAAGATGAGCATGAAGTGATCTAAGAAATTCTGAATACCCCATTCATCAAACTCATAAATAATGGGGGCATTCGTCAAACCAAAAGGCACCACTGTGAACTCATAGTGCCCATATCTCGTATGAAAAGTGGTCTTATGAATATCCCCTCGTAATCCTCAACTGATGGTAGCCTGACTTAAGATCAATCTTAGAGAAAACTGTGGCTCCCTTCATCTGATCAAACAAATCATCTATGTGTGGAAGGGGATAATGATTCTTGATCGTTACCTTGTTTAGTTAGTGGTAATCAATACACAACCACAAGGATCCATCCTTCTTCTTCACAAAAATCACTAGTGCACCCCAAGGGGATACACTAGGATGGATTAGGCCTTTCTCCAAAAGGCCCTCAAGCTGTAACTTGAGCTCACAGAGCTCTGGTGTGGTCATCCGATAAGGTGCTCGTGAGATAGGCTCTCTCTCCGGAACTAGATCTATATGAAAATCAATCTCACGTGGGGGTGGTAACCCAGTAGCTCCCCTAGAAAAACATCTACAAACTCTCTCAAGAGGGGATGATCATCTAGTGATGGTCCACTAGTCCCATCCTCTGATATATCACTGACTGAAATAGCATACATCTGACAACCCCATCACACACACCACTTAAGATGCATAAGCGGAGATGGTGCGAATGGAAATGGGTCTCCTAACCCCTGAAATCACTGACTCAACTCCTAGATCATCTACACAAGATATAGTCTTATGGTAATAATCCATCCTGGCCCTGTGTGTCAGACAACCAGTCCATACCCAAGATGACTCCATACGAGCCCAAAGGAAGGATACGAAGATCCGAGGTAGTGGTAAAAGGTCCCAAATCCACTACACACTCCTTAACTAAGGAGTCTACAGAGATCTTGCTCTCAGAAGCCATCTCAATGTCCCAACTAAGACCCTGCCTAACTGCCACCAGCCTGCATCACTCTACTAAAGATGGTGTAATAAAATAATCTAAAGAACAAGAATCAAACAAAATGGAGGTAGGAATACCACCAATGCTACTGTGGTCTCAATCATGGTACTCTGATGCTCATCCTGGCGGTTCTTGACCACATAGATCTGATGACTGCCCCATGTCACCAATGGTAGGCTCTGAGATCTGTGTCTTACCCTTGTTATTAGGGTTTTGAGGGTAGTCTCTCCAAAATGTCCATCAATGCCACAACCAAAACAACCACATGATCCTCTCCCATGTGTAGCAGGTCCGGCCGGTACTCTAGAGGTCTGTGGTGTGGATCCTGATGATCCAAGTTGTGGTCTACTGAGGTCTCTGTTGGTGAGCTCCTATTGACTGAGCCCTCTGGGCACCCTGTGTCCTGATGGGACCCCTAGGAGGAGGCCCCATACTCCACCCCTCTGTGCATCGAATATTTGTGGAGGTCTATAAGGTGGGTGGGACTACTATTGCTGTTGCTGTTGTGGTCTAAAAGATGACTGTGTTGAACCCTATCCACCACGAGGAGGAGGTACTGACCCCCTCGACCTACTATCCTGCATCTATTGGATGTGGCTCGGACTGGTCTCTAGCCTGCTGGGTCTTTCCCCGAGTCTCCTCTGCTATATAGGCCTTCTCAATGGCCTCAGCTAATGTCTATGGACAATGGATCCAAACTACACCTCTAATGTCAAGATTCAGGCCCCGAGGAATATATGTGGATCCGTACCTACTCATCCTGCATGTAATCAACATACTAGAGTAGATCAGAAATCTTCTCTCATACTCACCACTGTAAGAGATGCTCCTGTCGGAGGTCATGAAACTCATCTATCCTCTGTTGTATGAACCTCCGTGACAAATATCTACTCTGAAATGCTCCTCAAAGAGCTCCTAGGTAACTATCTTAGAATCAACATGGAGCTTCTGCTCCTCTGTCCTCCACAGACACCTACTCCGTCTCTCAAGTAGATGGATCGCAACATGAGCTTTTGTGTTGCTAGAACAAGGGAAGAGCTTGAAGCATCCGCTCAAGCTCACCAACCAAGGCTCTCTACCGAAATCCACCTATGTCACTAGAATAATGTGATGGTCGTAGCTTAGGATCTCCCTGATGTGGTCTAAAGCTGTAGTCTGATGACCCCTAGGCCTCCCTGCATGCTCATCTCTAAGCCTAGGGCTCGAGACCTATCTCTGTGTCCTAAAACTTGGTCTCCTGTCCCCCTCTGTGGTGACTCTGCTCTGACTGACTCCACATGGGAGTTCTCTCCTCTATGCTCCTCATTATGCCGAGGAGATGCACATGAGCCTCAATGGATGTCACCCTATCATGTCCGACTGAATGTGCTCCTACGGTCCCTCCGCGTAGAGTGGCATTAACATCCTAGAGTGTCTGTAAAATCTGTGGTAGGATAGCTACTACAACATGATCTGGTGGTGGTAAGTCTAGGTCTATGTGAAAATACCCCTCATCTTGTCCGCGCCTCTGCATCAGACCAAGGTGAGAGTTAGTTCATTATTCTAGGTTTTATTCAGTTTTCCATGTTCACTAAATATGCAATTTCAAACAAAGTTGTTCTCTAGATTTGAAAGTGTGCTAGGTTTAATATTGTACTAGGTTTAAAGTTCATGTCTCAAGTTTTCTAGTGTGCCCAAGGGTCCAAGATTTTGAACCCAAACTCGATACCAAGTGTAACGCCCTCTAAAATCTCCCACTTGAGACCCAAGAACAACCTAGGTTTAGTTAGAAAAATTATGGAATAATAATTTTTTTTTTTTTTAAAGTGTTCACAACAAAATTCCAGAGTCCATTACAACAATTATCAAATCACCTTACAAAACACTAAGAGTGAAAGTTATCCTAGAGCACAGTTAGATTATCTTCTTGCGGGCGCGGGAAGAAATTTCTCCGGGCAGGTGGAAGGAGGGGCACGGGAAGAAACTTTTTCTCCGAGGCGAAGAAGGGCACGGGAAGAAAATTTTTCCGGGCAGGTGGAAGAGGGCGCGGGAAGAAATTTTTCTCTCCATGGAAGTAGAGTGTGGAAGGAGGGGGTGAAAAAACTTTTTCCTCATGGGTGGAAGAAGGGGCGCATGGAAGAAACTTTTTCTCGGGATGTGCGGAAAGAGGGGCGGGAAGAAACTTTTTTTTTTTTTTGAACTTAGATTATTTTTGAAGCCAAATGAAGTAAAAACTTCTAGGAGGCCATAACTTTTGATAGGAACTTGGTTTTTTTGGAAAGAGGACTTTATGGAAATATCTCGATGTCCTCTTTGCACAAAACCTTAAAAATTTAATTTGGATAAATTTTTAAGGGTCGATTTTGAGAAAACATTTTTTCTGTCACTAAACAGTGAACGTGGTATTTTTAACTTACACAATTTTGTTCAAATTCACCATTAATTCTTTCTCAACATGCCAAATAGGCATGGAGGATTTCACTTGGGTAAATTTAGGTTGGATTGTGAGGGTTAATTTGTTTGATGGATTTACAATTCCAAATTACCAATTTTTTGATAGCAAGATGTCTTGATTTTTCCTTTGCCATTTTGAAAGTTTTATAATAATTTCTTAAGTGTTAAGGTCTCATTAGAGTCATTTTGATCATACAACTTCAATTTAATTGTTTCATTTCATTTTCTAAGGTTGCAGGTCATTTGAACATTTTTATTTAAAATTTACCAGTTTGAAAATTATCTAACAAGAGCTCTCTACAACTCTAATACGAATTGATACATTTACTTTTACCAACTTTAAAATATTAATTCATTCCATGCTAAATTTACTTCATATCTCATCTTCAAAACCAAAGCTTGAGAACAAGGATGCATTCAAAAGAACAGAGTGATATAACATTCCTCATCGTATTTATTTTTTTTTTTTGAGAGATTTCATAATGCATTGCAAACATAGATTTCTAATGAAAACCATATCATTTGGTACATAAAACAATTCTATTGACTTGGATGATTCTTTTACAACTTTCTTTTCCATTTCATTTCAAAAGAGTAGAATACAAGTCTTTCTTTTCCTTCCACAGAATAAAATTATAGAGTATGTCCTTCCACATTCAAATGGGATTTCACTTCCAAAACATAGTAACTCTTCATCACAAAACATATTACATTGTCATCCACTTGAAGTGGGAAATGGTTTTACAAATAGAAATCTCACAAGGGACTATCAAAAACTATCTTTTTCTCTCACTCCAAAACAACAGTATGAATTTCCATCATTCTCCCATTTGATCACAAGAACAGGGGAAAGGCAACGCTCTCCACCCAACCAAGACATCCAATGAAAAGGAGAAGCCATCCTTCTTCATTGGCCCCGAGCCCCAACCACATTGCAATAAGAAATGTGACTCAACTCATGGCAACAATAGGCTTCCACAACACAAAGGCAATCTTTCACATGCAATTTTCATATTTAAAACACAGTCCAAAACAAAACAACAGTTTTAGCAACCACAAGATAAAAACACAAACAATACTAGGCCTTCATCAAGCAAGCCAAAGGAGAAAGAAACTATGGGGATGCTTCTTATGCCTCCCAAAGGGAAATGGGTATCACCACTTGAGAACAAACCACCAAAAATATATCATTTCAAGTCCCTGACATACCCTTATGCCTCCCCAAGTACCCCTTATTCCTCACAATTTCTTATGCCTCCCCAACCTCTTATGGCACCCCATAATGAGTAAAGAAATGCAAGCTATTTATTTTTTTACAAGGTGGAACCCAAATCCCAACTCCCTCCACACTTATGCCTCCCCAAAACACTTATGCCTCCCACAAGAATACCCCATAGTCTTCTCCTACACCATTCCTAGGCCATCTACCCAACCAACCAACAAATAAAACAACACATTCAAACATTCAACCATTCACATATGCATAAAAAAAGAAAGAGAGCATTTCAAGAGCTAAGCTCTTACCTCTCCATGATGGAGTTTGTTCCAAGGTTGCAAAACAACAAGCTTTCCAATGCAAAATAGTCCAAGAGATCAACAATCTACAAGTATGCAACAATCTCCAATCTTCTCCAAAAGCAAGAGCTCTCAAAAGTCACCCAAAAGAAGTGATGAAAAGGAAGCAACCCCAAGTATTCAAAAAGAATCCCCCATGTCTTCCAAAAGCAAGGGCTCAAAACAACAAAAGAAGTCACCCAAAATGATGCATCCACAAGTGAAGCAACCCAAAAACAAGCTAAGGAATTCAAATTTATAGAGAGGGAAGAGAAGAGGATGAGGTGGATCCATGTAGGATGCCACTTCACACATCCTCAACTCCACCTCATAAGTCAACTTCAATCTCCAAGGCATAATAAATAAGTAGGTGAATAATATGACAGTTTTACTTACACACTCAAATCAAGCCCACACCCCATAAGGACTGAAATTTAAAACATGAAGAAAGTGCAATTAAAACATACAACTTGACTTACAAAAATGCATAATAAAAGTCTAAATTTAACTCTCCAACCATAGGTAAGGTTGGTATATAAATTTAAGAGGTGTGGGACAAGTTTAACTTGTCCCACAAGCCTCCAAAATCAGCCTCCAAGGACAAATTCGAATTTCAAAGAAGGTGGAGTGTTTCATACTCCAAAATCAACTTACATATCTCTTACACATCACTTACACATTACTACAACATTTAAAACAAGAGCCAACAACTCTAATAATTACTTTCTTATGACCCAATTTGATTAATTAATTTTAACAATATGATTACTCACATTACTTTACCACAATTTATTTAATTAAATAAAAAGGGGAAACACATCACTTTTAAAACACATACTAACTTAAACAAAGGAACCAAATAAAAAATAAATACACAAAGTCCCTTGGTCACATTTAAAGGTGATCCCCCCATGGGAATCCCTAACACAATCAAACACACACAAACAAATACAAGTTGCCATGGTGACCTTGTTGAATTCATCTAGAATTCCAAAGTGGTTGGTCTCCAATCCCCGATGTTTGTTGTGATATTTTTAACCTGCAAAATACAAATACCTCCTTTGGCCTCGTGGCCACATCAGACATCCAAAATGAATATAAATATAATTCCAAAATCATATATATATATGAATCACAACAACATCAAGGCAAAAACAACAATATCATTTGTAATTTTATCAACAACTATATCATCATCAAATAATTTTCATTTTCTAGGTCTACTCAAAATATCCAAATATCACATGTCCGAACAACATCTATAATATAACCATGTCAAACAAGTATATCAACATCAATATATAAAATGTCTCTAATAATCATCATGCATCATATAAGAATCAAGTCAACAATAATCTATGCTCTAACATCTAACATCATACTAAATTATGTTGTTCACATCTATCTCGTAGATGAAAAGTGGTATACCTCTTCATCTTAGTATCCATTCTCTCCAACAAATTAAACCAGAAATTTCATATGAACCATGATTCCATGTACGATATAATAGAATTAGGAAAACCAAAGTGAACCCACACTTTAGAAAAAAATAACTCAAGTGCATCATTGGCCTTAATGGTCTTCTTGCAATGAATGAGAATACACATCTTGCTAAAGCGATCTACTAACATAAATATGTAATTATTACCTTTCTTATAAGTAGGAAAACCACCCACAAAATCCATGGAGATGTTTTCCCACGTTTGGGAAGGAACCGGAAATGACATATAAACCCTAAATTTCTATTATTAGGCTTGTTTGTACTACATAAAACACAACCCTTAATGAATTTAGCAACCTCTACTTGTATTTTTGGCCAATAAACACACCTCCGTAAGTATGTCGTAATATTTTTCATACCAAAGTGGCTAGCTACCTTAGAAGAGTGTGCTTTTCTATTCAACTAAACTCTTTCCCCCTTAGGAACACAAAATTTCCTGTTCTTGTAGAGAAGATCATCTTGGAAGTAGTATTATCCTTTAGGTTCAAATCCCTCACTTAGAGGTTTTTACTGAAATATCTCTACAAAATTTGGATCATGTTCATAAATTTCCTTATATGCTTCAGACAAAAAGGCTCAAGAAGAGTTAACCTTGCCCATAAGTGAAATCAAAGAAGGTCTAGATAATATAACATCCAATTTTTTAGTGACGCCTTTCTTATATTTTTAATAAAATGAAATATTTGTAAAATACCCATCCATTTATAGTGTCTAGCTTGTTGAAGTTTGTTCGAGCCTACGAGATATTGGAGAGGTTGGTGATCCATGTGAATGATAGTTTATTTTCCCATCAAATAATATTTCCATTTCTTGAGCACTTACACAAGAGCATACGAGTTACTTATCATATTTATAATAATTGAGAACTATACCATGAAACAATTGAGTGATAACATATGGGCCTACCTCTCGAAGTAGGACAACCGCCATAGCTTAGTTCTTAGCATTGGTTTCCACTTGAAGGCATTTGTAAGATAGTTAATGCCAAAATTGGAGCATGACTAATCTATTATTAAAATTACTCCGAAGAAATATGTTGTTTCTTATCCTAATCAAAAGTCTTACCCCTTGTTGTCGAGTGAGTCAATGGCGCTTCTATGGATTATAATTTCTTAATGAAATTCATCAAGTATTGAAATACACCAAAAAAACTCGGCCTCAGTCAAACTCGACAATATAGGTCAATTTTGAATGGCCTCTATCTTATTTAGATAATTCCTTAACTCTCCATTTGCGCAACCACATGTCCCAAAAAAGAGAATTGATTGTTGAGAAAATTCGTACTTCTTCTCATTCAAAATTAGTTAGTTCTCCTTAAAAACTAGAATGTCATCTAAGTACATAATTAGAAATGAATCAATATAGGGCCTAATTACCTCATTCATCAATATCATGAAGGTATTTGGTGCATTGCATAGCCTCAATGGTAATACCAACCATTCCTATAACCCTTGCACAGTCTTGAACGTTGTTTTCCAAATTTCCTCCTCCTTGATCTGCACTTGCTTATACCCAAATTTCAAATCAAGCTTAGTAAAATATTTCGCATGTTATAACGAATCTAACAAATTATCAATGTGAGGAAGAGGGTTTGTATTCTTGATGGTTATTTTATTCAAATATCTATAATCAACACACATACTCCATCGACCATATTTCTTAGGTGCTAAAACAATAGGATAGCCAGATGGAGAAGTGCTAGGAAATATTATACCTTGGTTAATCAAATAATGCAACTATTATTATACCTCATTGACATCTTTCAATGATTTCATGTATAATCCCAAGTTTGGAAGCAGACTATTGGGTAACAAGTGTATCTCATGCTCAATTAGCCTAAGCGAGAGCAGCCTCGTAGGCTCTGGAAAGCTATCGACACTCAAATTTTTCTCCGTAATTTCTATTTCATTAATGTATGTATTAGGAATAGGATGTTGTTAAGTATAATTAGTAGTAGTGTCTGATAGAGGATAGTGGCATTTGCCCGAGATGATGCCGCCAATAATGTATAGTCCGGTAATAGTCAAAAGTACAATATGAATATTGTGGTAAAAAGTAAATATTTGTCGTAAGTGGTCCGATAATGTTAAAATGTCAAAGTTAGGGTAAGTAGAGAAGTAGGGTCTACATGATTAGGAATTAGAAATATTATATTGGTAATAAGGACAAGGAGTGAGGTCATAAATATTTTATGTATTTTATTTGTAAAAAGTCTAAAAATGTGGAACCCATGTGAAATGATAAGGTTTATCTTATCTTAAAAGATAAGCTTACATGTACAGATAAGAGTTAAGGTATGGAATATGATTCGTCAAAGTAGATTTCTTATCCTATCTTAGAGATAAGATGGATAAGCCTGGAAGTTCTATAAATAGAGAGGCCACCCCCCTCATTTAGCATAGAAGGAAGTAGTGAGAAATATTGTATGAGTAAGTGTGTAAAGGAAGCCATCATTTTGAAGGTGTGTTAAGCCATTAAAAAGTGTAAGCTGTGAAGTTTCTCCCATAGTTATTGTTGGAAGGAAAGTGAAGTCAGTAACACTTGAAGTACCTCATGGGTGAGATTGTAACAATTTCATGTTGATATTATAATTTACACTTGATATTTCAGATTTATCATCATTCCTTCTTATCATAGTCTATGGTATTCTTGTGTTATGTTTGTTGTTGTGTTTCCAAATTCCATCCACCAAACTAAAAGTTGTGCATTAGTAAATAATCATAGCACGAGGAGTTCCGGTGAAGAATTATCATAGTGCCGGATTGGTGTTGACATTTTGGTTCCATTGCGAGACCATTCCTCATTGGTGGATTTTCTGGAGAGATATTCCCACTTAGTCAGAAAACATTTGGAGGGTAACCTTGTTTTTACTGTGCATAGTAGTTACCATGGTAAAGTCACTTTTTGCTATGAATAGTATTTACCGTAGTAAAGTCACTTTTTATTGTGAATAGTATTTACCGCAGTAACTTCACTTTTCTTGTGAATAGTGTTTACCACAGTAAAGTCAGTTTTTACCACAGTAAGTCAAGTTTTACCATAGTTTACCATGGTCATTTCTATTTTCTATTATAGTGATTCCAATTATTTGTGCACATAAGTCTTATTGATTGTACTTGTGGGTTGGTATTTCACTGTGGTTACTTTTGAAAATGGGGAAGATTCTGTTTTTTCAGCCTAATCTAATGAAGATGCTTCCTCTTTCATTCAAGAGTTTAAATGATCTTATATTTGTAATGGCCTTATAAGAATGGAACAATGGACTGAATTTTTTCCTACCATTTTAGATGGTTCAGCCCTTAGGTGGTTTGAAACACTAGGTGATAATGTGAAAAACTCATGGGATTTATTAACTGAAAGTTTTCTTGAAGAATTTGGTGAACAACAGAAATATGTAGATCTCATGATCGATATCACAAAGATATCCCAAGGAGAGAGGGAGAAGATAAGGGATTATCATGCTCGTGTTCTAGAGCTAAGGAGGAAGCTCGATGCCCAGATCCAGGAAGGAAGGATTAGCGGATGGGTTGATGAATGGCGTGGATAATATCCTCTGTAAGCACTTCATTCTTGGGATGAAGCCAGAGATCAGACAACGAGTGAAGTATGACCACCCAGCTACCATTGAACAAGTAAAGGAGATTGCAAGAAGGCAAGAAGAAAGCATGGAAGAGGAGCCCAAAGAAATTGTTGCTAAAGTAGAGCCTACACTAGCACCTTTGGTCTAGAATCCACAACCACTCTCGGTGAGCACAAATATTTCTCCTAGTACATCTACTGAGTATAAAGATCTGCTCAGGAAGATGGGCTAGTTAACTATTAATATTCTTCAAGGAAAAGAATTTAGTTCTTAGGGAGGAGATAGAGGTCTAAAAAGAAATATTTCTGAAGTTGTATGTTATGGTTGTCATAAAAATGGTCATTATAAGTATAATTGTCTAGATAGATCTTCTACATCTGGTATAAGAGATAATGATAAAGGAAAATCACCTGTGAATTATTTTGATGTAGTAGGTAAGAGTATAAATAATGAAGTAGATGTGTTTATAACAAAAAGAAAGAAAGAAAAAGATAACCAAGATGGAAATGATCTGAGAAGATGAAAGGAGAAACTAGTAAAAACATAGGAGAAGAAAGTTGGGTGTGCGGGATTTTTACGATTTCACGGGGACAAGGACCATACTCCATCTTAGAAGATCTGTCCAAAAGGCTGTAAATATTACATATGGTCAACTCTTGGCTGTCTTCTGAGAAGAGGCGGGAGCTGCGAAGTGGACTCAATGCTCGATGAAGGAAGGAGGTTGAGGTCCCTATTTTGGAGGAAGAGGTAGATCCCTATGCTCCACAAGATGAGGTATTATGTAATGGTATTTCAATTCATGATGTCTTAGTTGATGGAGGTGCTACAGTTAATGTAATGACTGAGTATATAATGAATATGTTGGGTTTAAAAATTAATCGCCCCTCAACACTTATGTTAAGGTCATTAAATAAGGGAAAAACTAAACCAGAAAGTGTTGTTTCAAATGTGGCAATATCTGTTATGGGTGTTGTATGTGTGGTAGACTTTCAGGTGATGAAAAATAGTACTGTTACGTACCCAATGTTGTTGGGAAGACCATGGCTAAGGATATTTCATACAAGAAACTATTGGAATGAAGGATTCATGACACTTGGATGTGGTAGAGAGAGGGTGAAGATAAACGTGATCCCTCGGCATCATAAGATAGAACCTGTAGATTCAAGTGATGAAACTGATGATTGGACATCCTCTTATTACTCTAGTACCAGTGAAGTGGACACAGAAGATGAAGAAAGTGAGGTTGATGTTTTGGTCATGGATATCCTTCTAGTCACACCGACTCATGAACCCATAAAATTATCTAAAGAATAAATTGATGATCATCTCCAACAAATAAATATTGGTGATGTTGTGATGGAGAGTGAGAAGGAATCCTACCTCCAACTCTTTCGAAGGTACATACACCTATTCAATTTTGATTACAAGGAACTCCGTCAAGTAAGTTGGGTAGAACATTCTATTGAGTTGGTAGATGGTGCTAAGCCCATAAAGCAAATTCCATATAAAATGAATCCTAATTTTTCCAAGATTGTAAAAGAAGAAATAGATAAGTTGCTTGATGCAGAATTCATATTTCTTTGTGGAGAATTCAGAATGGGTTTCTCCCATTGTGATCTCAATAAAAAAGAATGGGAAGCTACGCATTTGTGTTGATTATAGGAAGCTCAATAAGGCAACAAAGAAGGATCATTACCCTCTTCCATTCTCAGATCAGATCTTGGATGAAGTAGCTGGCCAGGAGTGCTATAGTTTTGCTGATGGATATAGCGGATACAACCAAGTTTATATAGCAGAGAAAGATCAGTTGAAGACCACGTTCACCACTCCTTGGGGAACATTTGCTTATAGAGTTATGCCTTTTGGGTTGTGTAATGCTCCGAAACATTCCAGTGCTTGATGAATAGGGTGTTTGAACCCTACATTGGGAACTTCATCAGAGTATTTCTAGATGATTTTTACATCTATGGGAGCAAGATGGACCACCTGCACTAGATGGAGACAACATTTCAAAGGTTAGATGAAGCACAAGCCTCACTAAACCCTACAAAGTGTGTCTTTGGATGTTCTAAAGGCATTTTGTTAGGGCATGTTGTATCCAGAGATGGTATTGGTATTGATCCTAATAAAGTTTCAAAAATCAAAGAGTTACCATTTCCTATGAATAAAAGTAAGTTGAGATCATTTTTAGGCCATGTGGGTTACTATAGAAGGTTCATCAAGAATTTCTCAAAGATTGCACATGACCACTAACCCGATTCATGAAGAAGGATGTTACTTATGAACTAGGAAATAATGCGCATGAAGCTTTTGAACTACCGAAGGAAGCCCCGATATCTTCACCTATTTTAAAGAATCCAGATTGGAGCAAGCCATTCATTGTGTATACTAATGCCTCGGATGCAAAGACTAGGAAGTACTGAGCCAAAAGGATGAAAATGGGAATGATCATCCGGTTTACTTTGGGAGCGAGACAAATGATCAATGCTGAAGTAAATTATATGTAAATGAAAAAGAGGCTCTAGCTATCATTTTTTTATAAAGAAGTTTAGAAATTATTTGCTAGGGAAGAAATTTATAGTTGTAATGAGATCACCTGGGCTCTAAAATATATTGTAAATAAGCCTAACCCATCGGGGAGGATAGCAAGATGGATAATTTTTCTATAATAATTTGAATTTGATATTATAGATAGGCCAAGAAAGAAGCATGTCAATGCAGATGCACTCTCTCAAGCCTATGATGGTTTAGGTTCATCTTGTGATGATGATGATTTCTAGATGCGGCATTGTTATCACTTGACACAATCCTAGTGAATACATAGATATTTGGAATTATCTCGAATGAATTCAAGTTTCGATGTGTGCCAATGCAAAGACTAAGAGGAAGATTACTCAAGCCGGTCGTACATATTCTATTCGACATGGATTATTATTTCGAATAGGACCTGATGCACAATACAAGAGGGTAGTTAGACGTGATCAAGGAAAGGAGCTGATAGAAGAATTCCACAATGGTACATGTGGAGGACACTTCTCTGGAAAACTTATAGCAAGAAGGATCTTGGATGCAGGTTATCACTGGCCCACTCTTTTTAGAGATTGTTATAATTATTGTAAGACATGTGATATTTGTCAAACACATGGTAACCGTAAGACTTCATCAGCTCCATTATGCCCTATTCTTCCACTTGGTCCCTTTGAAAAGTGGGGAATAGACATTGTAGGTCCACTTCCAACTACCCCATGCCAAAATAAGTATATTATAGTTTTCATTGATTATTTAACCAAGTGGGTTGAAGCTAGGCCATTGAAAACAACTTCCATGGATGAAGTGGAAAGGTTCATATATGAACGCATTGTCACAGATTTGGTTGTCCATTAGAAATTGTAACAGATCAAGGAAGCCACTTCATTAATGAGGTGGTAGAAGCCCTAGTCAATAAGTTTTCTATTAAGCACAGGAAGGCAACAACTTACAAGCCAAGCACAAATGGACGGAGTGGAGCGAACAAATTTTGTGTTGTATTAAATTCTAGCAAAGATGCAACCTTACAGTACATAAGTGGGATAAAAGGATTCATGCAGCATTATGAGAATATATGGCAACATCAAAGTCAGCAACAGGATACTTCCCATTTCAGTTGTCTTATGGCATTGATCATGTTCTTCCAATTGAGTTTGATATTCCCCTTTGTGAGAGTTATGAAAAATGAAAGGATGGATAAAAGCGATTCAAGATAAAAGAAAGGTTGGTACATCTTCATTTGCTAGAGGAAATGAGGGAAATAGCAAAGGATACAAGCTATAAGAAGAAAATGAAGCAGAAGGAATACTTTGATCAAAAGATTCGTTGGTCTCCATTTCATGTGAATGACTTGGTTCTAGTATATGATTCAAGATACAAAAAAAAGAAGACAGAGAAAATTTCTTCCAAAATGGATGGGGCCCTACAAAATAGCAGTTGTGCATGAAAATGGTACATACCGATTGGAGGAATTAGATGGCACTCCCATTACGAAATGGGTCAACCATGACAAGTTAAAGATTTTCCAAGCTTTGGAATATTCTACTCAGGGACGGAGTAGAAGCTAGGGGGAAGATGTCGACACTAAAATTTTCCTCTGTAATTTCTATTTCATTAATGTATGTATTAGTAATAGGATGTTGTTAAGTATAATTAGTAGTAGCATTTGATAGAAGATAACGGCACATTTGTCGATGCGATGCCGCTTGATAATGTATAGTACGGTAATAGTCAAAAGTACAATAGGAATGTTGTGGTAAAAAATAAATATTTGTCGTAAGTGGTCCGGTAATGTTAAAATGTCAAAGTTAAGGTAAGTAGAGAAGTAGGGTCTACATGATTAGGAATTAGAAATATTATATTGGTAATAAGGACAAGGAGTGAGGTCATAAATATTTTGTGTATTTTATTTGTAAAAAGTCTAAAAATGTGGAACCCATGTGAAATGATAAGGTTTATCTTATCTTAAAAGATAAGCTTACATGTACAGATAAGAGTTAAGGTATGGAATATGATTCGTCAGAGTAGATTTCTTATCCTATCTTAGAGATAATATGGATAAGCCTGGAAGTTCTATAAATAGAGAGGCCACCCCCTCATTTAGCATAGAAGGAAGTAGTGAGAAATATTGTATGAGTAAGTGTGTAAAGGAAGCCATCATTTTGAAGGTGTGTTAAAGAAGCCATTAAAAAGTGTAACTGTGAAGTTTCTCCCATAGTTATTGTTGGAAGGCAAGTGAAGTCAGTAACACTTGAAGTACCTCATGGGTGAGATTGTAACAATTTCATGTTGATATTATAATTTACATTGATATTTCAGATTTATCATCATTCCTTCTTATCATAGTCTATGGTATTCTTGTGTTATGTTTGTTGTTGTGTTTCCAAATTCCATCCACCAAACTAAAAGTTGTGCATTAGTAAATAATCATAGCACGAGGAGTTCCTGGTGAAGAATTATCATAGTCGTTGGATTGGTGTTGACAAAACCTCTCTAAAGCTGTTGAATTAACTCCTCTATTTGTGTTTGATCTTTGTTATAAATCATGCTACAAGCTGGTTTCAAATGAGATAATCTCATATTCTCACATATCTCTCAAATTATGTAATGTAAATTTACCACTAACATTAATGAGCTCCTTGGCTTGATGACACTTACCAAAGAGATATTTGAGTCTCCACAAAAGACTAAAATGATGTAGCTCTTACCATCCGTCACCAAATGGTATTAATTATCTCTCCTCATGAAGATAGGATATATAATATACAAATACAAGTTGTCAAACACTACACCACACACATCAAGGGGAAAAACATATACAATGAATTCATCAATAAATTTCTTATCAATGCCAAAAGTGATTTTACATTGTTTGGTAACCTTGATGTCTACACCTTTCTTTACCCTACCTAATGAATACAAACTTGGGTGGTTGTAAGTTTCAAAATTTAGCATGTCCACTAAATATTTACTAAACAAATTAGATTGATAGCATGTATCAAAAGGGCATCCACCTTAGTTTTCTCTACTTGAATTTTGATATGAAAAATCTTTGTTCATTTTCTGAACAACATTGTTACTACCAATACATAACTTCTATGCACGGAGGTACAAAATATATTCTCATCCACCTCTTCACTGCAAAAATACTTCCTCTCCCTGAGGGAAGTCATGAAAATCTTCTTACTCTTCTTATCCTTTAAGGGATGTAGTTTTAGGTGGAGCTTTAAACATTTTTCCTCATAATGGGTGTCAATATCACAATGCCCACAATGAACCTTAGTATCCTTCTTAGAAACATAAGTTTAAATTTTCTTACCTTTCACTTTTCCTTTATCCTTTTGTTTTGTGTCACCATGTTTGCTCCAAGCATGCTAAGAGGTAGATGAACTTTTTTCTTGTCCATCTCTAAATAGTGGGCTTGAGAACAAGCCTTGTCTACATCCACCGTATTGGATAAGAGAAATGGTCTACTCGTGTGGCTATGAAATCCACCAATATTCCTCATTAGAAGGTCCTTGTCTGTTACATATTTTCTCATCTAGAAATATTTATTCCCCAACTCAATAGTATACTCCTGCACATTATGGCCTTGTTTCTTCCTGAGATATTTCCAATACATGAACCTCTCTTCCTCATAACAAATAGGATAAAACTACATTTTGAATTATCCTTTTAAATTCATCCCACTTAGTAATAGGAGGAAGATTCTTAACAACTAGTGAATGAACATAAATTTCAAACCAAGTTAAAGCATGATTGGTCAATTTTAACCTTGTAAAGGAAATCTTGACTCTCATTGATTTGATGCAAACTGAAATATACCTCAAGTTGAGTTATTCAATGGTCTAGCTTCTCAGCATTCACATCTCCATCATAAGGATAAATTTATATCTTCACCTCTGTCTTGAATGGAGGAGGTGTAGGGTTGGCATGGGTCTTCTCTTCTTCATACTCACGAGCATCTTCTCTATGGGATCATAGTGCTTTGTTCTAAACAACAAGATTCTGCATAAGCAATATCGTGATGGAATCAATTTCCCTATAGACAAGGAAATGTTTCCTACATCCTTGGATAAACTTGCCACATTTTCCTCTAACTTGTAGAAAGGTTCTTCTCTAGTCTCATCTGCATCTTCTCTATGAGTCATATCTCAGATTTCTTGCT
Source organism: Taxus wallichiana var. yunnanensis (assembly GCA_018340775.1). Classification (NCBI taxonomy): domain Eukaryota; kingdom Viridiplantae; phylum Streptophyta; class Pinopsida; order Cupressales; family Taxaceae; genus Taxus; species Taxus wallichiana. The sequence continues at coordinate 315,884,726 of CM031239.1, forward strand.
TCCACTTCTTGGTGGAAATATCTTCTTCAAAAGGATTGAGGATACCTTCACACCTTTCTTTCCCTTTTGGGTAAGGGCCATCTAATTACAAGTTTCAACACAAGTTAACCACACAAAATAATTGATCTAATCTACTCTAGTATCAATATGATCTTTAAACTACCTCTTTAAAAAAAAAATTGGTTTAAGTGATAATGAATGAACAATATAACTATGAATGAACAATCTAACTAAGTTCATTAAACAACATGTTTAGGAAAGAAACATCCATATAATATTGATAGATGGGAAATTGCAAGACAAGTAGACAATAAAATATATCGTGGAGAAACCAATGTCGAACAACTCTATTTGGGTAAGAAATCACTTCCCTTCACTATGCAAATCTCAAAATAATACAAGTTTATTGTCATACAATGACCTTCGAGAAATATTTCAACTCCTCCTACTTGCATAAATTGCTCGCAATCCTCATGAAGAAACAACTCAACTCTACTATGAACAAAATAAGAACTATCTCAACTTTATCTCTTAATCAAACTTGAATTCACACAAAAACACTTGCCTAGAATGATCAAATGCATGCATATTTATAGTTGTTATTCCTAGGGATGGATGGAAAGATGAAATGAATCGACAAGCAAAAATATTTACAATTGTTTGGTTTCCCAAGTTTTGGCTTCGTTGGGGACATGATCTCCGAAAAAAACAAAGTGTCGGTTACTGTAAGCGCAATCCCTATAACCAGAGGTTGTGTAACCATCACGATGGTTATGTCATTGCTTGGGGCGGTTGCTTAACCATCACTTAGAAAACTCCCTGAATAAAACAATGACGACCAAAAATGTCATTTAAATGTGTCTAGATCAGCCTCAACTTGTTTAGACCATCTTCTAAATAGAGAATACGTTAAGATTATGACTACAAGTATCAAACATGGAGAATACATAAAATTGGGTATTTCATATCCATTTTTAGATCAATCTCGGAGACCTAGGAAAGATTTACCAACATGCGCATGAAATTAATATGAGGAAACACTTCCAAGAAGCTTCCAAAGGTTTGTCACTTGAGAACTATCTTCATCAACAAGGTTCTCGCTCGACTCGGGTTTATTTTAACCAACTTCTTCTCAATACTCACAATGCTTAAGCACATTTCATTATTCAAGAAACACTCATGGATCATATTGAATCAATGATATGCTCATGAAGTTAGTTTCCTTTCATCACCCTATCTAATCACCACAAACAACCTCCATGACCACAAGAACAAGGCAATGTTGATTGCACATTACAATGCCGCTTACACACAATGCTCATCTTCTCTTGTTCATGACACCAATCAATTACAACCTAAAAATATTAACTACATGGGCAAGAGGTAATGCTTGATGTAAACATGTGGGTTGAGGTAGGACTTGTCTATGAAGAAATTAGCCACATCATTTCAATCATATATGGTCTTTTTGCAGGCCCACCTACAATATCGCTTTCCATGTAAATCAAATTTGATAGTACATTTATCTCATTTGGGATGTTCTCCAGCAACTGCATGTACTTGTGCCCCACATTTCATGCAGTAATCATAGAAATAAACATTTTTCAAATGGCTTGGGATCTCACAATACATACTGCTGAGGGATTGACTTTGGATAAAATAACAAATGATATCGAAGGTACAAAATGATGAGGTCTAATTTTCATAATAGTATCATGAGTTTATAGCCTTTAAGACCTTTGCATATTGTCTCCTTTTTGTTCGAACGAATCCCTAACTTTTCGTTGGGCTTGTACATTCAACTCCCAAAATAACATTAGGCATGCTTACATTTACTCTAATCATTAGATGATATAGATACCATGCAACACAAACCATATTTTCAATATTTTAATATTGTTGCTACTTATAACTATTCTAGAAATTATATGTTTATTAGCATATATGTTTTCCCTCTTCCTTTGCATTGCATTCCCTCCTCCTCAAGTAGTGCTTGTGATGTCATTGAAAATGATATCTTTGTTAGTGTGACCAACGACACAGTTGGGTTCCACCTCCACGCCCGTGCCATCAACTTTGACCCTTTGCTCACATACAAAATGAAGAAAACAAAATCTTGCATTCGTTCGGGGAAGTTTCCCGCCCTTTAACAAGAGACATTCATTGATTCAACACAATCCTCTCTTGCCTTCAAGTCCCTACATTTACTCCTCATCAACTTTCCCTATTATCTTGCACGCACTTGTCCCTCCCTTTCCATAAGTGTCATGAACCTTCACAAATCCACGGTTCGATTCGGTCCCTATCGACATGTGAACTACACATTCACGGTGCGATTGCTTGTATACCTATTTTTATTAAAAAAATAAAAAATAATAAACATTTCTCTCATTAGTCATTATACATTCCATGAAACAACAATCAATAATTAATTCACGTGAATAAAGTGCTCAAAAACTTTCTATAAGGACGCACATAACTAATGATTTTTTTTGAAATTTATTATTTTATCATTCTATCACACCGTGGGTATTCATAATGCTTAGGATTTAATTTTAATCTCAAGTTTATCATTCTAAATAAAACACAATCATGTCTAAAATAACTCTCAACATCTAGAAAATTCGACTTAAAAATAAAAATAATAAACATTCCTTGCATTAGGCCTTACTTCCGTTCCATGAAACAATGGTCAATAATTAATTCACCTAAATAAAATGCTCAAAACACTTTCAATAAGGGCACACATAGCTAATGATTTTTTGAAATTTATTATTTCTATCACACCGTGGGTATTCATAATGCTTAGGATTTAATTTTAATCTCAAGTTTATCATGTTAAATAAAACACAAATGCTCTAGAAGATTCGACTTAAAAATAAGCTTGGAAGCAGTGGAGCCTAGAGGACCGTTACAGCTGGAAGACAAGTGTAGAAGATTCGACTTAAAAATAAGCTTGGAAGCAGCGGAGCCTAGACGGCCGTTACAGCTGGAAGACAAGTGTAGAAGATTCGACTTAAAAATAAGCTTGGAAGGAGCGGCCCCTAAATGACCGTTACAGCTGGAAGACAGGTGTAAAGGTTCATAGATGACTATTGGGGGAAAAAGCTTAGATGTAAGAGCCGTTGCAAAAAGTTCTATATAACTCACTCCTACACATCCATTGTTCCCATTTTGGTTTGGATTTGCATCTATTTTTCTGCATTTTAATGTTGTCCGGAGTCTGTGTGCAGGGCCCTGCTGTTTGTATTTTGATCAGTTGCTTTTTTCTCTGTTAGTATGTTTTGAAACATTTTGTGTGCCTCTTTTGTATTTTATATGTGTTTTTTCGTAGTTTTTCTGTGTTTTATGTTTGTATTTGGTTTTTCTCGTTGAGTGAGGGGAACTGTGCAGGAGAACAGCGAAGGTAGATAATAAACGATGCATCTTGGTTATGTTAAGTTCCTTCACTGTTTCTTTGAACTTTCTGGTGTAAATCCTGATAATTATTATTTCTTAGGTTTTTACCTTCACTCTGCAGATTAGGATCTCACATTTCAAACATCCTACAGTAGTTTAGGTTTCCTCTGCGTGTTGTGGTGTAGGTTACCGCTTAGGACTTTTTAGGTTTAATTTCTGTGCGTTAGTTTTAGAAATTTCATTTGGTAAAATGTACAGCCAAGATATGGTTGATTCGATTTTTAAATCCAATGTGAGTAAGTGCCTAACAGGGTTTACATCTGGTTGGTTTGAATGTATTTAACTCAAAAGGCTTCAGATCTGGTTAGTTAAAAATTTTGTTGGCTTTCACTGAGCAGATCCACAGGGTTTAGATCTATTTTTCTTCCTAGGGTTTACAAATAATATTTGAAATTTCTAAATCTGAACGCATACATTAGCTTCCTCCTTAACAAGGTTCAGATCTACTACTTTGTTTTGATCAAGCATTTTACTGATACAGGGTTTAAGAGCAAAGGGAGGAAGAAAAGCATCGGTTTTCCAGTAAAAATCTCTTGGCAGAGAGGAGGAATAAGCTTAACGTTCTCCTGAATACGCTTCATTCAATGGTGACTAACATCTCCAGGGTATGTATATGTCTGTAATGTTTCTATTATATTGTAAGAAAAATACAGGGCATTTTAATTTACAAAAGCTCTCAATTAGTTTTTAATGAATTGCAAGTACTGTGAGTATACAAAGGAATTCCCATCCGTAGAGCATTTCTACTCGCCATTTTTCATTTTGTAGATGAACAGGGCCCCTGTTTTGATAGATGTCCTGTGTCATGATTCATTGATTTTTAAGGGGTAAATATTGTTTAGGTGTCCTGTACTAGATTTCAGAAATTTAATGGCTGATTCTGTGTTAGTGGACTGCAGAATTTGTTAATGTTTCTCATATTTTTCTTGTTATTAATATTAAAATTCAGGCCTTTATTTGATACCCAAGATGCAATTTATTTCAAATATTTAGGATACTTCCTCAACTTAGGTTATTGTGGTCACATAAAGTTCTATTTAATTTCGTTTGGAATTTGCATCATTGTTTCTAGATTGTGTATTTGAAGTCCGGAGGCTGCATGCAGGGCCCTGCTGTTTGTTTTTACAGTAGTTTTTTCAGTAGTTTATTTTTCTGGTATCTCTGATAATAAGTTTTGAGACATTTTATTTTTGTCTTAGAGTCGTACTTTATGTTTTTTTTTATAGTTTTCCTCTGTTTTTGTGGTTTGAGTCCTCTATTTGGGTTAGAGTGCAAGAGAAGAACAGCCAAAATGTATCCCCTGTATAATAAGTTCCTTCAAATTTCTAGTATAGATTTTGCAGATTAGGATTACACATTTTGAAATATCCTACATTAGTGTAGTTGCCTGTGCGTGTTGTGGTGTAGATTACTGCTTGGGCATTTTAGGTTTAATTTCCACCTTAATCTAAGGAAATTTCATTTAGTAAAATGTACAGCTATTATATGGTTGGTTCGATTTTTTAAGACCAATTTAAGTAGCTCCCTAACCGGGATTAAATCGGGTTGATTTGGATGTATTTTATATAAATTACCTGTAATTAACGCAAAGGTTTCAGATCTGGTTAGTATACAAATTTTGTTGCCTTTCACTGCAGAGGGGTTTTGATCTATTTTTCCCCTGCTCTCGTATATTATTACACAAACATCACATCTGATATTTTTGCAAACAGGGTTCAGATCTCGATGGTTTGATAGTATTATAGATAAATGCACCTGTATCTAACTCAAAGGCCTCGGATCTGGTTGGTGTAAATTTTTTGTTAGCTTTCTCTTAGAGAGTTCAGATTACTTTTTCTCTCGACTACGGTTGCAGGGTAGGGTTTACACAAAAACATTTGAAGGCAACTTCTAAAGCTAAACAAATATATTAGCTTTCACCATTACAAGGTTCAGATCTAGTACTCATTTTTAGTTAGTTTTTCTCTCTGATCAAGCATTTTACCGATACAGAGTTTAATATTGCATTTTAGGATTTGCAACCTATTAAATGCTATGAGGGGTTTATTATTGTAGTTGAGATTCAGGAGTTTTATTCCATTTTACGCATTACTTGCCAAGGCATGATTATAATTTTTATTTTCCTGAATGTCATTTTATCTCGTAGATGAACTTCTCTGGTGGTCCTTGAGTTTTGAAACTGGTAAACTAATGGAGCTGTTGCAGTTGACCACTCCTCCCCAGACCTAGTTCACCTGATGGCTCTGAAACAGAGTCTCACAGATCCCTACCACCCCTCCAGAACTGGAATACGAGCAGCAGTATTTTTAATGGAGTTAAATGTGATACCAGCAAAACCCATGTTGTTGAAATTGATTTAGGAAACTTCGAATCTTGAAGGGCATTTCCATCTGTAGTTTGCACCCTTAGAAATCTTACCTCCCTGTCTCTGGCAAACAATTCAATCTTTGGGGAACTGCCCAAGGATCCAAGATATCTAGCAACTGTACCAATCTGAGGCATCTGAACATGTCTCAGAATTATCTGATCGGTCTACTTCCTGGTTTATATCAGAATTATCAAGCTTGGCAGTCCTGGATTTGTCAGCGAACCATTTATTTTTTTTCTGGCCCAATTCCTTCTGAATTTGCTCGGTTGGCAAAATTGCAGACACTTGATCTGTATGTCCCGACAATCTGTTGAGAGGAACTATTCCTAGGTTTTTGGGCAATCTGTCAAACATGGTGTATCTAAGACTGGCCAACAATTCTTTCGATAGTGGTGTTATTCCTTGGGAGATGGGAAACATGGAAAAGTTGGAGCTGGTACACCTGTTAATAACAGCAAAAGGAAGAAGAATCGGTTCTCAAGATAAAAATCTCAATAATCTCCTGTATATGCTTCATTCGATGCTGCCCAAGGTCTGTATATGTCTGCAATGATTAGTACGATAAATACAGGGCATTTCAATTTTTTTAAAATTCAATTTATGTTTTAATCTTTTGTATGTGTTGTGAGTGTTAAGTCCTGCGGGTTTCCTTTCTTCTAGGATATCTTTTCTAGGTAAGTTCATATACCAATTCAATTTAAGAATAGATTTATGTTTCTACATGGTACTGTTCTGTTGTCAAAAAAATAAAGATGCTTAACTAAATGTTCCAAACTATATTAATAATAGTTCCTTGTTAGACCATTTTTCATTTTGTAGATGAACAGGGTATCTGTTTGATAGATGTCGACAGTTATACACAATACCTGTTTTTATTATCAGTGCCCAATTCCGATACACAGCCATCGAAGGTAAGTCTTCAATGATAATTTCTGAAGCTAAAGCAGGTTTTACATGGTTTAGTGTTGTGTAGTGGAATGATAACCTATCTAATATTTTATTGCTGAGGTTTAGATTCTAGATATTTAATTTTGCATTAGGGTATAACTGTTAATAGTAGGGATAACACTCCATAACCTATTCGATGTTATGGAGTGTTTATAGCTCTGTTTGGATTTTAGAGTTTTATTTATTTATTGTGCTTTATTTGTTTGCATTTGGTTGTATTTTTATTTTCTTCACTGTCATGTTATGTTAGGGATGTTTTTTGCTGCTCGGTTAAATTATTTTTTAGAGGGAAATATTATTTGAGTATCTTGTATTACTGTTTGGGAAATATAGTCCAATGATTTTGTAGAGGGAATATTAAATTTTTATTTTATTAATTATTTGAACTGTTGTGTTGTAGAAAATTTGGATATGTTTACAGTATTTTGCCTTTGTACAATCATGTCTTAATTTTTTAAGTAATGTACGGAGATGGTGTGTTTATTATATTTAGCTATATACAATATAGTTATATATAATTAATAAATATATATAATATATATATTCGTATTTTAAATAATTTTATATTTATGTAATAATATTATATAGGTGTATCATTTTCAAAATAATTGTTGGAATTATATTTATATTGTTTTGTACAATTATTTGATGTTTTTGAAATTTTTAAGAATAAATATTGTTTTGTTTTGTATAATTTTTTGATGTTTTTGAAATTTTTAGGAATTAATATTGTTTGTAATATTTATTTGCTATGCAAAGTACGCATTTGTAATGTTTATTTTAACATGCATTTATAAATAATTGTTTGAAATTTTTATGAATAAATATTAATTGTTAGTAGGATTATCATATATATTAATATTATATGGTATATAGGTGCATTATTTTCAAAATAGTTGCAATTATATTAATATTTATATGGTATATAGGTGCATTATTTTCAAAATAATTGTTAGAATTTATATTTATATTGTTTTGTACAATTATTAATTGATGTAATATTCAAAAAAATTATGAATGAATATGAAAATTGTTTGTAATATGTATTTTGCAGATGAGTTAATTGTAAATAGTAGTTATAATAAGGAATTTTTATAAATGAATATTGTTTGTAATATGTATTTGGTATATGAGTTATTTGGAAATAACAATTTCAAATAGTTATCATAATAATTTGGATTTTTATAAATGAATATTGTTTGTAATGTGTATTTGAGTTAATTGTAAATAGTAGTTATAATAAGGAATTTTTATAAATGAATATTGTTTGTAATGTGTATTTGGTATATGAGTTTTTGGAAATAACAATTTCAAATAGTAATTATAATAATTTGGATTTTTTATAAATGAATATTGTTTGTAATGTGTATTTGGTATATGAGTTATTTAGAAATAGTTATTTTGGAATTTTTATGAATGAATATTGTTTGTAATGTGTATTTGGCATGTGAGTTATTTACAAATAGTTATGATGTTTTGGAATTTTTGTGAATGAATATTGTTTGTAATGTGTATTTGGCATGTGAGTTAATTACAAATATTTGTGTTTATAATACTTATTTGGCATGTGAGTTATTTACAAATAGTTATGATGTTTTTGAATTTTTATGAATGAATATTGTTTGTAATGTGTATTTGGCATGTGAGTTAATTACAAATATTTGTGTTTATAATACTTATTTGGCATGTGAGTTATTTATAAATAATTTGGATGTTTTTGAATTTTTGTGAATGAATATTGTTTGTAATGTGTATTTAGCATGTGAGTTAATTATAAATAGTTGTGTTTGTAATATTTATTTGGCATGTGAATTATTTACAAATAGTAGTTATGATGTTTTGGAATTTTTATGAATGAATATTGTTTGTAATGTGTATTTGGCATGTGAGTTAATTATAAATTGTTATTGTGATGTTTTTAAATTGTTATGAATGAATATTGTTTTTGGTACGTGAGTTATTTACAAATAATTATTAAATTGTATCTATAATATTTATGCAATTATTTAATGCTATGTTCTGGAATTTTTATGATTAAATGCCCCCTTTGAGTGTGTTTTTAATATTTACGGATTTCTTATTTTACTATATATGTTTATATATATTTTTAAATATATAATATATGTTTTTTATTATTTTTAAAAATATATTTTTTTATGACGTTATAAATTACAAATAGTTATATTATTTTTAAATTTAAAAATAAGAATATTGTGTGCAATGTTTATTTGACTTGTGAGTTATTTATAAATAGTTATTAAATTAGTTACTATATTGTATCTATACTCGCAATAGCACTTTTGGTACTTAATTATGAAAAAAAAGGTTGATAATATAATTATAATTAATTTTCATATTTTTAATTTTATTCCAAAAATTTAGTAATAATAATAAATATATCTCACAAAAGTAAAAAAATTAAAATAAATAATTTAAAAATTAGGAATTAATTAAAAATTGATTAAAAAATTAAAAAAATGAATTTCAAAAACCTTTAAAATTAATTGAAAATTAATGAATTGAAATTACTTTAAAAAATTAAAAAGAACCAAAATTCAAAATTTAACAAAAATAATTAAAAATCACAAATTAAAAAAAAAAAAATAAACAATTCAAAATTAAACAGAAATTTAAAAATAGAAATTAAAAAATTAAATTAATTTTAAAAATTTAAAATTAATCAAAATTTAAAAAGTCCGTCAAAAATAATTTTAAAAAAGTTGGTAATAAAAAGCTTTAGTAATTAAAATTAAAATTACTTTCAAAAATTTAAAAAGAACCAAAATTCAAAATTAATAAAATTTAAGATTAATTTCACAAAAAAAAAAAAATATTAAAAACAATAAAAATCATAAATTCAAAAAAATTAAAATTAAAATTAATTAAAATACTAAATTAATTTTAAAAAAAAAAAAATTAATAAAAAATTATTAATAATCAAAATTTAGAAAGTCCTTCAAAATAATAAAAATAAATTTAATAAAAATAAAAAATTGAAAAATTGAAAAATAATAAAAATTAAAAAAATTACATATTCAACAATAAACATAATTAAAAATTAAATAAAAAGTAAAATTAAAACATAATTTAAAATTAATAAAAAAAAATTAACAAAAATTTAAAATTTAAAAAAATGGAAAATTGCAAAAATAAAAAATTAATAAAAAATAAAAAATATTAATTAAAAATAAAATAGCATAAGAAATTCAAAATCGAAAATTCAAAAAAATAGAAAATAAATAAAAATTTAAAAATTAATTAAAAATAGAAATTAAAATATTATATTAATAAAAAATCAAAATTAAAAAGTTATTATAAACTAATAAAAAAAATAAAAATAATTTAAAAATAGAAAATTTTAAAATAAAAAATAACTTATTCAACACTAAACCATAAATAAAAATAAATTGAAAAGTAAAATTAAAATATAATTTAAAATTAATAAAAACTAAAATAAAAATTTATTAAAAAAATTAGAAATTAACAAAAATTAAAAAGTAATTAAAAATTAATATTATAAAATTAAAATTAAAATTAAAATTGTAAATTAATAAAAATTAATAAATAAAAATAAAAAAGTAATTAAAAAAATAATATAATAAAAAAATATAAATAAAAATTAACTGAAAAGTATAATTAAAACATAATTTAAAATTATTAAAAAATTAACAAAAACTTAAAATTAAAAATAAAATATTTAATTATAAATAAAAATAAAATTAATAAGAAATTTTAAATTAAAAATTACAAATTCAAAAAAATTAAATAAAAATTAAAAATTTAAAATTTAAAATTAATACCAAAATAGAAATTAAAAAATAAAAATTAAATAATTATAAAAATAGAAATTTAAAATAAAAAAATACATATTCAGTAGTAAACATAAATAAAGATTAATTGAAAAGTAGAATCAAAACATCATTTAAAATTAATATAAAAATTGACAAAATCTAAAAAAACTTAAAAAATAAATTTAAAAAATTAAAAAAAAAAAAAGAAACTAATTATAAATTAAAAAGTAAACTATTTAAACTTTAAAAATAATATATAATTAAAAATTACATATTCAACAATAAACATAAATAAAAATTAACAAAACTTAAAATTAAAAAAAAAAAAGAAATTGACAAAAATTTAAAATTTAAAATTAATTTAAAAATTGGATATTACTAAAAAAATAAAATTAAAAAGAACAAAAATTCAAAATTTAAAATTAATAAAAATTTAAAATTAATTTTAAAAATAGAAATTAATAATAAGAACCTAACTTGATAAAAAATTAAAATTTAAAAATAATATAAACTCCCAAATTCAAAAAAATTTTAAAAAAAAAAATTAATAGAAATTAAAAATTAATGAAAAAAAAATTTAAAAAATAATAATTAATTTAAATAATTACATATTCAGGAAATAAACATAAATAAAATTAACAAAAAGTAAAACTAAAACATAATTAAAAATTAACAAAACCCAAAAATTTAAAAAAAAATAAAAAATTAATAAAAATAAATTAAAAAATTAAAAATTGATTATAAAGTGTCATTAAAAATTAAAAACCAAAAATTTATTATTTAAAAAAAAAAATTGATTATAAATTTTCATTAAAAATTAAAATTTAAAAAAGTAATTACAATTACTAAATTAAAAATTGAAATTACTAAATGAAATTAAATTAAAAAGAAAAAAATTAAATTAATAAAAAAATTGAACACTTCCATAGCTGGTGTGGTGGCAAAAAAAAAAAAGGTTAAAAAAATATTTAAAAATTAAATGGGAGTGGGGATAAGAAATTGGTTGAGTGGAGGCCCCGGATGAGGAATGGATTAAGTTAAATTTTGATGGCACTTCTAGAGGCAACCCAGATTACACGGGTTACGATTACATTTTCAGGGACTCCTTTAGCCAACCAATTCTGGCTATGGGAGTTGATTGTGGCATTTCTTCAAATAATTTTGTTGAAGGGATGGCCCTTCTCTTTGGTTTGTCAAAAGCCGGGAGAGAAATTGGAGATGCATTTGGATGTAGGTCGGTGATTCTAAAACTATCATCATTTTGGGTAAGGGGAATTCCCCTAAGGCCTAGTTTTTGAAATCTGTTTTAGGGAAAATCAAATCAATTCTTCCTTCCTTTACTGAGGTAAAATTATCCAACATAAAAAGGGAAGGAAATCGAGTGGCAGATAGATTAGCCAATTGAGGTGCTGAATCATGGGACAAACATCATATAAAAGTCCCTAAATCGGGAGTCATTTTTTCCCAAGGATATTCTAACCCTTGGTGTCGGATGGAGGGAGGAAATGATTGTGAAGGAAGCCAACTATTTATTACATTCCATTTGGTTTGATGACAATTAAAGCGGTGGATTTGGGTAGAGATTTTGGGTACAAGATCGTGTGGAGTTTTCTTTAGAAATGGAGTGAAGGTGAGTTATATTTATGGAAGGTCGGGGTGGTTTTATTTGTCTCTCAAAACTTTTCTTCCTTTCTCGCTAGCGGTATTGGAGCTCTTTTGGGTTCGGCCCTAGTTTCGAATTGGTTAGCATGGGGAATGTAGATTATTTGAGCGCAAGTCCTAGCCGCAAGAGATATCTTCACGGATTGGATAGATGGGAAGATTAAAAATGCGGTGATGAGAAGTGGCTTGAGCGGGTCTAATCTGTGGAAAAGAATTTTGAGGTGGAGGATACTAACATATCCGAAAAGATGCGGAAACTATTGCTATATCCTAACCACTCTGTTGGCCATCGATTGTCTTTGAGGTTGCTTAGGGTTTGAGCGTAGCTAATATACTCATGAATTCTTTGGGCCATTTCATCCTCCATAGAGAATGTGAGGGATTGGAAGAATGGTTGGTGGGCATTCAATACTACATCCATGCATTGGCTCGTGGAGTTCGTGCTATTTCGGGAGAGGAAGCGATTGCAGAAAATCAGGGTGTGCGGCTTCTAGATAGTGTGAAGGTGAAGATGTTGGAATGTTGTGTGAACAGTTCTCCTTCTTCCTCATCCTGCGGAAGCGACTCCGATGCTGAAAATTTAGCCTAAAATACTTCCATCAAGAAGATGGAGTAGTGTTTTTGGGGACTGCTTGACCTTTGGATGGTTTTTGATGGGGTCTCTGTAACATCCACATTTTACACACACAAATACAACAGATAAAATACTTGTTGATGGGTAATCACAAAGCACCCCTAATTGTTTTGCAACTCGGTAGATTGAAAATTGTTAGTGTGATTGCATAACATGGAGCTTTTCCCAAAGTGTGGGACTTTGCAATCGGGAAATCTCTCCAGAGAAGGTTGGCTTCCTATTCCTATATCTATCACCACTCACCAATTTGTAGAAAACTAATCTAAATCCTTTCCTAAATTTTTCAAGGAGATAGGGATAAGAAGATGCAAGAAAAATAAACTAATCTACTGGAGGTGATGCACCAATAAGGAATGTTGAACACCTGCTTTGCATGGAGATGAAAACCAATAAGTTTGAAGGGGATGAATACACACCACAAGTCAACCAATTGTTATGAATTCATTCACCATTAAACACATACCATTAAATATGCAACACAATTTAATAGGCAGAGTTAACCAAAATTGTAATGAGATATCATGAGAATGCAATGAACACAATATAGGGTTGAACTTCATCCACATACTTATATTATTGTTCCACATATTTGATACAGTGCATTACAATGGACAAGAGGCACTAATTTGCATTATAGCTTGAATGGGAGGTTTGAACTCCACAAATTCACTTAAAAATAAGAGAAGAAGGGAGGATGCAAAGCAAGATTATCCAACATTGAAATGATCCCCTCCTTATAATATATAGGAAGAATGAGAGAAAGAGAGAAGAATTTGAAATCTTGCTTCAACCACCTAAAAATGCATTAAAATCACCTGCAACAATGATGGGTGCCAATACAAAACCCATGCCTCCATATAATTTACCTTGTTGGTGAAGAAAGGAAGCCCATACCTTCATTATTTTGGTAGGTGAGAAATCTAGAAACATCCCTCTAAAATGGAGGACTTGTATTTCTTCATTTTAAAATACTTAACCTTACTAAAAATAAGAAAACCTAGTCGTAGTTGTGTAGAGGACACTGAGAGCTTCCAAAAAGTCATATTTTTGCAAATACGAGCTCCCAATCAAAATTTATGGCCATCTGAAGATGAGGGTGCCATCTTTTGCAATAAATGCCAGTGGTTAATCGCCCTTTTAGACTTCAAAATTTCATCGCACCCTTGAAATCTAAAATTTAGGACTTTCAAGATTCAAAGATTCGGGAGTTTGTGCTTTAGAGATCATCATTATTGTTCATCTCTCGAGCTTGTGAAGCCTTCAAAATGTTGAAACCATGAAGTCTGAAATTTGGACTTCGAGTTTCAAGCTTTGAAATTGTATTGTGCGAAATGTTCATCGTGAGCTCATGAAACCTCTGAAATTTCGAAACCCCGAAGTCCTGAATTCAAACTTCAGGTTTCAGACCTTTAGGTTTTCAAGGTTTTCGGGACTTCAGGTTTTGGGGTTTTAGGGGTTTCAGGTTTTCAGGTTTCAGGGGTTTTGGGTCTTTAGGTTTCGGGGTTTCATGACTTGAGTTTCGTGGATTCGGGACTTCTTATTCATCCAAGCAACGTATATATCCAAAATTTTGAAACCCCGAAGTCTGAAATTTAGACCTCAGGGTTTGGACCTTTTCCCCTCCTCCGCATGACAATATCCATCACTCTGAGCTCATGAAACCTTCGAAACTCCAAAACCCAGAAGTTCGAATTTCAAACTTCAAGTTATAAACTTCTCGCTCCTTTTTGCACTTATTTTCCACCGAGTCCCTAAATTCGCTTCGGCCTAACTCTGAACAACCCCACCTCCGAAGTCTGAATTTCAGACTTCAAAGCACCTTCATGAGCCAAACCAATGCAAACTCCCGAGCTCTTTTTCAATGCAATCGTCCCGCTTCAACTCACTTAGCTTGAGCCATGTAATTCCTACTAAAAATAACCCACTTGAGACCCAAGAACAACCTAGGATTAGTTAAGAAAATTATGGAATAAATTTTTTTTTGTTTAAAAGAGTCTACAACTGGATTACAAGGCAACAACTGTCACTAACAAGTTCCAGAACAATTCTAATTCACTAGAACATGATTTTATTTTATTAACAATTATTAGAGGTCATAAGGTCCAAATTTTAGGGTTAGAAGGTTCAATAAGGTTCAGAGGGTAATTCCTCACCATACCCACTCTCTAACAAGCTTAAAGGTTCAACTTTATTTTTCTCAAACTTAATGCATTCAAAAATTTCCTAAATTATTCCCATTAGATAGGAAATTTCCTCACCTTTCCAATGATATAAATAAGTCCTCCTAACTCCTCATATTTTTCAAGTTATGGGCCGGTGGGCCTTGGGGTGAAAATTTTCCCCAAGAGCGGGCCTACGGGCCCAGGGGTGAAAATTTGCCCCAAGGGCAAGTCGGCAGGCCATGGGGAGACTTTTGGAAAGTTTCCAATGCGGGCGAAAAACTAACTTTGCGCCCACGCCCCCGCAAGTCTGCCAGGGACACGTGGCACCTTCTAAGCCAACGTGGGTAAAACGGAGCGGTGGGGAGAAATAAGGTTTCATGCCCTAAAGGCAACAAGAGATCAATTCACCCTTGCCTCTACCAGCGCCTCGTGATGCCATGTGGCAGCCTTTGATTGGCTGCGGGTCGAGTGGGGAAAACTTGGAAAAATTTCCCAAAAATTTTCTAAAGCTCAAAGGAAAAAAAGGGCCCACTCCTCCGCCGACGCCTCGTTGTGCCACGTGGCAACCTCTGATTGGCTGTGGGCCGGAGAAAATTTGGAAAATTTTCCCAAAATTTTTGGGAGCGCTAAGTTTAAAAGAGATCCGCCCCTCGCTGACACCTTGGTGCATCATGGAAGCCTCGATTACTTGCGGGTGGCGGGAAAATTTAGAAAATTGTCCCCAAAATTTTCCAAAGCTCCAAGGGAAAAATTCGGAGCTGCAGAGCCGCCAGGGAAATATTTTTTTGACGCCAAGTGAAGAAAAACTTCAAAAGGCCATAACTTTTGATAGAGAGCTCGGTTTTGGGAAAACAAGGACTTTTGGAAAGCTCTCAACGTCCTCTTTGCACGAGTTTGTTATTTTTAAAATTTAATAGAGTTTAAAGGATCAATTTCATGAAAACGATCTGCAGGCTTTTACAGTCCAAATTTGTAAATTTTAATTTATAAAATTTTGTTCAATTTGTTCTTGTTCCTCTCTCAACATGTCAAATAGACATGGATAATTGTTCTTAGGTGGATTTAGGTTAATTTTGTGAGGTAGGTCTATTTGATAGAGTTCCAATTCGAAAGTTTACAATTTTGACAACAAAACGATAGTGAAAGCTTTGAACTTGGTTTTTCAGGTTTTGAAAGATTTATTTTAAGTATTTTTGTCTAGTTGGATTCATTTAGGGAAAACTACTTCATTTTAATCGTTTAATCTATTATTTCATTGTTGCAAGTTTGAACTGTGCATTTTAGGTAAAGTAATTGCCATTTGAAAATACGTAGTAGAGATCAAATTTAAAAGGGTTTAATTGCCATTTTCTTCTTCCAAGTATTATAATGTGCTCCAATTCAAATCTAATACATTTAGTTGATTCAATTCCAACCATTCAAAAAGAAAAAGAAAATACAATTCTGATTTTCAACTTTACACATTTCAAAAGACAAAGTTCTGCATTTTCCTTCATACGCATTTACTTCTTTCAAACAGAGATTTCAATTCACATTTAGATGTTCAATCTTAAAACAACAACACAAATTGAGAAGGTAATGCAATCCTTTATTGATTCCAAAATACAACTTTACAACCTTTCTTTCATTCTTTGAGTTCATCATACAGAATACAATTCTTTCACATTCTTTCAAAGACTGAACACGAGTTTATTTCTTTTACATTTCACTTCACAACTTTCATAAACAATACCACATCTTTCTATTACAAAACATTTACAAGTTCCTCCACTACAAGTGGGAAAGGTTACAATAAACTTTATCTCGTGAGGATTGTCAACCTATTTTTCTCGGCTTGAGCAGCAAGTGCATATATCTCATTCTCCCACGTTGTAATCATAACAAGAGTAGGGGAAAGAAAATGCTATCCACCCAACCAAGACATCCAATGAAGAGGAGAATCCATCCTTCTTCATTGGCCCCGAGCCCCAACCACAATGCAATAAAAGATGTGATCCAACTCATGGCAATAGCGAGACTTCCACAAAACACGCAAGCAACACTTTAACAATAAAACACATTTCAAAAAATTAATGTAGTTTAAAAATACATTAAAATATGATAAAAATACTAAGGATTCATCAAGCAAACCAAAGGAGCAAGAAACTATGGGGATGCTTCTTATGTCTCCCAAAAGCGGAAATGGGTATCACCACCGAATTACAAACCGTCAAAATATATTATATCGCAGCCCTGACATTCCTTATGTCTCCCCAAAGTACCTCTTATTCCTCACATTTCGTTATGCCTCCCCAACCACATATGGCACCCCATAACGAGTAAAGAAATGCAAGCTATTTCTTTGCATGGTGGAACCCAAATCCCAACTCCCTCCGCACTTATACCTCTCTAAAACACACTTGTGCCTCCCACAAATTAAACCTCATAGTCTTCTCCTACACCATACCCAAGTCATCTACCCAACAGTCCACAACATACCAAAACATTCATACATTAACATTTACAATCATACAAGAAGAGCATTTCAAGAGCCAAGTTCCTACCTCTCCATGATGGAGTTTTCCAAGTTCTAAACAGCAGTTGTTTCCAAGCACAAAATACAAAAATAAACCAAGCACAAGTATTCCACAATCTTCCAACTACTCCAAAAGAAAGAGCTCCCAAGAACAGAAAAAGAATTCGCCCAAGAAGCAAGCCTCCAAAGTGAAGCAACCCCAAATAAGGAAAGCAATATAGAAGATGGAAGGGAAGAGGATTAGGTGGATCCATGTAGGATGCCACATCACACATCCTCAACCCCAACACAAGGTCAACTTCATTCTCCAATGCACAATAAATAGGTGGGTGAATAATATGACAGTTTACTTACATACTCCAAAACAAACCCACACCCCAAAGGACTGAAATTACAACATGTAAGAAAAGTGCAATTAAAACCTACAAATTACCTTCTCAAAAAGCATTATAAAAGTCAAATTTCAACTCTCCAACCATAGGTATGGTTGGTAAATAAATTTAAGAGGTATGGGACAAGTTTAACTTGTCCCACAAGCCTCCAAAATCAGCCTCCAAGGACAATTTCAAATTTCCAAGAAGGTGGAGTGTTTCTCACTCAACAGTTAACTTACACATCACTTACATATCTCTTACACATACTTATATCACTTTAAATCATGGCCAACAACTCTCATTAATTACCTTCTTATGACATATTTGATTTATTTATTTTAACAATATGATTACTCACAAAATTTACACACCATTTAATAATTAAAGAAAGGGGTAAAAGCATCACAAAATAAACACATGCAACATAAAACAAAAGGGTCAAATAAATAAATACACATAACCCCTTGGTCACATTTAAAGGTGGTTCCCCCCCATGGGTACCCCTAACAAAACAACCACACACAAACAAAACAAGTTTCCATGGTGACCTTGTTGAATTCATCTAGAATTCCAATGTGGTTGGTCTCCAATCCCCGATGTTTGTTGTGATATTTTAACCTGAAAAACACAAATACCTCCTTCAGCCTTATGGCCATATCAGAACATCCAAAATAATATAAATATAATTCTCGAAATCATCTAGATATATGAATCACAACAACATCAAAGCAATCTAACAATATCATTTACAATTTTATCAAAGCAACTATATCATCATCCAATAATTTCCATTTCTAGGTCTACTCACAATATCCAAATATCACATGTCCGAACAACATCCATAACATAACCATGTCAAACAATATATCATCATCAATATCCAAAATGCCTCTAATAATCATCATGCATCATAACTGAATCAAGTCAACAATAATCCATGATCTAACATCTATCATCATACTATAATAAGGTCCATAATCAAGTCCATAATATAATCAACAGTATCATGATTAGTATCAAAAGGTGTCAAAGGGAAGTGGGCACTACATCCCCTCCCCTTAGACTCGACTTCCTCCTAGAAGTCACTAGAACAAATGTGGAAACTGAACTCGTAGCAAAGTAGCATCCTCCCATGTAGTTATAGTCTCATCATATATGTCCCACTTTGCACCTGGACCTGATCAACCTCTTTGCCTCGAAGGCCCAGGGTTCTGCGATCTATGATGCGAACATGCTCCACCATCACCTACCCTTGATCCTGCACCTGCAATGATGTCCAATCTAACACATGAGAAGGATCTACAACATATCTCCTAAGAACTGAAACATGGTACACATCATGTATGCGAGACAAGTTGGGTGGTAATACTAGATGGTAGGCCAAAGGGCCGATATACTCCAAGATCCAAAATGGACCCACAAATCTAGGAGCTAACTTAGAACATTTTCTATAACAGATAGGGCTCTTGTGTGGCCTAACACGAAGGAACACCTTCATGCCCACATCAAAACTATGGTCCATCCTATCTTTGATATGCATACTTTTTCATCATCTTGTGCCTCTCTTGCAATCACCTATCCCGATCAAAACCATATCTTTGCTCCATGTCCTATAACAAAGCTGGTCCAAGAGAAACCTTGTCCTCTAGCCTGTCCCAAGTAAGAGGTGTCCCTGCACTCTGTCATACAAAGCTGAAAAGGATCAATGCCTATAGAACTCACGAAAACTATTATTGTAGTCAAACTCCACCAAGTACAGTGTACTCCTCCCATCTAGACTACTGATCCATCACGTACATCCTAAGCATGTCTTCTAAAATTTGATTCACTCACTCCATCTTTCCATTTATCTCGGGGTGATATGTTGTGCTAAAGTTGATTCTCGTCTTGAGGGCGTGTTACATGGTAGTCCGAAATGGGAAGTATACAAAGGATCGCAGAATCTCATGCAACTTTGACAATCTCATCCAAATATACCCGTGCCACTACACACTATTTGTATAAGTGGTCTTCACCAAAGAAAAGTGAGCAACTTTTGTCAATTTATCAACCGTGACCATAATGGTGTCACGGTGATATCTTGACATCGGTAGCCCAACAATGAAGTCCATAGAAATGGTGTTCCACTTCCATTCCGGTATAGCATGAGGAAAGAGAAGGCCAGCTAGATGATGATGCTCAGCCTTCAATTTATAGCACTCTAAACATTGTGACACACCTGATCCACGTCTCTGTGAAGTCCTCTCCAGGTGATACTATTTGTCTCAAAGTAGCATGCATCTTCTTCACCCCAGGATGGGCTGAATAGGGTGCACGATGTGCCTCTGCCAAGATGTCTTGCCTCAAGCCTCCCTCTCTGGGAACATAAATCGACCTCTATGCTTGAGAAGGCCATATGCCTCTAATGAGAAACCATCAAACTTCCCTTTAAGGGGTCTCTAAGACTCAATCTCTGCTCAAAATGCAATGTAGAAGCTGTCAAGAGGAAGTTGCTAAAGGATCTTGCTCCATAAATTTGTGCCCATTGAAGTAGCTGTAACCACATGTCTTCGTCTGCTGAGAGCATCTGCCACCACATTCTCCTTCCCCTTCACATGTTCTATCTCCATATCATACTCACAAAGTAACTCCATCCAATGCCGCTGACGAGCGTTGAGATTGGGTTGCGTGAAGAGGTGGCAAAGACTCAAGTGATCTCGTCACGAGTGCGAATCTTCGACCAAGCAAAAAGTGCCTCCATCAAACCGGAGCGTGCACAACTTCCTGCAAGCTCAAGAGATCATAAGTCGATAAATAAGCTTGTAATATTTGAGTTTGCGAGACTCAAAAGCCACTACTCGCCCTCTTACATCAACACACCGCGAAGCCCCCGCTAAAGAAGCATCCATGCAAATGAAAAACTCACCTGTGGATCCGACACTACAAGAATAGGTGTTGTAGTGAGACATTCCTTTAGTGTACTAAAGGCTTGCTCGCACCTGTCTGACCAAACAAACTTCTTCCCTTTCCTATGAAGGGAAGTGATGGGGTGTGCAATCGATAGATGTCTGAACAAATCTCCAGTAGTATCATGTTAGTCCCATGAAGCTACGCACCTCGATCCACGAGTAGTGTGTCTTTGGCCAATCCATAATAGCTCTAATCTTGGAAGGATCGACGGCGATACCTTCCTAGAAATGATATGAACCAAATACTGCACCTTTGTCTGAAAGAATGCACACTTCTCCAAGTTCCCGTAAAGTTGTTGCTCACAAAGACACTGAAGAACCTAGCGAAGGTGCCCTCGTGCTCCTCACGTGTACGTGAGTAAATAAAAATGTCATCAAGGAAGATGAGCACGAAGCGATCTAAGAAGGTCCTAAATACCCCATTCATCAAACTCATAAACACTGCGGGGGCATTAGTCAAGCCAAAGTGTACCACTGTGAACTCATAGTGGCCATATCTTATACGGAAGGTGGTCTTATGAATGTCTGCCTCTGAAATCCTTAGCTGACGATAGCCTGACTTAAGGTCTATCTTAGAGAAAGTTATGGCTCCCTTCATCTGATTAATAAAATCATCAAATGCGGAAGGGGATAATGATTCTTGATCGTTACTTTGTTCAAATTGTGAGTAATTAATACACAACCGCAAGGACCCATCCTTCTTCTTTACAAAGATCATGGGTGCGCCTAAGTGGATACACTAGGATGAATTGGGCCCTTCTCCGAGAAGGCCCTCAAGCTGCAACTTGAGCTCACGAGCTGCGGGGTAGTCATCATATAATGTGCTCGTGAGATAGGCTCTGCTCCTGGAACTAGATCTATATGAAAATCAATCTCACATGGGGATGGTAACCCTAGTAGCTCCCCTAGAAAGACATCTGCAAACTCTCTTAAAATGGGATGATCATCTAGCGATGGTCCACTAGACCCATCCTCGATCGTCACGATCTTCACAAAGATACATCCGACAACATCGCTGTCGTACACCTTGCTTAAGCTACATAGCAGAGATGGTGTGAATAGAAACAGTCTCCTAACCCCTGAAATCACCAACTCAACTCCCAAATCATTTACACAAGATATGATCTTGTGGTAATAATCCATCCTAGCCTTGTGTGCAGACAACCAATCCATACCCAAGATGACTCCATAAGATCCCAAAGGAAGGATACGGAGATCTAAGGTAGTGGTGAAAGGTCCCAAATCCACCACACACTCCTTAACTAAGGAGTCTACAGAGATCTTGGCTCCAAAATCCATCTCAACATCCCAACTATGACCCTGCCTAACTGCCACCAAAGCTTGCATTGCTCTACTAAAGATGGTGCAATAAAAGAATCAGAAGAACTAGAATCAAACAAAATGGAGGTAGGAATACCACCAATGCTACTTGTGGTCTCAATAAGCTGTACTTGTGGTCTTTCCTGAGTCTCCTATGCTATATAGGCCTTCTCGACGGCCTCAGCTAATGTCTGTGGATAATGGATCCACACTACACCTCCAATGTCTAGGTTCAGGCCCGGATGAACCTATGGATCCGCACCTACTCATCCTGCATGTAATCAACATACTGGAGTAGATCCAGAAATCTACTCTCATACTCAGCCACTATAAGAGATGCCTGTCGAAGGTCATGGAACTCATCTATCCGCTGTTGTATGAACCTCCGTGACAAATATCTACTCCGAAACGCTCCTCAAAGAGCTCCTAGGTAACTATCTCATAATCAACATGGAGCTTCTACTCCTCTATCCACCACAGACACTAACTCCATCCCTCAGTAGATGGATCGTAACACGAGCTTTCATGTTGTTAGAACAAGGATAGAGCTTGAAGCATCCGCTCAAGCTCACCAACCAGGAATCTACCTGAAATCCACCTATGTCACAAGAATAATGTGATGGCCGAAGCTTCAGGATCTCCCTGATGTGATCTGCAGCTGTGGTCTAATGGCCTCTAGGTCTCTCTGTATGCTCATCCCTAAGCCTAGGGCTCTGAGACCTCTCTCTATGCCCCGAAACTTGGTCACCCTGTCCCCTCTGTGGTGACTCTACTTTGGCTGACTCTGCATGGGAATTCTCTCCTCCATGTTCCTCGCTAGGTCGAGGTGATACATGACCCTCAATGGAAGTGACTCTATCATGTCTGGCTATATGTCCTCTTACTGATCCTCCGTGTAGAGCGACATTAACATCCTAAAGAGTCTGCAAAAACTGGGGTAGGATGGCTGCTACAGCATGATCTGGTAGTGGTATGCCTAGGTCTATGTGAAAAGGCTCCTCATCTTGTCTGCACCTCCTGCATGAGCAAGACAAGAGTTAGTTCATCCTTCTAAGTTTCATTCAGTTTCCATGTTTACTAAAATATGTAATTTCTAAACTAAGTTGTTTTCTAGATTTACAAGTGTGCTAGGTTTAAGGTTCATGCCTCAAGTTTTCTAGTGTGCCCAATGGCCCAAGATTTTTAACCACTGCTCTGATACCAAGTGTAACACTGCTAAAAACAACCCACTTGAGACCCAAGAACAACCTAGGATTAGTTAGGAAAATTATGGAATAAATTGTTTTTGTTTAAAAGAGTCTACAACAGATTACAAGGCAACAATTGTCACTAATAAGTTCCAGAATAATTCTAATTCACTAAAACATGTTTTTTATTTTATTAACAATTATTATAGGTCATAAGGTCCAAATTTTAGGGTTAGAAGGTTCAATAAGGTTTAGAGGGTAATTCCTCACCATACCCACTCTCTAATAGGCTTAAAGGTTCAACTTGATTTTTCTTAAAATTAACGCATTCAAAAATTTCCTAAATCATTCCCATTGGATAGGAAATTTTCTCACCTTTCCAATGATATAAAGAAGTCCTCCTAACTCTTCATATTTTTCAAGTTATGGGCTGGCGGGCCTTGGGGTGAAAATTTTCCCCAAGAGCGGGCCTGCGGGCCCAGGGGTGAAAATTTGCCCCAAGGGCGGGTCGGCGGGCCGCGGGGAGACTTTTGGAAAGTTTCCAGCATGGGGTAAAAAACTAACTGCGTCCGCGCCCATGCGAGTCCTCCAGGGACACGTGGTGCCTTCTAAGCCAACGCGGGTAAAACGGAGGAGCGGCGGGCGAAATAAGGTTTCGTGCCCTCAAGGCAAAAAGGGATAAATTCACCCGCACCACCGCCAACGCCTCGTGATGCCACGTGGCAGCCTCTGATTGGTGGGTCGATGGGGCGGCGGGGAAAACTTGGAAAAAAATTCCAAAAATTTTACGAAGCTCAAAGGAAAAAAAAGGCCCGCTCCTCCGCCAATGCCTCATTGTGCCATGTGGCGACCTCTAATGGGCTGGGCGGTGGAGAAAATTTGGAAAAAAATTCCAAAATTTTTCGGGAGCGCTAAGTTTAAAAGAGATCCGCCCCTCTACTAACACCTCATGGTGCCACATGGCAGCCTTTGATTGGGCGTGGGTGCAGCACGGCGGTGGGGAAAAATTGGAAAATTTTCTCAAAAATTTTCCAAAGCTCCAAGGGAAAAATTTGGGCTCAAGGAAAATTTTTCCCAATTTTTTTTTGACGCCAAGTGAAGAAAAACTTCAAAAGGCCATAACTTTTGATAGAGAGCTTGGTTTTTGGCAAACAAGGACTTTCTGGAAAGCTCTCAATGTCCTCTTTGCACAGGATTCATTATTTTTAAATTTTGATAGAGTTTAAGGGGTAAATTTTGTGAAAACGATCTGCAAGCTTTTACAGTCTGAATTGGTAAATTTTAATTTATAAAATTTTGTTCAATTTTTTCTTGTTCCTCTCTCAACATGTCAAATAGACATGGATAATTTTTCTTAGGTGGATTTAGGTTAATTTTGTGAGGTAGGTCTATTTGATAGAGTTCCATTCGAAAGTTTACAATTTTGATAGCAAAACGACAGTGAAATCTTTGAACTTGGTTTTTCCATGTTTTGAAATATTTCTTTTAAATATTTTTGTCTCGTTAAATTTGTTTAGGGTAAACTACTTCATTTTAATCGTTTAATCTATTATTCCATTGTTGCGGGTTTGAACTGTGTATTTTAGGTAAAGTAATTGTCATTTGAAAATGCGTAGCAGAGATCAAATTTAAAAGGGTTTAATTTCCATTTTCTTCTTCCAAGTATTATAATGTGCTCCAATTCAAATCTAATACATTTAGTTGATTCAATTCCAACCATTCAAAAAGAAAAACAAAATACAATTCTGATTTTCAACTTTACACATTTCAAAAGATAGAGTTCTGCATTTTCCTTCATATGCATTTACTTCTTTCAAACAAAGATTTCAATTCACATTTAGATGTTCAATCTTAAAACAACAACGCAAATTGAGAAGGTAATGTAATCCTTTATTGATTCCAAAATACAACTTTACAACCTTTCTTTCATTCTTCGAGTTCATCATACAGAATACAATTCTTTCACATTCTTTCAAAGATTGAACACGAGTTTATTTATTTTACATTTCACTTCACAACTTTCATAAACAATACCACATCTTTCTATTACAAAACATTTACAAGTTCCTCCACTACAAGTGGGAAAGGTTACAATAAACTTTATCTCAGCAAGGGACTGTCAAACTATCTTTTCTCATCTCTAACAGCAAGTGCATATATCTCATTCTCCCACATTGTAATCACAACAAGAGTAGGGGAAAGGCAACACTCTCCACCCAACCAAGACATCCAATGAAGAGGAGAAGCCATCCTTCTTCATTGGCCCCGAGCCCCAACCACAATGCAATAAAAGATGTGATCCAACTCATGGCAACAACAAGCTTCCACAAAACACGCAAGCAACACTTTCACAATAAAACACAGTTCCAAAAACTGAATGTAGTTTACAACTACATTAAAACATGAAAAACAATACTAAGGCTTCATCAAGCAAGCCAAAGGAGCAAGAAACTATGGGGGATGCTTCTTATGCCTCCCAAAAGGGGAAATGGGTATCACCACCTGAATTACAAACTGCCAAAATATAGTATATCACAGCCCTGACATTCCTTATGCCTTCTCAAAGTACCCCTTATTCCTCACATTTCCTTATGCCTCCCCAACCTCTTATGGCACCCCATAACGAGTAAAGAAATGCAAGTTATTTCTTTGCAAGGTGGAACCCAAATCCCAACTCCCTCCACACTTATACCTCCCTAAAACACACTTGTGCCTCCCACAAATTAAACCCCATAGTATTCTCCTACACCATACCTAGGCCATCTACCCAACAACCCACAACATACCAAAACATTCATACATTAACATTTACATTCATACAAGAAGAGCATTTCAAGAGCCAAGTTCCTACCTCTCCATGATGGAGTTTCCCAAGTTCCAAACAGTAGTTGTTTCCAAGAAAACAATCCAAAAATCAACCAAGCACAAGTATTCCACAATCTTCCAACTACTCCAAAAGCAAGAGCTCCCAAGAACAGCAAAAGAATTCACCCAAGAAGCAAGTCTCCAAAGTGAAGCAACCCCAAATAAGGCAAGAAAATCAAATTTTATAGAAGAGGGAAGGGAAGAGGATGAGGTGGATCCATGTAGGATGCCACATCACACATCCTCAACCCCAACACAAGGTCAAATTCATTCTCCAATGCACAATAAATAGGTGGGTGAATAATATGATAATTTACTTACATACTCCAAAACAAACCCACACCCCAAAGGACTGAAATTACAACATGTAAGAAAAGTGCAATTAAAACCTACAAATTGCCTTCTCAAAAAGCATTATAAAAGTCAAATTTCAACTCTCCAACCATAGGTATGGTTGGTAAATAAATTTAAGAGGTATGGGACAAGTTTAACTTGTCCCACAAGCCTCCAAAATCAGCCTCCAAGGACAATTTCGAATTTTCAAGAAGGTGGAGTGTTTCTCACTCAACAAGTAACTTACACATCACTTACATATCTCTTACACATACTTATATCACTTTAAATCATGGCCAACAACTCTCATTAATTACATTCTTATGACATATTTTATTTATTTATTTTAACAATATGATTACTCAAAAAATTTACACACCATTTAATAATTAAATAAAGGGGTAAAAGCATCACAAAATAAACACATGCAACATAAAACAAAAGGGTCAAATAAATAAATACACATAACCCCTTGGTCACATTTAAAGGTGGTTCCCCCATGGGTACCCCTAACAAAACAATCACACACAAATAAAACAAGTTGTCATGGTGACCTTGTTGAATTCATCTAGAATTTCAATGTGGTTGGTCTCTAATCCCCCGATGTTTGTTGTGATATTTTAACCTGCAAAACACAAATACCTCCTTCGGCCTCGTGGCCATATCAGAACATCCAAAATAATATAAATATAATTCCCAAAATCATCTAGATATATGAATCACAACATCAAAGTAATCTAACAATATCATTTACAATTTTATTAGCAACTATATCATCATCCAATAATTTCCATTTCTAGGTCTACTCACAATATCCAAATATCACATGTCCGAACAACATCCATAACATAACTATGTCAAACAGTACATCATCATCAATATCCAAAATGTCTCTAATAATCATCATGCATCATAACTGAATCAAGTCAACAATAATTCATGATCTAACATCTATCATCAGGCTATAATAAGGTCCATAATCAAGTCCATAATATAATCAGCGGTATCATGATTAGTATCAAAAGGTGTCAAAGGGAAGTGGGCACTACAAGGCCAAAATGTGAGATCCCATGGCCGAATCGATCTTGCTATTTTATCTGTGCGGAGTCATGTTTGTTCAATTTTACCTGAGGGGAAAAATTGGATAACAATACTAGAATAAATTTTTGTGACTTACATTATAGTATTCACGAAACTACAAGAGATCATTTAGGATGACGCACAAGATATCTTTACACATACACTAACCCACATAGGTAACATGAACCACGTGATGCACAACAAGGTCACTTTTTAATTTTTTTACAAGGCACAACATAACGATTCAACTACATGACACACTTATAGATAGGGTCTTCCCACGACACAATATTTTAGGATTACACATTTATTACAATCATGTTTCAATCTTAACTTAAGTCCTAGAAAGGTTCATAATATGTGAATCATACATTCCCTTTTCCTTTTTGCTAGATTTCCTCTATATTGTTTAACATTTAACTTTCAGAGTATCTCATTGAATAAGGATCATCTACATTATTGCAATTACTTGTTTAATTTTTTTGTTCATTAATAGGATTATTATTTATACACAAGGCTAATTACATACACACAAATCTATTGGGTATTATCCCTAGGATTCACTCCTAAGGGCATGGATCTTGATCGTGTATCATACCTCAGTTATGCAGTGAGAACAAGTGTGAGCCCAAAGGAGTAAAGATTCACATCTTTTCTCAAGGATTTAGGGTCAAGTTTCTTTCCTTAATTTAGAAATTAATAATTGGATTAGTACACAATAAGTATTATAGGAAATAGGTTCTTCATCCATAGCGAGAGGGTTTAATCACATTACAAGGAAGATCATGTTTCACTTTCCTAT
This sequence comes from Taxus wallichiana var. yunnanensis, assembly GCA_018340775.1. Classification (NCBI taxonomy): domain Eukaryota; kingdom Viridiplantae; phylum Streptophyta; class Pinopsida; order Cupressales; family Taxaceae; genus Taxus; species Taxus wallichiana. The sequence goes on from CM031239.1 coordinate 315,913,174, forward strand.
GGAATAACATCTCACGATTACACTTCCCAAGGCCAAGCATCAATTATAAGTTTACTATAGTTATGCTCCAATAATTAGGTAAGGATTCAAAGGCTCTTAACATGGCAACATACTTCCTTTTTTTCTAGATTAGGTTTCCTAAGTATCATTTTACATCTAACTTAAGAGGTTTTATTTCTCCCTAACTAGGTTCATATACCTTTTGTAATGAATTGTATAACCTGTTTGCTAATAGGGGCATTTGTATCCTCATGAGACTACTAGTCCATGTCTTAGGGGATTTATCTCTAGGAACATGATCACAGTTTCACATCATACGTCCATTACATAATAGGACAAGTGGGAGAGCAAGATAGAGTATTCCATCATTCAAAATGGTTAAGTTTCACATTAGATTTTACAAAATGTGGATCCCTTTTCTCACCACAAGATGGTTTAGACACGTTATATGAGAGATCTAATTTTCACCTTTTTCCAAGCACATCATTTTATAGTTACTTTTTCACCAACTAATCATAAATTAAAATGTTGTTAAGTTTCACAAGTAACTCTTAGTATTGCACCATAAAACTCAAATGATAAATTAGAATGGGTATCGAGTTCATTTATGATCTCAAATCTTAAAGGTGACTTTCAAGGTTAGCTAACTATCTTCACCACTCAATACGTGCGTCGGTCCTAGAGGGTTTTATACTATGCTTAATGTTGGTTTCCTATGGCGACATACCCTAGGAGAACACATTATCCTTACTACACACCCAACTATCAATCCTATGAGGGGACGACATACACCAGAACAAAGTTAAACCATGTCGTTCCTAATTGTCGGGTTTACGGAAAAGTTGTTAAGCATGTAGGCTAGGATGGAAATCTCAACTTGGGCTCTTATCTACTTAACTAGAAGGTGTCATCAAATGTAAATATTTAAGTTTATCCTAAGGTTTTAGTTTCTTATGCTAAGAAGAATCACACATGAAGAATAGTTATGCACGAATTTTGAACTAGGGTTGACTATTTCATTTAGATTTCTTTATTACATTTTCAAGGTAAGGAACACAACACACCAACTAATTAATCATCAATTTCACACTATAATTGCACTATAAGATATTAAATTCAATTTCATTTAACATATATATATATATATATATATATATATATATATATATATATATATCCAACATTTTTACCATACATAAATCGAATCAAAATGACACCTATGGTTAAATGCACATTTCCTAAGGCATTCCTAAAACTAACATCTCCTACATATTACCAAATTTCAATAATAAACTTTTATATAGCATGGAAATACATTATACATGTGTGTGTGTGTGTTTATTTTTCATTAACATATACAAATTACAATAATACACAATGAATTACAACCATGTCATTTCGTCATCTACAAAACCATGTGAGCATGAAATCAACAATAAATCACTGGTATGGCATCCACCTAAATCTAGCATAATTAACATTTTTAGTTTTCCATTTGCATTAGTATAATAATACACACACAACAAGAGAGGGTTAGGAGCATATATTCATTTATTTTCATATCATTTCTTAACTAAGGGAGGAGAGAGAAAGAGATAGGGAAGAGAGAGAAACACTATTTTTCCAAAAGTCACATTTCATACAACAAGCCATAAGAGAGAATTTAATACACTTATTTACATGTTTCCATGAGTGTTCACGATGGTTTAATGTTGACCAGGGTCCTATAACCCTTTTACAATTTTTTTCTACTCGATGCAAAAATGTTTAAATTTGGTTTGGAGGCTAAGAAACCACATTCAAAATTTCCTCCAATGGGTAATGTACAATGGGTAAATTCTTACATGTACTCCTATATACAAATAATTCATAGGAACATACGGAATTGAAGCTGGAAAATGGTTTACAATTGGCGACTAGTTTTCCAGGGTCATCGGTCGTAGTTGGTACAATTTGACCTCTTCAATAGCGACATCAAGAGGCCTACAAAACCCCCTTGCCAAACTAGCTAGGAGTATTATTTTTCCCAAATTGAAGATTCCAATAAATTGTCTAGTAAAAATACTAGAGGTTTGCAAATGTGGATAAGTGTTTCGATTCGGGGTCCAAACGGCGAGCTAAAATGAAAAGCGACTTTTCACTTTTAGAAGATTCCTATAGCTGCAAAATGGTGTAAAAGGGATCCTAGAGGGGGTGACAAAAGAGCACAAATGGTCAATGTGGGTTGATCTAGGATTGATATGACTTCCCACATAACAAGGAACATAGACGGAAGTTAATATCTCTTTTCTAGGTTACAGAAGGTTATTTTGTGAGTTTCTGACATTTGTGTTTTTCTAACTTTGCAAGTTAAACAAAAATGGTTTTTAGTTGATGTATCATCTAGCTCTTGCCAATACCAATGGACACAAACACCTAATTTTGATATTGTGAGTCTAGCACGTAGAAGGTTGTGGTAGCAACATGGTTGATGGTCAAATTGTAAATCGGTAACGTAGATGACCAAGTAGATTTTTATTGTTTCTCACTAACATTCTAATTAAAATACCCAACTATATATTTATCCAATGGTTTATTATTTCTATTACATTGCAAATGAAGAACCAAATTATATGAAAATTATAAAAGACAAAGGTAAAGATACCATGCATGGAAGCAACGAGTTGGTCTTAGATGCCCTTTCCCTTCCGATCAACCGCTCCACGAAAACCTTAAAGTTGCTACCCCCACATGATTGTCCTTCCTTGAGTCATTACAAAAAAATTCACATGATTTGCATAAGGGTCCCAATGGCATTTTTATAAGACATTTCTCTTTGCAAAGTGTTATGATGCCCCCTCTAATTTTAGCCTCGAGTATCTTCATATTGAGAGATAGATGTGAAGCTCTATCAACTAAGGGAGATATTGTTGAAGATTAGAGTTGACTAGCTGACTGGCCATATATGTCGTCCTTGATGCCTGTATCCTTCGGATTTTTATTAATATTAAATTCTCGCACAATGAATGCCCCTTTTTGAAATTGCAAGCTTTATTAACTAGGAAGATATTGTTGAAGATTAGAGTTGACTAGATGACAGGCCATATATGTCATCCTTGTTGCTTGTATCCTTCGGATTTTTATTAATATTAAATTCTGCACAATGAATGCCCCTTTTTTAAATTACAAAATAGCCTTAAGAAATGGGTGATAATCATATGCATATATACTAGGATAGTGAGAAACATCACATTAAGGGGGCAAATATACATGTTTATTTGGCACAAGCCCTATAATCAGCCGAAGTGATTTTCACTTCGAATCTGTCATATCTCAACCCATTTCCATCCGCTATCACACTATTGTAGTGACAGGTTGATAAGAGTCGTGGGTGCTCTTTCATAGCCATGTAATATTTGTATTTTGGTTGAATCGTGCCCGCACACAAGGGTTTAAGTTCTATGCACTAATGAAGCTCACCCTTCATAACTTCCTTGATTAGAGTATGGAAAGGTATTCCTTGCCTTTGTAAACCAGGAGTCACAATAATGCTCCCCCAAATGCTAAATACCATAATGCATTGTCGTTTTTTTGGAATCTCCCCCACTGCGGCATCCCCTGGCATTACTTTTGTTTATAGAATACAACACCACTAAACCCAATCTCCTACCTATAAATTAACCATAGAAATTAAGCGCATTCCCACACCTATAGGCATGAGAGTGATTCATGACTAATGGGTTATGGCGAGGATCTGGTCGACTATAAATAATGATGTTGATGTTTCTTGGTTCTTCAAAACTACTCAAATTTTTGAAGTATATAATATTATCCAAATAATTGCAAAGGCTTCTCTGGGTAGAAAAAGGGTTTACAAATATTCACAATATTATCAAAGTCATGGCAATTTTTTCTTGTCGAAATATTTCCTTGGTCATTTTGAAAGGAAAAAAATTTTGGGAAAAGCTTGACAAATTTCATGAACCGGTGGTTAACAAATGACTCGAGAAAGCAAGCAAGTGGCCTTCTCCATGGATGAATCAATCCCCTTTTGTGCATACCTATAATCAATGATGTTAACAAAACCACGCTTTTCCCCTAAGAAATTATGTCAAAGCGGTTCATGTACATGTCTATGCTTCCACATTTTTCATACACATCTACGAGCATTTGCAGCTCTACAACATCTGACAAAATTCCTCTGTCTTTTATGCTTTGATGGACATCCATAACATGTTCCGAGCTGGAATTTTGGCACAGTCGAGAGTGCACATGCAAATGTAAATTGATCAGGTTAGAGATTTGTTTGTTGCATAGATGAAATAGTGTGACTGTCTCGTGAGGAACCCAAGTCTCTTGTAAACTTCCATCATTCCAACTATCCAAATATTACTAAATTTGCAACGTTGACTGGGTTTCAGCGTGGTTGATTCCTCTGGATCTCAAATAAAATGCAAATACTAATATGCAAGGGAAATGACAGGTCATAAAGGATGTTGAAGGAAGCTCATGCCCTGTCTGAGCTCCTTCCACATGCCTTCAACTGACACAGACTTGCACATGCCACTCCTCCTCTTTCACGCATCTCCATTCAACCACCACATTTAATTTATTTATTTTTTTGTTTGATACGGGCACTGCAGTCTTGGTTGGGTATTGTTCTCGAGTTCACGCCTGTGAGCCTATTTTTCGGTAAATGGTATAGTTTTGGGCGGTTTCTCGAAGTCCTCTTAGTAGTCTATGTATCTTTTGAATTTTTATAATGTATGGTGCACGATAAAGTATTGAAACTTATTTTGGGAGTTCATTGATGATCGTGTATATCATGGACTAGTGCGGAAATGTATTTTTTGCGTAGGCTAGGGCCTTCTCCTTATGGACCATATAGCGAAAAGAAAAATCAATGAATTAAAAAAATCTAAGGTTACCTAAGGAGAGCACCTAGCCATTTATGGTATCACCAACCCACATCGGTTGTGGAACCATTGAAGGATGGAAGTTTGAGATCTTGGCTAGCCCACGATAATGAAACCAAACTTTAACAAACACTCATTACACTGCAAAATATCTTGAACTCAAAGAAAATAACTTCTCTTCTTTATTGAATGATGAATTACAATGCATCTTAAAAAGGAAAACAACTCCCAACTCTATTTTCCAAGCAAACTCTAACTAACTTCAATTAAATCTACTCTAAGTGGCAAAATTTACTATTTTTAGTAGTTTACTAAAACCTTCTATTCTTAGTAAGTTCGCATGCTTATTTGCATGGTGACAAAAATTTCCATGCATTTCCTACATGCCTAAATTATAGGAATTTACAACTTTCTAACCTACTATGTATGCAAGAGACTAAAAATAACTAATGCCCTAAAATAGGAAAAACCGAATTGAAACTTAAATCCTAATTTTTGGCCACAGATGGTGGATTTCGGGCCTGAAAAATGAATCCAATTGGTGGGGAAGTTAATTGGTGCGTTCATCTTGTCAAAACAAGTGGTTTTAAAAAATAGACTCAAACAGACACCTAGATCAAAAGTTATGACCATTTTAAGTTTTTGCTAAAAATAGTGCATCATTCTCCCCTGCTTGAAAAAACGTAGCTCTTGCAAGTTGTCTTCTTCAAATTTCTGCCATTTATCTTTATCTAGATTCTTAATATCCCACTCTATGACCCATGTATTGTCCTCTTGTTCCAATCCTTTCCAATGTACCAAATATTTATTGTATTGTCCATGTCACATGTTCACGGTTTCTTGTCTAAAATCTGATCTACTTCTTCTTTCTTTTTCACTAGAACCTACTGCCTCTAATCTATTACTTCTTCAATAACATTCCCTTCTTCACTACCTCCATGAAAATAATATAAATCTGAAACATTGAATACTAGATAAATATCACAATTCCCTCGATTCTACCTCATAAGCATTATCATTTATCTTCTTCACGATCTTGCAGGATCAATCTTCTTGTACTTCAACTTGTTATAGGTTCCTTTTGGAAACCTTTTCTTTCCAAAGGTATACCATAAGAAATTCACCCACTGTAAACACCTTTCTCCTTCTGTGCACATATGTTATTTCCTTATACTTAGCATTGCTATTTTGCATCTTATTCCACACTTTTTCCTGTAATTGTTGTATATGTTCTGCAAATGCTTCTGCATCATCACTAACTCTACCATCAATTGGTAGTTGCACCAAATATAACACCCCTTTTGGATTACTCCCATACACAATATAAAATGGAGAATTTCTGTGGATCTTTTTACTAAGCTATTATAAGCAAACTCAGGTTTTGGTTATGCTAAGTCCCATTGATTTGGCTTTTCCCCAACTATGCACCTTAGCAATTTTCCCAAACTCCTATTTACCACCTCATTTTTCCCATCAATCTAAAGATGGTAGGAATTGCTGAGCTGTAGTTTAGTTCCCAACTTCTTCCATAAAGTCCTCCAAAAATGAATTAAGAATCTTCTATCTCTATATGAAGTAATGGTTTTTGGAACACAATGCTGACCTATGAACTTCTCGAAAAAAATATGTTACTCTTGTTGCATCACTCATTTTCTTACAGAAATAAAATGGACCATCTTAGAGAACTTATCAACAACCATAAAAATTGACTCATTACCTTGTTGTGTGTTTGGTAATCCCAAAAAAATACATAATCAAATATATCCATGCTCCTTTAGGAATAGGAAATGGAATATACAACCCTATATTTTGTGCATGGCCTTTCGAGACTTGGAAAATTCTACACCTCTCCACATATCTTACCACATCTCTTTTCATATTTAGCCAATAGTATTTCTCTTCTACCAAAGCTATAGTCTTATCCTTACCAAAGTTCCTAGCCAATCCTCCATTATGCAGCTCTTTCACTATATTATCTCTCATAGACCCAACTAGAATACATAGTTTTCATCCCTTAAATAGATAGCCATCCTGCAAAAGGTACTCATCCTGGACATCACCTACATCGCTTGACAATGGACTACTTAACCTTTCAACAATATCCTTGAAATCAGAATCAGAAAAATACAAATCCTTTATTGCTTCAAAACCAACCACCTCATTCTCCATAGTTGTAAATAGACTCACACACCTACTCAATCCATCCGCATGACTTGGTTTTGTTTTTTCCGATTTATGCTTTAGAGAAAAATATAACCCTGCAAAAGCTATACCCACTTTGTATGCTTATTATTCAACTTCTTTTGTGTATTCACATACTTCATGGCTATGTGGTCTATAAATAACAAAAACTCCTTAGGCACTAAGTAATGCCTCTAATGCCTCAATGCTTATACAATTACATAAAATTCCACATCATAAGTAGAATAGTTCTTTCTTACCTCATTTAATTTCTCACTAAAGAAAGCTATTGGATTCCCACCTTGACTTAGGACAACACCAATACCCACATGTGAGGCGTCACAATCAACCTCGAACACTTTATCAAAATCTGGTAGTGCCAAAATAGGTTCTTCTGTCACCTTCTTCTTTAATAACTTAAATTTATTCTCGACTTCCTTTGTCTACAAAAACTCCCTTCCTTTTGTGCTATCTATTATAGGTGCTACAATACTGCTAAAAATTTAATAAAATTTCTGTAAAATGTTTTTAAACCATGAAAGCTTCTTACCTTTGTTATACTCTATGGAGTAAGCCATTCAATAATTTCCTTTATCTTTTCTAAGTCCATTTGTACCCCATCTACTAAAATAATAAAACCAAAAATACCAAACTCTCTTGCATAAGCATGTACTTCTTCAAATTTGCATAGAGCTTCTCTTTCCTTAACACTTCAAATATCACCCTTAGATGCCTCAAATGTTATTCTTTAGTTTTACTGAAAATCAAGATATCATCAAAATAAACCACAAAAAACTTACCATTGTACTCCCGCACAATAGTGTCCATCAACCTCGTAAAAGTACTAGGTGCATTAGATAACCCGAGTGACATCACCAGCCACTCATATAATCCATCCCCTATCTTGAATGTTTTTTTCACTCATCTCCTTCTCTTATCTGAATCTGATGGTAACCACTTTGAAGATCAATCTTGGTGAAATACCTAGATCCAATAAGCATATCCATCATATCATCAAGGTGAGGTATTGATAACCTATACTTGATTGCAATTTTATTGATTACTCTGTTATCCATGCACATTCTCCATGTTCCATCCTTCTTTGTAGTTAATAAAGCTGGAGTTATACGAGAGACTCATGCACTCTCTTACTACACCTATCCTCATGAGCTTTTTCACTTTCTTATTCAATTTAGCATGCATTGTCGAGCTCACCCTATAAGTTACTTGATTTGGGAGTGAAGACCTTGGGATCAAATAAATATGGTGTTGAATATCTCTTTTGGGTGGTAACCCATCTGGTAGCTCATTAGGAATAACATCAAAAAATTATTCTATTAATTTTGTTGTCTTTACTGGTATTTGTGCACTTGTAGATTCATCTTTATTTGTGACTAGTACATAACAAAACCTTGTTTCCTTTTCATCCTTCACAAATTATTTTGCAAAAGCATATTTTCATCCTTACCCTCTTCTTTAAGAGGTAGCTAAACTATTTTTTTGTCATCCTTGTAGTGCCCAACACTAAACCAAAAAAATTATAAGAAAAAGCAAAAAATAAATAAAAATATCATAATTGCATTGGCGGGGGGTGACATTAATATATGGATTTGGTCATATTGGGAGATTGGTTTTGCATATTACATTGGGCAATACGATGTCCTCCTTTGTTAGTGTGCAATGGTGGTGGAGAAACACGTTCTAAACACCTTTTAGACTGTCATTTTCCTGTAAAATAATACAAGCACTTTGTTTGAGGTTCAAAGGCATTAACTAGGTGAAACCCAAGTTATAGTGCAGAAAATACCAGAGCCCAAAATCACTTCAACAAAACATTACAAGGAACCATGTTAGATAGAGATCTATCGGTAGCCATCCTAATATCTCTTCATTTTACTATGCATGAATTGAATGATCTAGATACGTATAGTGTTTGAAGCGGGTTGAGTTCCTGAGAAGAAAGGAAACTTCCACTACCACTTTTTGTTGTTGTTTGTAGAAGAGAAGAAGAGGATCGCATTTAGGGGTGCTTCAATCGAGTATAAAATTTAGTTGTATGGATTTTTTCTTCTACTACTCCTAAGCACTGTGTCGTGTGCATTGTAACCTTTCTTGCACCATTTTTTATTTCTACACATCTTTAATTTTGAGGAGTTATATTAATTAAGGGATTCACCTTGGAGTGGTTGAACCTATGGACCCACTTCCTTGTATGGGGTACGCCCCAAAGGGTTCATAGCGTCATGTAGTTTTGAACTACATGTTACTACACCACTTGGGTGGGGGTGACGGGATCTATGTGCCCAGGGCCATAGGGTGACCCGACCTCATTAAATGAAGAAATAAGGAGATGGGGCTCTATGGTTGAGTGACCCGATATTCTTGATGGGGCTCTATGGTTAAGTGACCCGATATTCTTGATGGGGCTCTATGGTTGAGTGACCCGATATTATTTATGGGGCTCTATGGTTGAGTGACCCGATATGGAGAAATAAGGAGATGGGGCTCTATGGTTGAGCGACCTGGCTTGGTTTTGGCACTATGATTCTTTCTCTTTGGGAGGTATATGGAGTTGTTTTGTGATGCTTTGGGAGGTATATGGATTTGTTTTGTGATTTTTTAGGACATATATGGAGTTGTTTCATGATGTTTTGTGATGTGTGGATTTGGTATTATGAATTATGTGTACTCTTGTGAGTCTTGTTAGGCATTGTTATGATTGAGGTTTGACACTCCTCTTTGTTAGTATGTACTATTGGATATTGTCTTAGCATTGTGTTGGTACAGTCATGGTTTTTGGGTCATGTGCTATCATTTTCCTATGTATCGAGTGTGATGATTCATTTTTGGTAGTCACATGTGTGTGTCGGATCTATGCCTGTGATATAATTTCTATAAGCTCTTTGATATGTGGACTACTTGTTTGTCTTTCCATGGTGGAATTAGAGGTCTTGTGATGTGATACAGTCGTGAAAGTATGTAGCAAGATGTCTCGTGGGTCATTTGTGTTGTGTTGAGTTTTGTGTGACATCTTGAGGCCAATTACTGTTGGGCACCCATGAACATAAGACAATTGAAATTCTAAACAATGAATACTAAGAGTTTGAGATTAAGAAATATTGTAAAAGAAAATACTAATCGAGAACATTAAAGTTTAATATCTTACCAAACTTAATTTACTTCGTTGTGGTCGTGTTGTATTGAAAAGTGTTTGGTTAAACAGGTTTGTGTCATTATTGAATTTTTGCCTACGTATATATACGCACCCAAAATTGCATGTGCTACATTGTCGAAAAATGGTTACAAAAGTCCCCAATGATGATTCATGTCCTTTCAGAAGATGTTCAAGCTCCTAAACCCATCTACAGTGTATATTTGTAGCCTAGACATCCTTACTTAGCTTTTCAACACTTTTTCCAGCTTCCTGCTTCATTTTGTGCATGTTTTCACCTTTAGTGCCAGGACTACCACCCTGCCTAGGTGGCAGTTCTGAAACCGCCGCCTAGGAAAGCACGGTGGTCTGCGAGTGATTACCACCTTGCGCAAGGCAGCCATCTGAGTGATTTTTCTAGAATTCTCCATGCATTTTTTAAAATGCGACGCTTCACTTAACTTCACATTTAGAATGCGTTTGTGAACCAATTTTTCTAAAAATAGTTTTGATTTATTGGTTCTCCTTCCCTCTTCTATTTTTAAATAGATTTAGTTAGTTAGAACCACTTCTTTCCTTATGCATGAAGGCACATCCCAGATCCAATTCTTATATATTCCATGCTCATGTTCAAGAAAAATCCCTAAGAAATTTTGTGTATCTTGCATAGTATTGCTGCCACAATCCTGCTAGGAATTACATAGCCAAGCTCAGATCTCTTGTGGTATCTCTCTTCTACTTGCATTGCAACCAGACTACCTTCAAGCTACCATTTCTCAAGCAACTTCTTTTGTTGTTGTTCTTGCATTCCCAATCCCTTGGACTCATATGGACACACAAAGAAAGAAAGGAACAAACTGAGGGGATAGATACAAATACAACCAGATTTTCCAAAGCTCTTTCTTATCTAGGTTGGAATTACTTGTTTGTTTGCTTCATTTGTCAAAGTTTCAATTTGAATCATTAGTTTGAATTATATATCAAATAGAGTAGCAAAATTGTTCATTTTAATTGATTAGGAAATTACAAGTAGATCAAATCATTAGAAATCTTTCTCTTTGACATTACCAGGGAAGTTGTGGGGAATAATAGCTCTTTTAGGGTTATGATTTGTTCTTCACCTCTAAGGTAGGGTTTGAAGGGTTTTTATTAAATTAGTTTTTTTTTAGATTTATATTTACATGATCGCATAGATAATAAGCTATAATTGGATAACTATTTATATTTAGTTTTATTTATTAGATTAGAAGTGTTTCTTAAAAAACAGAAAAGATCAAAAACATTTACTTTTCTTAGATTAGTTTGCTTTTATTTTTTTTTTGATATATTGTGAAAACACCAAAAACATAGATTAAATTTCCTTTTATAGTTAGCTTGTTTTACCAAAATCATTTCAATTCATTCCGTATGACCATCAACGAACCACAACAAGAAAAGACATACGGTTGTGATCCTTTGGTCCCACAACCCAATAGGATAGATTTCTTAACCGATATTGATACGGGTTTACGCTTGCAAGTTTTATGCACACACCTGCTAGGTTTTATGAGAAAATAGAACAACTAAACATGTTAAACATCACAACTAATCAAGCCTATGATTATTGGAATTGCTCCTGACAATAGGGTTTGATTACGCACATGACCATAATAGGACCACACCCTCCACGAGTTTTTGGTTATGATCCCAGGTCCCACAACCCAATGGGCCTACTAACCAATTATATATTGAAACTAGTTTACATGCATCAGTATTTAGGATCATGACCACTTCCACTTGATATCATCACACAACTTTAATTATTGAACATAGCAGTTGATCAGGATAAGAATTTCTGGATTAGACTAGAAAATCATCCATAGTCCCTGTGGTTTCATTACACCTCTCATTCTCACTTCCATGACCTTGTCTAGAAATCTATACTGACGTGCCTACAAGGTCACTTTCCGCATGTTCAACAACCAGTAAATAGAATCTTGGTAGAGCTTGATATTGACTGGAGTCTCCAAGAAGCTATTATATCATATCGATCCATCACACCACTTTAGGTTAGGAGAGCATTCTTTTCCTTAGATTCACATATCCCGATATTATGTGTCAAAGATATAAGGTTTCCTCATTAGCTTATCCATCATCACCACACATACACATCCATTTCTATTCTACACCGGTTGCTATTTTGGAAAAACCTCGGGAATTTGGTTCCGAAGAAGGTCACATGTTGATTTTCTTTTGTATAAATTGGTGAACCCGATGTGAAGAGCTAGTCTCTAAGAATTTCCACTTTCTTTGTCCATCCTTTATTCGTGGGTATTCTTATACCCCCGAATATGTCAGGATATGATGAGTATGGTCGACCCATCCTGGTTTTGACATGTATAATTATCAAACAGGTATACCACAACAATCACCTTCACTCTCAACATGGGTAGATAACCACTCAACTAATCAAAATACTCTCCTTCATGGAACAAATTTTGGTTCCTCTATGTGTATTGAGGAACTTGACCAAATCACATGGACATATCCTCATGAAAAATCAAGTTCAAACAACATGAATTTCACTGGGGAAGCAAATTCATCTCCTCGGGTATTGTTTCGACAACCCATTAACATGCAATCGGACCAGCTCCCACATCTAGATGAGGAATACTTATCACGATACATCAGGAGTGAACAACGCTTCAGAATATGAAATTGGTATTTTGATAGGTTGCAAGGACATGGTGATGTCCCACTTCAAAAAACAATAACACTACCCTCTAACAACAGAAAACATTACCAACGAGGGGTGGCAACATAGTTAACAATTCATAGTAGGATACCACACTCCTCAACAACCTCAAAAGTTCAACAACAAGCACCTAAAAAAAACACCATCCCATCAATGGGTGACATCATCTCGGTGTTAGTAGAAAAATTCAAAGAGTTAGAGCTTTCCAAAATGCTCAAAAAGTTCACATGAGGCAAGCAAGAACTTCTCACTATCTACATAGAATTATGGACAAGTACCTACTACGCAGAATCCTCCAGTTTATATGAGTGCTCCAAACCCTGGAGATTTGCTAACTGGGATGGGACACCTTGGGTATGCCCCCTCATGCCACATATGGATATCTACAACAAGCACTAGTCGGAAGTGCATTCTCAAATTCCATACTAGTTGGAAATGCAACATTCCCTAGCTTTGTGCCTTCGACTCCATATCAAAGTAGTCAACCCCCTACATACACATGTACTCTAAATCACCATAGGGGATATGTACACTTACCCAGTCTATATGGATAGCCACAGGGGATACCATACACCCCAACAAATGTTTACGTTATACCATTTCAGCAACCGATACAACCTCCACCTCCCCAACAGGATCTTTAATGGTTGAAACATACACAATGGGGACCTATTCTGAATATCTTAAGGAGCCTCTAGACTTATCCATCCAGACAGTCATGCTCCCAAGACCCTTTCTGATCTTCCAAAGTTAAAGGGAGGGCGATCCTAGTGCTCACATCAAAGCTTATGCAACGGCCATTCGAGAGTTACTCCCGTGGGACGCATTTGTTGTGAAGATTTTCCCTAAGATGTTAGAAGGTATTTCTCTCGATTGGTACTATAGGATACCGGAGGCTTTAATACACTCCTTCAAGCAACTCGTGTCATAATTTATTAAGGCTTTTGATATGAACAAACTTTTAAGAACAAGAATTAGAGAATTCCTTCATATCAAACAAGAGCACAATGAGTCCATGCAACCCACTTCATTCAAAGGTGGCGAAAGGTTCTCTACTCCTCTGCAAGCACTCCAAACATGGATCAGACGGAGCTTTGTGATTTTTCCTCCACTCCCTCAATAGGGAGGTAAAGGAAGAAGTTCAAAAATTCCTGATAAGGAGCTACGAAGAGGTGCTAGAAGGTGCTCTTCGAATTGACCAAGCAACCATTGATAAAGTGGTCGTAAGACTTATGGAGCAAATGGAAGGTTAGTCACTCCTAACCAAAATAACCTCAATTACTCAAACACCACAAGCAATAATCAAGGATGAAGGTCCTTAATAAGAACCATGGGATCACAACTGATGGTGTTACTGATCACCCAATAAACCTAATGTTGTTAGTTCTCCCAATACAAACACTACCAATAACAACAACAATGGCAATAATAAGAGAAATAATAACTTCTCGCCCTCAATCAACATTGTAGATTTTAATCGTCCTCAACAACAACAAACAACAACAACCTTAGAAATCAAGACAAATGTAGACCCAAGGCCCTAACCAATACCCAAGTGGGTATCGAACCAATTCCAAAACCAAGGGTAGGGGTTCCCAAATTTTAACTATAACAATCAAGCAGTTGAACAATAATGTAATTTTAGACGCAACAAGGTGCAAACAAAGGCCTCGAGATTATGATCCTGATTTATATTGTGGTTTCCATAGGGTTCACGAGCATGACGCAAGAACATGTCGTGATTGCAACAAGTTTCTACAATGTTTTCTAGAGGATCAAAAAGACAAGTTATTTGTTGACATGTTTTTGGCAAACCCAACAATGCCAACTCAGAACACCTACATGGGACCGGTATCCCCACAAAACACACCACTTGGAATCTTTAATGATCCTCTCCCCACATGCCTAAAATATGGTAGAATAGATCCCAATGGCTCAAACAAGGGTATTGTAATAGGAACCAATGATCATGAAGCCTCAACTTCTTCAAACCCTCAGTGGCACCTCCTTTGGATGACCGCCAACAAAAAAATTGTGGGATTGGTAGAGTTAGGTTGAACCTCATATTAACGTTGCCACTAGAACCAAATATTATTCTTCACAACCAATCCCGATCTACCCAACTATATCAAATGACATTCGTGATACACTAGGCAAGCCATAGGAGCTTATGACTTGATTAGTGACCTAACCAAGACCTTCTCTCACATTTCCTTCTTGGATCTATTAAATAATTCCCCTGCTCATAGAGCCACTCTATTAGAAGCACTAGGTCTTGGCCATTTGATTAATGTCACCCCTCCTCCAAGAAGCACAAATAAACCATGGACTTTGATGTTTATCCTCTAGGGAAGCTGAAAGAGATGTTGGATTCATATTTGACATCAGCAAGATGCCCACGGATGCTGAAATAGCTTGTAGAGGTGATCTGGATTTGTTTTTACAAGTCTGGATTTACAACAACTATGTAAAATGTGTGATGATTGATGATGGGGTAGTGGTTAACATAGTCCCCTTCTCTTTCCTTCAAAATTTAGGTTATGGAGAGACCAATTTCTCCTCAACACAAAATACACTGAGAGGCTATGATAGCCTCAAAGCAATGTCAATCGGGACTATAGTGTTTCAGTCACTCTTGGACCTAAGACAATTCTAACCGAGTTTTATATTATAGATCGGGAAACAACTATAATATGATCCTTGGTCATCCTTGGATTCATCGCATGAAGGTGATTCCCTCCACTTTGTTTTAGGAAGTCAAGGTTCCTACATTTAGGGAAGGTCTTTGTGGCACAAGGTGATCAAAACCCTTCGACATACATCTAGCTAACTTAAAGAAGAGGCTAGGGGTCCACTCTGAGTTTGAGCTTCCTACAAATCAGTTAAATAAACCTACAAGCTCAATGCCAGAAGAAAATTTGGTTCCTACAATGGAATTAGAAGTCACGGGCTTGATCGAAGGCATTTTGGTAGTCAAAGATGAAACCATCATCATAGAGATAGTGTCATTAGGAACCACAACAAAATATTTGAGCTATTGGAGAAGGATTTACCTATTCTCCTTCCATTTGATTCTATGGGTATGGGACATACCCTAGGACTCGGTTCTCTTCAATAGATGAAGTTTGTATGGTTGAAGTAACTGAGGTAAAGGAAGAAGATACAAAGGATGATCCAACATCCATTTTTCCAAGTAACTATTGGACTCTCCATTTTGATGGAGCCAAGTGTCATTTTGGCGTCGGGGAAGGTGTGATCTCTTATCTCTCTGAGGGAAGGATTATCCTTTTTCCTTCAAGTTAAACTTTGAATGTACAAATAATGGGGTTGAATACGAAGCCCTTCTACTTGGTCTCATTATAGCCAAAAGAATGGGTGCTCTTAATATTAGGGTGTTGGGTGATTCACAATTGTAAATCAAATATCTGAGGTATATGAGACTAGAGTTGAGCATCTACAACTCTACAAAATAGTAGTGTTAAATCTAACAAAGGGTTTGACTTCATATCGATTGAAGTAATTCCATGAGAAAAAACCTCTCATGAGACTCTATAAAAACTTTTCTTCCCGCTTCACTCCAAGCAAGTGAGTTGGAGGATACAAACTTCATGGTCTGGTTCGTGTTAAACCTTTGGTTCGTAAAACACCGATAACCCCAATGTTGACATACATAGAAACCGAGAGTAAGTATGTCATCTCAGATCATGTTGACAAGTGATAAATCAACTATGGGATATCTAAACACTTTTTGCATAATTGCATCTTACTCATCACGAGGTTGATCTTTCCCTAATCCCACATTCTTCTTCCTATTTTGGAAATCCCATGATATAATCTTCCCCTAGGAAGGAGCTCAAAATTTATGAGGTAGGAGAAGAGGGGATTTAGAGTTACCTCCAGCCCCACTTGAGTTTGAGGAAGGAAATGCCTCCTTAATCGAGGGAACAATTGATATAAACATCGGGATGGAGGAGGAACCAAAAATCTTGAAACTAGGATCCTCTCTAACTCCTGAGGAGGTTGAAATACATACCCATATCCTCAAGGAGCATAAAAAAATCTTTCATTTAGCTATAAGGAAATGATGGGAATTGCACCACACATTGTAGTTCACAACCTCATCACCAAGCCAAATGCTAAGCCAATTAAGAAAAAAGTCAAGGCCCATGAAGCCAAAGGTGGCCTCATGGTGAAGGAAGAAGTGATGAAACTCCTGCAAGTAGGGTTCATCAAGCCAGTTGACTACTCACAATGGGTGTCTAATATCATCCCCATTCTCAAGAAGAATGGAAAGATCTGCATTTGTATAGACTTTTGGGATATCAACAAGGCTTGTCCCAAAGATGATTTCCCATTACCATCCATCGATGTTATTATCGACACAACAACTGGTTTTGAGTTGTTGTCTCTCATGGATGGGTTTTTTGGGTACAATCAAATTAGAATCTCTAAGGAGGATCAGGCCAAAACTACATTCATAACTCCTTGGGGAACCTATTGTTATGTTGTCATGTCATTCGGGCTTAAGAACGATTGGTGCCACGTACCAATGGGTGATGACTTATATATTTCATGATCTTATACATAAGATTGTGGAATCCTACATGGATGACCTTTGGCTAAGGCCAGAAAATGATGTGATCACCTCAGAGGTGCTTCGTATCATCCTTTCTCACTTAATCAAATATGATGTCGTTGAATCCTAGAAAAATGTGTGTTCGGTGTAACGGAGGAAATATTTTGGGATACATCATATCTTCACGAGGGATTGATGTAGACCCAGCCAAAATCTGAGTTGTATTGGAAATGACTCCACCATAAGAAAATGCGGCATCAGATCTTTCTTGGAAAACTCGGTGTAATCGAAGGTTTATCCCTGATTTGACCTTTGTTATTCACCCAATCAAAATTTGTTGAAAAAGGATTGCTGCATTGATTGGACAGAAGAATGCAATGAAGCATTTGAGTCGGTTAAATGGTTCTTATTGTCTCCTCCCACACTCATGCCGCCTAGGTCAAGATCCCTTGATCTTGTATTCACGAGCTACGGATGTCTCATTAGCCTACATGTTAGCTCAAGAAGATGATGATAAATGAGAAGTGTGTTCTATTTCATTAGTCGGACATTACTTGATTATGAGACACATTATACACAAGCAGAGAAGGAATGCCTTACTATAGTCTTCATGACAAAATGCTTAAGACATTACATGTTAAACCAAGAAACAAGGGTTATTGTTAAATCAGATCACTATGGACATTTCTCACAAGGGTCCTTATCTAAGAAAGTTGGATGCTTCATAACTCTGATGGGTGAGTTTGAGTTAACATTTGTTAATCAAAAATCATCAAAGGAAAATCATTGCAGACTGGTTGGCTGATAACCCATTAGATGGAGGTGATCTAGTAAATCTAGACTTCCCGATGAGTGTGTGTATTTTTTTGAAACTAAGCCTCCCATTTCGTGTGTCCATGGTACACTAACATCATTAACTTCATAGTGGACCATACATATCCAAAAGGGGCAACATCACAACAAAGAAGATGGTTGTGTATTATAACCACCAAGTATGTCATCTTGGAACAAGTGCTCTATCGTAGAGCCTTTGATGGAATGTTGTTAAGATGTGTTGATGAAGAAGAATCCAAAAATATTCTTTATGAATCACATAGCGGAGTATGTGGAGGTCACTTTGGCAGCCATGCCACTGCTTGGAAGATACATCGGATGGGCTACTTCTGGCCCATGTTAGAACATGATGTGGTAGATTTTGTGCACAAATGCCATAAATGTCAAGAGTTCTCCCATGAGATCCACATACGGCATAAGCTCTATAACCAATTGCAACACCATGGCCCTTTTCCACATGGGGCCTAGATTTGATAGGGAAATTCTCTCCTCATCAATGGATGGTCATAACTTCATAATCATGGCCACATAGTACTTTACTAAGTGGGTAGAATCCATGCCTCTTACCACCGTGCCTGGATGTAATCGCAAAGTTCATTCTTGAACCAAATCATTTGTAGGTATGGGGTCCCACAAGTCATTATCTCAGATAATGGCACATCTTTCAAAAATGATGAAGTAGTGAACTGTGTGAAAATTCAAAATAAGTCACCACATGGATTCTCTCTATTACCCTCAAGCCAATGGATAGGTTGAGGCTACAAACAAGACATTAAATCCATTCTCCTTAAGACCATCAAGGAGAACAAATGAGATTGGCATTTAAATATTTTTTGGCCTTGTGGGCCTATCGGACATTAGTAAGAACACCGATGGGGGAAACCCCTTTTCTTTGGTATTTGGTGTAGAAGTGGTTTTACCACTCGAAGTCAAAATACCTAGTCTTTGTATCTCATTGCAAGGAATTTTGGGAGAAGAAGGCTATCGAGAGGCACAAATCTCTCAACTAGAAAGTCTTGATGAAGCTAGACTCAATGTTGAACAATGACATAGCATTTACATGACCGATGGATGGCTTGGAAATACAACAAGAAAGTCTATGAGCATGAAATATATGAGGGAGATTTGGTTTTAAGACTTGACAGCCACCGAATAGAAAAAATACCGGTGGAAAAGGAAGGAAATTCAGACCCAGTGGTTGGGTCCATATCGAGTAATAGAAGACTACAAAAATGGGGCATTTCACCTGTGTACACTAGAGGGTGAGGATTTTAGCAAATCTGTAAACTCTCTTCACCTAAAGAGGTACTACACATGATCCATTAGCATTTTCATATGTACATTACTACATCTGCATTGCATTTTCATCTTCCAGTTCATTCTATAAAATTTGTGATCAAGGGACTTATTCTTATAGCAATTCCTAAAAACTTCTAAAAATGTTGGCAAAACATTTAAATCATGCCTCTACAAATCTTCATGGTATCATCAATTATTTCGAATCATTTCATCGATCCAAACAAGATAAGACAAAGTTTTGACAATAACCATACCAAGGCTTACATACTTGGTTCTACTTATAGTCTCTTTCTAGATTAGGTGTCTTTTCCTATAGTCTATTCTAGAAGCTTCATGGTGTCACATCTATCCCATACATATCTCTTTGGAAATAAGAACATTCTAAACATTTTTCCTAGATAAATAAGTCAAATGCAAGTCCAAAAAATTTTATTTTACACATTTCTCTGCCCTACCAACCTTTGGTGTTGAGCTGCGTCTCTTACTAGTGATGTAGGGTTGGGAAAGGAGAGAAATGCCCTTACTCGCCTATGCCTTGTCCATGGTGATAAGCCCATACTTCCTACTTGGTAGCATGGGGCAAGGTGTAGGGGTCTCTTTGACAAACTTGAAAGTTAGAAATAGTTCATTCAAATATTGTGAAATCATAAATCAAAACAAAGTGAGTTAGATGTCCAAAATTCCAAAAGAGCTTAAAACCTCAAAACCATATTTTGTCAACCAAGTGGCCATCTACGGATCTAAGTCTAGATAAACTAAAAAATTCACATTCTAAACTATGAAGAAAACTTGAGTAGAGTGAGGTTGTAGTGTCTCAATTTGGTTTTATCAAATCCTTGTCTTTCTCTCATCATTACCATTCACCAAATTTCCATAACTTGTGCCCTTTCTGGCTCTCATGGTGTTGAGCCCTCACATCTTACTAGTTGTGTGGAGTTAGGAATGGGGAAAGTTCATTCACTTATCATATCATTATATCACCATGTTTTTCCAAAACAATACGAAGTACCAAAAATTGCTAAAAGAAACTAAAGTTCAACATTACAATGTGTTTGCATTATCATATATCAAGCATTATAAAATACAAAAAGAAATCATTTTGTTAGCATTCATATCCACTGCATACATTCTGAAAAGCATATAAAATGGAATTTCTAAACATCTAGAGTACACATGCAAAGTGAGCCAAGAGGAAGTCAACTCAGATATAAAGAATTACCAAACCAAAAAGAAGAGTCTGTATATATCATAATAAATCAAGTTTTGTGTACAATGCCATCACATGCTAGGCATGGTCAAAACTCACAATGAGCCCAAAATATACAAAAAAATCATATAAAGCCGATAAAATGACAACAAAGCAAATAAAAGGCCCAATGGCCTATCAATCCCTATGGGATCCCTCGGATGGTGCACGGCCACATGTCGGGACTCCTATTGCGGCTACGGCGATGATGAGAATGAACTGAATGGTGTGAGTGCTCATGGTGGTGGCCACTGGCTGTGGTCTCATGCTGAGAGTGAATCTACCTCATCAATCTCTCAGCTGCCTCATACCCAGCCACCGAGTACAAAGAGAGGTCATCACCTCTGCTACTCTCTGATAAAAGTGCAAACACATCAAGTATGTTTTCCGGCTGCTAGTAGCTGGCCTGAATCTTGAATCCTCGGTCAGCTTGCTTGGGTCTTCCCCGAGGGGATCAATAGGGTGTCCACATGCACACCCATCGAATAAGCTCTCACCACTCTTGTGCAGTCACTGCAAGTAAGAAAATAAGAAGAAACGATGAGTTATAAAATTAAAAAAAAAACAAAAATAAATACCAACTAACATTTCCAACTAACAAAGTCAAGGGAAGAGTATCAACATACTTGGATCTCCAGCATCCAAGTAGGGTTAGTATTATTATGGTTGTTATTGGTGGTTGTGGGGCCTCCCAAAGCTAGAGGCGAGATGTTTTCCTATCACAGACTCATCATCTCCCTCTCCATCTCGAGGAAGTGGTCCCTCCGAGACCAAGGTCTCTCTCTCCACACTCACTTCCTCCCTTGTCGCTCTCAGCATATCCTGAGTGTCATGCCACTCAGGGTCACTCTCTCCTCCTCCTCCATATGGGATGCCTCACCAATCTCACCACCTAACCCCTCATCCCCCATCTCCTCTCCAACCGACTCCTCCTCGGTCTCATCTCATGTGTGTGCTCCTCAGAGTCGAGTCTACATCAATGGGCTCATCCTCCTCTCCACTATGAGAGGAGAGTAGCCTGCAATCTGAAGTAAAGGTTCTTGAGTGGAACTAACTACCTATCGGGCATGGACCACATGCCTAACTACAATAGGCACACCTGGAGTAACCATAGTCTAGCCAGGATCCCCTTTAGGGCCCTTCCGGGCCTCCTGAATAGTCTTGTATAATTGGTGCCACTAGAGAAAGCATATCTACATAAGGGAGGCCAAAGTTGTTGAGGAACCTGGTCAAATGGATGAATCTGACTCTCCCTACCCTGTCAACTAACCACCTGTGGTAGAGCAAGCTACCATTGTGGTCACCTCCTTCCCCACAACCCTGCCATATCCTGGTAGGGTGTGGAAACCATGTCTGTCGTGGTCAAAGAAGCCATTGGCTGGTGTGGGGTCTGAAGTACTGACATCATCGCTATCCACCCTCATTTCTGAACATCCCCGGGTCTCTGCATTGGTATTCCCCTCCCATAGGGGGAAATACGCTCATATACCTAGCTCATAACTAGCATGGGATGGCTCAGTGACTATCCCTGTAACCTGACTACCCTGTATAGGTCATGATAGGTAGTCCCAGGAGGATGTTTTCTCCCCAAGAATATATGCGGCCATGCCCCTCAATCTGTGTAATAATGGGAGCCCAAAGTAAAGGAGAGTGTCACCTCCCTTGTCCCCGATCAATCGTGAGGACAAGATACCCATGATGGCTCTATGATGAATGATGGGGATAGGGGAAATGGCAATAGAGAACGACCTTTATCCCCTTCTTCGAGCCAAATGAAACAACAACATCCCCCATGTATATGGCCCAATGAGTAGTCGTCGCAGATCTGGATCCTGTTTTCCCCAAGGTCAATCTCTCCTCATAAGTATCGAAGCCCAAGAATGTGATATATGTCCTCCAGGGTGATAGTCCACTCACCCCTAACACCTGAAAACCGGAAAGTGTTCCGGTCTACATCCCAATAAGAAAACAAGTCACATAGTATGTGACTAGTAGGAGTGACATGGGGCACCTGTGCAATCCTCCAAATCCCTACCCTCTAGAGAATATTGTCTCATCCTGAGTCAGCTGGTCTAAAATCTTTGGGAGCCAATCACACTCCCTCTCACGACTCCAACGGATGTATTCCTCCTTCTTTTGCATCCACCAAAACATAGAAAAAGAGCAAGTTAGTAACGTATATCAAAGGATAAGCTCACCAAAAACATGACAAAACATCAAAAATCCAAAAAAATCAAGTTAGCATGCATTTTGGTCAACCACCCCAATGCCGTGGTTCAAAACCAATGCCCTTCTTAGGTGGTGGTCTTGGACCGATTTTCCAAATGCGTTTTAACCCTAGAAAATGCTCAAAAACACAAAAAAGACCATTTTGGATAAAATAAAAGACTGTCCTATGGGCACCCCCTAAAGACTCATTTAAGACAAGAAATTTGAAAATGATCCCCCTAGGTAAACTTTTCAACATTTTTACATTTTAGGTTTAAAAATGCAAAAGTGAAAAAACCAACCTTAGACCGCGCAGGTTGATCTCCCACTTGTGGAGGCATGAT
The DNA here is from genome assembly GCA_018340775.1 of Taxus wallichiana var. yunnanensis. Taxonomy (NCBI): domain Eukaryota; kingdom Viridiplantae; phylum Streptophyta; class Pinopsida; order Cupressales; family Taxaceae; genus Taxus; species Taxus wallichiana. The sequence goes on from CM031239.1 coordinate 315,936,642, forward strand.
CACGAATCTCGTAATGGTCGTTTTGGCTTGTACTCTCATCAAAAATGGTCACCGTGGGTCTAGAGCTCCAAAATCACCAAATCGAATAACAAATGAATTGAAAATGAGTTTGTTTTATATATATATGTTGTTTTGACCTCATTTTGAGTGTATGTTTTCACAGGGTTGGAGCGTTGGCACAGGTATATCTCTATATCCCCGCACAAATGGTAAGTCCTCTTATCATTTTAATTTAGTGTTTATTTTTGATATTTTATCTATCTACACTTGAGTCTTCTCTCCCTTTTGCAGGTAGCGGGAGCTTGGACAATGACATTTTGACACACGGGCATGTTAGGTATAGCTTCTAACTCCCCATTTTGGGAATGCCATACTCGGACTCTACGTTTTACGCCTTCTTCATGGCTAAGATGCTTCTTCGAGGGGCAATATGTATGCACCCAAAATTGCATGTGCTACATTGTCGGAAAATGGTTACAAAAGTCCCCAATGATGATTCATGTCCTTTCAGAAGATGTTCGAGCTCCTAAACCCATCTGTAGTGTATATTTGTAGCCTAGACATCCTTACTTAGCTTTTCCATTTCCACTTCCCACTTCATTTTGTGCATGTTTTGGCCTTTAGTTCTAGGGATAGCCACCCTACTTGGGTGGTGGTTCTAAGAAACCACCACCAAGGCAAGGCGGCGGTCTGAGTGATTTTTCTAGAATTCGTCATGTGTGTTTTTAACATGTGACGTTCACTTAACTTCACTTTTAGGATGCGTTTGTGAACCAATTTGTCTAAAAATAGTTTTGATTGTTTGGTTCTCCTTCCCTCTTCTATTTTTAAATAGATTTAGTTAGTTGGAACTACCTCTTCTTGCCGTATGCATAAAGGCACATCCCAGCCCCAATTATTATATATTCAATGTTTGTATTCAAGAAAAATGGCCTAGCAATTTTTGTGTATCTTGCATAGTATTGTTGCCACAATCGTACTAGGAATTGCATAGCCAAGCTCAAATATCTTGTGTTATTTCTCTTCTACTTGCATTGCAACCAGATTTTCTTCAAGATACCATTGTTCAAGCATCTTCTTCTATTGTTCTTGCATTCCCAATCCCTTGGAATCATATGACTCATATGGACACACAAAGAAAGAAAGGAACAAACCGAGGGAAGATACAAATACAACCAGATTTTCAAAGCTCTTGCTTATCCAGTTAGAATTACTTGTTTGTTTTCTTCATTTGTCAAATTGTCAATTTTGAATCATTAGTTTCAATTACATATCAAATAGAGTAGCAAAATTGTTCATTTTAATTGATTAGGCAATTACAAGTAGATCAAATCATTAGAAAGCTTTCTCTTTGACATTACTAGGGAAGTTGTGGGGAACAATAGCTCTTTTAGGGTTATGATTTGTTCTTCACCTCTGAGGTAGGGTTTGAAGGGTTTTTTATTAAATTAGGTTATCTATTTTAGATTTAGATTTACATATTCACATAGATAATTAGCTACAACTGGATAACTATTTGTATTTAGTTTTATTTATTAGATTAGAAGTATTGCTTAAAAACTAGAAAAGATCAAAAACATTTACTTTTGTTAGATTAGTTTGTTTTCATTATTTTTTCTCTGATATACTATGAAAACACTAAAAACATAGATTAAATTTCCTTTGATAGTTAGCTTGTTTTACCAAAATCATTTCAATTCATTCCATATGACCATCAATGACCCACAACAAGAAAAGACATATGGTTGTGATCCTTTGGTCCCACAACCCAACGGGCCAGAATTCTTGACCAATATTGATATGGGTTTACGCTTGCAAGTTTACCCACACCTGCTAGGTTTTTCAGAGAAAATAGAACATTTAAACACGTTAAACATCACATTAATCAAGCCTACGATTATTGGACTGTTCTTGGCAATAGGATTTGATTACGTGCGCATGACCATAATAGGACCCACCCTCCATGAGTTTTGGTTGTGATCCGGGTCCCGTAACCCAACAGGCCCGCTAAACAATTAGATATCGACATCGGTTTGTGTGCATCTTTATTTGGATCATCACCACTTCCACCCGATATCATCACGAAATTTCATTATTAAACATAGCACCCAATCAAGCTAAGACTTTCGACTAGACCAAAAAATCATCCATGGTCCATGTGGTTTCATTATTCCTATCATTCTCACTTCCATGACCTTATCTGAAATCTATACAATGCGCCCGCAGTCACTTTTCGCACATGTTCAAAAACCAATGAATAGAATCTCGACAGAGCTCGATATTGACTGGAGTCTCGAGTAGCTATTATATCAGATCGATCCATCACACCACTTTAGGTTAGGAGAGAATTCTTTTCCTTATATTGTAGATCCCGATATTGCGTGTCGAAGATATAAGGTTTCCTCATTAGCTTATCCATTATCACCACACATATACATCCATTTCTATTCTACATTGGTTGTCTTGGCATGACCTCAGGAAGTCGGGTGTGAAGAAGGTCACGTGTTGATTTTCTTTCATATATTATCCTTTGAGATTCGGTGTTGTGTCACATCGAGGATGATTCTCTTTAAGGGGAGGGAAATGTAGTACCCAACGCTAAACCAAAAAACAAAATAATTTGGTGGTCAGCTTTGTCGGCGTGCGGCGGTGGAGAGCAACATTACCTAAATGCCTTTTAGACTGTCATTTCCCTATAGAATAATACAAGAACTTTTTTGAGTTCAAAGGCGTTAACTGTGTTGAAACCCAAGTTAATGTTGTAATTTAGCGAGTGATTAGATAGTGCAGTGAATACCGGGTGCCCAAAATCACTTCAACAAAATGTTATAGGAAGCGTGCTAGGTGATCTTTGTTAATAGCCATCCTAATATCTCCTCATTTTAATATGCATGAATTCATTGATCTACATCAGTATTGTGTGCAGAGTGGGTTGAGTTCCTCGAAGAAGAAAATAAACTTCCACTACCACTTTTTTTGTTGTTGTTTGCGAGAAGAGAAGAAGAGGATCAAGTTTAGGGGCACTTGATTGAGTCTAAAATTTAGCTATATTGTTTTTTCTTCCTCTGCTCCTAAGCTTTTGTGTCGTGTGCACTATAACCTTTCTTGCACCATTTTTTCTTGCTACATATCTTTTATTTCAAGGATTTTTATTAATTAAGGGATTGAAAGTGCCTTTTTCCTATTGTTTAACACATGTCTATGAAAGATTTTTCTGTTTCACTCTCCCTCTGCGTGATACCCTATGTTTTTAAATCCTCAGCATAATGAAAAGGGGTTTTTTCAAATGTTTTAATTGCAAGTGCTTTGGTTGACATGGATGCAAAAATGTGGGAGCATGCACATTGCATGTGAACTATTTGACAAAGTGCCCCAAAGAAATGTGTTGATTACTTGATGTGTTGATAATGGTGTTTATGATCAGACTTAAGTTCCTTTCCTATTATTTCGCATATGTCTCCATAAGATTTGTCTCTTTCACTCATCCTCTACATGCTACCCTCTTTTTGTCCATTCGCAACTCTATGTAGAGAGAGGTTGGTTCACGGATTACACGGGATGGTGGATATGCACAGAATAGTGTTCATGATGAGGCTCAATAGTGTTGGTTGTGGAGCCCCCACATTTTATATGTATTTATGCATTGTGAAATCTAGACCGTTCCTTATTAGGTCACAGATCTAACAGGTGGTTTTCTATGTTTCCCAAAATGATAAAAACCCTAATATCTTTAAAGGGTCGTTATGTATGAGGCTCATTGTATTAGTGGTGGCACTGTGAGAGAGATTTTGGCTGGATTGAATAAAAGGATTGGTTATTTCTGGTGGACATAGCCCATTTTGGGTGAACCACGTTAAATATGTGTCTCTATTTTATTGCATTCTTTTTTTGTTTTATGTTTTTTGCATTATTCATTGCATGCTTGTTTATCTGTACAACTGGTATAATCCTAACAACTGGTATCAGAGCACATTTGAGATTTATTTGTTGGTAGTATACTCACAGAGGGATTTTTGTTTGAGTGGGAGAAGCAACAATGGCAGAGGATAATAAGTTTAGAGTTGAGAAGTTTGATGGCTGAAATTACCAGCTATGGAAAATGCAGGTGGAAGATTACTGTATCAAAAGGATCTATACCTACCATTGGGAGGTGAAGAAGTGAAACCCTCAATCATGTCTGATGAGGAGTGGAAGGTTCTAGATAAGAAGGCTCTCGGTGTGATTCGATTGAGTCTGGCATCATCCGTAGCTTCAAATATCTCACAGGAGAAGAGTACGGTAGAGTTGATGAAAACCCTAGCTAATTTATATGAAACACCTAGTGCATCCAATAAAGTTTATTTGATGAAAAGATTGTTTAATCTACAAATGCAAGAAGGTGGATCTGTATCTAACCATCTTAATGATTTCCACACTATTGTAAATCAGTTAGATTCAGTTAATATCCCATTTGATGAGGAGGTTAGAGCATTATTATTCCTATGTTCTTTGCCAGAAAGTTGGGACAACTTAGTAATGGAAGTTAGTAATACATCATCTACTTCTCTTAAATTTGAAGATGTAGTCAAGTGTCATTTTAAATGAGGAAATGCGTAGGAAAAGTACAGGGAAAATTCTTCTTCTGGAAATGCATTGAATATGGAGAGTAGAGGGAGGAGCAAGGAGAAATCAAAGAGTAAGGCTCATGGGAGATCTAAATCAAATATGGGAAGATCCAAATCTAGGAGTAGAGGCATTACTTGTTGGAACTGTGGAAAGAGAGGACATGCTAAAAAGGATTTTGGTTCAAAGGAAACAAAGAAAACCAGCCTGAAGGTATTAAAGAGGAAAATCGATAGGTAATATTGTTCAGGATGCTCTTATACTTTCTCTTGATACTAGAGTAGAATCTTGGGTAATAGATTCAGGTGCCTCTTTCCATGCAACCCCTGATAAGGCTATTTTAAAGAGTATGTCCAAGGAAATTTTGGACAAGTTTATTTGGGTGATGATGAGCCATGCAACATTTTTGGGAAGGGAAATGTACACCTGAAATTACAAAACAAAAATACATGGATATTGAGAGACGTGAGGCATGTACCTAGCCTCAGGAGAAATCTCATCTCTGTAGGATAGTTGGGTGGTGAAGGTTGCATAGTCACATTCACTTCAGATTCTTGGAAGGTTTCCAAGGGTGCCCTAGTAGTGGCATGGGGTAAGAAAGTAGGCACTCTTTATTTGTCTACTTGTATATCTAATTCTTCTACCATATTGTCTACTTCAGATGAGGATGCCAACATGTGGCATAATAGATTGGGACATATGAGTGAGAAGGGCATGAAAATTCTACAGAAAAAGGTAAGCTATTTCAAGTTTGAAGCAATTGGACTTAGAGTTTTGTGAGCATTGCATTTTTGGGAAACAGAAAAGAGTTAGATTTCTCAAGGCAGGGAATACCAAGAAAGAGAAAAAGTTGGAGCTAGTTCATACATAGATGTGTGGGGCCGGCCCATGTTGCATCTCATGGTGGTTCTCTGTACTATGTCACATTCATAGATGATGCCACAAGGAAGGTATGGGTATATTGCATTAAGCGTAAGTCTGATGTCTTTGATACATTTAAGAAATGGAAAGCACTTGTTGAGAATCAATGTGGTTTTAAATTGAAATGTTTGAGATCTGATAATGGTGGTGAGTATTGTAGTAAGAAATTTGATGATTATTGTTCCTTGAATGGGATTCATAGAGAGAAAATAGTTCCCAGGACTCTCGCAACAAAATGGTGTTAGTGAGAGGATGAATAGAACAATAATGGAGTGTGCACGGTCAATGAGATTGCATACATGGGGCTGCCTCTTCAGTTTTGGGTAGAGGCCATAGATACTATTGTGTACTTAATCAACCATGGGCCTTGAGTGCACTAGATGGAGGAATTCCAAAGAATCTTGGACCGGGAAAGAGGTAGACCTTTCATTTTTAAGAGTATTTGGTTCAGAGGCATTTGTGCATGTTAATAAAGAAAATAGGAAGAAATTGGATTCAAAATCCAAACGTTGTACATTCATAGGCTATGGCTCCAATGGTGATTATGGATTTTGGTTTTGGGATCTAGATGAATCTAAGATAATTAGGAGTCGTGATGTTGTTTGGCGTGAAAATAGAATGTACAGGGATCAGGTACAGGATGAAAAATCCCAAGGAAGAATTGGTTGAGGATATAGCTCCTAAAAATGAACTCTCGGTGGAAAATATCCACCTACATGATGAGGTTGAAATTTCTATAGGTTGAGCACGATATCCAATGTCGGCATCGCACCTCTATCAAAAATTCAAGAAAATGAGCAAGCAAGAAAATAATGATCCCATGACACCCCCATCTTTGGTAAGAAGGTCACAACGTATTAGTAGACCTCCAGAAATATTTTCCCCTACTTTGTATTATTTGTTACTAATAGATAGTGGTGAGCCAGAGAGCTTTGATGAGGCAATGCAGGTGGAGTCCACTAAGGAGTGGGAGCATGGCATGAATGAGGAGATGGACTCCCTGGAGAAGAACCAAACATGGGATTTAGTCAAATTTTCTGGCTGGGAAGAGAGTACTACAAAACAAATGGGTCTACCGTGTGAAAGAAGAAGAAGGTGGATGGAAAAGGTACAAAGCAAGGCTTGTAGTGAAGGGGTATGAACAAAAGAAAGGTATCGATTTTGATGAAATTTTCTCCCTGTTGTAAAGATGTCTTCCATTCGTATTGTATTAAGTTTAGTTGTTGTTGAAGATTTACACTTAGAGAAACTTGATGTCAAGATGACATTTCTCCATGGTGACTTGGAGGAGGAGATTTATATGCAGCAACCACTTGGATATGAGGTGAAGGGTAAGGAGAAATTGGTTTGCAGGTTGAAGAAGAGCCTATATGGGCTCAAGCAAGCTCCCTAGAAATGGTATCTAAGGTTTGATAGTTTTATGCATGAGCATGGTTTTACTAGATGTCAATCAGATCATTGTGTGTACTTTAAATGGTTGGATAGTGGGAGCTACATTATTCTTCTGTTATATGTAGATGATATGCTTGTAGTAGGGTCTAATATGCAGGAAATTGCAAAGCTTAAGGAAAATCTTGCACAAACATTTGCAATGAAGGATTTGGGTGCAACAAAGAAAATCCTTGGTATGCAAATCAAGAGGGATAGAAAAATAAGAAATTGGTGTTGTCTCTCAGAGGACTATGTAGAAAAGGTGTTAGAGAGGTTTCAGATGTAGAATGTGAAACCAGTTAGTACACCATTGGTTGGGCATTTTAGATTAAGTAAAGAGAAATGCCCAACAACACAAGAGGAAAAATATTATATGGCATGGGTTCCTTATTCTTCAACAGTTGGGAGCCTCATGTATGCCATGGTTTGTACAGGTAGACATTTCCCAAGCAGTGGGAGTTGTTAGCAGGTATATGGAAAATCTGGGTAAAGCACACTGGAAGGTAGTCCAGTGGATTCTCAGGTACTTGAGAGGGACCAGTAGTAGGCACTTGTGCTTTGGAGGGTCAGATTATACTTTACATGGATTTGTGGATTTAGATATGGCAGAGAGATGTGGATAGCAGGAGGAGCACTACTGGATACGTGTTTATAGTTGGTGGTGTGCAGTGAGTTGGATCTCAAAGTTGCAGAAGGTAGTTGCCCTATCTACTACAAAAGAGGCAAAATATGTTGCATGATTGAGGCAAGTAAGGAAATGTTATGGATGAGCAGGTTCATGGAGGAGTTGGGTAAGGAACAAGGGGATTGTAAGTTACATAGTGATAGTCAAAGTGTAATTCACTGGAAAAGAACTCGGCCTTCCATTCCAGAACCAAACACATTCAACTAAGATATCACTTCATACGACAGGTGTTGGAGGATGGGCAACTTGAGTTGGTGAAGATTCATACAGATGATAATCCTATTGATATGTTTACTAAGCCAATGACAAAGGAGAAGTTGGATTTGCATTCAACTTCTGTGGGTCTTCAAGATTGATCTTGAAGTGGAAGAAACAAGCCAAGAAGAAAAGTCCAAGCAAGAGTCTGTAGTGGTGGAGTTACAACAATCAGTCTCCAAGTGGGAGATTGTTGGTGTGGAGCCTAATAATGATGGGGGTTGCAAGGGGGCTTTTTCCCCCCTTGCAGGGGTCCTGGGGGATCTGGGGGCTGTGCCCGTGGGGGGGCATGCACCCTCAAAAGCCACATTTTATATGTATTTATGCATTGTGAAATCTGGACCATTCCTTATTAGGTCACAGATCTAATGGGTGGTTTTCTATGTTTCCCCAAAATGATAAAAACCCTAATATCTTTAAAGGGTCGTTATGTATGAGGCTCATTGTATTAGTGGCGGCACTATGAGAGAGAGTTTGGCTGGACTGAATAAAAGGATTGGTTGTTTCTAGTGGATGTAGCCCATTTTGGGTTCTAAAACCGTTTGATTTGATGCCTCATGAGACGTGCTCTCATGGATTGTGTTGGTGGAAAGACGTGCAGAAAGTGGAGTTTTGTAGAGAAATGAGAAAGCCCACAATTTTTTTCCGGAATGACTAAAGCTGATGCGGTCTCATCAAATGCGGGGATCATGGGATTAGCGTAAAAGGTATGGTTTTCCCTTTTCACTTGCACTAAATATTGCTTCATCATTTCTAGATTTTTAAAATTAAATTTTGAATGATAGGGAATGTAATCCTAACAATTGAAAAAAATATTACCTTGACGCAAACTCTTAAAACATTAAAAAAATCTCGAAAGTCATGTGCATGGAGCGCCACACCCAAACATACCGTAAAACCGAAACTCTTTGCATGACCCCTAGTGAGATGGAACACCTAGGGAACCTTAACCAAGTTGTTTGAAATTATTTAATTCACTTGAAAATAATATCCCTAAACCCTCTTATCTTAACAAGTCACTTGTGTGACGTGTTTGTTTTAATAAAACATGATCGGTTTTGGCTTACGGTTGTCGCTTAGCTTGAGCAAAACGAAAAACCACTACCTCATACCTCTAGGATGCCTACAAGAGAATCATAAACCACATTCATTCCTTTGAAAATTCCTTTGGAAACTAATTTTTCAAGTGGGTTTTGGGGCCCGTTGGTCATTGTACGATAAGAGTTGTTGACACAATTACAATAAGCGGCCCAGAAGTTGCCCTGTAGCTTTAGCTTTGCTCGTCGTAATCAACTTCCGTCAGACACGATGAATTCTATATATAGGGGAATAAGTAGGAATCATAAAAATTTGTGATTGAACTTGAAATGAGTGTGTTCGAGACCCAATTGTAAGCACTTTTGTTGTTTTGGACAATTTTCTCAACCTTAGCTAGAATCTCCTTTTTAGTCTCGTTTGACTTCTAGCCACGCATGTGACCTCGTAATACTATTACAATGCTATGTAGAATTTTATTCGATATTTTATATTGTATAAATTAATTTTGAAATGTATGGTGATTTTCTCTCTCCACCCTCTTCTCTCTCTAGAAACAACTATGATACTTTGGTGTATTTGAAAACGTAAATGAATTGAGAAATGTAAATTTGTTTGAAATGAAATTAAAATGGACATGAAACGTAAATGGTTGTGACATTGTGAATGCAAAATAAAATGTCTCATAACATTCTCTCTCTCATCCTTTCTCTCTCTCTTGTACCTAATGTAAAGTGCGAAATGAATGTGAAAGCGTGAATCCATGAAAAATAAACTTTATCTTCTTCTGTTACCTATCTCTCTCTCTCTCTCTCTCGCTCTTCTATTTAATTGAAAATGTTAGAAATGATGAATGTGTGGATTTATGATTGAGTGTAGGGGATTTCCATACTCAATCCTAGGACTAACGTAACGTTGGTTACAGGTACTCGAATAAGAGGAATTTTTGGATGTGATATGTTGTAATTAATGAGTTATCATTGTAAAGTTGTATTCATCTTGCAATACATGTATTACCATAGAATAATGATATGTATTTTTTCAAATAATCATTCTTGATATATTTTGAAAAGGGAATACCAATGTGGCTATATTTTATAGTGTCGAATTGGATGTGAATTTGTACTCAATGTTGTACCTATGTTATAAAGATATTAAACTAATATTTTGTTATGTTAATTATTGGTATATTTCCTTAACACCCACAATACTAGTCATCAAAACTAACGAAATTAAAATAACAAGTTACTGATGCCTATTTTCCTTCCTCCCCCAAATTATCAAAATAATATAACCATAAAAATATTGATCCAATTTATAAACATCAACTTGATGATAATTACAATACAATATTATTTTCACGAAATCATATAGTAATCGCATTAGGCTAAATTTCCTTTCCTTTTAAATAGGATAGCGAAGCATATGTTCTCTTTTACAATTATGTCATGCATTTAATTTTATCTTAACATCATAGTCAAATATCTTAATTAAACATAGGCTTTACTAAACATCCGCCAAACAATGACTTATTTTCTATCATCTGTAAAAATGTTAAAAATCGAGTCGTTCTAAAAAATTGGCATGAAATTTTTTCCTCCTCATCTTTACAAATTATAGCACTAAAATATCTCAAGGATAAAACCCTAGCAGTAAATAGAACATCGAGATACTAAATTAAAGAGATCATTTAATCATTTGAACATTTTTTCTTTCTTTCAAATTACTTTCACAAAAGAAGGCATATTTTTTTAATACTTCACCTGTAACATGATCATATATTTTTCATGACTAAATTCAAAACAAGTACCTAATTATAATCCATTAGTTTCCGTACCATATTCATTAACTTGTCTTCCCACATTTTCTTCTTGTACATGTAAGAAAAAAGTGTTCCAAATGTATCATTGAACAAGGCTTTGTTTCTCATTATTTACCTACTACGGTGTTTTCTTTATTCGAGTTAAAGATAATTATTCTAAATAAAAATATGATCCTTACAATTCTTCATAATTATAAACATTACAATTTGACTTAATAGTCCTTAGCATGGAAATCATATCGTTCAAAATATTGTAATAGTCAATCTTGGCGGAAGAATTTTAAAGCTTTTCAACAACAAGAAAAGTAGAAATGCCTTAATTTCTCTAAAATTTCATTAATATTTCCAAAACCAACCAATAATTTCCTTATTTAATTTAATATAATGGTAATATCTATCTATATTCATCCAAACATAACCACAATTCAATCGAAGGAATACGATCGACTTGAAGGCAACAAGTTCTCATCATACCTTAACATTTTAACTCATAAATTAGGCTCTAATAACCCTTTCACGATAGGGCTCTAAGAACCACATTCACGAGTTCTAAATCAAAATGTTTAAACTTATACACAATTTAAATTCACTAAAATTGGTTAAGACAAAATCTCGTCCTAGTTTAGAATCCATATACAACAATCAAATACTCACACGGAGTTCTAAAAGAAAAGAGTATTATAAGTTAAACTTGATTCATTTGTAGGTACGAAAACCAGAATCTATCTAAAGCATAAAATCCTTATTCCTTTCCCAAAAAAATTTATATAAATGGGAAGAATCAAGAGTATTAATGAGAAGAAGGCAACTATGTATATAACTATACACAGTGAACAACAACATATAAATGTATTAAGGCGTAAACCAACATGGGTTTAACTTGGAACGCAAGTATATAATTATTCAACCTAAATCAACCATTGATGCGCGAACCGATTCGAGAAAATAATAAACTAGTTTGCAGAGACACATATTACACACTTTTTAAAAATACTACCCTCGAAATGGGTTATCGAGGAATGCAATATAGACCACGATATCTAAAACCACAAAATTAAACTAAACTCGTAATGGGTATTTAACTTTGATATTCAAGAGTAAAAATATGTAAGTAAACAATTAAGCTAATCCCCATTCACTTAGTTATTAACGGGGCCTAGTAAGTGACTATAGTATATTTCACCCGATATGCGTAAAAATTTAACCCATCTGACATCAAATTGAAATTCCTCTTTTCACCCGAGTTCATAGAGAAGATAAATTGTAGAGTGTTTAAAACATTAAAACATTTTAATGCTATAAATAATAAATATGGGAAGAAAACATTTTCATGCCTAGAATAGAAGGTAAATCCCTTCGCATCCTTTCTCCGATTCGATCCGAGTCAAAAACTCCTTCACGGTCTCCTCTAACAATCTCGATAATTTTCCTTCCAATCAAAGAATATAATCATCCATGATTATAACAAACACCTAATATAAATCTAACAGTTTCCTTTAATATTCCCATAAAATATCCACTAATGTTTACTGATGATTGCCAAAAATAGCTCGCCATTACTACTGTTAAAAATTACCAGTTTTTCATGCAGAGCTTCATGTGAGCCAAAAAGATAGGAACCAAAATTGAATTCCCGAAATACCATTAACTTGACCCATTAGCTTCCTCGAGAAGCTTCTCACTTCTCCTCAAATGTGGAGATGGATTAAATGCATTGATGCATTTCAAAGCACCATGTCCTATTTTTTCCCTCCAAGACTTCTAGAAACCAACCGTCGGTTAAGTTTAAGATGCCACTAAACTTAGAGATTTAATCCACACCATTCGATCCATCCTAGAGATTCGTCGAATGGTGAAGACCGTTACCATTTCACAAACTTCTCTTTTGCATGGTTAGCCATTGGCCGTTTATAATTTTAATGCAATTTAATAGCTATAGCTTAGGTGGCCATGAATAATGGTTCAATCAAATTCCATATCATATGTGCTTGGGTCTATGCTCGTTGAGTTATTTAACCCATACAAATTAACATTGATCTTTACCATATAACAAAGGTCCTTAACATGGTCGATGACCATAAGAAAATTGAACTTAGGATATGGTCTATCGACCATTCATTTTTATATACTACTATATAAATTATTTCTGTTCAATCATAATTTGATCAAATTGCTAACCAAACAAAAATAATATTCACCCATCTATATGGTTGAAGACCGTGGGTGTCATTTGAACTAGGAGGATGGCTTTGGACCATAATGCAATCATGGCTCACATATATATAGCTTTGGTTATTCATCATTTTAAACTAATCAAGCTTTAGAATAGATAAATAGTGACTTAACCTTACCAGAGTCATTCTTACCGCCCCAATTATTAAGGGCTTCATCCTTTTAGCATCAATAGTTGTAATGTTGTGTCTATCAATGAGAAAATTTTGATCAAAAGACTTTTATATTGTAATTGTAAATATAACCCGAGTATTGAACGAGAATAATATTAATCACAAAAATGAAATACAACTAGGCATTCAACTATAATTATAGTTATAACAAGTTGATTGTTTTCAACATTTACTACCAAAGAAATCAATCATGATTATAACAACAAAACATAACAGAGGTTATAATCCAAGAAATACATAGTAATACTGAAAATAAGTCTTACCTTATATGAAAGGTAAATTATTCATAATATCAAGGTATCTTAAAAGGTTACGATATTTGGTAGCTTACGGAACACGATGGCAAGTACAATATTTTGTCGTGATTACGGGCATCACACCAAAACCGATCCCGTGTCCATGAGTTTCACGGTATCAAAACTCGTTTATGTCTTAACAAAATGAAAACAATGGGGGTGTGACATACTTCCCCCTTTAAGAATCATCATCCCGATGATTAATTATAACCATTAACAAATTTTAAAAAAATCAGATAAGAATATACTTATTTCAACATCAAATTATTCAATAAAGTATAACTAAAACTTGAAAATTTTAAGTTTTGAGAGCATTTAAATCAGAATTTGTTGGTTGTAGTATCCCATTTTTAATCAAGTTTTACCTAACAATAAGAATTATGACATTTTTAGTCATTCAAACAATAATAAATAACAAGGGTATAATATCTGATAACAAATTTTTATATTTTAATCACTTTGAAATAGGTGCGAGAAAAGTGGTTTTAATTCCATCTAAATTCTCCTAGGTTGCACATTCTTGAAATTGGTCCCATTAGACCTTACATTGAATTATTTCCTTATTTCGTAAGTGTAGCCTACAAGTTTCTAGCACTCTTATGGGTTCAACCATGATGATTCCCAGATCCTAAACCTATAAGGAGTTCAGTTAAGTACATGTGATAAATCAGATACATACTTTTAAAGAAAATAAATATGAAAAACATCATGCATCTTGGACAATGCGGGAGGAAAAACTAGATGGTATGCCACATATTTGATTATTTCAAAGGTTCCAACAAAGTGAGGTGACAGTTTGGCTGATTTTCTAAACAAAATTGAACTTTTCTTAGGTTTGACCCATAAGAAAACTTTTTCCCCTTGTTCAAAATTTTTGTCAAATCTCTTTAAATCGAGTGTAGATCTTACGCCTATCAGAAGCTTCTTTTAATTACTCATAAATGAGCTTGACTTGTTTCATTTCGAGTCTACATTTCAGTCCTATTACTTCCCTATCTTCCACGTTATCCCAACTGATAGGTGTCCTACACTTCCTTCCATACAATGCCTCAAAAGGAGCCATTTTCAGCGAGGAATGGTAAGTGTTATTATAAGCAAACTCAACCAATGGAAGATATTATTCCCACTTGTACTATTGATCCATGTAGTACATCCTGAGCATGTCCTCCATAATATAATTTAACCTTTCATTTTTCCCATTTGTTTTGGATGGTATGCAAAACTGAAATTCAGCTTTGTCCCTAAGGTTGAATTTAAATTTTTCCAAAAATGAGAAGTCGTCATATGATTTTGATCTGAAATTATTAACTTGGGTACTTCATGCAATCTGAAAATATCATGCACAAACATTTTTGCAAGCACATGTGAATCGTCTTTCAAATTCCCTCGTATAAATTGAGTTACCTTAGTTTATCAACTATAACCAAGATTACTTCGTGTTTATTTTTCGACATGGCGGTCCTTGTACAAAGTCCATACCGATTACTTGCCACTTAAATTACGGAATGATGTGAGGGTATAGCGGTCCTCTTGGATGCATATGTTTAGCTTTGACACGTTGACATTCTAAGCAGTGTGAAACATAGTTTACTATGTCCTTTTTCATCCCTTTCCAAAAACATTATTTTTTACATTAGAAAGCATTTTAGTCACTCTGGGATGTCCATAATAGGGAGCATTGTGAAATTAATTTATCACTTTTTCCTTAATTCATTTTCCAAGGGTACATAAACTTAGTTTTCATACCTTAAGACTCCTTCATTATCAAATCTGAATAATTTGTATCTTTTATCGTTTAGATTTGCACCAAGAAGTGTTTTAACTTGCGATAATAAGAATCAGCCAACATTGCTTTCTTAACTTTGTCTTTAAACTTAGTCCTCAAAGTGACAAGAGCGGAAATGTGCTTCATACAACTTAGTGCATCTGTCACTCTATTTTCCTTACCAATTATGTGGTTGATATTGAATTCATACCATCTTTTTTTCCTTGCATTTAAGTTAGGCTCGGTGAAGATGTATATCATACTAAGATTATCTATTTTCGGTTCAAAGGGCTTTCCAAAAAGGTAGTGTCTTCATAATTGTGAAGCATGTACAATGGAAGCAAGTTCCAATTCATGGGGAACATAAATTATCTCATTTACTTTGATTTTTCTACTTTCGAGACATAATCACATGCTCATTTTGCAGTAGAATACCTCCCAAACCTTCATCAAAGGCTTCTATCGCTACAGTGAAGTTCTCATTGGGATCCAAAACTATTAGAACAGGTGCTAAAGTTAATTTTTCTTTCAGAAATCTAAAGGTATTCTCACATTTTTCATTCTAGACAAATTTCTTTTCCTTATTCTACAACGAGGTGATTGGAACAACAACTTTTGAGAAGTATTTTACAAATTTCTGGTAATATCCAACTAATCCCATGAAGCTTCTAACTTCATGCACATTTTTAGGAGTTGGCCAATCAATTATTGCTGCAATTTTGTATGGATCCACATAAATTCCATCTTTATTTATTATGTGTCTAAGGTATTGCACCTCGTTTTGATAAAATGAACACTTTGAAATCTAACACACTCCTAAGATGTTCATTATGCTCTTTAACACTTTTAGAATAAATGAGAATATCATCCAAGAATACTAGTACAAACTTGTCCAAGTATGCTTGAAAGATATTATTCATTAAATTCATAAAAGTTGTTGGAATATTAGTAAGCCCAAACGGTAACACCATAAACTCAAAGTGACCATACCTTGTCCTAAAGGTGTTTTTTGGATTTCTTCTTCTTTTATTCTCAGTTGATGATAACCTAATCACAGATTGATCTTAGAGTAAACCAATGCACCATGCATCTGGTCAAAAAGGTCATCAATTCTTGGAAGGGGGTATCTATTTTTTATCGTGGCTTTGTTAAGCATTTTGTAATCAATGTATAGCCTCAATGTTCCATCCTTTTTCTTAACAAAGATGAACAATGATTTCTAAGGAGAGACACTTGGTTTGATCAAACCTTTAGATAATAGTTCATGAATTTATTCTTTGAACTCTATAAGTTCAATTGTATTCATTCTATAGGGAGCCTTAGAAATTGGTTTGATTCCCAATTTGATGTCAATAGTGAAATAAAACTCTCTTTTGGGTTGAAGGCCAAGTAGTTCTTTGGAAAAGACATTGCTAAACTCACGTAGTAGCGGATGGTCTTCCAAAGAAGTCTTACCTTCTTCACCTAAATCTGAAATTTGTATAGCATAAAGCATGTAGCCTTTATTATTAGCCTTTTTGAGCTACATGGCTAAGATTTTCCGACTAAAAAGCCTTTTTTATCCCCCCGATTTTTTTGTTATTTTCTGGTCATCTAATAATTTAATCCTCTTTTCGTAGCATTATAAAGTTTCCTTGTGTTGGGCTAACAGTTTTCACCTATGATTGTTTCATATGAGCCTAAAGGAACTACGTAAAGGTCTAGCTCAATGGTGAAGCTTGGCAATTCCAATGTTGCGCTAAATGAGACATTGTTTAACCATGTGGAAAATGTTGTTCCCATATTGAATAGACCATGAATTTTTCATTAATCCGGTTGTTCTTTTAAGTTTAGAAGCCAATTTAGTTGAAATGAAACATTTAGTTGTGCCAGTGTCAAATAAAATGGTTACAAGCGATCAAATAACTTACCTACAACTTTGATAGGTGTAGCTTGTTTTTCATCTTGTTTATAAGTCACTATAGCATGTATATGGTGTTTCGGTTGTTATCATTTTTCACTTGAGGGTAGTTATTTGCATAGTGATCTAGACTGTTGATTTGAAAAAATTCGGTTAGACAGTCATGGGGAAACAGGCCAACAGTGTGCAGGGCATAGCCCCTCTTTGAGACAGAAAGAGAAACTAGTTTATTGTTATTCTATCAAGTAAGAATCATGCAAATCTACACTATTATAAATTCAGGGGGTTTGGGATCTCATCCTAGTAGAGGTAGTTCCAAAAAGTGAATAGAAATGTAGGAAGGAAGGAACGGAGGAAGATAGATCTGAAGGGAGAAAAGAAATTAATTCCAAGATGGAAAATTCAGAAGGTTTATGCTTTGGGCTGGTAGTAAACAGAGCCAAACTTACTTGCATAAACAAAAAAGCAATATTAATGAACATATGACAATAATAAGAATGAATCCTCAGAATAGAAACATAGATCTAACTTAAGAAAGATCTAATGCAAATAACACATATATTGAGCACAAAGTCTTAACATATATATTAATATCTCTTCTGTTACAAGAAGGCACAAAGTCTTTCTCTCCTCACTTCTTTTTTCATACAAAAAGTATCCACCTAGAATACAACAAGTATTCCAGTATTTATAGAAGAATGAGGAGGAAGAAGATGAAAACAACCAACCACTATTTACAAAATATCTACAAAATATCTAAAAAGTCAAAAGTTGACTTTGGGCAAGTTTTTGGATGGAAACATCCCATGATGCAACATGGATGATGTCATCATAAATGTCAACATACTTTTAGATAATTCTTTAACAAAAATGATTGAAGTGTACACAAGAGGAGGAACTACTCCTCATCATCTCTGGTTTGAATGGGATTTCTTGTTTACGATCGGAGAGGCGATGTGACACTCGAGCTTGGTATTCCATAAACTAACACTGAGGTCGGTATTCCATAAACTTGCTAATCATTGTCTGAAGTTGATTATGATCTGCACCCTTGAAATGGTCTCCAATGAATTCGCAAGTTTCTTTTTCAGTCTTGAGCTTGTCAGGTAGCCCGGCGTACTCTTTGCATGCCTCAATCAAGTATCCAATGAAATCGTGGCAAGCCAGAAGGTTATTGATAAACTCTCGGTCAAAAGTGACCTCTGGTGCCAAACCTTGGGTTGTGATATCCTTGAAGAGTTGGATTGTATCGTCTGCCTCCCTCAAGGTGAACGTTTCACTAAGCATCCCTGGAGACATCTTTGTGACCGTCTGCTCCATTTGATATTTTGCATCAGGGCTTCATCCTTGATTTTGTCTATCCTTTCCAGGATATACTCCATTTGATCAACCCAATAATCCAAAGCAATGAGAGCTTTGTTATGTGCTCACGGGTGATCAATGATGTTGACCTTTAATAGGTTGTCAGCTAAGCAGTCGACCATTGCTTGGAATGTTTCATGTTACAATCTGGCATTGTCCAACTCCTCGGAGAGGGATCTTGCTACTTCCTGTAGCTCCTTGTTTTCCTGATCTATACCCTGGTAGAGTCATGTGAATTTCTTGATTATTTCCTCACTATCTCGAGGACTCACTCTATTCGGGAGGACACTTTGCCACACCTTGTTCGCCAATCTTGGTGTATTCATTTATCTTGTCCTAACTGAGAACTTCAGTAGGCTCGGTAGCAGTCATAGGAGGTGCATTGCCCATTCTCTACAATTCTTGGAGGAGATGTTTGTTTTGTTCCTTTAGTATCCTCTTCTCCTCCTTTGCTTCTTGAAGTTTCTTGCAGAGGAATCTCTGCGAGACAAGGCCTCTCCTTGCGAGGCTCTCGAGATGAGGTTCCCATCGTGACTTGGGTCATTGTAAATTTTGCAGGAGACAGATCTTTCTTTTCTTCGATAGGATCAGGATATGCAATCTCCATGACCCTCTCTCCTGAAGTGCTCTTTGAAAAGTGAGTTATCGTTTTTTGCTTCTTTGGTCCCTTCTTTGGAATGACAGAGAAGTCCATGGGTGTTATGGGAACCTTTCTCTTGAGTTGACCCAGATGGTCAGAGATCCAGCTTGGACTTATGGGAGAAGGAGTAGAGGGAATGGAAGAAGAAACAGGAGTGAAAGGGGAAGCAAATGAAGAGGCCACGAGGGAAGAACATTGAGACACTTGGTGGTGGCATTGACAAGGAGTCCAACGCGTTTGCTTGTGGGGCCTAGAGTTACTACAAGGGAAGAAAAGGACATGGAGGTGGAAGGGATCTGTAATGGGATGGAGGGAACACTAGGCAATAGATCCACAAGAGAGGAGAAGATGGAAGAGGTGGGAGATGGAAGGGAGGAAGGGAGAGAAGAAGAAACATCCATTGGAATAGAAGTTTCGACGACAGGGGGAGGAGAAGGAGCGGAAGAAGGAATGGTGGGTACCTCAGTAGTTGTAGCTATGACCACATCCTGAGTGGATGTATCCGTTGAAACTTTGGTGGTCTCTTCTTCTTTACCTGGAGACACCAAGTCGACCACTTGCTTCTCAGAAATAGTAGTAGGAGGGCTTCAGGAGCTTCTTCATATTTTCTTGGTTCTCCCTCTTTATCCTTTCCTTTTCCTTTTAGCACCTGGGCCGTTCTTGGAGGTGCTCTACCCAAAGGGGAAGTAGTGAAATCTACCCCGAGGTAGGTGAGACCATTCTATTTGCACCAATGCTTGGTGCGCTGCAACGTGGGCTTGACCCTTTCCTGAATGGTCTTTGGTGCCTTGGCTCTATCAATTTCTGTGAACACCAATCGTCCCCATCCGTGTCAAGATAAACTTGATCAATTTCTTGATCAGGCTCTTGGAATCCTTTTGAAATGATGTTTACGCCATAATGGATGGTCTCACGAGCCCGGGAGTGATCCTTTTTCCGATATCTATTTCGTGTGTCGGGTTGATGTAGATGTCCTCAATCTCAAGAACATGAATGGCATCGATTTTTGTCTTTGGGAGGTAACTCGGAAATCGAAGGTAGGCTGGTTGGGAAGTTGTGCTTTAGATTCAGAAATTCAAGCTCGGCATACATTTCCGTGCTTTGGCCGGTGTGGTTCGGGTATATCGGCCCACCATAAGGGGGAATGGAGTCCCTCCCTTATTTCTCTTCATGCACCTTTTGTGGTATGTGATTAGTTGCCTTGACAACTCCAAGAGGATCAGCTTGGGCCCTGCATACCTTGGTAGCTTTGTCAGTTCACCCTCGAAATTCACCGCCCGAGATATGTGAATGTGGGAAACTACGTGAACAATGCTCCCCACTTCTTCATGACAGCAGATCACGCTCGGGTTGGTCCAACCATGTCTCATATTTGTCCTCAATAGGCTAGATCACCTCATAGAAGAAGGCGTCGTTGATTTTTGAGAATTGGGGATGTTGTTCTCAAGCCTTAGCTCTGGGTAGTATTCATATATTTTGACTTGGGGCCATACCCCATTTTGAGCTAGGCCTACGAAATCTCTCGCTGATGTTGTAGCGTATACAATGTAGGAATTCATATAGAACTTCCCAGTTGTGAGGACCTATTGAAGCTGTTGGGAGATGGTGTCGTTGATGATTTCTCCCTAGCCAAAACGTTGATCAAGCACATTCTTTCTCATGGTCTCTAAGTACCTCAGCATCCATTTATGGAAATAATGGGCATTAGGAAGCCCAAATATTATGTTCAGGAAGGTGATTGTATCACTCAGTTCCTCATTGAAGTCACTGCGGTGGATGGTCTGTGGCCATCTGCTCACCGGCTTCTTGTTTTTCAGATATAGCTCATTCATCATTTGCATGCATTTTTCCTCATTGTCATCCCATGCCTTCTTTCAGTCTTCTAGGCTTATGGTGATGTATTTTTATGATGAGGAATGCCCAGAGTTATTTCAAAATGACAAGCTATCAGGTCGATGATCATCTTCCCCTCCTTATCTTTGACACATCTTGTGTCCTTGTTATAATGAGCCACCAACATGATGAACTCGTTATTTACAGCACTTACTGGTAGCCCAGCTACAAAGTGTAATCCACTACCCACTAGTTTGTTCATCCAAGGGCCACTAGTTGCTGGTTGGTTCTTGCCCAGAAGTCTTCCATATCAATGTGCCCAAGCTCGGAGTCTTTGATATCGAGATCACTCTCTACATATGAGTTAGGCATCCTGACTTTCTGATATTTTTACTTCATTTCTTGTTCTGTCAACTTTGGTTTACCTTTAGAATTTGTTGGCTTTTTGCTTGATGAAGACATGTGTGAGCTCGAGGATAGTTGTTGTTGTTCTGCAAGGAGAATCAAGGAGGTCCAACACTAGAAGATCCATGTCAACCATCATGTTATTCATAATGAAAGCTTGCAGAAAGAAGAATGAGCAATTATGAGGCTTAGGGCACAAGGCACAAGTTCATAGCATGCTGCAGAGGCTTAAAAAGGTTGGTGCACTTTTGGGGATGTCAACATGTAAAAGGTGCGCCTGTGTTGATAGGAGAAAAGCTACACCAAAGGGTTATAAAGGGCGCACTTTTGGAGAGTGTTGCACAAAAGGTTTTAGCACCAAGGAGAAAGGCACGGGGCATGGTTTTGCAACACACAACATGGCATGTTGATGTCAAGGATCATGCACCTGCACCTTAGAAAATTTGATTTAGCTAGGCATTGAAAAGGATGGTGTTGCATGGCTTTTAAGTGCACCCAAGGTGCAATTTCAGAAGATGTTGCAAAGGAGCTCAATGCACCAAAGGAAAACTGCTTGGCGCAGATTGAAGGACACAACATCCAATGTTGATGTTGTCCAGAATGTGCCTGTGCCTTTGCAAAAAAAGTTTAAGTGTTTATTATACTGGGCACAGGTTAGAGGTATGTTGCAAGCAGGGGACAGTGCACCAAGGCGCGACTGTGGGGACTGCAACATGTAAAAACAGTGCGCAGAGGCTTTAAGTGATTTCTTTGCAATTTCCATGATTTCTTCTCCTCTTTTTTGGTTTTTCAAATGGTAAAGAGAGGTTTTGCAACAAGATAATAAGCAAGGAACGTGGTTTTAGGTTTTTCAGAGGCAAGGGGCCTTCCAGATTTGTAGATCTAGAAGGAGAGGAAAAGGGGTTCCCAGATGGTTATGGATTGTTAGGTTTTTATTTTTAGATTTTAACCTTTTGGTTTATAACAACCCTAAAACCTAACAATAACCAAGAAACAAAAACCACAAACAATAACAAGAGTGATAAAATCCACTTACCCAGTTTTATAAAGGACGAAGGACGATGTTGGGGTCCACAAACTCAAAAAATGGCATGCGGACGTGATAGGGATAAATTGTGAGCACTGAGAGAAATATTTTTCACAATTTTCAATTCATGAAAATGACAGGTGTTAAGCACCTATTTATAGAAAATTTAGCATTTATTACGCCACCAACTTTCTTTGGCGCGGGTTCTAGAGTGTCAACATGGGTGCAAATGCACCTTGGCGCAAGTTGGTTAATGTCGACATAATGTTTTTAGTGCCTTAAGCGCAACTTTCATGATGTTAACACAAAATTTCTCGCTCCTGTCGACATTAAAATTTTCCTCCGTAATTTCTATTTTATTAATGTATGTATTAGAAATAAGATGTTGTTAAGTATAATTAGTAGTGGCGTCGATCGAAGATAACGGTGCCATCGATGCGGTCTGCCAATAAAGTGGATTACGGTTTCGGTCAAAGTACAATAGGAATGTTGTGGTAAAAAGTAAATATTTGTCGTAAGTGGTCCGGTAATGTTAAAATGTCAAAGTTGGGGTAAGTAGAGAAGTAGGGTCTACATGATTAGGAATTAGAAATATTATATTTGTAATAAGGACAAGGAGTGATTTCATAAATATTTTGTGTATTTTATTTGTAGAAAAGTCTAAAAAGGTGGAACCCATGTGAGATGATAAGGTTTATCTTATCTTAGAAGATAAGCCTACATGTAAAGGAAAGAGTTTAGGCATGGAATATGATTGGCCGGAAGAGATTTCCTATCCTATTTTAGAGATAGAGTGGATAAGCTTGAATTCCTATAAATGGAGAGGCCATCCCCTCTCATTTATCATAGAGAAAAGTTGTAATAATTATTTTATGAATAAAGGATTCTTTGTGAAGGTTTGTTAAGGAAGTCGTCAAGAGGAGTAATTGTGAAGTTTCTCCCATAACTATTATTAGAATCAAGTGGAGTTGGTAACACTTGAAGTAATTCATGGGTGAGATTGTAATAGTTCCAAGTTAATAATATATTTCTGATTGTATTTGATTTGTCATCATTTTTTTGTCATAGTCTATGGTATTCTTGTGTTATGTTTGTTGTTGTGTTTTCACATTACTACCACCAAACCAAAAGTTGTGCATTACTAAAATAATCATAGCACGAGGAGTTCGCGGTGAAATATTATCAGAGTGCCGGATTCATGTTCACACGCCTTAGGTGCACATTTTTCTATGTTGACATGATGCTTTCAGCGCCTTAGCGCACTTTTTAGGTGCATGTTTAATGATGTTGGCATGTCATTTCCTATGCCAAAGGGGCACAACTTCATGGATGTTGACATGTTATTTTGGGCGCAAGGGGTGCACATCTCATGGTGTCAACACAACATTTCTTGCACCCAGTTCAAAAAGGTGAAAATGGCTAAGTTCTTAAAACTTGATTTCCGAAAGGAGTTTTAGGCCATTTTGAACGCTGTCAGACTTCTTCAGGGGACCAAAACGGAATTTTGGTATGGTTATTTACAAAATTTCCCTTGTCAATTTTACAAGATAACAAGACCACATATAAAACAACCCCCAAAAGGTCCTTTCCTATCAATTTTACTTTATGTATCTTGGCTACATTGTTTGTCCATTTTTTGTTATTTGTAATAGTCTTAATTTGTTGTAGTTTTCTTACCAATACCATTCCCACTTCTTTTTCTACCAAACTTCTTCTACCCAACCCTTTTAGGTGTTAAAGGTGAAGGTACATTAACATATTTCTTTTTCTTTTCCTCTCTATGTGTAGAAATAGCCTACAATTTCTATTCTTGCATGATTTATTTTTCAAATATAGCCTCCATATTTGATGGTCTATGGACATCAACTTCACCTCCTATCACTAATTTCAAACCCATAGTGAAATTTTTATGTGAAACTTCTCATCAGTTTGATACTAAGTACATATTTTAGAAGTTTTGTGAACTTCTCCCAGTATTCAATAACTGTCATTTTTCCTTGAGATAGAGTCTGAAATTTAGACATCTTTTGATCATAGTATAACTATGGTATCAACATTGTCTAAAATAAGACTTAAACTAATCCCATGTCAGACTTGCCTCATCAACACAAAGTTCTACCTTACGACTATCCCACCAAGAGGACGATTCATTGGAGAGCTGATAAGCTCCCCAAATTACCTTATTTTCTTCTAAGAAGTTCCAAATGGTGAAATACTTCTCCATCTCACTAAGTCATTTCTTAGCTCCATCTCCTAATTTCGTACCATCAAACTTAGGTGGGATGATCCTCTTGATATCGTTTGACAATTTTGCTACCAAATGTGCCCTCTTGTTCTCAGGTTGATTTATTACATTATTATTAGCATTTGCAACATTAGGATCCACTACATTATTATTATTTCCCACATTGGGGTCCATGACATTGTTATTTTCAGCACTAGGCTTCCCCGAGATTTTTCGCTACCATCATTGTCATTACCCATGATTTTTTTGTTTAATAACATCATTTGGTTTCACATGTCTTGTATGGCAGTGAGTATTTCATCCAACTTCTACATTTTGGTTGCTTCACCATCTGCAAGTTAGTGATTGACAATGTGTTCTCTTTTCCTAACCATTTTCTCTATTAGAAAAGAATTAAGTTTAAGTTAGTGTAGGGACTCAATGGGTCCAAGAGTTCTGACCTTGCTCACGATATTAAAATGTAACACCTACTTTTCAATGCTTCAAATTAAGGGAATTTTTAATTTCCCAAAATAAATTTTTCCTTCAATGATTTAAATGTACAACATTTAAATCTAGAAATAATGTACAATTCAATTCATAAGATAACAATCAATAAACCATGTGCATAAATATGGGTCAATTAGATCTACCCAATCCCCATAGTTTTCTCTTTCGAGTCTATATACAAAGTATACAAGTGGTACCTTCCCTAGGCATTGATTTACAAGTGATGTCTTCTAAGTGTCTACCTAGAATTCAATCAATCAAATTCCATCTAGCATCTTACACCATTAATTAGAACTTGGTGAACTTGACAGTGTAATCAATAGCTTACACTACTTGGCCAAATTTTAAGAGTCATGTTTGCATGCTCCTTTTTGTGACAACAAATATGTCAATGCGAAACTTGTCCCTTCACCATATCACTTTTTTAAGCTATCAAAATTACATCGGTTAGTTGATTTAAATAAGCTACATGATACACATAAGGTACATAACTGTTTAAATTATGTGAAAGAGCACATCTGTGCCAAATTAGGTTTCTATGGGAGAGAAAATGCTTACATAATGACTTATGTCATTACGCAACCATTTCCTTCCCCATAGCCAACTTAAGTTGGTACCGAGGTGACTCATCCATACCGGATAAAAAACTTTTGTAACTTAGCGTAACTCAATTCTCTTCTAGTTACGACATTCATAATAAATGGACCTCAAAGGGACAACTTAGGATATATGTTATATGGTAGTATTCACTCAATGACTTGCATCATTAAATGAATGCTACTTTATAGCATCCATCCGAAGTTGGCCTACCGAGTCCCAATTATTAGGAACATTATAACCATGCCTTAATTATTTATAATTAAATCATTTTATGACAGGTTTCCCTTGTGTCACAACGATATATTTATCGCATCTAATTATGTTCTAAGGTTCATAACTTAGTTTTCATAATAGGTTATATTCATTTTCATGATTTATTTATTTACATCCATTGTGTATCTTAAATGAGATTAAGAAAACTTGTGGCATTATTGTCACATTCCATTAGTTGTTCATTATGACATTGTCATATTATTCCATAAAGTATACATTTTATTGTACTTATCAATTGAAATAGTTTATCGGTAATCATCATTGTATCTATTCCGGATATATAACTTAATCATAAGTAATCATCAAATTATTAATATGATAATTCTTAGCACATAATATCCATATAACATTAATCATACATTTATGACATAATGTTGAAATCTATTATTTGAACAATATAACCATAACAAATATTGAAACAATTTATAAACATCGACTTGATAATAATTACAATACAATATTATTTTCCCGAAATGGTACAATAATCACATTAGGCTAAATTTTTGTTTCCTTTTAATTAGGATAGCAAATCATATGTTCACTTTTATAATTATATCATGTATTTAATTTCAACTTAACATCATAGTCGAATATATCTCACCAGAGAATGACTTATTTTTCGCCATCTGTAAAAATGTTAAAAATTGGTAAGTACAAAAAGAATTGGCATGAAATGTTTTCCTCATATTTACATATTATAGCACTAAAATATCTCAATGATAAAACCCCAACAGTAAATAGAACATCGAGACTAAATTAAAGAGATCATTTAATCATTTTCCTTTTTCCTTTCTTTCATATTACTTTCACAAAAGAAGGAATAATTTATTTAAAACTTCACCTTTCAAATGATAATCTATTGTTCATGACTAAATTCAAAACATAACCTAATTATAATCCATTATTTTCCATACCATATTCATTGAATTGTCTTCCCACATTTTCTTCTTGTACGTGTAAGCAAACAATGTTCCGAATGAACCATTGAACAAGGCTTTATTTCTCATTATTTACCTACTACAATGTTTTCTTTATTCAAGTTAAAGATAATTATTCTAACAAAGAATATGATCCTTACAATTTTTCATAATTAGAAACATTACAATTTGACTTAACAATCCTTAACATGGCAATCATATCGGTCCAAATAATGTGCATCAATCTTGGCGGGAAGAATTTTAAAGTTTTTCAACAACAAGAAAAGTAGAAATACCTTAATTTCTCTTAATTTTCCTTAATATTTCCAAAACCAACCAAAACTTTTCTTATTTAATTTATTTTAATGATAAAATTTATCTATATTCATCCAAACAAAACTATAATTGAATCAAATGAATACACATTCGAATTCAAGACAACAAATTCCCACCATACCTTAACATTTTAACGCATAAATTAGGATTTGATAACCCTTTCTTGATAGGGCTCTAATAACCACATTCACGTTATAAATCAGAACGCATAAACTTATAAACAATTCACATTCACTGAAACTTTTTAAGACAAAATCTCGTCCCGGTTTAGAATCCATTTACAACAATCAAATACTCACACAGTCACCAAAAGAAAAAGAATATTATAAGCTAAGGAGTTCGACTATAGTACGAGTAGCACGGTCTATCTAAATTAAAAATATTTATTCCTTTCCCAAACAAATTATATATATATATATATATATACAAGAAGAATCAAGAGTATTAATAAAAGGCGACAATTGTGTATATAACTATACACTGATGAACAACAAGATATAAATTTATTAAGGTGTAAACCCAAATGGGTTTAACTTGGAACACAACTATATAATTATTCAACTTTGAATCAACCATTTAGTACTCAAACCAATTCCAAGAAAATAATAAAATGGTTTGCAAATACACATATTACACACTTTTTAAAAATACTTCCCTCGAAATGGATACTCAAGGAATGTAATATAGACCTTGATATCTAAAACCAAAAATTCAAACTGAACTCGTAATGGGTATTTAACAAAATATTCAAGAGTAAAAATGCCTAAGTAAATAGTCAAGCTAACCCCATTTCATGGGTTAAATACCTAAGTGACCATAGCTATATTTCACCCGATATACGTATCAAAATTTAACCCATGAAACATCAAATCAAAATTCCTCTTTTCACCCAAATTCACAAAGAATATAAATTGCGAGCATTTAAAACACTAAAACATTTTAATGCTATAAATAATAAAGATGCGAAGGAAACATTTTCATGCCAGAGCAGAAGGTAAATTCCTTCGCAACCTTTCTCTAGGTCGAGCCAGTCAAAAACTCCTTCACAGTCTCCTCTAATAATCTCCAACAATTTGCCTTCCAATCCAAAGAATATAATCTTCCATGATTATAACAAAGACCCAATCTAACAGTTTCCTTAAATATTCCCATAAAAATATCCACTAATAATTTACAATGGTTCAACCAAAAATAACTCACCATTACTACCGGTTAAAAATTATCATTTTTTCATGCAGAGCTCCATGCAAACCAAAAATACAACCAAAAATGAATTCCCAAAAATACCATTAACCGACCCATTAGCTTCCTCAAGAAGCTTCTCACTTCTCCCAAAATCGGTGGATATGGATTAAATGCATTTAATGCATTTCAGTACCAATTCCCATATTTTCCCTCCAAGATTTATGACAACCAACCACCGAGTTAAGTTCAATATGCCACTAAACTTAGAGATTTAATCCACACCATTCGATCTAGCCTAGAGTTTCATTGA
This sequence comes from Taxus wallichiana var. yunnanensis, assembly GCA_018340775.1. Lineage (NCBI taxonomy): Eukaryota > Viridiplantae > Streptophyta > Pinopsida > Cupressales > Taxaceae > Taxus > Taxus wallichiana. Next base: position 315,965,381 of record CM031239.1, read on the forward strand.
ACATTCAAATACCATTACCATTTCACAGACTTCTCTTTTGCATGGTCGGTCATTGGCCATTTAAAATTTTAATGCAATTTAATAGTTATAGCTTAGGTGACCACGAATAATGGCTCAATCAAATTCCATATCATATGAGTTTAGGTCGGTGCTTGACAGAGCTATTTAACCCTTACAAATTAACATTGACCTTTACCATATAACAAAGGTCCTTAACATGGTCGATGACCATTAGGAAATTTAAATTAGGATATGGTCTATATACCATTCATTTTTATATACTACTATATAAATTATTTCCTATTCAATCATAATTTGATCAAATTTCTAACCAGACAAAAATAATATTCACCCATCCATATGGTGAAGACCATGGGTGTCATTTGAACTAGGAGGATGGTTTTCAGACCATCATGCAATCATGGCTCGCATATATATATTATAGCATGATTATTCATCATTTTAAACTAATCAAGCTTTGGAATTGATAAACAATGGCTTAACCTTTCCAAATTCCTTCTTACCGCCCCAATTATTAAGGGCTTCATCCTTTTATCATCAACGGTTGTAATGTTGTATCTATCGATGAGAAAATTTAGACCATAATACTTTTATATGGTAATTATAAATATAACTAAGGATTAAACCAGAATAATATTAATCATAACAATTAAATACAGCTAAGTATGTTCAACCATCATTTCGTTATAACAAGTTCATTATTTTCAACATCCATTGCCAATGAAATCAATCATGATTATAATAGCAAAACATAACATGAGACGTTATAATCCAAACCATACATAATAGTATAATGACAAGTCTTACCTTCTTCACGAGAAAAGGTAATTTATTTGTAATATCAAGGTATGTTAAACAGGTTGCAAAACACAATGGCAAGTACCGATATGATGTCGTGATTACGAGAAGCATACCAAAACCGGTCCCCGTGTCACAAGTTTCCCGATATTGAAACTCGTTTACGACTTTAAAAAATGAAAATAAAGTGGGGTGTGACAAAGCGTGTGCCTTTAGGGGTCTTCCGGGAATGGGGAATGGTTATCCACATAAACATTATGGGTTAGAGATAGTACACAGAGAGAGTGTCGTTATTTGGTCTTGTCCTTAGTTCTCCTTGTGTTAAGTGCCCTTGTCCTCTTAGGTCTCAAATTCATTACATTCATGAATTTTTGTTTGCATTTCATTATTCAACACATTATTCATCCACATTCATGATCAATGACACATTATCTTCACCTTTCAAGACACATTACCTCTTTTTAAAATCCTTGGCCAACACCATCGCCCATGGGCAATTACATCAGTGTTATACTTCCTCATGACCCACACTATCACTGTGAGAGATGGAATTCTATATATACCTTCACCTCATTTGACACTCATAAGAAAAGGAAGCCAAATCATTCAAATTTTCATTATCTCCACTCTTTTACACAATCTTCACATCTTTTTCCTAACTCTTGGTTTATCTTGCATCTTATTTGGATTGGATTAGATATTATTCTTATTAGATGGTTGGTTACACTATTAGGTCACTTATAGTGAGTTTAGGACTAGAACGGTGTTCCACTTCTCCACCTAATAATGATTCTCTCTCAATGTACTTATTCTCTAGAGAGAGATGCATCGGTGATCACCCTCCAGTACGAGTTTAGTGCTCTAACCATCTCTTGTCATTTTTCATAAGTAAGTTTATTTCCTTCTTCATTTTTATGTTAGCTCATTATTGCATGTATTTTGATGTTATTTAGTTTAGTACTCTTATTAACTATCATCTCATTAGCTTTCATTTTATTTATATCATGCATACTTGTTCCATTTATTATTGATTTATACCTCTCACACACCACACTACGATATCTCAGTAGGGTTCTTTTTTCTATCTTGACCGTGAGCCTTGGAAACCCTAGGTTGACCTAGTGTAGGGATTAATGCCCTCTAGATATGTGAGCCTATCGCTCAATGTATCTCCTTTAAGTCTACCCATTGTACAATGGTACATATGTGGTTTCTACTCGTTGCCTTGATATCCTTGTCGAATGGGTGATTTAGGAGTGCATGTTATTGAGACACATTTTTGGCCCACATACATAGAGTACCTAAAGGAGTAATGGAACACTTACATAATCATACTTAAACTAAAAAGTAAAGACACAAAGGTAAAATATTAACAAAAATATCCTTTGGAAGAAAATTTTATTCTTGTAAAATTAGAGAACATCTAAAAAGATAGAATCATGTGGAGGTTATCTAACCACCTCATGCAATTAGATTATCTCCATTAAATAATTATTTTAGAAAAATTCCCTTTTATTCATAATCCCCTTCTCTTCTTACTCGAGAGGTAATTTCTATAATCTCAATTTTTCCTTAATATCCTTAGAATATTTCCCTCTCATACCAAACCTGAGTAATTATTCAATACATCTCATGCACGCGTTCTTCCTAAATTCAATGTGGTCCCTTCCCTTATATTATATTTGAATAGACATATTGTTGGACAACTATGTGCCCCATGAAATTAAAAATGACGACTACATGAAAGGTTTATAGGATAATTAAATTTGTTATTATTTTGGTATATCAATATATGAATGGTAGGTAACTTAGTTTAAAATGTCCAAAACATACATGATCGAGGATTCTTAATATTACCCTTTATTTTCAATATTTCCACATTTTTTGAAATGCAAAAAAAAACCAAATTCTTTCATTTCTATAACAAACTCTTTTGTAGCCAATAATCCCTCAACTTTGTTCTCTTCATTTTTAAAGGCTAAGAAGACCACATTTACAACATCCTTCCAAAAAGTATAAATATTCTCCCATCCATCATGAGTAACCCTTCTATCTTATTATTGATTCCTCCCCAATAATAAATGGCACATGTCTATTGGAATAACATCACACCACACCTCGTCCTTATAGGTATTCCTAATCATAATTTCAACTAGGAATATTTTATATATAATTACTTGTTCCCTTTCTTGAACCTTGATATGCGATAAGAATATGGGTTCTTCTCACATTTCAATCTCCATTTATTGACCATCACTATTGAGAAAATATTTTAATACTACCAATATTAATAATTATTTAACCTTGTTGGACATTGTGTCATTTGTGTTGTCATTGCTTTGTCAAGTAGCATTGATTTAAAAGGGTAAATTTATGTTCATAGTGGGTGCATAATGTTTTCATTGATGTTAATTGATGTCAAATAAGGTGATAACCAAGGTTTTAATTAATAATGACAAGTCAAGTTGAGTATTTATGACTATATGTGTGTTCTTAATACATGGTTCTAGCAAGCAAATGTTGTATATGATCTCAAGATGTTGTCAAAGGTTAGTACAAGGTCTAAAATGATTAGAGATTTGGTTAATGTGTTACTGAATTTACAAGATAAATAACATGTCTCTTTATGTGAGGCATGTGTTGAATGGAGATTAACTACGCCTATTTCTAGACCTAGTGGAAACATGGCATGAGGTATGAAGTAAATAAGGATAAGGAATGTTAGTATGAGCATGTAAGGAGTATTATGACATTGCATAACATGCGTGGAAGGTATACAAGTCCATGGTTTGGGTGTAGAGTACATGTTCAAGGTCCTTTGGAGGAAGTTACAAGAATACAAGGCAAGTAAACATGGGAAAACCAGGTAGCATGATGATTTTCATAGCTATGCAAGCATGAGTGAGCATTAGGATAGTAGAAAGAGGTTGTTGTAGATGTGTGTGATAATTTTGAAGTCAGGAAATTGATGAGAAAGCATGAAAAGATGTTTTAAGATTTACCAATCTCTTAAAGCAGTCATTCCTAGCTCGATGGTCAACTTCAAGTGCTCACCCACATGTGCAAACTCTACATGGGGACCTAAGCCATTCATCAATGTTTAGGCATGGAGTCAAGAGTGTTTTGTAATTGGAATGAGGTAAAATGATTACATATGCTTTATGAACACTTTTTAATAATTTAAGTGAGTTTAAAACCTAGTCAAATGCTAGTTTTAGAATGATAACAAAGATTTGAAAGGTATTTTCTCTAAATGGCATGGGAATGCCAATTTTAAGGTTTAATCATCTAGAGAATACATTAGAGCTTGTTTTGGTGGTGGTGGCATACTGTAAGTGTGATGAGAAACTACAAAAACCTTTGTTGTATGAATATTTGTAGGTATTGGCATGTGTTGTAGATTTCATAGTGAAATAGTACTTATGGGAGCAAGTTTGGGACATATTCAATGCAATAAATGAGTGAAATATCTCTTCAAATTTACCTACCGCTAATGGCCTAAAGAGCCAAAAACTAGTCATGGAGGTCCAAGAGGATTTTGATAGAAATACATAATGTAGAAGTTAAATTTGGGCTTAGATAGATTGTAGAGGTCACTTATGATATGTTTGATCTCTTAGTTTGATTAGATGATGTGTTTTTATTCTTGAGTCCTAATGGCCTTAACTACCCTATTAGGATTTCCAAGAAGGTATGTGGAATAGGTATGTAAGTGCAATAATCTTCATGTGACATACATATGATTTTTTTATGTGTGTTAGGTCCACTGGTGAAATGTTCCAAGTGATGGCGGTGCTTGGAAGTTTCCCTGGAGGTGTTGAAGCTTGATTAGTTCAAGACTGGTTCTTGAGTCTGATAGAAGGTTTGAGGAGTTTCAAAGAAGGATATGTTTTGGAGTGTTATTCCTTGAAATGATGATTTATGTGAGTCATATGAGATAAAATATATCAATACATTTATGTTGATATTCTGCTTGTGCCTCGGAGAAGAGTTTTGATGTGCAAAGTTGTTTATTTTTAGGATTGTTTTATTAGGTGCTTAGACCTAATAGGTGATGCTTTCCAAATGGAGTGATCTACAATGGATATGGATAGATAAGATTTGTCCAAGATTATAGAGGGTGTTGGGAGTTTGCTGATGATATGTCTAGAGTTGATGGATTCATGGTGAAGCTACCTTTTACCTTTGAAATTCAAATTATGACCATTGGAATGGAGACGTACTTTTAGGCCTAATTGAGCATGTTTGGGTTTGTAATTATTATTCCAACATAAGGTGTCATGTAATATTAATTGATTACATTGTAAAGTGTCTTATTATTTTTATTTTTACTGACCTTACAATGGCCTTTTCCAACCTAGATGACTTTGTGGCATGTGTCTTGTATATAAAGCATGGTGTATAAGCTCATTTGAGCTAGTGGAGAGATGGAGGTTTGAATGAGTAAGAGTAGAGTGTGAGATTGTTGTAAGGGCTCTAGATAATATAAAATAAGAGGAATGAAAAGGTGAGAAAAGTGGAGGAGCAGAGAGGAAAGGTAATATGACCTAATCATCACACTTTGGTGCATTCATGAGTGAAGAAGAGGACAGAGCTATTTGTGGGGTTTTGAGTAAAGATAGTTGAAAGAGTGATCACAATCTGTTAGCTAAGAAATAAGGTCATCAAGTAATCTTCATATTCAGGTGGATAAGTGGGTTATTTTTCATCTTGGGGGTTGTAGCCTCATTTTAGACATGGTACTTTGCTAAATAGGGATTGGTGCTCCTTATGGGGTTGGTGCCTCATTAAATAAATCTAATGTCATGTGTAACATTCACAGAATCCTTCGTGTTGACTAATATATGAACAAGTTTAGTGGTTTTCTTCCCTCGAGGGTTTCCCACTTTATATCTTGTGTCATCATGTCATTTTCTTCTTCATGTATGGTTATGTTTTATGATCCATAATGGTTAAGATGAATGTTTGATGAATAACTAATAAATGGTTAATGTGTGGTTAAGCAAGGTTTACTGATTGTGTATGGTTAATTGAATGAAAGTTTTATAGGAATAATTCACCCCAATTCATTATGATTTCAACAATTGGTATCGATTAAGGTCCTTTTGAAGAAAGTTTAACTATAAAGGAGATGCTTTGAAGAACAAGAATGGTGAGTCAACATAGTGGTTCCTCTAATATAAAAGCTCCTATCTTTGATGGGTCAAACTATGTTTTTCAAAGTATCAGGATGAGAGCTCACATCATCACTTTGGGATGTGATAGATGGGTATATTATAACTCGGACTCCTCTAACAGATGTTGTAGGTAAGAAAGCTAGCAATGATAATTCTAAAGCTATGAATACTATCTTGTGTGGTTTGGGAGAATAAAAGATTGTAAAATTGATGCATTTTACTTCAACTAAGGCCATGTGGGAAAATATTAAGGTAATCTATGAAGGTGACACTAAGGTAAATATGGAAAAACTTTAGACTTACGAAGTCATTTCAACAATCTAAAGATGAAAGAAGAAGAAGCAATTTTTGCATACCTTCTCAAAGTAAATCAAGTGATCAATACTATAAAATAATTATAATAAGAAGAGAAAGAGGTTATGGTGGTTCTATTGGTGTTGATATTAGTCATTCCTAAATTTTATGCTAAAGTTTCATCCATTGAAGAAGCCAAGGATTTGAGTACCATGTTGATGGATGATCTCCATGGCATTTTTAAATCCTATGAGATGAGGACCATTGATACAAAACCTATCAAGAAGGAGGTTGCATTCAAAGTTGAGAAGAATTCAAAAAGTGGGAAGGTTTTAGATGATGACATTTCTTATTTTTATGATGATGATTTGATTGTCATGTTTTCTAGAAAGTTAAAAATAGGCTCCTAAAAGTACAAAAGTAATTTGCCTTTAAAATGCTTCAATTGTGGTAAGATTGGACTTTTTCTAACAAATGCCATCACAAGGATAAGGTGAGAGTGATTAAGAAGCTCGGGAATATCATGATGAACACAAGAATTCCAATAAGTACAAAAAGAGTAAGAAGAACTTTATAATGTTCAAGGGTAAGAACAAGTTTACTAAGAACAAGAAAATCCTCTACACTAAAGAAGATAGTAGTTCTTTTTATTGCGGTGGTAATAGCAGTTCTAGAGTGAGGATAAAGTTGTCAAGGATAATAATTTTGATACCCTATTCATGGTAAAATAATTTAGTTGCTCCAAATAATAAGATTGCATTATTTATGGTGATGGTTGGGATTGAGATGAAGAAGAGGAAGAAATTGACTTCATGTTTGAATATGAAAATTATCTAGAGGAGCTAAAGCTTCAAAACAAGAAGAAACACAAAATGAGGTCATAAAATAAGGACTGTGAAGAAAAAATTAGTATTTTATAAATAATACTAATCAAGGATGTTGAGGAGTTTGAAGTAATAAATAAATAGCTAAAATATCAACTTGAAATAGGCACAACAAATCTATAAGCCAAAGAAGAGGAATGTAACAAGTTATGCACAAAGTTGGAAACTCAAATTGGGATGCTCACGTACGATGTATCAAGGCCAAGGTGGATGAGTGTATCAGGTTTAGTATGGTTAAGGAGTCCTTAACAACAAAACTAGAATTGGCCTTAAGTAGACTTAATATGTACCAAAGATTTTAAAATAGCATAAGTGATCTTGATGATTTGTTGAATGAGTTAAAGACCCTTTAGTGAAAAATTAGGTTTGGGATTTATTGAGGTAGATATAAAGAAGGAATAGAATCATTTTGAGCCAATTCAAGGACCTATTATGGAAAATCATAGTACCCTTGAATTATTGCAAGTGAATAACTAGATAGTCGGTGTGATTTGTCAAACATGGAGCTATCCTAAAGTGTGGGACTTTACAAATGGGATAGCTCTCTGGAGAAGGTCGGCTTCCTATTCCTAACCTAGTTCCAAACTACTCCAAAGTGTAGAGAATGGATAATCTAACCCTACTCTAATGTTTTCCAAGGGGACAAGGATAGAAGTATTACATGAAAAATAAAATTTACTCTAAGGGAAGGTGATGCACCAAGAAGGAATGTTGAATAACTTGCACTACATGAGAATGAAAACAAGAAAATTGGGGAGGGTGGTCAAGCACCACATATCCAAACACATGCTACAAACCCATTTTTGATAAACACAACACCATTAAGACCCTGCAATGAAAATATAACAATGCACAATAACCTTTGCATGTAATGAAAAGACTAGAAAAGATGCAATAAAACACAAAAGAGGGTTGCAAACATCCACAGATCTAATTTTATTGCTCCAATAAGTTGATACAACTCATTACATTTAGGGGCCAAAGGTACAAATTTGCATTACAATATTCAAATAGGGAGGTTTGAAACTCCACATATTTCTTATAGATAAGAAAGAAGGGAGGGGAAAATGCAAAGTGTCCAACCTTTTTAATGTGCCCCTCCTTACAATTTATAGAAGAAGATTAGCATGAGAGAGAGAATACAGAGTTCCAAAATTACTCCAAAACCCACCAAAATAATCATTATTTTCCTACAATGGTTATGGGAAGATCTACAAACCCCATGATTGTACTTTTCCTTCTGCAAGAAGAAATGGGTCTATGTTTCATTCACTTCATCATTGTACCTGGGTATGGCTTCAACTCCTGAAACTTCATCATCATTTTTCACCTACCTAATACATTATTCTCTCATTTTTATCATCTCATTTCATAAAGCTCCAAATACCTTTCTAATAATCGTAAAATTTTCAAAAAAACAAATTATTATGGAAGAAGTTATCATGATTTATCTCCAACTTTCTTTCTAAGATCATTCTTCACCTAGCCCCGATCTTGATAATTTAACCCTTCCATTATATAGTTCTTTGAAACTCCTTTCCAACAAGTATAATTTCACTAAATTTGGCTAAGGGAGGAAAGATTTATGCAATATTTGGTTTGGGTCATGATGTTGGGTCTAAACCCCACCTACCAAGCTCCTCCTCCAACAACTTGCCCATGCCTCTCCCTTCAATTCACCTCCTACCACTACAAAGCTCGGCACGAGCTCACCGCCCAATGAACTCACCTACCCTTTCAACTCCCCAAATGGCTCGACGCTCCAAAAATTTTGGATTTTGAATTTTAGTGAGGGAAGAATTCATATTTTTAACCCCTCTCGCTTTAAACATTTGGCACTCACAACTCCTAAGAAACAACTCCCAAAGTCTAAAATTAGCTCTCGCGACAACCCCAAATTTTGGGCTCTTCATACTTTGGGCTTCAGACTTTTCCCACTTTGGAGATTTCTTTCTCACCTTTTTGGATTTTTCCTTCCGCTAATCCCGAAATTGGTCCCCCAATCTCGAATGCCATGTCACCCGAAAGCTAGCCAATGATCGAGTTGACCCCAAAAACCCCAAATTTAAAATTTGGGGTTTCATATTTTTAGGTTTTTTTCCCACCAAGATCGCTCATGCCTCGCCGAGTTTTTCAACTCAAATTTCCCAAGTCCGAAACCTTCATAATCTAAAGTGGCTCGATGTTTCCTCTGTCTCTCAAGCTCTACATTGTTAGCTCGGCCCTTCCGAGCCCTCATTCTTTCTATAAAAACCTAGCTCAGCTTGCATGCCGAGATCCCTCTTAATTGTACGTCGACAAACATATTAGCTAGCTCTAACTCCTTCATCCACTACCTTAGTTTGATGGTTGATTCATCTCCTAGCGTCATGATCCACCAACTCACCACGGCGGCTAGGTCTTCAACCCCACGGCTCCCCCTTCATTTGGCCGACTCATTTGTGCCTTGTAAAGCCCCCTAATTTTCATTTCTCTTCACGAGTTCCTTCAACTAGGCTTGACTCTGGGAGGTCTCAAGTTCCCTAATTTTATCTCATGGCCGAATGCGGCATGGCGAGAAATATGGAGGCTTAGCGAGTCAACTCACCGAGCCAGTGAGTGTTTTTATACAGCGTGAGCCCAAGTAACCAAGCTATGTGTCCGAGTTCATGGAAAACACTTCCCTTGATTTGACGAGCCCAACATCGACCCAAGCTTGGACCACCATGATCACCTCAGCCAAAACTCCTACGAGCTCACCCCCGAGCTCTCAATCCAACTCCCTCACCTTGTTGTATATCCTAAACCCCAACTTGATCAAAAACTCGCCATGAGCTACTTGACCCTCCTACTCGCCAAGCTCAATTTTAGATCGGTAAGGCCACATAGGCCCATTTTGCAATTTTTTGGTCCCTGAACCCTCAATTTGGGAATCTTTTTAATTTATTCGTGGCGGAGGTCTTATAGAGATGCATTCAAAAAATTTGAAGGATTTTCATGTTTTCTTCAAAATTTTCTCATTTTGGGCCGAAGTGGGCATGTGGGATCATTTTCATCTCAAGAAAACCTGAATCCCTTTCAAAACTCAAGAGGAAAAAAATCCTCAAATGGTTTTAAGCTCCCAAAATGTTCCCAAATGCTCCCGAAAAAGTGATTTTCACCTCTAAATCCCATATTTTCCTTCATGGGTCTTTTTCGGTGCCAAGGTCTAGTCTATCTTGTTGGTGTGTGTGACATGCCTAGTCATTTTCCACATCACTGGTGATTCATCTCGCCTTGCAAGAGTCATAAGTCTTAGGAATTCAAATGACAAGTGTCGATTCCGTCATAGAATTTGTCATTGTCATTTGCGTCGAGGTGCATCATAGGAGTTACATTCATTATTTGGAATTGTAACTCCTCATTTAGTGGCGTCATATGTGTCACCACATTATATGCATTAGTGACGTCATTGATATTCTTTCCTTGTTTAGGCATGGGGGTTATACAGTACCCCTATTTGTACTTCCTTTTTTTTATCTATGAGCATGAGCAGACATGTTTTCTTGTTTGCATATTCTTTCCATTGTTCAAATCTTGCTTATTGCGTTGGAGCTTGACGTTACCATCGGAGTGTAACTTCATTGTGGTGCATTTTTTTGACATTGGTTCTAGCGATTCCCTCTCATGGTATCATAGCTGGTTTCGGTAAAACGTGCACTCTTCGTTTATCAGTTGCTTATTACTTCTGGTTTCTTCTTATTTCCTCGTGTAAGTTTTTTTGATTATTATTTTGGAATTATATTGCTCACCTCGTATTGAGGTTTCAGCAGTTGCAAGTTTGAGAGTATTTGGTTAGTTTGCTTTATCATTGTTGTTGAGTTCATTCGGGATTGCTTATATTCTTGTGAGCTCATTTTTACTCTAGTGTGTACTTGTGGTTCATTGTTTTTTTGAGGTCGTCATTGCATGGACATTTTTTTCCTATTAACTTGTTTGCATTGGTGAACCCGCTGCTCGGGCATGTTTTTGGATTTGGAGGCTCGTTTTTGGTTTGCTCATGCATTGCTTTGCTATATGCATTGGGTTTTGACACCTCTCGCGTCTGATCTTTGTGCTTATTTTTAGCACTATCGGCACTGGTTTCACATGTCTGTGTGCTCAGTTTAAATGTGGTTGCATTGGCTTTTCGAGCTTTTTCATCGTGTTTTCACCCCAACTAAGGGCTCAGTTTGCAGTAGTTTGAAGTCTACTCGTGCCTTGGTCTTCCCAACTTGTGTTTCTAATCTCCTCATGCTTGCATTAAACCCAGACCTACAGTTATTGACTTGAGATCTTCACATTTGAGATCAACTCGGCCTTTACTAACTTGCACCGCTTCCTCCCGCCTTACACATCCATCCTTCTCACCGGTTCTCTACCTTGCCTTTTTCCACTCATGTTTGCTCTAAAATTAGACTTGCTTGATCGATTCGAGACTCCCATACAGCCATTTCCAGCATTTGCGGTCTTCTCTTCTATTTTTGGTTCACTGTACTCCTATTACGCTAGCCCGTAAAATCTCTCGCATGCTCCAACCTGTGTCACAATGGTTACGATGCTAGTCTCTATGCACACATGGCTCTAGCTCCCTTCAATGGCTCCTCCAACTCATGCATTATGTGCCAACATTGACTTGTCCCTTGATTGCATGCTAACTTCTTCCTAGCACACCGCAAACCCTAGCTTGATAACGTGGGCTTCCGGTCTCTCTAAAGCAGCTCACCAACATCCACTTTGTCATTTACCATACAATGGAGCAGCTCAGTCAACATTTCCTTTTAGAATTATTTGAAGGTAAAATCAATCTCACCTTTAATATTTTAAGTTGTAAAACTTTGAATTGGCATTATAAACCTTTTTGGGGGTATTTTTGCTTGTTTTAATATCCTTCCTTTAAGTGATGAAGACGGAGGGTGAGGTCTGGGGTTGGCAAGAGGCTAATCCCCCTCGCATAAAAACAAACCCTATCTAAAATTTGATGTCATTTCTAACGAGCATACATATGACACCCTTTGCATGCGTTTAGGGAACTTTTTAATCCATTTACAAGCTTATTAACATTTTTCCATCAGTTACGGGAATTGTTTTTTGCTATAACTTTTGACTCATTGCTCGGTTTTGAGCACTTCTTTAGTCAAAGTTGCATGTTTTTTCACACTCTAGATGATGGGATTATCAGTTTTGTAAATGCACTATTTTATAAAGTTCCACATTCTAGGGGGGTGTCTTTGTATTGCTTAATTCAGCTCATTTCGAATCATCTTGAGCTTTGTTCTATCCCTTTTATTACTTGTGGACTTGTGAGCACGTCCACCACAATCTTACAGCAAAGGGATTCTTTCATGTGATGTGAGATGTTATTTCTCACATTTTTTCTCTTCCCCTTCTTGTTTTCACTTGTTCTTGTGCTTGCTTACGGTGTCAAATATTACACCCAACAAACCTTGATTGTTGTCTCCACTCTTGTGCGTTATTACATTGATTGCAAGGTGAGTGATAGACTGGTTCTCGCACATAGTCACATCTGATTGTAATCAACACACTAAACTATAAAAGTTCTAACTCGGGGGGTGTGATATTGTTCTGGGGTGGTTATTTCCTTTCCCTCTCCTTCCTTATTTGTTTGTTGGTTCTATCTCTTCATTATGGATATCTCTAAAGTACCCATGCTCACACCTTTTAATTTCTTGAATGGAAATCTAAAATTATATTGGTTTTGCAAAGTAAAGGGTTATACTATGTCACCATGGGGTTAGAGACTGAACCTAATGATGGACCCAGAAAAATCTAAGTGGTTCAACTATTATGATGGAGCCTTAGGTCTTCTCTGTATGTTTGTCTCTCCCGACTTGCTCTTCCACATTGAAACTTCCTTAACACCTAATGCAGCATGGAAAATGCTCGACGATATGTTTGGGAAGCAAGATGACATGAGAGCACATGAGTTGGAGAACAAACTACTAGGGTTAAATCCTAGTGACTTTGAAAACCTATAGGCCTTCTTCTCAAATTTTGTCCACACTAGATTGCTTCTAAAGGAATGTAAAGTGGAAAAGAAAGACTCTCAATTGATCTTGTCAATTCTTTCTAAGTTAGGTCCTGAATACTTTGTCTTCATTTCAACTTTCCACGCCACAAAATCCGCCTTGGGTAGTGCTTGGAAAATTCCCTCCTTTGACAGTTTTTCGTCCCAACTCATTCGAGAACAGGACAAAATCATTAAGCTAGGGACTCTAAAATCCAAGTCACATGCCCTTGTGGCAAATAAGGGCAAGAAAAATGAAAAGAAGAAAGAAACTAAGGACCAACCTAAGAAAGAAACCAAGACCAACCAACCCCTAACTAAGCCCAACACTGAAACTTCAACTTCTGAGCCTAAAGCGAAGAAGGAAAAGTTTAAATGCTCCTATTGTAAGAATTCTGGCCATAATGAGCATCATTGTTTTGGAAACAAATTGATCACTTAACTCATTTGCTTGAGAAGAATAAAATAAGTGTTCCTAAATCCGTTAAAAAAATGCTCAGAAGGGTGAGTCTTCTAAAGAAAAGGAGTCTAAAAATGAAAAGAAGAAAGGTAAGGCCCTCGTAGCTAGATCAGCTCCATCATCAACTTGGATTATCGATATTGGTACCTCGCACCACATGGCTTCTTCAAAGGTTGAATTCTCTAGCATTGAACCATGTGGCATGTCCCAAATCACGTTGGGTGATAACACTCATGTGTCAGTTTCCGATAGTGGATTGGTAGAGATAGAAGGTGGAACATTTAACCAAGTGCTGAGTGTTCCCAATCTCCTATCGGTTTACCAAATCACTCACCTTGGTGAAGGAATGTGAGTGGAATTTGGTCCTAACTCGGTGATCATTCGTGAGCTTAACTCGAATGCAACTTGTGGTTGAGGGAAAGGTGGATCACCTTTCATGGTTGTATACCTTTTCCCACTTCTCTTCGATTTGATGCCAAATGCCTTGCTCACTCATGAAAATGAGGTAAGCAAGCTATGGCATGAGTGTTTTTAGCATCTAAATTATTGTTACCTTAAACGATTGAGCCAAAACAAAATGGTCAATGGGTTACCCTGAGTTAAGTTTTCTCAAGGTCTTTGTGAGGGTTGCACCCTCGGAAAGCACCCTGAAAAAAACTTTGATAAGGGAAAATCCTGGAGAGCTACTCATCCCTGGTTCTTGTTCATAGTGATGTTTTTAGCCCCTTTCCATCTCCTTCTTTCACTAGAGCTCTATATATACTAACCTTCATTGATGACATTGCATGTTATACTTGGGTATATTTTCTTAAGCTTAATTCTAAAGTCTTTGAGATTTTTCAAAACTTTAAGGCTCTTCCGAGAAACAAGTGGAACTGTTCTATCGAGGTTCTTCGAACCGACAATGGAGGTGAGTATGTGACCAACGAGTTTGAGGATTTTTGCACTTCTGAGGGGATTGCTTTGTAGCGTACAGTTTCTTATAACCCTTCCCAAAATGGAGTTGTAGAAAGAAAGAACTAAACTTTAAAGGAGATGGCCACTTGTATGGTTCACTTGAAGTCCCTTCCTCCGCAGTATTGGGTGAAGCAAGTGAAATGTGCTTGTTACATTCAGAATCATGTTCCACATAAGGTAGTAAGAGGGATGACACCCTTTGAATGCCTGGTTTGGACACAAGCCTGATGTTGAGCACTTTCAAGTCTTCAGATCCAAGGCTATGGCTCAGATTCCCAAGAAGAAACGCAAGGCATTGGATCCACAATCCAAACCTTGTATCTTTGTCGGGTATCCTGATGGCGTGAAGGGATATCGATTGTTGAACCCTACTACCCATGAGCTCTATATTGAGAGGAGTGTGAAGTTTGATGAGTCATCCTTGAATTTTACTTCCACTGAGGTTCTTTTTCCCACTGATTTAGATTTTGACTCATCAAATGATGATGTTGTTGAGCAAGTTCCTCCTCTCCCTGATCCTCTCGATCCTCAAACTTCTGAGTCTTCTGATTTTGATAGTAGTGATGATGAGGACTATGTCCCTTCTCACTCAAGTGAAGAATCTTTTGACTCTGAGCTTGAACCTTTAGGACCTCTTTGGGCTAGGAAAACTTTACAGAGTGCTGGAGATTTAGTTGGAGATCCTTCAAATGAGATACGTACGCACTCGAATTTCATTAGATCCCACTCCGTCTCTACTTTTGATCCATCGTCTTTCCGGGAAGCTTATAGGATTCCTAAGTGGGATTCTACTATGGATGAGGAGTATTCCTCACTCATAAATAATGACACTTGGGATCTTACCCTCTTCTGAAAAGAAGAAAATTCATTCAAAGTGTACGTGGATATATCGAAAAAGTATGGATCCAATGGAGAATTCGAGAAGTATAAAGCACGACTTTTAGCTAAGGGTTTGTCCCAAGTAGTTGGGGTTGATTACTCAAAAACATTTACTCCGGTTGTGAAGATGACTTCCATTCAATCGACCCTTTCCATCGTTGTTGCTAACAAATGTGAAGTCCACTAGATAGATGTTAAGAGTACCTTGCTTCATGGGGACCGAGAGGAAGAGATCTATATGGAACAACCTCGGCTTATGTCCATGATCCATCCTCTCGTTTGCAAGTTAAAGAAGTCTCTTTATGGCCTTAAATAAGCCCCTCGGGCTTGGTATGCCAAGCTGGACTCCTTTTTACTTGTATCGGGGTTCACTCGATGTCACTCGACCTAAATGTGTATATTATGAAGCGAGATGACTCCATGCTTATTATTGTTCTCTATGTTTATGACTTGTTGATCACATGTAGCTCTTCCTCTATCATTTATTCGTGAAGATCTCCTTGGCCAATAAGTTCTCCATGTCTGACTTAGGATTGCTTCATTACTTTCTTAGGATTCATATTTCACAATCGACTTAGGAATTATGATCTCATGACCTAAGTACTCTCTTGATTTTCTTACTCAGTTTCGCATGTCTGAGTGCAAGTCCTCACCTACTCCTTTTCTTTCGGGGTCAAGTTGGTTTCGATTTCTCTTCCCCCTGGTTTGACGGTACCCTTTATCGGCAAGTGCAGTTGGTGGGGAAATTGATCTACCTTACTCACACTCAACCAGATTTATCGTATTCTATCAAAGCATCATGTCCAAATTTATGTAGGAGCCTCATGAGCTGCATTTAAAAGTAGAAAAGTGGATCCTTCACTATGTTTGTGGCACTCACACATATGGTATTCATTACTTAGGAGGGACTGAGATTGACTTGGTTGGATTTATAGACTCATATTAGGTCGGTGATCTAGATCATCAGAATTCTACCTCAGGCTACAGTTTCACTCTTGGTTCAGGTCCTATTAGTTGGTCCAACAAGAAGCGTAGAATGCCATTGCCATATCATTGATAGAAGTAGAGTACAGAGGAGCAGTTAACGCTGCCACAAAATTTTTTTGGTTACAGGGTATCTTGACAGAGTTTGGCATCCACTTTCGGTGGCCTACCATTATCTATTGTGACAACATGAGCACTATCTTGATTTGTAGAAATCCAATTCAGCATCAGCGGATGAAGCACATTGAGATTCACATGCACTTCATATGGGAGTTGATACATGAAAACATCATTGACATATAGTATGTTCAGACAGTTGATCAAGTTGCAGACATATTCACCAAGCCCTTCACTGAGGTGAAATTTATTCACTTGTGGTCTCTTCTTGGGGTGAGGTTTACTCTGACCCGCCCATCTTCTTTGGGCTATATAGTCCTCCTTCTTCTCCTCTTCTTCTTTCTAGAAAGATGTTGTTTGTATATGGGCACCTTATCAAGCCTTTAGTTATTGGGCCCCATTGACACATCTTTCTTAGTTGTCTAAGGGAGTCTTCTTTTCTGTTCTGGCTTACCTTGACCTCTTCCTTGGTTTTGATGAAGGAGGGGTGTTGGTGTGTGTGACATGCCTAGTCATCATCCACATCACTGGTGATTCATCTCACCTTGCAAGATTCATAGGTCTTAGGAAGTCAAATGACAAGTGTCAGATTCTGTCATAGAATTTGTCATTGTCATTTGCATCAGTGCATCATAGGAGTTACATTCCTTATTTGGAATTGTAACTCCTCCTTTAGTGGCATCATATGCGTCAGTCACATCATATGCATCAATGGCATCATTGATATTCTTTCCTTGTTTAGGCATGGGGGTTACATAGCACTCCTATTTGTACTTCCTTTTTTCGATCTGTAAGCATGAGTAGACCTATTTTCTTATTTGCATATTCTTTCCATTGTTCAAATCTCGCTTATTACGTTGGAGCTTGATGTTACCATCAGATTGCAATTTCATTGTGGTGCATTTTTTTCGACATCGGTTCTCACGAATCCCTCTTTCATTTCCCTATTGTCCATTTTTCCTAGGGAAACAAATGGATAACAATTTGGTAACTCGCAGGGACATATGCCTACTAGATGTTCACATACCAGTAGTTAGATGCCTCCATTGGGCATGGAGTCATTGTTATAGCTTGAAACTAGTCCAGGACCTCGAAATTTGCTCCTGAAAAATTGCTTGAAACATTGTTGAACCCGAAGCTCGATATGAACTGACCATCTCTCTTGCAAGATTTTTTGAATTACAATTTTTGTGAGAGTGGAAAATTGTCCTAACCTAGAATTGTTACCCTTCTCTCTCTACGATCCTAATCTGTGGGACTAAAAATGGACTTCCGAACCTATCCCAAACCCTGATTTTTCCAAGTGTGAAGCATACAGAGATCCATGATTTCCTTGCATGCATGGCTCATTACATAATTTTGAGTAATACATTTTTTAGTTTTGGACATCATGGAACTCTATTAAAGTATGATTTTCCTCTTCTTCGAGTATTCCACTTGTGACATGTTGCTTGGGTAAACTATTAAAATAGCAAATTTTCACAACTCATAAGATGCTTAGCTAAACCAGATCCACATGATGACTAAGGAAATTTTGAGGTTGATCTTTTGTTTAAAGCCTAAGAGGATCTTGAATGAATTAGGAGGATTCCCATGATATCGGCTCTCTGGATTTTGCAAGGGTAGTAGAAACTCAAATCATGACCGATCCGAAGGGATAAAAGGATACAAATTTTGAAATTTTGCCCTTAATCTTATTTTAGTTGCTCTGCATTTGAAATTCCTTGAGGTCTATAACTATTTCTTGCAACTTTAAGCTTCCTATTTACAACATTGTTTTTCAGAGCCACACTGAATTTGTGCAATAATATAACTAGGAGAAATAAAACATGTGCCAAAAGCACTTAGGGAAATAGAAATCTAATCCATAGCAAGATAATGTGCATAAGCACTTAGAGGAATGAAAGCCTAGACTAATATATAAAAGGGTGAAAATTTTTCTTTAAGTAGCAATGCTTGAGATAGATTCCATTGACTAGGAATCAGAAGTTCTTCTCCATCCAAAGTAGATAGTTGAAAGGCATTACTACTCTTACATCATGTGACCATGTAGGGGCCACTCCATATGGCATCAAACTTGGAATGCTTTCCTAGCTTAGCTCGATCAAGATCCCACTTCGTAACCAATCCTAGAAGGTCCTTTCTTTGGCTTTCTTTTCAAATGACATCTTGATTAATGCCTGATCCTTTTCCATGGTTTACATTGCATGTTATTTTACTTCTTCCAACTCCATGAATTCCGCATACCTAGCTTCCATATGATCAAACTTGTACAACTCTAATTTCTTCAAGAGTTTCAATGCGGGCAACTCAAGTGATATGGGTAGCCTTGTTTCCTTCCTGTAGACCAACTTGTAGGAGAGTTACCCATTGACCTCTTTGGTGTTATCCTATCAGCCCACAAGGATGACTTGAGATTGGTATGACATGTCCTCTAATTCTCATCCATAGTCGTTCTCATGATCCTTAGTAAGTTCGTAGTAGTGGACTTTGTTTTCCCGTTAGCTTGGGGGTAATAGTTTGAAGAGGTTATTAAATATATATTGTTCTTAACATCCCACTTAGTGATCTTGGTGCCAAGGAATGCTAGAGAATTATCTTATATAATAGTGGTTAGGACTCCAAATCGTGTCCTCATGACTTCATAGAAGTCCAAATTATACTAGACTTGTTTGCTTCTTTGAGTGCTCTTTGCCTAGGTCCACTTAGTGAATTAGTTTGTTGTTGTAAGGATCCACTTATGGCCTAGGCTCGAGTTTGGATTGATGACCCAAATGAAGTCCAATCCCCACTGCATGAATGGTTTGTCAACTAAGATGGGATAGAGTGGAAGTACTACTAGCTTTTCTTTACTCGTGAAGAACACACATTTCTTACATTTCTTTATCCAAGCATAAAAATCACCAAACAATGTGGGCCAATAATATTTGGCTTTCATAATCTTGAGAGTTGTTACTCATGGAACAAAATGACCTCTGTCCTCTCCATCGTGGAACTCATGTAGCACCTTTACAATTTGACTTGTTCTAATGCACCTCAATAAGACTCCATTCATGTCTTTCTTGAATAAAACATCGTTAATAAGAACATATGGATTGGCCTAGAGTATTAAATATCTCCTCTTCAATTTTCTCATCCCTAGAGGTTGTAGACATATCTATAGGAAATGCACCATATCCTAGGTCCAATGAGGAGTAGGCATGTTATCTCGCTTATTCCCGACTATCCTGCAATACTAGAACAACTTCTCCTTGATTGTTTTCCTCAATATGTTGTGGAATCCATTTGCCGCATAATCCCTTTCCATAGACCATCTTGGTGACCTTGATTTCTATGTCATACTCCATGACATGGGTGATCCAACTTGCCCTTTTCTCATTCAAGTCTTTATTCAAGAGGAAATTTTTCACCCCAACATGAGACACCAACAGCTGAATTTTATTATTAAAGACCAAATTCTTGAAATTTTTCAAACTCCTGATAATTGTGAGGACATGTTTCTCAATGAAGGAGTACCTCACTTCATAGTCCTCTAAGATCTGAATGAAGAAGGAAATGGGTTGTTCATATCCTTCTTTTCTCAGTTGTACCAAAATGGCAGAAATGGTGTCCGAACCACCAAAAGCATAGAACATGAAGTCTTTGGAAAAGTCCATATTGATAAGAGTCGAAGCTTGAGATATAGCATTTTTGATAGCTTTAAAACTCTCCTTTTCCTCTAATGTCCACTCAAATGTCATAATTTTCATTAGCATCATGGTTATTGGTTTGACAAGAGCAGAAAAATCTGGAACGAACCTTGAGACAAAATTTATCCTCCCCAAGAATCTTTGGATAGCCTTCTTATGACTTGGTAATAGTAAGGCATGAATAGCTTCTACCCTTTCGGATCGATTGTCAATCCCTCCTTAGAAACAATTTTGCCTAAGAGCTTGCCTTCATGAGCTAGGAATATACACTTTTTCAGATTTAAAGACACTGAATCTCCTACATCTTTGGAACACTTGCCTGAGGTGAAAAAGGTGACTTGCTGCATTCTTGGAAAACACAGTGATGTCATCTAAGTACACAAGAAATATTTTTTTTATCAACCCCTTGAACTCCATGTCCATATCCCTCTAGAACATAGCTCCAACGTTTGACAACCCAAATGACATTTTCCTATAGGCATAAGTGCCCCATTTTATGGTGAAGGTTATTTTGAACTGATCTTCTTCCTTCACCATAATTTGATTGTAGCTTGAGTATCCATCTAGGAGAGAGAACCTTTCTGATTCGGCTACCACCAACAGGATTTTCTCCATAAAGGGAAACGGATAGTGTTCTTTAAGAGATGCCATGTTCAGTTACAAAGTCCACACACAACCTGATTTCTCTATTTCTCTTCCTAATTGGCATCCGATTTACAACCCAACTTGAATGTTTGATTGGAAAAATAATTTTTGCCTCAATGAGCTTATTAAAATCCTTCTTCATAAGGGGCTCGATATGAGGGTTGATCGGTCTTTGTTTCTATCTGATTAGCTTGGCTTCCAAATCGAGTTCAATGGTGTGTTGTGCCAACTTTAGATTAAATCCCCTTAAGCCTTCATAGCTCAAAGAAAAGACATCTGGGAACTCTTGGAAAAGTTGTATGAAATCAGATTTTTCTTTATCAGTGCTTACTTTACCAATTTGGAGTACCTTGCCTTCTCCAACCGAAATAGGCTTTGAATCCTACCCTTTAAATTAGATGTCTACTTTCTCCTTCCATAATTGTTCATTGGGATTGAAGATTGAATCTAATTTCACTAATCCTTTTGGAAGCTTGTTCATCCTTAATTGAACCACTTGGTCCCCATATTGTTGCTCTAATTTATCTTGGTTCTTGGCAGAGAATTCAGCTTCTTCCTGTAGGAAATTGATGATCTGTTGATCATTATTGAACATTTTCCAGCTCATATTGTTCTCGAGAATAGTTGGCCTCAAAAATACCTTGATATGGGGCTCTTTTTATCCCTTTTAATACTATCAACCACATCAAATTCTGCCCCAATCATTACAATCCTATCTCGTAGCCTCATTCTTCTTCCTTGGTATGGAATTGATATTAAAGGCATCAAATTCTTTGATAAGATCCCATAGTCAGGTTCTTATAGATCTTAAGGAGATCATTTTTGGTAGAATTTTTTATTAGATAGGGTAAAAAAGGGATAGGCTCCTAGAGGCCAGAACACTTAACTTGATTCACAATTAGTTCACTATCTTCGAACACTTGCAAATTTTTAATACCTCTTTTCCTTGCCTAATGAAGTCCATGGATTAGAGATTTGTATTCAGTTGTGTTATTGGAGCAACTGAATCAAAATCAGAAAGCTAAATAATACTTTGTCCCTTGTGGTGATACAAGCACCTGCACCTCCTCCATCACCTCTCTTGTTCCTTGAGCCATCAAATAATAGGTGTCATACTTCATTGTCATTTTTATCTTCTAGCTTAGTGATGCTAGGGAGAGGTGGATTCTCTTCATGCAAGAAATATATGCCTAGTTCAGCTTCTTCCATCTCCTTGTATGGATCAAAATCATTCCTCTTGTTTTCCCATTCATCTAACATCAAATCTAGAATGTACTCAATTTTTGTACCCATTTCTGGAGTGTTCGGACAATATTCACGATCAAAAGCTAAGCGTTGGCATTGATCGGACTTGGCACATGAGGCTCAATTTAGAAATTGGAAATAGGTTCTGATTTGATTGTAGCCTTGGCTTCATATCTCATTCTAAATAGCATGTGGGACCAATCTCTGCGACAGTACCCACCAATCTTAGTCGTGAAATCCTTGACAAACACAATGTGAAAAGTGGTGGTAAGTCAATTACCGACACATCCCTGTAGGACTGTGACATTTGAACTTGCATGTAGTGTGAGGCTTAATCCTTTGATCGCCCCAACTGTTCTAACTATTGTCCCTTCTAATTGCACCACTTCTTTCAATACTTGTTCATACTTTAATCCTAATTGATCTACTATTTGTTTCGGCATTATTGAGCTACTCACTCCTTAATCGATCATGCAATTGTGCACCAAGCTATTCCCAATAATCAATGACACATACAATGGTGGAGGTTTCACATTTTTTATTGGTGAACCTTCTTCTTGTTGCACTACATTGGTGATAACCTTCTCCTATTTTTTTTAGATGTCTCATTAGAGGTGGACCAATTTGTCATGGTCGCTTGCAACAAATCCTACTTCCCTAGAATTGCTAGTGATTCTCACATGGAAATGTTTACATGTGTTTTCTTTATTTGATCAATGATATTAAAGGGAGATGGTTTTTCCTTTTGCTTCCCCTTACTTGGCACAATCTTTTCCTATACATGAGTTGGTACTTAAGTTGTCAAAATAGGTTCCTTAGGTGACTTTACACATTCGAGGCTACATTTGAATCATTAATTCCATGTGAGGTGAGAGTGAGTTGAGTAACGTGATTGGGTTAGATGATTGCCCCTTGTCTATGTTCCTCTTTTTGACCATATGTTGGTTGTTACACCTTGAGACGGAGCTCGATTTACTCCAAAAAAAGTCTTTTGTTTGCCAATTGACCAATGTGGTTTCAATTTGGGGCATCTCCTGTGGACTTTTTGTTGTTGGTTTTCTTCCTCCTTTGTTTCTTGGATCACATCAAATGTTTGCACCATTAAGGCTGATTCAAAGCACCATTGAATAATGTTATTTTATTATGAGGTTGATTACAGAGAGCACCATTTATACTCTTGTGCGCAATGTTGTTTTGAGTTAGAACCAAGGCTCGGATGTTGAAGTTGCATTTGGGTTGTACAATTGAAATAGCCCCGGCAACCTGAGGTTGTTCTTGGTTTGATTTTGATCTACTGACTGAGACGAAGGTCTATTCGATTGATACAAAGGCCTATTTTCTTGAACTTGAGGCTGATATGGTCTCAAGCTCTGAGCTTTCTACCTCTTAATAGTCACTAGCTCATTTACCAAGTTTTGTAGCTTCTTCATAACCTTCTGAAGTTCCTTGTAAGTGCTTGAAGAAGTGGAAGCCTCACCGTTGATTTGATTCTAGGGGCTAGAATGGAATTTAACTCGGGTTTTGAATGGTTGTTGGATTTCCAATTTCGGATATAGAGGCATAGGTGGCCTAGGTGTAAGCTTTTTGGCTTGAATCAAACAATTCTCTGCTCTGATAGCTATGTCATAGGCCCCTGGAAGTGTTGTTCCTCCCATTGATTGTATCATCATAGCTATGTCGAATTTAGAGCCTTTAAGAAGTAGAGGAATGTACCTTCGGTTCTTGGCCTTACTGATTATTGGAATCATGTCCCATGTTCTTTGGAAATGGAAGTTAAAATCTACCATCTATTCATTTAGAGCCCTCTTGATTGTGGTCAATTGTTCCAATAAAGATAGATTTATCCGCCCTTTCTCCAAATTGATTACAAAGAGTTATACATAATTGATTCCAGTTTGTAATAGACCCCATTGTTAAGCTCCTAAACCGTAACATCCATCTTGTTGATCTCGTGTATGGCACAAACATTTGCAATGTCTTGAATATGATCAATGGGAGTTGTATGGTTTTCTCCAGTGAAGTAGGGGATGTTTTTTAATGCTACAATTGGAATTGGATTTTGTGAATTGAGGGAAAGTGACTACTTCCCATGAAGTTAACAAAGGGATTTAGTGGTCCTTATGGTGGTTGTTGATGTGTCATCTTGATCGTCCTAAGAACTATAGTTGATTGAAGGAAAGATCTACCAAGTTGAGGTGTGGATATAGTTCTATTAGGTGGAGATGGATACCTTTGTACTCTTCTTCCTCTCCTTCCTCTTCCTAGAGATAATTACAAGTACACAAATATTCCTTCTTCTCTTGTCTCATATCTAGTTTGAATTCTTCTCATGTACTTGAGCAACTTGTGTTGTTGCACCACTAAATTCTACTTCTAGGAGTCGTCAGATGTGTTGGGAATGAGCCTCCAAAGGCTAATTTTTGGTAAGTCACACATCTAGACTCAAAAAAAACTGAAAGTGGAAACTTTCAAAGGCCTGGGTGTTGATTTTCGAAGGTTAAAACTTGTCTTGCAATTGGTAGTCTCTCGAAATTTAGAAACGCAAAGAGATCCCCAAATTTGAAAACCTCCAAATTTTGAAATGATAAAACTTTGAAATTGAAAGTGCAAGCGATCTTTGAAATACGAATCCCAAAATCCCAAATTCTAAATTCAAAAAATCAATTCCAAAACCCGAAAGTTTTGAAAACCTAAAATGTTCGAAAAATCTCCAAAATCTGAAATGTCTAAATTCTAAAATCTTGAAATGTCCAAAATCCCAAAATCCAAAATTCTAAAATGGAAAAAAATCTAAAATTCTGAAAAGTTAAATTTTGGATTTTTAAGAATACCCTTTTGATATTCAACCTCCGATCTATCTTTTGGTGAAATTTGGACTTGTTTTGCTCATGAAAAACCTTTGAAAATTGATTTTGTGACTTTAATCCTATAGTGCAAACTCCAAAATCCCAAATTTGAAAACTCCAAAATCCAAATCTCTTACAAATGCCTCCAAATTTGTGAGAATGAGTTCTATCCCACTGGGTTTTCCAAAATTGTTTTGGCAAAATCACAACACCCCTAAATGCTTGTAAGTGAATAACTGGGAAGTCAGTGTGATTTTTCAAACATGGAGCTATCCTAAAGTGTGGGACTTTTCAAATGGGATAGCTCTCCAGAGAAGGTCAACTTCCTATTCCTAACCTAGTGCCAAACTACTCAAAAGGGAAAAGAATGGCTAATATAACCCTACTCTAATGCTTTCCAAGGGGACAAGGATAGAAGTATTGCATGAAAATTAAAATCTACCCTAAGGAAAGGTGATGCACCAAGGAGGAATGTTGAATAACCTTCATTGCATGAGAATGAAAACAAGTAAATTGGGCAGGGTGGTCAAGTGCCGGTGATTTAAACGCCTGTTACAAACCCATTTTTCGATAAACACAACACCATTAAGACCCTGTAATGACAATATAATATAATGCACAATAACCTCTGCATACAATGAAAAGACCAAAAAAGATGCAATAAGACATAAAAAGAGGGATGCAAACATCCACATATCTAGTTGTATTACTCCACTAAGTTGATACAATTCATTACACTTAGGGGCCATAGACATAAATTTTCATTAGAGTGTTCAAATAGGAAGGTTTGAAACTCCATAGATTTCTTACATCCAAGAAAGAAAGGGGGCAAATGCAAAGTGTCCAACCTTTTTTAATGTGCCCCTCCTTACAATTTATAGAAGAAGATTAGCATGAGAAATAGAATATAGAGTTCCAAAAATTTCCAAAACCCACCAAAATAATCATTATTTTCCTACAATGGTTATGGTAATATCTGCAAACCCCATTATTGTACTTTTCCTTCTGCAAGAATAAATGGGTCTATGCTTCATTCACTTCATCATTTTACATGTGTATGGCTTCGCTCCGAAACTTCATCATCATTCTTCACCTACCTAATCCATCATTCTTTCATTTTTTATCATCTCATTTCATAAAGCTCTGAAATAACTTTCCAATGACTCTAAAATTGTCAAAAATAGATTAGCATGGAAGAATTTATCATGATTTTTCTCCATAATTCTTTCTAATCTCATTCTTCACCTACCCCCTAATCTTGAGAATTTAACCATTCCATTAGATATTGCTCTGAATCTCCTTTCCAACAAGTTTAATTTTACTAAATTTGGCTAAGAGAGGCAAACGTTATGCAAGATTTGGTTCAAGTCATCATTTTGGGTCTAAATCACACCTATCGAGCTCCTCCTCCATAAAATCACCCATGCCTCGCCCTTCAATTCACCAACTACCACTACAGAGCTCGGCGTGAGCTTGCCACCCAATGAACTCACCTACCCATTTGACTCCCCAAACAACTCGACACTCCAACATTTTCAAATTTCAGGTTTTAGCGAGGGTGGAATTTGAAGTTTTCATCCCCTCTACTTCAAACATTTAGCGCTCACAACTCCGAAGAAACAACTCCCAAAGTCTAAAATTAACTCGATAACAACCCCAAAATTTTGGCTCTTCACACTTTGGGGTTTGTACTTTCCCCACTTCAGAGATTTCTTGCTCGTATTTTCAGATTTTTCCTTCCTCCAAGCCTAAAATTAATCCCCCGATCATTGAACACCATGTCACCCGAGCTATCCGATGACCGTTTTGACCTCAAAACCCCTAATTTTAGATTTCAGGGGTTTTGTGTTTTCAAGTTTTTTTCCGTCAAGATCTCTCATGCCTCACCGAGTTTCGAACTTGAATTTTCTAAAGTCTAAATCCTTCATAATCTAAATTATCTTGACATTTCCTCTCGCCACCTAAGATCTACACTTCTAGCTCGGCCCTTCCGAGCCCTCATTCCTTCCATAAAAACCCATCTCAATTTTCATGCCAAACTCCCTCTCAACTACATGTCACTAAGCATCTCGGTTAGCTCTAACTCCTCCACCCACTACTTTAGTTCGATGGTGAGTCATCTCCCGACAACATGATCTCGCCAACTCATCATTACGAGCTAGGTCTTCAACCTCATAGCTCCCCCTTCATTTGGATAACGTGTTCATGCCTTGCAGAGGTCCCCCGATTTTTGTTTCTCTTTGTGAGTTCCTTTGACTAATCTTGACTCTATGAGGTCTCGAATTCCCATATTTTAGCTCGATGAGCGAGATTCGAGTCATGTTTTCCATAAACTCATGCCCATAGCTCGGTTTCCCTGTGCTACCACTTCCACTTCGAAAAACACTCACGGCTCGAAAATTTTACTTGTTGAGCCTCCATCTTACTCGTCATGTCGCATCCACCCACGACCTCACTCCAAACACCGAGCCCTCTACCCTTGACTTGACGAGCCCAACACCAACTTGAGCTCAACCCACCATGATCACCTTGGTCAACACTCGTGCAAGCTCACCCCGAGCACTCAAGTGACTCCCTCACATTGTTGCATATCTCGGATCCCAACTCCGTCGACATCTCGTCAAAGCTACTCGACCGTCCAACTTTCCTAATACAACTTCAATTTTTTCAAGCTACTCGCGAGCTCAATTTTTTAGCTTGTGCCTCACATAGGCCCATTTTTCAATTTTTGGCCCCGAACCCTCAATTTGGGAATTTTTGAATTTCTTTGTGTCGGAGGCCTCAAAGAGATTGCATGCAAAAGGTTTTAAGGATCATCATGTTTTCTTCCAATTTTTCTCATTTTGGGCTGAAGTGGGCCCGTTGAGGCTCATTTTTATGTCAAGAAAAACATGAGTCTCTTTCAAAGCTCATAAGAGGAAAAATTCCTCAAATGGTTTCAAGGTCCTGAAATGTTCCCGAATGCTCCCGAAAACATGATTTTCACCTGTAAATCCCAAATTTTCCTTCGTGGGTCTTTTCCAAAGTGACAAGGTCCTGTTTATCCCTATTATCCATTTTTCCTAGGGGGAAATGGATAACATGACCTATTGAATCCAAGAAGGATATCAAGATTCGTAATAATGTCATAAGACAACCTAATGCAATGAGGTTCTCAAGTAAGTTCAATGGTTATTATTACTCATGCAACATTTTTGGTCATAGAGTTAGGGAATGTAGAAGGATAATCAAGAATGATTATCCATGGAAAAATGGTAGAAATGACCATTCATATCAGTCAAGAGATAATACTTGCTATAACTATCATGAGAAGGGTCACATTGCTAGATACTATCATCATGAGCCACCTAGACAAAATTGGAGAGATGAAGGTAAGAATCTTATTATTTTATTCAATTGTAACAATGTTGAGCATATTGTAGGATATTGTAAATGGAGGAATAATAGCTATGATAAAAAGGAATATGTAATTTCTAACCGTGTTGAGAAAGAAAATAAAGAACCTATATCCACACAAGAATACTACTAGGTGGATGATGGAGAGATGAAGACACAAAAACTAACGAAGTGGAATCTTGAGTATTGTGACTTGTCCCATAAGGATAAGGGTGTTTAGTATTGTTGAATATATCTAGTTGTATGGATTTCCTCCACTAGGCTTCATGGAGACATTCCCTATCTATAAAAGAATTGTGAACCCTTGACATATCCATAAATAATAGAGGTGTATATTTGATGCAAATAAAATGTTATTGTGTCCTAATTAACATGAAGAGGTATGAGATAAGCGGGTTGGAGTTCTATGACTAAGTTTCAAGTTTTGCATTGATTCTTTGAAGCATATAATGGCAATTTGTGAGTTATGAAATAGTTTTCAAGAGGAGGATATTGAATTTGTCCTCAAGGGAAGTTGAGCAGTGTTTCATGAGCCAATCGGTGTATGACATGTGTGTAGGAGTCAAGGAGACTACTGATAAGGATAAGTAAAGAAGAAAAATATTAATTTTTATGACAACTTGATCAGACTATAAAATGTATGGATAGATATTACATGATGTTAAAGGAATTAGATTCATATTTGATTCAAGTTATGTTCATGTCTTGATTGGTTATATAGGTCTTGTTTGAGGCTTATATTCATGTTGAAGGATAGTTTTGAGGTGTATCAGAAGTAATCATGCATCAAGTAGTCTCATGAAGGTAATAAGTATTCATTAAGGATCCTAAGGTTGTATATTACATGTGTGTATGTGGCTTTAGCAATGGCTAATCAGAGTATGATTGAAGACTCTTCATTTTTAAGGATAGTGTAAAGAGGATTTAGAACATGATGAACTGTGATGATCAAAAGGTATGTTTCAGATGATGAATAGAGCTTTAAGACATCATGAGGATGTTAGGTGTCAGAAAATTTTGTCCTTTGACTTCTTAAATGGTTATTGTTAGTTGTGAGTGACATTTTGGGCTTGTAAGTTAGTTTCATGGCTGGTAATGATGAAAAAGAGGTATGAAGTAGGTTTTCAAATGTATTATTGAGCTATGAATGTGTGCACTATCCCAAGGGGAGTTGATTTGGGTCCTAAATATTTCCTAAGCCAATAGGCAGTCATAAGAAGCTAGTTGATCAATTATGATTCAAAAGTTAAGATGCCTATAGAAAGCATGAAGAACAAAATTTGAATGTATTTTCTTAGGTGGGGAGCATTAAGGATGTTTGAAGACTAGGTCCATGGATCATCTATAGCATTTGAAGTCAATAAGGTGTACATAATCTCAAAGGGAGGAAGTAAGTATGTGTGCATTATTGATGTTGCATTTTTGTTCTCAAATTTTTATAGGATCCTTTTTCATAGATGTCAAAGGGGAGGAGAGTTTACTTGAAAACAAGAATTTTTATTCCTAAAGGTGTTTTTATGAATGGTTTCCATAAGTTTTTATATATGGTTTCCATCAATGACAAAGGGGAGATTGTTGGACATTGTGTTATTGTGTTGTCATTGATGTCAAGTAGCATTGATGTCAAAGGGTGTCTTGGTGTGAATAGGTGAGTGCATGATGTTTTCATTGATGTTCAATTATTTTAAATGAGATTAGAAGAAAGGTGTTGATTGATAATGACAAGTCAAGTTGATTATCTAGGAGTGTATGCATGTTCTTGATGTATGGTTCTAGAAAGTATGTGTTGTATATGAGCTCCAGAGGTTTTCAAAGGTTGGTATGAGGTCTAACATGATTAGAGAGATGTGGTTAAGATGCTAGTGAATCTACAAGATGAATAGAATTTCTTTTAATGTGAGGCATGTGTTGAAGGTAGACTAACTATGCCCATTTATGAGGAATGAAGCAAAGAAGGATGAGGAAAGTCAGTATGAGCATGTAAGTAGTATTATGACATTACATTACATGTGTGGAAGGTGTATAATGCCATGGTCTAGGTGTATATTTCATGTTCAAGGTCCTTTGGAGGTGAGTGCAAGAAGACAAGATAAGTAAGCATGGGAAAACCATGTAGCATGACAATTTTCAGAGTTGTGCAAGCATGAATGAGCATTAGGATAGCTGAAGTAGGTTGTTGTAGATGTATGTGCAAAGTTTGAGCTGGGAAATTGAAGCCAAAACATGAAAAGTTATTTTGATCTCTAACAAGCTCTTACAAGATTCATTCCAAGCTCAATGGTCAACTTCAAGTGCTCACCCACACATGTAAACTCTACATGGATACTGAGCCATTCATTAGTGTTGAGGCATTGAATTAAGAGTTTTTACAATTAGAATGAGTTAAAATGATGCCTTACACTTTATGAATGATTTTTAAGAAGTTAAGTGGGTTTAAACCTTAGTTAAACCATAGTTTTAAATTGATATCAAATATTTGAAGGATTTGGTCTCTAAATGGCATGGGAAGGTTGGTTTAAGAGATCTCATTTTGGTGGTGGTGGCATGCTCCATAAGTGATGATAAGCTACAATAAAACCTTTGTTTTGTGAATATTTGTAGGTACAAGCATGTGTTGCAGGTTTCATGGCAAAATATCAATTGTGGGAGAAAGTTTAAGATGTGTGCTAATTGTACATGAAAATTTTGGGACATATTCAATGTAATAAATGATTGAAATCTATGTTCAAAGTTACCAACTGCTAATGACCTAAAGAGGAAAAAACCAAACATAGAGTTACAAGAGGAGTTTGATATAAATGTATAGTGTAGTAGTGAAATTTGGGCTTGGATAGCTTGTAGAGGTCACTTATGATATACATTTGAGCTCTTATTTTGATCATATGGGGTGTTGTTATGCTTAAGTCCTAATCAACTAAACTACCTTATTACGCTTGCTAAGAAGGTATATGAAATAGGTACATGCAAGTGCACTAATATTCATGTGACATATGCATATGAGTGTTTTAGGAGGTGTGTCAGGTCCCTGGTTAAATGTTCCAAGTGATGGTAGTGCTTGGAAGTTTCCTAGAGGTGTTGAATCTTGACTTGCTCAAGGCGGTTCTCAAGTCATTATAGCAGGTTTGAGAAATTTCAAATAAGGAGGTGTTTTGGAGTGTTATGCCTTGAATTTATGATTGATATGAGTTATATGAGCTAGAAGAGATCAAGACCTTTTTTGATCTCGCCAAATGTTCCTCGGAGAATATTTTTGATGTACAAAGTTATTTGTTTTTAGGATTGGTTTATTAGGTGTTTAGACCTAATATGTGAAGCTTTCCAAATGGAGTGTTCTACAATAAAGATGGATAGAGAAGACTTTTTCAAACTTATAGACATTGTTGGGAGTTTATTAATGAAATTTCTAGAGCTAATGGAGTCATGGTAAAGTTTCCTTTTGCCTTTGAAATTCAAACTATGGCCTTTGGAATGGAGACTTACTTTTAGGCCTTGTTAAGAATATTTGTGTGTGCAAGGCTTATGCTTCCCAAAGGTGTCCTGTTATATCATATCATTATGTTATAAAGTGTCTTATAATGTTTATTATGACTAAACTTTCAAGGTCTAATGGTATTTTCTGACGTAGAGGAATTTTTTGCATGTGTCATGTATATAAAGCAAGGTGTATAAGCTCATTTGAGCTAGTGGAGAGATGGAGGTTTGAGCGTGTAAGAGGAGTGTGAGTGTTGTAAGGTCTCTAGAGAAGAGAAAAGAAAAGGCATGAGAAGCTGTGAAGAGCAAAGGAGTAGAGAAGTAAGGTCATATGACTTAATCAAAACACTTTGGTGTATTCATGAGTGGAGGAGAGAGAGTTTTTAAGAGGGTTTTAAGTGAAGAGAGTTGAAAGAGTGATCACAATCAGTTAGATGATGAACAAGGTCATCAATTGATCTTCATATTAAGGTGGATAATTTGGTGGTTGGCATCTTGGGGTTTTTTAGACTCCTTATAGAGTGGGTTCTCTTCTAAATAAGGGTTGGTACTCCATATGGGTTTGGTTCCTCACTAAATAATTCTCTTGTGATGTGTAATATGTATAAGAGTCCTTTGTGTTGAGAAATATATGCAGAGGTTTAGTGGGTTTTATTCCCTTTGAGGGTTTGCCTCTTTATATCTTGTGTCATTTTTTTTTCATGTATGGTTATGTTTCATTATGCATAATGGTTCGGATGAATGTTTGAGGAATAACTAACAAATGGTTGATGGATGGTTAAGTAATTTATAAAATTGTGCATGATTAATTGAATGAAAGTTTGAAATGACTAATTAACCCCCACTCTCATTCATTAGTCTTCAAACAAATGTACCTTCCTTTTAGAGGTGAATCTTGTTTGAAATATATTTGTCTTCATCCAAGAATCACCACCGGTGTTATCATGTAATTGTTTATTCGTGGGACGATCATCATCCTACTTATTATGAGAGTTTCACCAGGTTTGATGCAACCTATATTTCCTCTTTTGCTTGTGGTTGTTCCACTTGTCATCTTTCCTATGTAGGATAGAGCAGACACTCAAAATTTGTGTTCTCTTATTAACAACATCGATATCAAGTATAATTCCATTGGGGTATATTACAATCCCAGCGCCCACCATATCCTCTTCCTATCTAAACTCCATAGCTCTTTATTAGCTATCGCCACCTTGACTAGATTCGTATTTCCCCACATAAGATGATTCAACTTTGGGGAATAAATTCTATCTCGCCTCTAATTGGAGATGATGTTGGTCATTTCTTCACTCCTATTTGAAAATTACATCTATTATGTTTTTCTTCGCTTTTAGTGCTAGTTGATAGGCATCATCTAGGCTATGGATACCAAGCATACTCAATTCATCTTGTATGATATAAATCAACCCATTTACATACCTTTTAACCTTCTATACTTCAAACTCTCCATGTTCCATCCAAATTGATAGCTTGTAAAATTCATTGGTATACTCTTTGATGTTATGATCCTTCTATATTAGGATTTTAAACCTTCAAAATAATATCTGGGCATAATCTATAAGAAGAAACTATTCTTTCAACTTATTCATGATTTTATTTCAATTTCGGATCTTATCATTTCCTTTCCTTTGTATTTCATTTTGTAAATGATCTCACTAGATCAATGAATGTCCAAATAACTTAGTACATGAAAAATTAACCTTCTTCTTCTATGACAGTGTTTTCCACTCAAATTAAAATTTCATGTGATTAATCTAATTGAATAACTCTTCTAATTATAACCCCTTTCCATAATAAGGAACATTAATCTTGGGGTTTTCATTCTTTCCCTCCAAAACCCGGACACGTATCTCCTCAAATGACCTCTCATTTAATGCCTCTTCATCTCTTGTATTTTCTTCTTCATTTCCTCTATTCCTTAAGGGAGGTGATTCTTTAGGATCACTTTCATGGTTTGTGTGCCCATCTACATGTCTCTGTCTAAGGAAGGCCGCCTCTCTTGTGAGCTCAACAACTTGTATCTTTAGCTTATACATATGACTATTCATCAAGGTATAACCTCATCTCCCACATCTGTCCTTGTTTATATAAAACATAGGTAATAAATCACACATATAAATGTAATAAATATTACATTCACCATTCTTGCAATGTATAAATCATGTCAGTTGATGTGGATCTAGCTACAAGAGGTTGAAGTACCTCCAAAACCCAAACAATTTACCAAAAATTAAGAAACTTCAAAATAACTTCTTCATCATTCTAAAATCCACACTAATATTTTCCAACATTACAATTCACCTTTTGTTTCCCACTGATTTAATGAAATTTAAATCTTATATTAAAGAACTGAGATAAATAAGATAATATCATAAATACATAAGATCGACATGCAATAGCAACTAAGTGCAAGTAGCAAGATAATAAGAATAACTTAGCTTGTATTTGACTATCTAGGATGATTATGTGCTGCAATAGTTATGGAACAAGCTAAATCTAAATTGTATATGCTTCTTCTAGAAAATAGAGATTTGTAAGTCTTCTAGACACAAACACCCAAAACAAGACATGACCGCCCCAGACGCTAGTTTCCTAATAGTGGTTATGGAACTAATATTTTTATGTTCAAATCATGTCTTATTCACTTTACTTTGTGTCTATCTGAATTTATCATAGGGTTTTCTTTTACCCTAGAAACCTACACAAAACTCAAGAACACATTAAATTGAATAAAATATGTATATGTTTGATTTAGATTGACCTTAGTGGTCACCTTGATATGATTTTCACTAAGTGTTACTCTACATTTCGGAATCAATTTTGGTTGTTGTGTGTGATATAATTGTGTCTCTTGAAACTAGCTTTCCCTTTTAGTAGTTACACAAAGATAATGAGATGTAACTACTTTGTACTCAAGATGATTGTGTGTGATGGAATTAAGAATAGAAATTGATAGCCAAATTACCTCTTAGTGCCCTAGTTGGGCCTAGAATAGTTACTAAGTCATGTATAAATATGTGATTCCCTAGCTTGAATTTTATCATTAAGAACTAAAAATGCTGACCCAAAGTGATAAGTAGGAATTTATAATAGATAAGAGTTGATGTGGTATTTCAAACATAGGATTTTAAAGGAGAGAGATAAAATTGCTTAAAGGGGATAGTAGTGCCTTAGGTGTTCCTATCCCTAATAGGTGTTAGTGTTTGGAGAGATCTAAAGATAAAACAAAAAATATTGAGTTAGTAATACATTGTGTATGTCCAAAAGTAGAGGGATATCTCTAGAAAAGTAGAAGAAAAAAGCATGGAGGAATAAAGTAATTTCAATGTAAAACAAAACAAGTGTTGTTAATGCATAGTTTTATTTCTTAGGAATCATGTATATAATGACATACTAAAGGTATGATGTAATAGTACTAAGTGCATAATTTAGTGTCTACATTTCCCACACTTTACGCTAGTGAATGAATATTCGGTAGCATTTATTAGATAGGAAGAGCATTCGATTCGGTTATGTATGGGGGAGATTAAGTGAATACAATATATTAACCTCCTAATTAGACTATGTGATCAAGCAGGATGAGAGGTTCATTTTAACACCGAGAAGAAATGGGATTTTGATGAGGGAAGCAAACAAAATGCAATGCATGGAAATAAAAAGAAAGGAAATATATGCACCTGTAAAACGCTTCCTTTTTAATTTTTAGATTTTTATGTTGATTTTTTAATTTTTTTAGCACAACTATAACGCAGTAAAGCACAAAGCTCCCAAGGTAGAAACATGCAAGGGTTAGATGAAAATAGATAACAGAAAAGAGAAATGAATGTTAGAGGCTAACTAACTAAGCAATCAAAATTAATCTACAGAGATCGTTGGCGATTTACAGGAATCCCTAGCAATTCACCTAAATTGTTGGCAATTTGACCAGATCATTAGTGATTGCAGAGCAAAGAACCTTAAAGTGAAAATTAATTGATTTGAAATGAAATGAAAAGGAACAATGTCCCACTAGGTATGCGAGAATGTACCAGAGAATTTTTGTTTTTTAACTTTAACTTAATAAAATGAAATAACAAAAAAATTGACCTTAAAGGACGGTTGGGTTTACCGATACCCATGATGTTGAATACCGATATTGTTGGATATCCTACTTCTTTCTTCGATGAAGAAACCTACAAATCAAAGACACTAAACATAGAATATTAAATATAAGGATGAACAAGTTTTTCAAGAGAGGCCAATGCCGAGAATCCAAAGGGACTTCCTTAGAGGATGTCAACTCGCTTTGATACAATTAAGTAGATTGACAATAATGATAATGATAAGGATATGCAAATGACATAAATAGATAGATAATGGTCAATAAGATCTAGAGCTCAATATTGAAGAGCAAGTCATGTGTAGCTTCAAATGTGGCCAAGGCGAGGTGGATGCAATCTGAATGGACTTGAAGTAGTCGTACCAAAATTCTTATGTTTTCTGCTAGATCTCATGGAGGAACTCAAACTAATCCTCGATATCTTCAATGTCGATGGAAAAATGTATTACACATAGTGTAAGCTCATGAAGGATGTTGTATTGTTCCTAAAAGAAGATTTTTTGAATGATAGGAAGATTATAGATGCTTGTGATAGGATGGGACCGACCAAGTATTGCCATCTAAAGTAAAGCCATGCTTGTAGAGGACAAGTTAAATCCAAAATATTGATAAAAATTGAGACTAAACTGATAAATTAATTAAAATATGTAAATTGACAAGGATCGCTAGTGATTCAAAGGAATCGCTGGTGATTGGATAAAATCGTGGGTGTTTCAAGAAATTGTTGGTGATTACTGTAAAAATGATAAACTTTGATAAAAACAATAAAAAAATATTATAATTGATGATTTTGGTTTTTTTTATGTTTAGATGAAATGTAAATAATGGAACAACATAGAGAAATACCTCTTGATGTGGAAGTAGGATGAATTATGCCTCCAAATGTCGGATGGAGTTGATTGAAGTTGATGAGTAGTTGTTGGAAGATAATTGATAAAAAGACTATCAAAATGATGTATTTGCAAGAGCTTGAGGTTGATACATGTCCTTGATGATCTCTAGAAATGATGTAGATTCGTTGTTGAGTTGAAGATAAAGTGCAAGTATGAGAAAAAGATTTCTAAAGATCCCTGAGAGAGGAGCAAAACTTATATTTATAATCACTTTGGTGATTAGGTAGAATCGTCGCGATCTGGGATTTTCAGGAAAACATTTAGGAAATTGTTGAAACCACTTCCTAAACAAGGTTTTCAGGTAAATTATGAGGGAAATGGTTGGGAGGAGGTTATGGTTGAGTTGGGAGGTTAGGATGTTAGGATAAAATAGGTTTGAGGTGGTTTTAGAGGTGTTTAGTGGTTTTGAAGAGGTTAAGGTAGTTTGGGATGGGTAAATAGTAATTTTTGAGGGTGTAAAAATTGATTTTACTAGATGAGGGGAGAGGGTTACTTAGGATAATGACATTAATATAGGTTTTAGATTAAATAATGTGTGTATAAGATGAAATAGGTGGATTGACAAAAATCGGGTGTCTACGTGGATGTTGATTTTTTCTCCTAAAATAAATCATATAACAATCCATTAGTATAAAAGAAATTGAATCAAACTAAAAACTTCTTGTTTATGATAAATAGATAACATTGCATAAACTAATCTCTACTCAAGAAAGGTTTCTTACATAAAAGTGTTTCTTTCCTAGTCATTCATCATAAATATGGAAAAATAAGAAGGTAACCATTAGAAATGTAAAATGTATACTATTAGAATGAGGTATTTGTGATGTTTTCATACCCTTATTATATGTCTTACAAGTATGTTTATATAAAT
Source organism: Taxus wallichiana var. yunnanensis (assembly GCA_018340775.1). Taxonomy (NCBI): domain Eukaryota; kingdom Viridiplantae; phylum Streptophyta; class Pinopsida; order Cupressales; family Taxaceae; genus Taxus; species Taxus wallichiana. Next base: position 316,003,150 of record CM031239.1, read on the forward strand.
CGTCACTCTTTAGATACCACATACAACATATAAAGTAATTTATATAAACTTGCATGAATTCTAAAAATACTTGCTATCCAAAGCATTAAAAAACTAGTAGTGTGTTGAAGGGCCCTTGATCTATTGGTGATTATATATGGCTTTCAATGAGCCCGCTAGGGATCAAGTCTTGTTGAGTGTAAGACCTGGAGAAACCCGACACAGAGAGTAAAAATAGTTGAGGCTAGTAAGTGCCCTGTGTGACTTTGACGGTGTGGATTTCCCTTACTCATAGCTACTTGGTTGAATGTGGTCACTAGTTTAGTTGTATGTTTACTTGTAATTGTATATCCTCCATATGCTTCCTATGAAGCATGGGAAAATATGTCAACAATCTATGTAATCTAGTGCCCAATTGTGTGCACTACACATCAAAAAAATTACATTGCCCATATCTCTCCACCAATCACAATTTTAATAGTGTTTGACACTTAATATTGATTTTTGATTGGGTGAGAGCATGGACCCCACCAAGTTTGTGAATTCCGATTCTAATCGGTTGTGTAGGTGGAACAAGGTTATTTCTTTCCCATATAAAATGTGAAAGAATTATTTGTAAAACCCCAACATTATCCATAAAACCCTTCAATATATTTAATAATAGAGTTTGATGATCCTCATCATCAAAAAATTATAACATAGTATAGGGTATGACATTTTTGAACAACAAATAATATGTGAAATCTATCATAAATAGCACTCAAAAAAATGAGTCTACACAACAATCTTATCTCTTGCACATGGAAAACTATATTTTAAATTACGAGCATAAACATATATAATGGAATGGTTCAAACATATATCTTACCCATTAAAAACTATATGAAAAATTAGGAGCATAAACATAACATGCTTCAAGTACATCAATCATGCTAGAATTTTTCATAAACATAACATACTTGAAGTGCATCAGCTATAATAGAATTTTTCAACTAGAAAATAGGTGTAAATTTAATAGGGATGTCAAAGAAATTAATTTGAGGATATACAAATAAAATTTAAACATTTTCATATATTGAATTAGATTGTGAATATACTTGATTGTTTTTGTGTTCAAATCTTAGATAAATGGCTATGTATTGGTGAATTACTTTTTCCCTATAAGGGGAATCTCAATATAAATTCTACTGGATTTGAACTATATGGATTCTATGAATAACAAATAGCACTAATAAAAAAATGATTTAGTTATAAATGGAATTATGATAAAGGTTAAGACTAGCAAGTTGTTAAATCTTTCCAAATGTGTTTGGGATATTTATTGTAAATTAATTCTTATCCAAACTCGAGTTCTATCAAATAGGATATAAAACCAAGTGAACCAGGATGTGTCCTATGAACTTATTTTCATTTCAATACACATGCTTCAAATTTTAACACAAACCCAAATTTTAAGGAATCTCTCCACTAATCTCATTCCTTGAAGATAAAAATGTATCCACAAGTTGAAGTTTTCGTAATTCCCTAGGCAAAGGCTTACTTATCTTATTATGAAAAACTAGAAGGTTTTAAATCTTAACAACTCCTCCAATATTATAATGCACCCTCCTATGGAAAACATTATGAGATATATCAAGGATAGTTAAATTGGGAAGTCCCCACAAGATGTTTAGTACAAAGTACTGAGACAAATGGTTGTTTTATACTCTAAACCTTTTGAGATTTGTGTAGGATATATACTCATCTTTGAAATTTCCATGGAATTTATTATTGAACAATATTATTTTTATCAAAATACCACCACTATATAGATATGGAGGTAACATAACACTCAATTGATTACTTGACACATCAAAAATATTAAGTTTACTTTTGTTACCAAGGTGCCTAGATAAGTTGGCAGTTTGCTCATTCTTAAAAATATTAAAATCATGTAAATGTTCAAGGTTAGCAAGGCCTTGGTAATTCATACATGTTAATTTATTGCTCAAAAGATGTAAAAGACCCAAAAAATTCAAAAATGTGATCTCTTTTGTAATGGTCATGTGAGATATTTACTATTCATATCAAGATTAGTTAAAGAAGTGAGATTTTAATATGAGAAGGAATTTGACCACTCGGTTGATTTATATATGAATTGTTAGGAAATAAGGGATAAAATATGTGGAATAATCCCTCACGAGAATCGCAAATAAAGAGAAAATAATATGCGAGAAAATATTACAAATCTCAAATAAAAGTGAGAATAAAATAACACAACACAAAAAGACAGTATTTAACATGGTTCACCCAATTTGGGCTACGTCCACCAAGAATCACTTGCTCATATTTTATTACAAGCCACTGCTCTCTCAATACAATACTCAGATCTGTTTGGAGCTATGCTCAACAAACTCTGAGAATTCATGACCAATTCAAAACACATATGTAATGTTTTTCATGCTTCTATCATATGCAAAAAACCATATAAATAGACAACTACTTAAGCAGTTTTCAAAAACCATGGGAAAAAACTGTCCCATAAACATATGGGTCAAAATCCCTCCCATATGAGAAAGTCACATTTCCCGATATATCGGGCATGTTTTAAGGCCCAAAAGAAAAATTTCCATGGCAAGACAACGTGGAAAGTGTATAGTACTCTTAGTGTACAGTCTTCAACACTTTCACACATGAAAATAGGCTCCACAACCTAGCAATCTCCCACTTGGAGACTAGTTTTCCTCTAAGCAAGCTTCTCAACCCTTCACTAGTTTTCATGAAGGCCAACCAAAGCTGAACACAGCTTCAGTTTTTCCCTTGTGACCACCTTGGTCATCATGTCTACAGGATTCTAACTAGTATGAATCTTCTCTAGCTTCAACTTCTCTTCCTCCAAAGTTGTCTTGATGAAATGGTACCTTAACTGTATATGCTTCATCCTAGAGTGGAAAGAAAAGTTCTTAGCTAGGTGTATAGCACTTTGACTATCACTATGCAACTTTCCTTCCTCCTACTTATGCCCCAACTCCTCAAGCAATTGCTATAACCAAATCATTTCTTTTCTTGCCTCTGTGGCAACAACATACTCAACCTCCGTGGTTGAAAAATCCACCAACTTCGTAGTCGTAAAATCTATCTCACTTTGTTGTCCCACCTATAGGTAAACATAACCTTTTGTGCTCCTCCTACTATCTACATCTCCAGCCATATCTGAATCTACATAACCACACAAAGTGGTGTCTGATTTGCTATAGCACAAAATTGTCCCCATGGTCCCTCTCAAATACTGAAGGATCCACTTTCCTGCCTACCAGTGATCTCTGCCTGGATCACTCATAAATCTACTCGTCGCTCCCATTGCATGGGAAATATCAGGCCTGGTACACACCATGGCATACATCAAACTACCAACTACTGATGAGTAAGGTACCTTGGACATTTGGTTTCTCTCTTGCTCTGTCTTGGGACACTGATCCTTTGATAACTTGAAATGGCCTGCCAAAGGAGTCCCAACCAGTTTAGCATCCTACGTATTAAACCTCTCCAATACTTTCTTAATGTACTCTTCCTAAGATAAAGTCAAATTTCGTTCCTTCCTATCCCGAGATATCCTCATACCAAGGATTTGTTTGGCTGCCCCCAAATCCTTCATAGTAAAGGATTCACTTAGCTTCTTCTTGAGTACTTTTATTTCCTGCATGTTTTTACCTACAACCAACATGTCATCCACATACAAACACAAGATAATATAATTGCCATCCTCAAATTTCTTTGTATACACGCAATGGTCAGAATGACATCTAATATAACCTTACTCCATCATGAAGCTATCAAATTTCTTATACCATTGACATGGAGCTTGTTTCAAGCCATACAAGTTCTTCTTCAATTTTCACACCATCTCCTCTTTACCTTTGACCTCATAGCCCTCTGGTTGCTGCATATATAGTTCCTCCTCCAAATCACCATGGAGAAATGCGGTTTTACATCAAGCTACTCTAAGTGCAAGTCTTCTACTATAACTATTCCAAGAATAGTTCTAATAGAAGTCATTTTTACTATAGGAGAAAAAATATCATCAAAATCTATACCTTTTTCTGTGCAAACCCCTTGACCACCAACTGGGCCTTGTATATTTTCTTTCCTCCTTCTTCCTCTTTGACTCTGAACACCCACTTGTTCTGTAATGCTCTTTTTCCTTCAAGTAGCTTCACTAAATCCCATGTCTGGTTCTCCATGAGAGCTTGATGCTCCTCATCCATGGCTTGCTCCCACTTCTTCCTGGCATCTACTTGCATTGCTTCATCAAATCTCTCTAGCTCTCCACTATCAGTGAGTAATAAATAATAAAGAGAAGGAGAAAAACATTCAGGTTCTCTTCTTACCCTAGAAGACCTCCTCAATATAGGAGTTTGGGGTTCCTATTGAGGAGGTTCCTGAACTGATTCATGTGTCACTTTTCCATCCGGAAGATCCTCTACCGTTGCATATTCTTTCTTGGATTCTTCCATGTTTTCCTGCAACTACTACTTATACATGACTTTCTCATTAAAGAACACATCCCTAGATTGAATGATTTTCTTGTCATTAATACTCCAACATTTATATCCAAAGTCATCACCACCATAACCAATGAAATTACATTTTTTTGACTTAGCCTCTAGCTTGGTCCTATCATCCTTGTCTATATGAACAAACACATCACATCCAAAGACTCTAAGAAATGAATAATCAACGTTCTTACCATACCAATCCTCCTTAGGTATGCCTCCATCCAAGGCACTTGAGGGTCCTCTGTTTATCAAGTACACAGTTGTGCTCACCACTTCTGCCCAAAAAGAAAGAGGCAGTCCTGCATGTAACCTCATGCTCCTAACACGTTCCATTATTGTTATGTTCATCCTTTCTAACACCCCATTCTACTACGAGTTCCTGGAACCGTCTTTTTCCTGTGGATTCCATTCTTAGAACAAGTAATCATCAAATTCATTATTGCAATACTCCCCTCCATTATCTGACCTGAGACATTTTAGCTTAAGACCTATTTCATTCTCTACCAAGGCTTTCCATTTAACAAAAGTGTCAAATACATCAGATTTGTTTCTAATACAATAAACCCAAACTTTCCTTGTTGCATCATCAATAAAAGTAACATAATAACTTGAACCCCAAGAGATGATACATGTTGGCCCCCACACATCAGAATGTACCAGCTCTAACTTACTCTCTTTCTTTGTAGGTCCAACCTTGAGAAACCTTACTCACTTTTGTTTCCCATATATGTTGTCCTCACAGAACTCAAACTTGTTTCTGTATATCCATGTAAATCCTTCTTTATGATCTCTATGCCCTTATGGCTCATATGACTAAGCCTATAGTGCCACAATGTTGTATCTACTTCTAAAGCCACAAGATTACAAACATTAGTGCTATAAGTGGTTAAGTACAAGGTTCCAACTTTCTTACCTCTTTCCACCACAAGAGCACCCTTGGTAATCTTCCAAGAGTCTGTTGTAAATATCACAGTAAAACCATCACTTCCCAACTACCCTACGATATCAAATTTCATCTTAATGTAGGCACATGTCTAACATCCTTCAATAGCCAAGTATTCCCATTCTGTATCTTAACCTGGATAGAACCTTTTTCCAACTATGTTGCAAGGCTCATCATCACCAAGAAAAACATGCCCAAAATCTCCTTGAACATAATCAACAAAATAATGCCTATGTGGAGTAGCATGGAAAGAATCCCTGAATCTAAAACCCAAGATTTAGTAATATTGTGCAAAGAAAGAATCAAAGCATCTTGACATACATTACCCGTTGCCACATTTGCCTCCTTATTTTATTCCTATTGTTTCTTCTTGTCCCAAAGCTCCCAACAGTCCTTCTTTGCATGCCCAAACTTTCCACAGTGCCAGCATACTATCTTGATTTTGGATTTTGACCTTGCCCGATCCTTTGATTTTCCATGGCTTCCTCTATTCTTGTCTCCCTCTAGTTTCCTTTGTCAAAGCATTCCCGAAGTAGAAGATTCACGGAGCGTTTTCTTCTTCACATTTCCTCACTTAGAATCATCCCTACAACATCCTCAAACTTCAAATTTGAGTTAGCGGGAACCAAGTTGCTTTCTTTGCCATTACCAGCTATTCTAACTCTCGGGTAAAGAGCACTGAGAACTAATAAAGCCCTAACTTATTCATCAAATTCTATTGTAACCAAAGCTAGCATATTTACAACCGTATTAAAATCATTTAGATGATCTACTACTAAACCATTCTCAGACATCTTCATATTGAACAACTTTTTCATTAAAAATATCTTATTAGAGGCAGAGTGTTTTTCATGCAACTTCCCTAATGCATCCATCAGTTCTTTTGTAGTCTTTTCCTTTGAAACATTAAATAATACCGAAGATGCAAGACACATAGATTGTTCCAAGTGCCTTCCTATCCAACAAATCTCATTCCACATCTGTCATGCTCGAGGGTTTGTTCACCTTCTCAGACAACAGAGTATAAAGATCCTTCTGATAAAGGTAATCTTCCATCTGCATCTTCCAAAGACTGAAATTCTACCCATTGAATTTATCAACCCTAGATCTTCCATCATCTGCCATAGCTCCCACTCAAGATAAAAATTTCCCTGTGATTCAACACTTCAGCAAACCAAACCAGGCTCTGATACTAATTGTTAGGAAATAAGGGATAAAATATGTGGAATAATCCCTCACATAATCACAACAAGTAGAAACTAATATGTGAAAAATATTACAGATCTCAAATAAAAGTGTAGAATAAAATAACACAACACAAAATGATAGTATTTAACGTGGTTCACCCAATTTGGGCTACGTCCACCAAGAATCACTTGCTCAAATTTTATTACAAGTCACTATTCTCTCAATACAATACCTAGATCTATTTGGAGCTATGCTCAACAAACTCTATAAATTCACACCGATTTCAAAACACATCTCGCAATATTTTCATGCTTCTATCATATGCATAAAACCATATAAATAAACAACTACTTAAGTAGTTTTATAAAACCATGGGTACCAAATACCATGGGCAAAACCGTCCCATAAACCTATGGGTCAAAATATCGCCCATATGAGAAAATCATGTTTCTCAATATATCGGGCACGTTTTAAGGCCCAAAAAAATTTACTGAAGACAAGATGCAAGATTACTCTTAGTGTACATTCGTCAACACTTTCACACATGAAAACATGCTCCACAACCTAACACGAATCAAAATTTTGATAAGAAAGTGCATTATCTATTTAGGAATACTACCAGAGATATTTTTATATGAAATTTCTATGTATTCTAGATATCTTAAGTTTTTAATCAAACTTATGATGGTTCCATATAAAGAGAATTTCACATTGGACCACTAAAATGACAAATTAAGATATTGAGGTACTCAGATTTTGTTAATATTCCAATAATCTTTGGAATGGGCTCTAAAAAAATTTCCAAACATATAAATAGGTTAAATTGTGAATATATAAGATAGCTTCAGAATATCCCCTCAAAATCCATTAGTACTTTCAAATTTAACTTGACTAGTTGTGTATAGTTAAAAAACCATACTAGAAAAGGTCCCTCAAATATTTTCCTTCAACCTATATATATGTAATATTTGGAAGTTTTTAAATTACAAGATATAATGATCCTATGATTACTTTTTAGCTTAATTAAATTCATATTTTTGTCATGTAAAATGACTAGCCTAAAAATTCAAAATTTGAAACATGACAACTAAGCCAAATGTGAAAATTTGCTCCAAAGCCTTCCCAAATCCCTCTCTTGGTCATTATGTCTCCTATGTATGATAATTTTGACCTTGAAATTTCTCCTAATTCATTGAATAAACTTTTTCAATATTTCAAAATGGTGTGATGAATCTCATCAAATGTTTCAACAAAGTACACTAGAAGACTATTTCTCTTGCGAGGCTTAGAAAGGCAAATTTTGGTCATTTCGAGGCATGTGTGCATCCTCTAGGAAGGTTCTAAAATATCATAAACATCGGAGGTGGTATTAGATATAATTGAATGTGTTATAAGTAATTTAGGAATATTTAGGGAATATTTTGTGGTTTAGGGATAGTCTATGCAAAAGTGGGTTTTTAGGTGTAAGGAATGAATGGTCAAATCATGAACCCAAACTTGTTTGGATGATTAGGAGCTCTATAAGGAGTTATAATTCAAAAAAATGAAATATAAATCTAGATTAATTCTTTACATGGTGGAGGAATCAAATTTTTCCAAGACTTGATGGTTTCTTGAAACATTTCAATCTTTGCAAGCACACCCTATTGTCCCAAAGAAAAAGGAGCCATTTTTTGGAGTTGCAAGAAGAATTAGGTTCTAAAACCTCTTCCATTGATCTAATAAGGTCTCTTGGAATCATATACATATAAAGTTTCATCTCAAAATACCTTTCTAAGCTTCGGGAGTGAAATTTTCAAGTTCTCATTGGTCAAGAGTGTGCAGATTCCCTACTGAGCCAAATATTTGATCGCTACATGTCATGAATTCACTCTTGTATCCCTTTTTTATCCCTCTTATTTATTTTCCAAGGGTACATAAGGGGGAAATGAGCACCTAATTTCAATCCCCCATGTGGTTCTTGATTTGACCCTTTCCAACTCTAAGCCGCTTAACTAGCTAGCCTTATCTTCCTCACACTTCACCAGATATCGCCATTTGTCACAATATCTCTCAAAGATTCCTTTTTGTCCCTATTTTACATTTTTCCCAAGGGTACATAGGGGACAAAAATTATTTCCCAAGTGTAAGCCCCTCTCGTGGTATTTCATATGACCCTTTTTCAACCCTCGGGTGTTTGATTGGCTTTTTCAACCTCATGCACACTTCACCGATTTTTCCACTTGGCATGCTCTCTCTCCAAGCACCCATTTATATCCCTCTTTTCAATTTATCCCAAGTGCACAGATGGGTACAAAAATGAGTTCCCATGTGCAATCTCATTTAACTCATATTTTAAATCCATTCAACCCAGGGTCAAAGTGCAGTTAATGGGGAAACACAAACCAAAATCTAACTTGCTTTTAAGTTAATTTATTTTCACTATTCACTCTTCCACCATTTTTGTTGTTGTTAAACCTTTAAAATGTCAAAATACACCATACATGTTACCCAAGATCTTCCATAACACCCATGACTTGAAAACTCGAGATTTCTTCATATCTCTATATCTAGAAATCAAATTACACCAAGATTTACACATAATGATCTTCTCCTATGAGCATTTGTAATTATTTTTGTTGTATATCATATGATTCCCTAGTTTATTTATAGCATAAAATCTAAAACCCTACCTCCAAAAGTTTCTTTTTCATTTTTCAATAGTTCCAACAGAAGAATCACTGTGAAAATTGGAGCACGAGATCTGGTATAGAGCTAAATACGATGAGATTTTTTTCATTGCAAACCGACATTAGTAAGTGCACATTATAGAAATAGAAATATCTCTATACGTCCACATACTAAAAATAGTAATCGTCCTAAATCAACAAGCTCACATTACTTAGAAAAAGAAACTTGGTAAAAATAGAAACTTTCTAAAAATAGTAAAGCATCATAAATGGAGGTAGTCTAAGTGTGTTAAGAGCTTTAGAAAACAAATTTTGTGCAAAAAGAAAATTTTCCCAAAATAGCAACTCCTAACCCCACCTGCCAAAAATATAAAGTTTTCATTTTCAATGCAGAAAGTTGTTGGCTCTATTTTCACTCATCTCACTGCTTTTTTCCATCATCGCATGGTCGTAAATTTTTGTGTAGCTCAAACAAGAAAATTAACCCTCCACAAGGATCCTAAAGCATCATTCTGATCATATTTGTGTCAAGGAACATGACAGAGCATATTGAGGTGTAGCAGGTGAAAGTTAGGGACATTACATGGTCAGCAAAGAGTTTGAAAAGAATCAAGAGCCCTCTTGGAATTCAAATTCATCAAAGGATGACATCATGATCATAAGTGAAATGAGAAAATCATCGAGCAAGCTAAGAAACATCGTGTCTTGAATCTATCGTCATCTCTCCGAGAAGTAAGTCAAAGTGAGCTAATCAAGTCATCAAATTATTCAAGCCATCTTATGTGAAGAATCAAGAATTCATCCTTTTCATATGAGCAAGAAGGTACATAAGATTTCCCAAATCTGATTTCACTCAAGAAATGCTCTAGATTTGATAAGGGTAAATAGGTAATCAAGAATGAGGAATCCTCCCAATTCCATCTGATGTCATTCACAATAGTGTTCTTAAACACTCGGTCAAATATTTGGTAATGTGGTCACTCCCCAAGGAAGGAACATTTCAATCAAACCTCATTTCAAGTATAACCAAGGGCCATTGAACATGAGCCTTCAAAGAGGAAGATAATGAAAAGAGGGTGCACAGAGGTTCCATATTCTAGGAGGGTTCATAAGAAGGTAAGGTTCATCGTAGATCCCATAGATCCTCTTGAGTCAAGCAAGAATGATCCACCGCAGTCTCCTTCTCTTCAAAGGCATCCAAGTATGTCTTCCCTATTGGCCGATATTTCCCATAATAAACAAGATGTGAACCTACATCAAGCTCCTGAAAGTGCTCTCGTAACCAACATCATGTCCACTCATGATGATCCATTCCCATGGATTCAATAATTGCTCAAAAGTAAACCAAGAACAAAACAAGTTGTAATGCCCAATCTTAGACCCATCACAAAAAATCTTAAAATCCAAATGGAGGAAGAAAGATCAGGTGGCTTCCCATCTCTTCAGTGGAACTTTCGGTGACTAATATGTAGAAGTTGCTCAGCCTAAGAATGTAAATCCCATTAAGGAGATGACTCTATCAGACTATGAGATGACAGCAATTTCCTTGGGACCAGCAACACATGAAGGTGAGTCTCATTTGTTTAAGGAATCCTCTACCCGTGTCCTTGCTCAAAATGAAGAGTACAAACTAACAACTGAGAAATTAGAGCAGTATGTGAAAGCTCTCAGTGCCTAAATTTAACCTTTCTTGAAGCCCAATTCAATACCTCCTCTTCTTATGGAAGACATTTCCTCAAATAACAGCTTTGACCCTTAGTTGATCAACAAGGCATAGGGGTATATGGTGCAAGGGAAGGATAATGAGAGATGGATCAAGAAGATCATTGGGAAAGGAAAGACATTTCTCCAAAGGTTCTCTCTCTACTCAAGTATGTTCTTGCCACTTTATCGGAAGTGAAGAAAGCAAGGAGGGGATTGAAAAAGAGAAGATCCACTTGAATGAGGTGTTCCCACTTGTGTCCGAGATGATCTCCCTTGACTCTCACACCCTCGTGAGTAAAAATTTGTTTGCATAAGTTGATAATTTAACCCAAGTTTGGGTTTGCATCATGGATGCTAGATATGATATGATAAAATATGCCATCTCCAAACTTGACTCTAGTGGACAAAATGCTTTTGAGATTTTGAATGAGGTCTGCAACTATGTTTAGAAACTTGGATTCCCTCCACTCACCGAGAATTCATCATCAGAATAAATCATTGATTCCTTCTAGGAGATGGTCAAGAAAGAGGTAGGTGATCCTCTTTCCTTCAATGAAGATACCTTAGAGTCCTTTGCCGGCATCAAAACTCTATTTTGACATTGCAAGAGATCACAAAAGATGGCTCGGTCGGTCTGAAACATATAAATGATGTTCCCTTAACATGGATCAAAGTGTTAAGTTATGTTTGCATTCTAGAAGTAGATAAGGTGGCACCTACGGAAACTCGGTTCAATAGAGAATTCAAAGGATAAGATCCCATTCCGAAAACTCTCCCTCAAAGACCATAAATCAGAAAATTCTCCATTGGTCAAAGCTTCTCTTCATGAGATCAGTCGACTCCTTATTCTCTACTCCTTCCCTTCTCTCTCATGTTCTAATTCTCTGTTGGGAAGAGACTTTTTACTTTTTGTCTTATCCATTTAAATGTGACCTATATTCAAATAGTGTAATGAGATACCTTTAATTAATAGAAAGGGACTTAATTTATTTTCCTAGGAATATGAAAGGTCGGAAGTTGTAAGGGTAAGTGAAAATTCATGTGGGGGTAGACAAAGAGATATACTTATAATGTTATAAGTTGGAATGGCTTCTCCATTCCAAAGGGTTGGCAATTTTTGATTGAATGTATGTTGTTGAGGTTACCACTTCTACATCAAGTAATAAAAGTTACAATTCTTCTATTTCTTGTCTTATGTTCCTCTACTCTCTCTTCTTAGGTTGTGGACCTGTTTTCATGTGTAAAAATGTTGAAGACTGTACACTAAGAGTATTGTACACTTTCCATAGTTGTTTCACCTGAGTTCGGGGTTGAAGCCCCTAATAGTAGGGGTTCGAGGCACAACCCCCAAGAAAAAAATTGGCCTCGAAAAACATGCCCGATATACCGTGAAACGAGATTTTCTCATATGGGCAGGATTTTTGACCCATAGGTTTATGGGACGGTTTTGACCCATAGTTTTGATACCCATATTTTTGTAAAACTGCTAAAGCATTTATCTACTTATGTGGTTTTCCGCATATGGTAGGGATTATGTAACATTGCAGATGTGTCTGAATTCAAGTGTGAATTTTGTAGATTTTGTTGAGCATAGCTCTAAACATATCTAGGTATTGTATTGAGAGAGTGGTGGCTTGTAATAAAATCTGAGCAAGTGATTCTTAGTGGACATAGCCCAAATTAGGTGAACCACATTAAATTTCGTTTCTTTTTGTTGTTCTTTTATTATTCTACACTATTATTTTTATCTGTAATATTTTTTGCATATTAGTTTCTCTATTGCGATTACGTGAGGGATTATTCTGCATATTTTATCCCCTTTTTCCTAACAATTGGTATCAAAGCTTTGGTTTGGTTTGTTAAAGTGTTGAATCGCAGGAAATTTTTAGCTTGAGTGGGAGCTATGGCGGATGATGGAAGATCAAGGGTTGATAAATTCAATGGCGAGAATTTCATTCTTTGGAAGATGCGAGATAGAAGATTACCATTATCGAAGGATCGTTATATTCCGCTATCTCGAAAAGGTGAACAAACCCTCGAGCATGACGGATGCGAGAATGGGATTTCTTTGGATAGGAAGGCACTTGGGACAATCCGGTCTTGTCTTGCATATTTGGTATTATTTAATGTTTCAAAGGAAAAGACTACAAAAGAACTGATGGATGTATTAGGAAAGTTGTATGAAAAACCCTCTGCCTTAAATAAGATATTTTTAATGAAAAAGTTTTTTAATATGAAGATGTATGAGAATGGTTCAGTAGCAAATCATTTAAATGATTTTAATATGGTTATAAATATGCTAGCTTTAGTTACAATAGAATTTGATGAAGAAGTTAGGGCTTTATTAATTTTGTGCTCTTTCCCGAGAGTTGGAATAGCACGGTAATGGCGGCACAAGAACTCGGTTCAACTAACTCAAAGTTGAAGTTTGAGGATGTTGTAGGGGTGATTCTAAGTGAGGAAATGCGAAGAAAAATCTCTAGGGAATCTTCTACTTCAGGGAATGCTTTGACAATGGAAACTAGAGGGAGACAGAAGAATAGAGGAAGTCATGGAAAATTGAAGGATCGGGCAAGGTCAAAATCCAAAAGCAAGAAAGTATGTTGGCATTGTGGAAATTCTGGGCATGCAAAGAAATATTGTTGGGAGCTTCGGGAAAAGAAGAAACAATAGGAAGAAAACAAGGAGGTGAATGTGGCAACGGGTAATGTATGTCGGGATGTTTTTATTTTTTCTTTGCACAATATTTCTTGAATCTTGAGTTTTAGATTCGTGGACTTATTTCCATGCTACTCCACATAGGCATTATTTTGTTGATTATGTTTGAGGATATTTTAGGCATATTTTTCTTAGTGATGATGAGCCTTGCAGCATAGTTCTAAAAGGTTATGTTCGGGTTAAGATGCAAAATGGGAATACTTGTCTATTGAAGGATGTCAGACATGTGCCTACATTAAGACAAAATTTGATATCGGCAGGGCAATTGGGAAGTGATGGTTGTATTGTGATATTTGTAGTGGACTCTTGGAAGGTTACCAAGGGTGCTCTTGTGGTGGAAATAAGTAAGAAAGTTGGAAACTTGTATTTAACCACTTATAGCACTAATGTTTATAATCTTGTGGCTTTGAAGTAGATCAACATTGTGGAACTATAGGGTTGGTCATATGAGCCATAAGGGCATGGATATCATAAAGAAGGATTTTCCTAGATATACAGAAATAGGTTTGGAGTTCTATGAGGACTGCATATATGGGAAATAGAAGCGAGTAAGGTTTCTCAAGGTTGGACCTACAAAGAAAGAGAGTAAGTTAGAGTTGGTGCATTCTAATGTGTGGGGGTTGGCTCAGGTATCATCTCTTAGGGGTTCAAGTTATTATGTTACTTTTATTGATGATGCAACAAGGAAATTTTGGGTTTATTGTATTAGAAACAAATCTGATGTATTTGACACTTTTGTTAAATGGAAAGCCTTGGTAGAGAATGAAACAGATCTTAAGCTAAAATGTCTCGGGTCAGATAACAAAGGGGAGTATTACAGTAATGAATTTGATGATTATTGTTCTAAGAATGGAATCGATGGGCAAAATACAGTTCCATGAACTCTGTGATAGAATGGGGTGTCGGTAAGGATTAATAGAACAATAGTGGAACGTGCTTTAGGAGCATGAGGTTACATGCGGGACTACCTCTTTCTTTTTGGGTAGAAAGCAGTGAGCACAACCTGTTTGTGTACTTGATAAATAGAGGACCCTCAAGTGCCTTGGATGGAGGCATACTTGAGGAGGCTTAGTATGGTAAGAAAGTTGATTATTCATCTCTTAGATTCTTTGGATATGAGGTGTTTGTCCGTATAGAAAAGGATGATAGGACCAAGCTAGAGGCTAAATCGGGAAAATGTACTTTCATTGGTTATGGTGGCGATGACTTTAGATATAAATGTTGGAGTATTAAGGATAAGAAAATCATTCTATCTAGGGATGTTGTCTTTAATGAGAAATTCATGTATAAGCAATAGTTACAGGAAAACAGGGAATAATCCAAGAAAGAATATGTAATGGTAGAGGATCTTTCGGATGGGAAAGTGACACATGAATCGGTTCAGAACCTCCTCAGCGGGAACCCCAAACTCCTATATTGAGGAGGTATTCTAGGGTAAGAAGATAACCTAAACATTTTCTCCTTCTCTTTATTATTTATTACTCACTGATAGTGGAGAGCTAGAGATCTTTGATGAAGCAATGCAGGTAAATGCCAGGAAGAAGTGGGAGCAAGCCATGGATGAGGAGCATCAAGATCTCATAGAGAACCAAACATGGGATTTTGTGAAGCTACCTGAAGGAAAAAGAGAATTACAGAACAAGTGGGTGTACAAATTCAAAGAGGAAGGAGGGGCAAGAAAAGATACAAGGCCTAGTTGGTGGTCAAGGGGTTTACATAGAAAAAAGGTATAGATTTTGATGAGATTTTTTCTCTTGTAGTAAAAATGACTTCTATTAGAACTGTTCTTGGAATAGTTTGCAGAAGACTTACACTTAGAGTAGCTTGATGTAAATATTGCATTTCTCCATGGTGATTTGGAGGAGGATCTATATATGCAACAACTAGAGGGCTATGAGGTCAAAGGTAAAGAGGAGATGGTGTGCAAACTGAAGAAGAGCTTGTATGGATTGAAACAAGCTCCACGTTAATGGTATAAGAAATTTGATAGCTTCATGATGGAGAAATGTTATATTAGATGTCATTTTTACCATTATGTATATACAAAGAAATTTGAGGATAGAAGTTATATTATCATGTGTCTGTATGTGGATAACATGTTGGTTGTAGGTAAAAACATGCAGGAAATATTAGTACTCAAGAAACAACTAAGTGACTCCTTCTCTATGAAGGATTTGGGGGCAGCCAAACAAATCCTTGGTATGAGGATATCTCGGGATAGGAAGGAACGGAAATTGAATTTATCTCAGGAAAAGTACATTAAGAAGGTCTTGGAGAGGTTTAATATGTAGGATGCTAAACCGGTTAGGACTCCTTTGGTAGGCCATTTCAAGTTATCAAAGGAGTTATATCCCAAGATAGAGCAAGAGAGAAATCAGATGTCTAAGGTACCTTACTCATCAACAATTGGTAGTTTGATGTATGCCATGGTGTGCACTAGACCTGATATTGCCCATGTAGTGGGAGTTATGAGTAGATTTACGAGTAATCTTGGTAAAGATCATTAGCGGGCAAGTAAAGTGGATCCTCCTGTATTTGAGAGGGACCATGGGGATAGTTTTGTACTATTCTGATGGATTAGACACCACTTTACGTGGTTATGTAGATTCAGATATGGCTCGAGATGTAGATGGAGGAGGAGCACAACAGGTTATATTTAGGTTGTAGGTGGGACAAAGAATGATTTGGATTTCACGACTACGGAAGCCGGTGGCTTTGTCAACCACGGAGGTGAGTATGTTTCGCCACATACGTAAGTAAAGAGATTATTTGGCTACAAAAATTTCTTAAGGAGTTGGGACATAAGCAAGAGGAAGGGAAGTTGCATAGTGATAGCCAGAGTGTTATACACCTAGCTAAGAACTCTGCTTTCCACTTTAGGATGAAGAATATACAACTTAGGTACCATTTCATCAGGATGGCTTTGGAGGAAGAGAAGTTGAAGCTGGAGAAGATTCATACCAATCAAAATCCTGTAGACATGATGACTAAGGTGGTCACAACGGAAAAACTGAAGTTGTGTTCAGCTTTGGTTGGTCTTCATGGAAACTAGTGAAGGGTTGAGAAGCTTATTCAAAGGAAAATAGTCTCTAAGTGGGAGATTAAAGGGTTGCGAGATCCTATTTTTATGTGTGAAAATGTTGAATATTGTACACTAAGAGTACTTTACACTTTCCACAGTTGTCTCGTTGGGTTCACGGGCGCGGCCCCCGAGAAAAAAAAATTGGCCTCGAAAAATGTGCTCGATATACCGAGAAACATGTTTTTCTCATATGGGCAGGATTTTTGACCCATAGGTTTATGGGACGGTTTTGGCCCATGGTTTTGATACCCACGATTTTGTAAAACTTCTAAAATAATTATCTACTTATGTGGTTTTGTACATATGGTAGGGATGATGTAACATTGTAGATGTGTCTGAATTCGGGTGTGAATTCTGTAGAGTATTTTTAGTATAGCTCCAAACAGATTTGGGTATTATATTAAGAGAGCGGTGGCTTGTAATAAAATCTGAGCAAGTGATTCTTGGTGGACATAGCCCAAATTGGGTTAACCATGTTAAATATTGTCTCTTTGTGTTGTTCTTTTATTATTTTGCACTTTTATTTCATGTCTGTAATATTTTTACATATTAGTTTCTCTCGTTGCAATTCTATGAGGGATTATTCCGCATATTTTATCCCTTATTTCCTAACATATCTTTCCAACTTTTTATACATGATAACCTTGTAAAACCAAGAAATGTGTATATGACTTTGATAAACGAGTCAATGGAATTTTGTGTCTAGGATTTGTTGGTATTATAATTGTTTGCATTGTTGTGTTCTTCTAATTGAAGGTATAACTACTCTGGTTATTGTATGTGAACTTTCCTAGTTCCTACTTACAATAATAACCCTCTCTCTACTTATTTCTCATACACCCATTTACCTTTCAACTATAAATTCCTCCCTTGTACCTTATACTGCACTTTGTCGAGGTTCATTGGAGTGATCCTATGTGATCCCCGTCTTAACGGCCACCCACAACTTTAGAATAGTTTACATTCAATAATAAGAGCATCCCCATATACAAGAAGGAGGGTTTTAGCCCCATACCATTGGTGAAAACACAATAATTTCCAACATGACAAATTATTTTTCCAACACCTATGATAGTTAAAGTGGAGGAATAAAAACAATATATGTCTAACTATAAAAATGTTTAGAACTTTG
The DNA here is from genome assembly GCA_018340775.1 of Taxus wallichiana var. yunnanensis. NCBI lineage: Eukaryota > Viridiplantae > Streptophyta > Pinopsida > Cupressales > Taxaceae > Taxus > Taxus wallichiana. The sequence goes on from CM031239.1 coordinate 316,021,100, forward strand.
GTAGTCGTGTAAAATTTCATTGTTGCCTCTAAAATTTTCCTTGAATATCATTAATGTTTTAATTGGATACTACTTGTAGTCACAAAATCTATGTGCTTAGGTACATTTCTAGGTCATAAAAGCATGTTAGCATTTACATGATTCCTAAGCAAAAAAACTAGTAATTAATAACTCCCTTTGGCCATTTTCTTTGTCTTGACACTTTTATTAGCTTTATGCATCTATTACTCTTATTGGCATTTGAATGTTTTATTTTTATATGGCTTCAGACACTAGCACCTAGTTCGGATAGAATTGTCAAGCACTCTTTTCCTCCTCGGCGCTCATGTCCCTCTTTATCTTTTTCCTACCTCTTTGGTCCCCTTTCACTTATTAATTACTTTTTATTGCTATGGGTCAGCCTTTTTAGTTGTTAATTATAAAATTCAAATAAGGGATTCATATAAATACATAGTTATTCTTTCAAAATGAAGGGCTAAGCACTAAGCATTACTATTATCACCTAAGCTTGCATTCAAAAGCACAAGAGCACTTCAAAGGCATTCATCTAGCACATCCATTCAAGGGAAAGGGTTGCATACTTTTGCATACACAACATAAGAAGGGTAAGTCTATTCTATTCCATCCACACATATTATAAATCTTCTACATTATATATCTATCCTATTATCATTTGTTCAACTTGCACAAGGGCATCTTAGGGCATCATCTCTAGACACACTCAAGAACTACATGGAGTATAAGATGCGGTGCATCGCTCGGTCATAAGTTCACTCTTTGGGTGACTGCTGTGGTCACTCGACTCCCCATTTTGCGTTTTCCTTTTTATATTTCATGTGGTTTGTGGGAATGTGTATTTGAACTTATATTTTGTAGGTTATATGTACATTCAAACACTAAGGAGTGAATCTAGTGTAACAAGCAAAAGCAACCAACAGTGAACCTCCTTGTCCATAGAAAAGACTAGATCCAAGCTGTTCCTCTGGACACCAATGCCTGACATAGTCACCATCACCTAGGTACTCTGTCTACTTCTAGGCACTTCTACCTTGCTCAATTTCAACTCTCAAAACCTCTAGTGAGCCCCGAAGATGCTCTTTCGAGCCTATTCTAGTCATTCATCTTCCCAAATCACCTTTAGATAGCTCAAAAATCAGCTAAGTATTTATATCTCCTCTCTTTCTTATGGTTTCACATTATTGCATGTTTGTTTCTTATTTGGTTATTATGTTTCATTATTTATAAATCTTTTATCACAAAGTAGTACTTTGCAACTATATTTAATCTAAAAATATTAAATCATTTTGTGAACCCATCGCTTGAACCCTCCTTTCCTCTTAGGTTTTCCTTTTTATTCCCATCACATATAGTGATCGTTTTGGTTCTTTTAAACATCTTGAGCTTCCTCCATCTATCCGTAGGTCCTCTAAATCAATGGTTGAATCTTATAATCCTTTTCTTGATTCCAACAAAGTTCCTCTTGACAATATTGAAACTTATGATAGTGAACAATCATATGATGAAGACACCAACATTGATCAAGAATAATTAGATAAGCTTACTAATTTTCATTCTTCCTTACACGATCACCCTACCCATATTCCACATGTCCTAAATGCTTTACTCGTTGTAAAACATGCTCGAGATGTTTCCTCTCACCCTCTTGTGGGTTCCTCCTCGGCCACCATGGCCTCCACACCACCCTCCACTATTCCTATTTCTATAGCTACCACTACCGCTCCTCTCCCTCCTCCTAATACTTCCCATAAACAACTCGGTTCCTCTTCAGGAATTGATGACCTAGCTTCTTTATATCAGGATTTACAAATCCAAATTTTTTAATTACAGCAGGCTACTTCACGCTCATCTCCATCTCTAGATTCTTCACTACTCCTTCATACCCCTTTTGCACCCGCCATATCCTCCTATCCACTTCCTCCTAATTTCATTGCACCCAAGCTTCCAACCTTCAATGGCCATGACGAACCTCAAGAGCATCTTCGATATTTTCATGTGGCATGTTTAGACTATGCAGATGACCTTACATTATTGGCTAATTTTTTTCCTAGAAGCTTGCAAGATTATGCTATGCCTTGGTTTTATGATCTACATGTTCACTCGGTAACTTCTTTTACATACTTGGTTGATTCTTTCCTTGCACATTTTTCTATCAATATCAACACCAAGATCTCTTATGCATAACTTTTTAACTTAAAAACGATCTAATGAGCATCTAAAGCAGATTATGTGTTGTGTTATAAGAACAACCTTGTTAAGATGACAAATGTACTTGTTAATTCTGTATTGCAAGATATTTTTATTCAAAGTATCTTACCTCCACTTCAAAAAAGTGTCATCTTTAAGACCTCTCCCTCCTTTGATCAACTTCGACATACACTTAAATTGGGTGAAGGAAAACTATTATCTATGGGTAAATTAAAATATTATGATACTCCTTCCTCATCTTATTCTAATATGTTTTAAGAATTATCTACTTTCAAGCCATCCCCTAAGCCCATTGAAGCTAAGGCAACTATTAATACTATCTCTACACCTAACAAGCTTCAATTGCAGCCCGCAAGGCATACTTTTACTAAATTACCTTACGCACCTCAACTTTTATTACCAAAGCTCATCGATAGTAATCTAATTACTCTTCCACCGCCACTCAATCTAGATCCTCCTCGCCCCCGTGGCCGTAATTATGATGAAAATGCATGTTGTGACTACCACCAATGAATTGGACATTCTAGTGGTTGTTACTTCAAGATTAAACATCTTGTTCAAGATCTCATTGATAATAATGTACTCGAGCTCCTAAGCCATCTACTTCAAAATCGAGTTAATGATAATAAAAAGCTAAAAATCTTCAATGACCTTCTACCAAAACATAACAAGCAATCTATTGATTATTCGGAAAACCATACATATTGTGTTGTGCCTCCTCCTTCCTCAGACCCTCTTGACTTTTTTTTTTACTGCTGATTGATGTACCCCCACTTTGTTCATTAATTCGTAGATCATGATTATCACACTACATTCTCTTTTGATTCATTGCATATTAATTCCTCAATTAGTACATAAAGCATTAATAATACAATGATTTATCTATCGGTAGTTCACAATGTATGCTCTATAGCACTCCTCATATCCATCAAATGCCCAACTCTCATTATCACATTCCGGTGCCTAATTCTTATGGTCATGTCAAGATTCCCATCATAGTTGCACCCCTTACCATACTTGTACCATTCCTTATTACATCTTCCATTGTCATTTGTGACATGCTCTTAGGTATTCCTTAGCTCTACGCTGCCCAAGCCATCCCATCCATGCACCTCTTATGTCCCAATTTCATTCATAACAACATGTTGTCACTATCAAAGGTATTCCACCTTGTGCACCATTTCCTTGGATTACTCTTGCTAATATTTATGCACCACCATGGCATCTAGGCCTCATATGCTTCTCATGTCTAAAGCCACTTGGTACCTAGCTCTCATATTCACACTTGACCTACAAAGACACACCCCTTTAGGCATCATAGCTCCATTAGTCCACCTCATCAGCCTAACTCCCCTACTCGGGCAGCCCCTTCACATCAGTTTCCTCCACCTCCTTCACCACATATGTCTCTTCCATGCACACATCATTATTATCCTACACCACCAACCTTAGAGCATCGTTAGATGTCTTTTTCTCCTTGTATATCGGGTGGAGATCCCTCACCCTTCACTATCGTTGGATAGCCTAATATCCCTCACACACTTGGGGACATCACACTTTCTCCCCCCCTTCTATCACTATCAGTTGTCTCTAGTATTTACTACCACACTTCACACTTTGTGCTTCATGATTAATCTTTGTTAACAATCCTACACTTTTGGTACACACATTGTATCGTCATTACCATATGATGCACTCTCGTGCTATAATTCACACTTGCTTATTGAGTGCACACTTTCTTTCAAGAACCCCACATCATCTACACACTTTATGCTTTGTGATTCATGATATTATCTTTCTAGCATTTAATCTTACTTCATTCATTGCACTCATTTCATGCACATACGTTGGGGGGAAACGTAACTCCTCCCATCTTCACATATTGCATGACATCCCATCATATTCACACTACATTTACATATATTGGTTGCATTTACTCTTGCTTGTTTATACTACTTACATGTTGCACTTTTCTTATTATGCTAGTCAGATACTCAGTATGTCATTATCTTTTCATATACACACATTGTTCACTTGGTCTTTTGAGGTGAATGTAGATCTCTTACATGTTTTTACATGCTGCAATGATGCTTGGAATTGTACCTTTTACTAGTCCCATTGAGGCTCCTGGGGGCATCTACTTTTACTACTCTCACATTTTACACATCTCAGGTTTTATTGTTACATTATTCACTACTTCTCATTACATTTACTTTACTTTTCATTGATCTACACATGTTTTGACATAATTTTTATATTTCTAACATGTTAATAGGTGATTCATGTGTTGCATTTTTCTTACAGGATCAATACAACCATGGTTATTTGTTTCTTTTTGCTTACTATTATTTTTCATTATTATATGCTACTATTTGCAGGTTGTGCCCTATATCTTGCTTGATTATTGTTTACTTGTTTATGGTTGTTTTGGACCTTCTTGTCTTGTGACATTGTAAGGGATGCCCAATGTTTGAAACTCACTTTTTGTAATCTATCTTGTCTTCTTACTTACTTATTACATTGTCTTCCATTGCATGTTAGTTATGTTTACTACTAACACTTGTTACTCGCCTATCTTCCCCTACCCCTACAGGTATCCATTTCAGATCAGTTTCTGGTCCTCTCCTTTGGACTACATGCTCCTATAATTGTCACATGTACCCAGAATGAGGGGGCATATATTGGGTGAATAAATCACCCTTACAGTAGCATAAATCTCTAGACTAGCACATTGATACAACATTGGCACAATATACGAGTCACATAGCTCGGCTCTGAGAATTAGACTTAGGTCAAAATCACAGAGCGAGACACTAGCGCCCAGTCCTAGATAGTAGCGATGGGCACTTATGTCCTCCCCATGTGCTAATGTTGTAGGGGAAAATACAAATCAACTTCACATTTTAGCACAATTCACAATAATCATCAAAGAAATTCTCCAAGAGTGTGCACTTGCCTCGGTTACATAACTCGAGTCTATCAACACATTTTAGTTACTATTGGTATAAGTCGGAAAAATCGAGAACTAATCAAGAATAAATCAGATCTAATCGAAATGTATCATTTGTAGTGGTACTTTGGGAAGCATTCATGGAAGGAGGGAAAAGCTAGACCTCTCTCCCCAACACTTTTCTCCGTGGCGTGAGATTTCCTAAAAACCTTGCACTTGGCATGAGATCACCCAAAAAACTCATTATTGGCATGTGATCACCCAAAAACTCTCTTCACAACATTTCAGGACATTTTCCTATCCTTTACACTCTTATACATCAAGTGCACACTTTCCTTTATCATTACTTTTACACATGTTTACATACTTATGCATACTTTACTCATTTTTTTAAAACACAGGACTTTGACTACTCTTTCACTCTTCTTTTACAAGTTCATCCTTAATACGCAATAAGGAGCATCTTACTTTATCAAACATAGGTTCTAGTAGCACATTTTGTGCATATGTTTCACCCCTAGGGTCACTTTACTTTCCTAGTCTCCATGTTTCACATTACAATCACTTCATGCTTTACTTTTCCACTCGGCACACTATCGGCTACACACTTTTCTATAAGATCATATGGTACGCATCTTCTAACTACTTTATGTTATCAAGTATTCACACTTATGACATAAAATGGGGGGAAAATTTAGTCACAAAATCTATTCACTTTGGTACATTTCTAGGTCCTAAAAGCATGCTAGCATTTACATGATTCCTAAGCAAGAAAACTAGTAATTAACAACTCACTTTGGCCTTTTTATTTGTCTTCTACTCTTTTATTGGATTTATGTATTTGTTACTCTGCCGGTATTTGACTATTTTTTTTTCTATGGCCGGACACAAGCACCCAGTTTAGACAGTAGCGTCATGCGTTCCTATCCTCCTAGGCACTCATGTCCCTCTTTATTTTTCCCTACCTCTTTGGGCCCCTTTTGCTTCTCAATTACTTTTTATTGCTATGGGTCGGCCTTTCAGTTGTCAATTACGAAATTCAAATAAGGTAATCATATAAATACATAGTTATGCTTTCAAAATGAAGGACTAAGCATTAAGCATTACTATTATCGCCTAAGCTTACATTAAAAGTCACAAGAGCACTCCAAAGGCATTCATCTAGCACATCCATTCAAGGTAAAAGATTACATACTTCTGCATACACATCATAGGAAGGGGAAGTCTATTCTATTCCATCCACACATATTATACATCTTCTACATTCTAGATATATCCTGCTATCATTTGTGCAACTTACACAAGGGCATCCTAGGGCATCATTTCTACACACACAAACACACATAAGAACTACATGGAGTCTGAGATGTAGTGTAATGCTCGATCATAATTTCACTCTTCGGGTGACCGTTAAGGTCAGTCCAACTCCCCATTCTACATTTTTCTTTTTAGGTTTGATGTGGTTTGTGGGCATGTGCAGGTGAACTTCTATTTTGTAGGTTACATGTACATTCAAAAATCAAGGAGTGAATCGAGTGTGATAAGAAGCGACCAACAACAAAGCTCCTCATGCATAGAAAAGACCATATCTGATTGTTCACATAGACACCAACGCCTAGACACAATCATTGAGCACTTTGGTGCTCTTGCCTACTTCTAGGTGTTTCTGCTTTGCTCAATTTTGACTCTCAAAACCTCCAGGAGTCTTAACGAAACTCTTTTTATCATGTTCTAGTCATTCATCTTCCCAGATCACCTTCAGATAGCTCAGAAATCAGCTAAGTCTCTCTATCTCCCTCTCTTGCTTAGGGTTTCACATTATTCAATGTTTTTTGCTTGTTTGTTTACTATATTTTATTATTTGTAAATCATTTATTACAATAGTTACTCTACAATCAGATTTAATCTAAAAATATGAAATCACTACTCATCTTGAACTAAGACAACAAGTATAACCAATAAAATAAAAAACAACAAGATATCCATGTAAAATTTAGGGCAATATGATACTTGAAACATATTTCCACGAATTCCGGTAATCATCATGGATCTTCTATTCAAATTTATGGTGTACTTCTATGAAAAAAACATGACACAAATCCATAATTATATACTACTCACATACCCAATAATGTTTTAAGTATAATATATATTTCTATTTTATTTGGCGTAAAGTAATGAGCTTAACTCACTAGCATGAAGACGACCTTGATCATCGAATATTTTAGTCAACACCTAATTATTTGATCATCATATTTGTTATCATGCTAAATTCCCAGCATGTAAATTTGAATTTTTTTATCATGACAACTAATCCCGCCATCCGAAAACCTCTCTCCCGGTCATTTTGAACCATTCCTCTGCGCAAGCACATCACTCACGGAACACCTCCAGGATCATTGTCATCCTTGTCTGACTGGTAGGAAAGTACTAACATGGTTTTCAAATTTGTTTCATGTGCGGGGAATGGATCCAAGTTTATTTCAAATTGATACTAAGCTCTAAGGTGGAATAATGCTCTCTAGAGCACTAAATTGGCTATTTTTATCCATATTGTAGCATAAAGACATCCTCCATAAGCTAAGCTGTAAAGGATCAACCCATCTAGGATTTTTTTAGGAGATAAATGAAGTGATCCAAGGTAGTTTAGGGAAAATATGTGAAGGAAAATGATGTCAAGAATAATTCAAGAAAAATCGGGTTATTTTAGGCATAGGGAATGAAGGCTTCAATAGAGAAAGTCACCTTGTTCTGAAGATTTTGGGAGTTCTAGGAGGAGTTATAATCTCATAAAATATTCAATGGAAATATCTTGGAGTCCCCTACATGATGGATGCATTAATTTTGATCCTTGACCTCACTACTCTCCATGGTAGTTTGGGTCACTAATAAGCTCCTTCATGCTAAAAGGGTGAATGGTGTCATAAATCAAGTTACAAGATAAATAAATTCTTGAAAGTGGTTTTAATGAACTCATTGGATTATTTTGAGTCAAAATCATATAAGGTTTCACCTCTAAACTCTAATTCTTGCTCTCATGGCAGAAAAGGCAATTTGTGTTCTAATTTTGCATTAGGATGATGACATCAACATCACTTAAAGGATTGAGCACACTTTTGGACCATGTATATCCCTTTTTCCTTGTCTATTGGTGCGAGGGACATGAGGAACACAAAATTTCACTCCTCTATGCATTTTCTTCTTTTGTCACTTAGGACTCGTGACTTACGTTGTTAGGTAAGCATAATGCAAAATCAAACCCCTTCCTCATGTTGTGGACACCCTTAGAATGTTTTTTAAGGATTGGTGTCCCCGTTGCTTTTTCCTAAGCTTCAAGAGGACATGAGAGATAAAAAATTGTGCTCTCCCTTTCATACGCTTGTTTTGTTACCTAAAAATCATAACTTGGAGTGTTAGAGGTGTTAGAAGTGCAAAATCAAGTTAAACTCAAAATTGACCCCTTCTCCTCATGAAAATCTCACCTATTGACCATTTTCGTCAATCATTTAAAAGGGGTATACAAATATTTCAGGTTTCTTAGGTTTAGTGTCATGTTGGGCGGGTGCACAAGCAACTAACAACTAGGATGTTGATCTAGGATGCTTATTCCTCGCATTAGATGTCTTTCCAATTCGCACCTTTGTCAGGATCATGCATCAGCCTTTTCAAACTATTGCAAGGTTGTGAAAAAGGTTGGAATGGCTTCGTACATTAAAAAAACATGCACGTTGGGATAGCAAGCATTGGGTTCTGGTTTTCAAGTATCAAAGGAAATTATAGGTTGCAGAGGTGATCACTTGTTTTTTTATCAGTTTCAGATCAATAAAAGGTACAATTTATTCATTTTATTCCTTTATGATTAAGTGAATTTGTATTAGTGTGTTGAATTATATGGGTTAATTTAATATTATGTTATTGAAGAAAAATAAAAAGAGACACAAACAACTCATCACATAAAAGCAATTTCATTTATTCATAAAGAAAGAGTACATTTATCCCACACAAGCCATAGGATATGGCTATCAAGTAAGGAAATGCATATAAATGAAAAAATGAAAGCATAAGGAAAAAGTAACCCGTCATTTCTTGATCTTGAGGCCACTCTAAGCCTTTCGATGCTTCAAATTTCTACACCATTGTACCTAAGAAAGAAAAATTGAGAGGGTTAGAGCTTCCTTATGTTTCAGTTTTACATATACATGCATCATCTTAAAAGGGAAGAGGAACAAATTCGGTTATGTAAATTTCATGGAAACACAATGATTAATTACAAGTTATAATTCACTTTATACTTGCATTTAAAGCGGTTTCAAAGGAATTAAGTGCAAAATTCAGAATCCCAAATTTCAAAGACAACCATGCTTTTATGAAAAGGAACATAGTCTTCTTGGTATGATGTATGGAAGAAAGGACAGAAATCAAAGCATGGGTTACGAGAGAAAAATAGATCACAAAGTACATTTTCAAGAAGAACAAATGTTGAACAACCCTACAACTTACAAGGATTTCCAAGCATCAATGAAAATATCTAGGGATTCGGACTCATAATGAAGGAAATCCATTAATGACACATCAATGGAAATCATTTCTTTGGAAAGGAATGCAACTTGCAAATCGTTTCATATTTTTAGAAGGATACAAAACTCATATTTCAGCATGAAAAGATTGTATAGCTAGATCTCAAAATAATGCTAATTTAAGCTTTTCTACATAAAATATTCAACATGTAATTTAGTTTAGCAAAATAGACCGCTAATATAAAAGGTCCTCAAATGCACTGAAAGCAACTTTCAAGGAAAATTTGCATGTGTTCATTATGCATTTTTAGTTATACGGTTTGAAATGAAGATTAAAGAATACAATGATCAACTCATGGAATAAGAATGATAATCATCTCATGATGTTTTTCAAGATATCAAGAGTGGCACCTAATAGCTTTGTCATTAAAATTTCATACAAAGGAAGCTTTTCAAATTCCATTATAAATCTAACGGTGGGCACATCCAGGAATGAAGTAATTATCAAGGTCTCAATCACAAATATTCTTAGATTTTATTTCACAATAAGACAAGGTTTCATCTATGAAACAAAATCTAGAAGTGCATAGATAAATTAAGATTTGAAAATAACTTTCAATTATATGGAAGGATTTGAAATTTATAGCTATAAATTTTGATCCAAGTATGTAGTCTTTTCAAACAAACTAGTGCACAAGGAGAGTTACCGCAAAGTACATTACAAGTGTATAAGTTTCAAAATAATGTAAATACAAATATTTAGATCTGGATTAGTAATCCATGACAAAAATAGAGAGCTCACATATAAAATCCCAAACCAAAGAATAGGCTAAGAAAGAAAATACATAATGAGAAATGGAAATAGAAACTTCAAGTCTTGCTTTTACCAAGTTCATGAAGGATAACAATTTCTATAGGGAAAATCTATTTCAAAGTAACTTTAGTCCTCAAATCATTAATGAAGGCATGTTAAGCTTTCGGGTTCTATATATATGTCGGGCTTTAGTTTTCCAGGTGATCAAATCCACTACGAAATAGATGGATGTTGAAACATGTTTATTTAAGGGGATTTGGTACTCATAGAGAATCTTTTATTAAGAAGATTGACATTTAAAAGTTGGGTATTTAGGCACATCAAGCCCACATATCCGAGAAGGCAATACAAACTCTATAATTGGTAAGATAAGATCGGGAAAAGTGCAGTCACAAGGTAAAAATTCAAAAATAAAAATAAACTATGCGAGTCAAAAAGATAGGTCAAGCTAAAGAAAAGGCAATATAAAACCCAACTCAAGCTCGGGACAGAGCACTACAACCTTGCAAACTCATGGCCGAGTTGTAAACACCGAGTGAGCTACGTAGAGAGTGGTAATCTCGAAGAATAAAAAAATAAAGAGTAAAGCATAGCCCATACTGAGAACTAATATTGAGCTCAGTATACAACCATGGATTAAATCAACATTCCACATCAAATTTAAAGTAACCCACATCACAAAAAAAAAAACACACAAAGATAGGAAGGGGACCATTGCTTACCTCTCTTGAAAGGTCAATATCTATCAACAATTCAAGATCTATCAACAAGTCGAGATCATAGAAATTAGTCTTTGAGGTGGGAAGTAGTCAAACATGGCAAGGAGAGTGTGTCACAAGGTCACCGAACTTGAATATCATATAACGCGACCCAAAAAATACATTCTCCAACAAAAGATCTCAAAGCAGTGTGCCATATGCACAAACTAGTCATTCTATGGGAATACGCAAACATAGATCCATGGATTTGAACCCCTAGCTCAGCTAGAACAAACAGAAATTTCCAATCATAAGCAATGGTGAAAACCCAAAACAGAGCACATGATGTAGAGCCACGCATGAGAAACATAGCCATAGCAAGCCCATAATGATTAGTTATGCTTACTATAGTCATGGATCTCATCAATGTAATCTCAGGTAATGCAAGGTGAATGCAACTTCAAACACCCAAATATAGCTTGAATCAAGTAATCTAAGCCATAGCCAATGAGCCAATATTCATAAAGCAAGCATATCCAGGGCCACAATAGAACTATTCAAATGATGCAAGCTCCAATAAATGTAAGCAGGATAACTCAAACCCCCATGATGTACCAATAACTGTGAGTTCCAAAACATGCCGAGAGGATATATTGCTCAACCGCCTTGTAGAGAGGAAAAAACAACGAGTTTTTACATGAGGAATTGCAAGAAAAACACAAGCCCAAAAGCTCAAGAAATTCAAGCTCATAAGCCTTTGAAGAACCCCGGGTTGGAAGGAGAAACCCAAATCTAAGAATGGTGAATGAGATAGCCAAAATAGAGCACTAAGATCTTAAAAATGGCGACCATGAAGAAAATAATGGAAAAAGTAAAATAGAGTAGGTTCTTGTTATCTCTCGAAAGTGCACCACAGAGAGATGGCTACTGAGTTTTTAAGCTTACAAAATTTGATCTCTCTTTCATAGATACAATGGAAACACCTTAGGTCTGTGGGTATACCTATTTTGAGGTGAGTCTCCGGTATCAAGGCCAGTTCCTTGTTGATGTATCCTAAATTGATTATGGGGTTTAGGGGTAAAAGATGACTGTAAAGTGATTAAAACTAAGGTGATACACCAAATTTGTATGAGGGATTTGACTGAGTATATGCACAATTGATATGTGAAGGATTTTGGTGCACGAACCAACAGTTCTTCTATAAAATATTAAGGGAAAAACACTTGGAGGTATTTAGGGAGATTATCACAACAATACTGCTAAGCTAAACATGCACATTAATATCATGCAGAAACTACTAAATTTTGCAGTAGGGTAAGATGATTAATCAGGGAATTTACATTCACAAGACTAATAGAAACATACACAAGACTGCAAATAATTGGTAAGGCAGAAAGTACTTCACACTCAAAAGGAAAACTGGAAAAAATTGCTTCAGTACTCCTATATCCAAAAGTCCTCCAAAAGTTCCCCCGTGCTTTGCAAAGGCACACAATATATAGCAAAAATAAAATTCACCCTCTTCCTAAAAATAGCCTAAGGCTTGTACTCACCCATGCATTCTATTTTTATCCTTTATTTAATAATAGATAAAGGAATAAAAATAGAGCATGCAATTACAAATAGGCATTATTAGCCTTAATTACAATGATCAAACTGAAGTTGACTATTCTATTTTTAAGAAGAGAAGGATGAATAACTTGCTAAAAATAAGATTGCTTGCTAGGCAAGTTTCTCTCCATGAACATGCAACTTTGTCTTCTTCTCTATTATGTCCTGTTGTGAAGGCATGCAAAAATACTCCTGTGTATGTGATAGCTTCATGTGGGGACCACCCTTTGATATATGGATTTGTCTTCATTTGAGTTTGGCCACCTTTGTCTTGACACGCACTAATGGTATTTGCGAATCTAAGGCAAGAAGGCCCTTCTAACTTGGTGGTGTGATAGATCGATCAGCGAGGATGACTGCTCGAAGGCTCCAATCAATATCGAGCTCTGGCGTGATTCGATCTATGGGTTGTGGGATGCGTGGAAAATGACCCGGGATGGTTTCGTGTATTTCTCCTGATAGGGTCATATGGTAAATATGGTCGATTCTATGGACGATTCTCTGGCCTAGTCCAAAATTCTCTAGCTTCGTTAGCTATTGTATTTAGTAGGGATAACTGTTGAATGATGAGAGGTGGAATCGGAGTAGACTGAAATACTAATTTACGTAGGCCAGTGTCTATGTCTAATTCTCTTATGGATTCGTTAGGCTGTGGGATCTGCGGATCACAACCATAGACTCTTGGTTGTTGCGGTCCCGTTATGGTCATACGGGAGATCAAGTTCTGATCCCTAGTATCCAATAGTCGTAAGCTTTTTCAGCTTCTATGTTTAGAACCAACAGTTGTGCGATCTTCTCAGAATACCTTACAGGCGTTCTCGCAACTTGGATTCTTAAGCTGGTATCTATATCTACTAGGGTGTCTCCAGTAATGGCATTTGTGGAACTAAAGGATCACCCGAATATTTGTTCTCTTTCGAGCCCTTCTGAGTCATGTGGGTATTTTCTAGGGTAATCTGTAAGTTTGGCTGATTTGACCAAAAGAGATGCGCTTAGTCGTCTTCGATGTTTAACCCTCTCAAGCGTATCACGATCATGTTGGAAGTACATTGTTGTTTGGAAGACTTGTATCCTAAGGTTTTGGTCAATGTCAGTTATTGCTACTACGGTATTGGGCTGAGGCACAATTGGCTCGAAAATGTATTCCCTGGGCTCCCTAGGTCCCGTAATTGTCATACAAAAGCAGTAATGAAACAAACTATAATGAAGTAAAATCTAAGTACATTTCTAGCATATATAGTTTCTTTTTGTATTTTCCGGCAATTTATGAGAGAGTAGCTATTTAAAATATTTAAAATTGACAACTAAACTAACAACGTAAAACAAACAAAATAGCCGAGTGTAGCTATTTGTCTGTGCGATTTTGTATATCTATTCTAAACAACGAAATAACTAATCTATCTGCAAGATTCTCGATCCTACCTCAGAAGTGAGGAATGAATCATAGTTTCTCAGAAACTATCAATCCCCACAACCTCCCTGGCAATATCGAGAATGGAAATAACTGAAATAAAGTGATTAACTACTTTATTTGATAAGTTCTAACTAAAACTTTGAAAGATGGAACCTGGATTTCGCAGAACAGTGGCGAATCCGACGGTGTGTGTGTTCTTGTCCCCTCAGTATGATCTCTTCGTTCTTTGTGCTCACGTGAATCCAGAAAAGCGTGGAATGCTTGCATCAACAGGAATAGATATTTGGATCAATGGATAGCCTTGAATGCGAGACGAGAATAGAATGCGGATAGGAGAGGGATAGCACAAGAGTACGAGCTTGGCCTATGCAATTCCTAGCGGGGTCTCTGCGAATCATGCAACAAAAGCGTCGGAACACGAGACTAGTGCGTATGAAGAGCAAAACCTGCTGACTTTAATGGCTGCCTAGACCATTCTACTCCAAAACAATAATATTGTTTGCCTGAAGTTGGATACGTGGCTTACCAGCGGTAACATAAAGCTAAAACAAACTGCAATAAACTATGCTACCAATCCTAAGCAAACTAAAGGGACATAAATCTTTGAAAACATGAAAATTGGAGTGAAAATGGTGGCCCGAATAATGTTTGCACTTGCACAAGTTGGATATGTGGCTTACCAATTTCATAATACAAAACTAACCAAAGCACTCAATGAGAAAACTAAGAATCCTAAGCAAAGGAAAACTAAATGCTGTAACAAGAAATTTCAAAAGCAAACTTTGGAGCAAAATTGAGAACTAAAATCGGGGGCCATTTGCATGTGCACAAACCATGCATTTATAGGAATCAAACATCAAAAAATCAAATCTAAACTGAACTCCTAAACATTAAACAAAAGAAAAACACTATTCCAGGGGACCAAAAACATAAATGCATGCTCAAGTCGGCAAGAAAAGCTGGTAAAGTCGTGATATTTCACGCGGCGTCGCGTCAAAAGCAGCGTTACGGAAAAGCGCGCGCACGGGACCGCGCGCCTGCTCGGGCGGCGGTTCTGGGCATACTGTTGTCGGGGGCGGTCTGGCCGCCCGCCCTTTAAGGGCGGCGGTTTAAATCCTTGAAGACCAAAAAGCCAAGAAAAGAGGAAAAATAGGGAAAACAAAGCACGCGGGGGCTAAGCGGGGCATGCGGGATGTTAACGCATATCCGTAAAGCTTCTCTGGATCCCGAACACCTTGCGAAGAGACCTGTATCATCATCGGGGCACTTATTACACCGTTCGTGATCTGACAGTACCTTACAATTTTGGGTACGTACATATTGCCCCCTCGGAGAAGCGTTTTAGCCATGAAGAGGCATAAAACGGTGGGTCCGAGTATGGCCGTCCCGAAATGGGAAGTTAGAAGTTATACCTTACACGCCGTGTGTTGAAATGACGCCGTCCAAAATTCCGCTACTGCGAAATGAAAAGAGAACTCAAGTGCGAGATAGATCTGATAATTTGAAAATAAACGTTAAAATAATAGAGAAAGAGGACGTACCATTTGTGCGAGGATAGAAACTTACCTCGTCAAGGCGCTCAGAACTGTGAAAAAGATATTTAAAACAAACCGGGGCGTTATATATATGAAAGTGGGCCCATTTTCCTATTCATTTGCGCGAGTCGATTTGATAGGTTTTGAGCTCTGGGACCCACGGTGACGGTTTCTCACGCGAGTAGAGTCAAAACGTCCGCAGTGAGATAGAGATCATGCCTCCACGTGCGGAACGCCACCCCGCGAGATCACAGGTTGGTTTTCTTCAATTTTGTGTTTTTCCCCTTTGATTTGAAATGTTAAATTCTTTGCAATGGGGGGGTTATTTTCGAAAATGTTTGGTTTAAAGGGTCCATCTAGGGGGGGCGCCTACTGGGTAGGCCCCATTTTTGATTAAAATAGTCATTTTTGCATTTTTTGGGCTTTTTAAGCTTAAAAACCCGCGCGGGTTTTCGGACCGCGACCGCCGCCCTGGACAGGGCGGCGGTTACACGACCGCCGCCCTGTACAGGGCGGCGGTCACGAGACCGCCGCCTTTAAGGCGGCGGTTACAAAACCGCCCCCCTGCTCAGGGCGGCGGTTTTGCACAGAATGCAAAAGAACCTATTTTAAAAGCTTTTACTTGTATTTTTAGCATTTGTACGTGTTTTTATGCTTCTCTTGATATTGTTTAGATACTAACTTACTCTTCCTTGTGTGTTTTTGGGTGTATGCAGGCAAAAGAGGAGTACATTAGATGGAGCCGGGAGAGAGAGTGTGGCCCAGCTGCCGGGGTATTGGATGCCCTCTCAGCAGATGAGGAGGACACATTGCAGAGGGCCGGCATATTGCGTATATCGCGTGTGCCCCACGTTGCTCCATCCAGTCACATTCTTTGTGACCTATTTTCATATTGGGACGCGGATCGGAACACCTTCCGACTGCCAGGGGTCCGTGGTGAGTGGACCATCACTTTGGAGGATGTTTACCGCATTTTGGGGGTCCCGATCATCGGGAGGAGACTCACAGCTAGAGGCAGTGGTTCCGGGCACGAGATAGCTCAGTGGGCTGGTTATATGGGGGATGCAGCCATTTCTACGGGGCCGAAGAAGGGAGTGCGAGTTAGATCCATTCCTTCTTTGCCCATCCCCGTATTTCGACAGGCCATCATGGGGATCCTTGCCTCGAGACTCATCGGGGACAAGGGAGGGGACACATTATTATCTTGTTGGGCCCCATCATTGCACGAGATAGAGGACATGGCGGAAATACGCACAGGCGCGGACATTTTGGGGACCACCTACCATGACTTATACGAGGTGGTGGTCGATTGCGAGGGGCAGTCCTTGAGCCACCCCACTCTAGTCATGAGTTGGGTGTATGAGCGCTTCATTCCGTATGGCGAGGCGTGGAGGTGGCGAGATCCGGGCGGTGAGGGCAGCCCGATGGTCGGGTATGTCGGTGCTCGAGCACCTCACCGGCCAGTAGCCACCCCTTACCATGCAGCGACATGGAGGCTACACCGTACCGGCTTATGGCGGTATATGGGGAGAGGAGACCACGACATTGGTCTCTGCTCCATCACGAGGCAGCTTACTTTGATCGTGTGTGGGCCGGGTAGAGGTACATCCCTTGGCGGGGTTCCTCGGCGGTTTGGCCTCCCCTACGCGGCTATGCTTCCTCGGTGCTTTGTTTATAGATCGGTCAGGAGAGGCTAGAGGGGGCCTAGAGGCCGTGGTTGGGCAGTGGTTACCCTGGCATTCCTATTACGGCCGGGGGATAGTTCGGGCGAGAGAGGAGAGGCTGCTGGTGCGCCTCGGGCACCATTACCAGATTGCTGCGAGTCCTGCTCATAGCGGTGGCGACCCATAGATATTGACTCCGATTCGAGGAGCACACGAGAGGAGGGTCGGAGGAGCGGGAGGCGAGAGCGATCTGAGTGGCATGATACTCGGGATATTCAGGCGGGAGAGAGGGAGGAGGAGAGTGCGAGAGAGAGAGACCGTGGCTTCGAGGAGCCACTCTCCGAGGCCATGGTGGAGATGATGAGTCGTTGCGGGCGCCATGTTGCCCCCACCACGGGAGCAGCCCCTCGGTCGGCGGCGGCATCGGCGCAGCAGTCTGGCCCTGGCGACCCATCTTGGAGGCTGGTGATCGAGTAAGTTATCCTCTCCTCCTTTGATGCTTGTTTGTTTTAGGATTTGTTTTGAATGTTAACTCTCCTTATATTTGTATTGTGTACACTTTAACCTCTTGCCTAGTTCTAATTCGTTTTCTTTCTTTGCTTTGAGAGGCTGTTGATGAGTGGCGGGATCTAATCCAGTAGGGTTTGCGTCGATTCTTTGATGATCCCTATGGATAAGACCCGTACGGAGTTATCCGTGGATGCCGGAGAGCCCTCAGCAGCCGGCAGGCACACTGACGTCTTCGCTCCCGTTTGGCATGTGGCCAAGATGGTGTCAACTCTCCGTACAGAGTTGGCAGGCTATAGGACAGCCGAGCGTCTTATGAGGAGCCGCTCTCATGGCGAGACTCGGCGCCCCTAGGGACCCGAGCCCTCCGTCCATTCAGAGCGCCAGCGTAGCCGGAGTCCTAGGCGAGGGCGCGCACCTTCAGCGGGATCGCGCAGGGGTTGAGAGGCCACTTGGCTTTCTGTATTTGTAGTTACATTCTTTTGTGTATTACGGGCTCTTTGAGCGTTTTGACCATGCCTAGTGCATGATGGCATTGTATATAAACTTTGATTATTTATATATATGCGTCGGTTTTGGATCAAAACTTGTCATTTGTATTCTACTTTCTTTATTTCCAACTGCTTCGTGTATACTATGATGTATGTATTATATGCTTTCTAGAATGTATGCAATGGAAAACAGATGATGCAAATGTTTGCTTTCTTTTTGTGTTTCATGATGCTGATACATGATATTGTAGATATATTGTGATCTTAAATCTTAGTTTCTGTGAGCAATTTGGATACCTCATGATTTGTTTTGGCAAAGTGATGAAAATAATCAGTATGATGAATAGATTAACTTGCCCCACTCCTAACTCCACGCAACTAGTAGGATGCGAGGGCTCATCACCAAGAGCCAAGAAGGGCGCAAGTTATGGAATATGGTGAAGTGATAGTGGTGAAAGACAGACGAAGCTTTGGTGGAACCAAATGAAAACTACAAGCTTTATTCTACCTGAATGACTTCATAGTTTTGGATGCTGACTTGCTTTGCGGTTTATCAGGACTTAGACCCGTAGATGGCCACATAGTAGACAAAATCTGGGTTTTAGGATTTTTAACTCTCTTGGAATTTTGAACATCGATTCATTCGTTATTGACTCAAAGTTTGAATTGATTGTTTATGACCTTTTAACATTTACTTTGTTTAGAGGACCCCTACACTTTGCCCCATCTTTACTGTAAGAACATGGGTTTATCACCGTGGGCAAGGCATGGCGAGTAAGGGCATTTCCATCCTTTCCCAACCCTACGTCACTAGTAAGAGCATGAAGCTCATCACCGAAGGTTGGTGGGGCAAGGAAATGTGTAAAAATAAAATTTTGTTTAATCACTTCTTGACTTGTCTATTTGAGTAAAATGTCAGTATATGCTTATTTCCAAAGAGATGTGTATATGGGATAGATGTGACACCATGAAGCTTCTAGAACAGACCATAGGCAAGACACCTATCCTAAGAAGAAATCAAAGCGAGAACAAACTTGCAGATCTTGGTATGGTTACCGTTAGGACTTCGTCATATCTGATTTTGTTTGATAAAAGATTCTGAGTTGATTGATGATATCGAAGACGGAGAAGTATGATTAAAGAGCTTTATGCCAGAAACATCACGAGTTTGAAATGAATTACTTTGAGAATAGATTCCTTGATCACAATTTGTGTAAGAACAAGTGGACAAAATGATCCTAATTTATATGAAAATGCAATGTAGATAGTTATATAGGTAGCGTTTAGGCTTTACTTGCGTAGAAAGCGTTTGAGGTGGAGAGAATTGACTGTTTCGCCAAACTCCTCACCTTCTAGCGTGCATAAGAGGTATGCACCATTTCCGTAGTCCTTCATGACTCGGTATGGGCCCAACCATTTGGGCCGGAATTTCCTTCCTTCGCCGGTCTTCTTGTCGATCCATTTGTCAACCTAGAACTAGGTCACCTTCGTATATGTCACGTTCATAGACCTTTTTGTTTATCTTTGCTGCCCGGCACATCCGGTCGGCATAGACTCTATGTCGTTGTTCAGCGTCTAACCTAGCTTCATCCAGGCTTTCTAATTGAGAAAGACGTGCTTCTCTGTAAGCGTCTTCATCCATGGATGGTAATGGGAAGTCGTCCTTAGGACATGCTTTGTTGATGTCTCAGGAAATCTATGCGAAATGCGTATCTTTCCATTCTTCTGAGAGAGCGGGAGCGATGTTGGATACCCATTGGGAGTAGTCAGTGGCTTGATGAATCCTGAAGGAGTTTTATTACCTCCTCTTTTACCATGAGGGCTACTTTGGGCTTCATGGGTCTTGATTTTTGTTTAATTGGCTTTGCATCTGATCTAGTGACGAGGTTGTGTACCACAATGTGGGGTGCGACTCCTGTCATCTCTTTGTAATTAAATGCAAATGCCTTCTGATGTTCTTTGAGAACTTGAGTATGTATTTCCACTTCCTCTGGGGTTAATGAAGAACCTAACTTTAAAATTCTTGGTTCATCTTCCGTTCCGATATTGACATCGATTGTTTCTTCAATTAAAGAGGCATTACCCTCTTCGAACTCAGGTGGTGCCGGAGGTAGATCTATATCATCCCGTTTTCACACACGTATATATTAGGTTCTTTTTGTGAGGAAGATTCATTACGGGATTTCGAAGTAGGAAGATGAATGCGAGATCGAGAGATAAATCTAGCGTGTGATAGGAGAGATGTAGTCTTTGCAAAGGCATTTAAGTAATCCAAAGTAGCCGCATCATTTCCAACATGGTCTAGGATGGTAGATTCACTTCCGTTTGAAAGAGGATCCTTCATCGTTTTTATTAATGGTTCGTTACGAATGGATACCGTGAAATGAGTATCTTCTAGCTCATTGTTTGGAGTAAACGTGATCTTTGAGGTTCTTTATTGAATCGGCGAGAAGATTTTTTTCTCGCGGGATTGCTTGATGGATATGAAGTTGAATGCCTTGCTTAAATCTAATCTGAGCGTTTTTGTAAAGTTGCAAGTGTTCGGCTTTAGTTTCATATACCTCGAAACTTGGTTTGCAACTAATTGCGAGTCTCCTAAAACTCTGATATTATCAATACCAATTCTTTTGGCTAAGGTAAGGCCAGGGAGGAGGGCTTCGTACTCAGCGCCGTTGTTTGTACATTCAAAGTTTAATTTAAAAGAGAATGGGAGGACCTTCTCTTGGGCGAGGTAAAATTATACTGCCCCGCTCCATAATGGCATTTAGCTCCATCGAAATGGAGAGTCAATACTTAGCGGGAGTATGGATGTAGGTGTATCTGCTTTGTGTTTGCACACTCTACTTCTACCATACAGAGATCTTCTGCTGGCAAGGAACCAACACCTAAGGAAAATCCTATGCCTACTGAATCGAATGGTAAGAATATTGGTGAATCTTGTTCTATTAATTCAACGATCTTCGCAGTAGTCTCTAATGATACTGTCTCTTTAGTTTTACCTTTTGGAATTGTTTGGACTATGTTGGTAGTTTCAAGATCCGTTGTAGGTATCAACTTTTCCTCTGGCTTTGAGTCGGAGGGTTTGTTAAGTTGGTTTGTTGGCAGTTCGAATTCTGAGTGTACACCTGGTCTCTTCTTTAAATCAGCTAGGTGTACGTCAAATGGCTTTGGATCGCCTTTGGCTACAAATACCTTTCCCAGATGCAGGAATCTTACTTCTTGAAATAGCGTGGAAGGGATTGCCTTCATGCGGTGTATCCATGGTCGGCCGAGGATCATATTATAGTTAGTTTCCCGATCTATAATATAAAACTCAGTTAGGATTGTTTTAGGTCCTAAGGTGACTGGTAGTATTATAGTTCCTATCGATGTGGCTTTAAGGCTATCGTAGCCTCTCAAGGTATTTCGTGTAGTAGAACAGTTTGTTTCTCCATATCCCAATTTTTGGAGAAAAGAGAAAGGGACTATGTTAACTGCAGCTCCGTCATCAACCATTGCCCGTTTTACATAGTTATTATAAACTTGTACTTGCAAGTGTAGGGTTGGATCGCCTCGGCGTGCGATCTCAGCATCTGTAGGCATTTTACTTATTTCGAATATGAATTCAACATCCCTATCCGCCTGTCCCGGTGGATAAACATCAAAGTCTATATGATTTACCTGCGCTTCCGGTGGTGGAGTGATACTAACTAAATGACCCAAACCTAACGCCTCTAAAAGAGCAGCCCTATGAGCAGGGGAATTCTTTAGTAAATCAAGGAATGAAATATGCGAGAAGGTTTTTGTTAGATCATTAATTAGATCATAAGCACCCATGGGTTTTGCTATGGTTTGCTGGATGTTATCTGTTTCCGGCAGGTGGCTTGGACTTGGTTGAGAGAAATACTCTCGTGTTCTCGTAATTGCTTCGACGGGTAATTCGGAGTCTAACTCTACTAATCCAACTACCTTAGGTCGTGGTTGACTTCTAGTTGTGGCGCGACTAGCAGTTTAGCGAGGTTGAGGCCTCGTGATCGTTGTTTCTGTTATTGCACCTTTGTTTGTTCAGTTGGTTTGACCTATCGCTATCATGATTTGGGAGTGGATCATTAAAGATCTTGAGAGGGCATTCGGAGGGAAACCACCCTGCTGAAGGTATTTGCCGTTGGTGACGTAGGATCTGCTAGAACATATCCATAAAAAATTGTTTTTGTTCATTTGGCAAGCGTTGCATGAATTTGTTGTAATCACGACACGTTCTAGTGTCATGACCCCGAATTTTATGGAAACCACAATAAGAATTGGGGTTGTAATTCCCGTTTTGTTGGTTTGGTGTGTATTGTGGCCTAAAATTCCGATCAAACTGTTGCCTATTAGGACTAAAGTTTTGTTGTTTCTGGTTTTGACTTTGGTTTTGATAACCAAAGGAGTTTTGGCTTGGTCCTTGTATGGGATTTCGCCGTTGTTGTTGTTGTGGATTATTAAAATCCACCGTATTGATCGTCGGGGTAAAATTGTTGTTTCTTTGGTTGTTTGTTTGTGACGGAGTATTAATGACATTTATCCTCTTGGGTTGGTCGATTACCCCATCTGTTGTTACCCCACGATTTTTGTTAAGGATTTTGGGTCCTTGATTGACGCTTGTAGTGGTTGTAGTATTTTGAGTAGAGGTGATTAACCTCCCGTTTGCTCCATACGTCTTACGGCCACTATCTATCATTTGCTTGATCAATTCGCGAGAGCGCTCTCAAGTACCTCGTCATAAGTCCTTAGTGGGAACTTACGGACTTCTTCCTTCACTTCTCTCTTTAAGAGAATGAAGGAATAAATCGCATAGCTCCATCGATCCATGTTTGGAGCGCTTGCTTGAGGAATAAAGGGCATGCGCCACCTTTGGATGAAATGGGCGACAGACTCGTTATGTTCTTGCTTGATGCAAGAACTCCACGATTCTGTCCTTAATAGTTTGTTCATGTCGAAGGCTTTGATGAACTCGAGACACGAGTTGTTTGAATGAATGTATGGAAGCTTCGGGTATTACGTAATACCAATCGAGAGGCAATGCCTTCCGAGCGTTTTGGGAATATTTTAGCAATGACCCCATCCCGAGGAGTAATTCTCGAATGGGTGTAGCGTAAGCTTTGATATGCGCATTCGGATCTCCTTCTCCTTTGTATTTGGGGCAATCGGGAAGAGGCCTTGGAAGCATAACGCTTCGTATGGCGAAATCTAAGGGCTCCTTTAAATATTACGAATAAGTCCCTATGCATACGTCTCGACCATTGATGGTGCTGTTGAGGAGGCGGTGGCGGAGCGGGTTGTTGATATGGCATAAATGCGCGTTAGCGGGGGCATAAGGCAATCCCTGCATTTGAGTAAACATGCCGGGGGATGAGTACAAATCCCCTTGTGGTGATTTGGAGTACATGTTTAAGTACGAAGGGGTACTATCTAGGAATGGATTGCTCTGTACTGGACCAAGAGGAACAGTGTTAGCGATTGTGGGTCTAGTTGGCACTTGTTGTGAATATTGAGGAGTCATACCCAGTGTGCCTACTCCTGTGAGGAGATCCACTTGGCTAGGATGGTGCGGAGGATTGGAATTCCCTGTTTGTATGATTTTTGAATTTTGACTTGCTTGGGCAAGTTCTAATCCTCTAACCTTTTCCATTAGATTTGAAATGACTTCGTTTGGTGAAGCCATGATATCGTGCCTTGGTGGCGTTTGTTGTATAACATGGCTTTGCGGAGGTATGTGATATCCTGCTATGAACTGATCACTATCCTGCCAAGCATTTCTGAGAGTATTTTCTATATGTGATGGCATAGAGGTATTTTCTTGAGGAGAGAACTCGAAATTTTGTCTGCAAAGTTCCTACAGGTGGGTACATGCCTTGAGAGCGTTGTTCACTCCTAGGATAATGTATTGAGTATTCGTCATCTAGACCGAGTATGGATGGATCGATTGTCTGCTAATATGTGGTCTAAGTAACACCTGAGGTGATGAAGTAGATTCTCGATTAATGTCATATTGTTTGAGCACTGAAGGCTTTGTTTGTGTTTGAGCGAGTTGATCTAACCCCTCTGTTTGAAAAGATGAGTTATATCTAGTCCTTGGTGTTTGTGTTGACAATTGATTAGTTGAATAGTTGTCGCCCCCATTGAGAGTGAGGGTGATGATTCCCTATTACATTGGGCGTAGTATGCCTCAAGACCCAAGAGAGTGCCGTATGCATCGAATCCAGACATATTCGGGGGGTATATGAATACCCATGAGAATAATGGGAAAGAGCGAAGGTGATTTGGAGAAGATGAAACTTCTCAAAGAGAAGGTGAAATGAATTGTTTGTTTCACGTCGGGTTCACCAATTTTGTACGTCGGAAAAGTGCGGTAGCGTGAGAATCAACAAGTGACTCTTCCACGCACCCGACCTCCGAGGTCGTGCGAGGCAGACGTGCCGGTGTGGGTAGAATATGCGGCAAACTAGTTAGGCGGTCTAATGTCTTGACACGCACTAATGGTATTTGCGAATCTAAGGCAAAGAAGGCCCTTCTAACTTGGTGGTGTGATAGATCGATCAGCGAGGATGTTGCTCGAAGGCTCAATCAATATCGAGCTCGGCGTGATTCGATCTATGGGTTGTGGGATGCGTGGAAAATGACCCGGGATGGTTTCGTGTATTTCTCCTGATAGGGTCATATGGTAAATATGGTCGATTCTATGGATGATTCTCTGGCCTAGTCCAAAATTCTCTAGCTTCGTTAGCTATTGTATTTAGTAGGGATAACTGTTGAATGATGAGAGGTGGAATCGGAGTAGACTGAAATACTAATTTACGTAGGCCAGTGTCTATGTCTAATTCTCTTATGGATTCGTTAGGCTGTGGGATCTGCGGATCACAACCATAGACTCTTGGTTGTTGCGGTCCCGTTATGGTCATACGGGAGATCAAGTTCTGATCCCTAGTATCCAATAGTCGTAAGCTTTTTAGAAAGCTTCATGTTTAGAACCAACGGTTGTGCGATCTTCTCGGGAATACCTTACGGGTGTTATCATGACTTGGATTCTTAAGTGGTATCTATATCTACTAGGGTGTCTCCAGCGTCATTTGTGGAACTAAAGGATCACACCCGAATGTTTGTTCTCTTTCGAGCCCTTCTACGATCATGTGGGTATTTTCTAGGGTAATCATGTAGTTTGGCTGATTTGACCAAAATAGATATGCTTGGTCGTCTTCGATGTTTAACCCTCTCAGTTGTATCCCGATCATGTTGGAAGTCATTGTTGTTTGGAAGACTTGTATCCTAAGGTTTTGGTCGATATCGGTTATTGCTACTACGGTATTGGGCTGAGGCACAATTGGCTCGAAAATGTATTCCCTGGGCTCCCTAGGTCCCGTAATTGTCATACAAAAGTAGTAATGAAACAAACTATAATGAAGTAAAATCTAAGTACATTTCTAGCATATATAATTTCTTTTTATTTTACGGCAATTTATAAGAAAAGCTATTTAAAATATTTAAAATTGACAACTAAACTAACAACGTAAAAACAAACAAAATAGCCGAGTGTAGCTATTTGTCTGTGCGATTTTGTATATCTATTCTAAATAACGAAATAACTAATCTATCTGCAAGATTCTCGATCCTACCTCGAAGTGAGGAATGAATCATAGTTTCTCGAAACTATCAATCCCCACAACCTCCCCACAGCGATATCGAGAATGGAAATAACTGAAATAAAGTGATTAACTACTTTATTTGATAAGTTCTAACTAAAACTTTGAAAGATGGAACCTGGATTTCGCAGAACAGTGGCGAATCCGACGGTGTGTGTGTTCTTGTCCCCTCAGTATGATCTCTTCGTTCTTTGTGCTCACGTGAATCCAGAAAAGCGTGAAATGCTTGCATCAACAGGAATAGATATTTGGATCAATGGACAGCCTTCAAAATGCAGACAGAATAGAATGCGGATAGGAGAGGGATAGCACAAGAGTACAGAGCTTGGCCTATGCAATTCCTAGCGGGGTCTACTGCGAATCATGCAACAAAGAGCGTCCAGAACCTGAGACTAGTCTGTATGAAGAGCAAAACCTGCAACTTTAATGGCTGCCTAGACCATTCTACTCCAAAACAATAATGTTGTCTGCACAAGTTGGATCTGTGGCTTACCAACAGTAACATAAAGCTAAAACAAACCTGCAACAAACTATGCTACCAATCCTAAGCAAACTAAAACGACCATAGTACTGAAAACATGAAAATTGGAGTGAAAATGGTGGCCCAAATAATGTTTGCACTTGCACAAGTTGGATATGTGGCTTACCAGCTGCAATACAAAACTAACCAAAGCACTCAATGAGAAAACTAAGAATCCTAAGCAAAGGAAAACTAAATCTACTGCAACAAGAAATTTAAAACAAACTTTGGAGCAAAATTCAGAACTAAAATCAGGGGCCATTTGCATGTGCACAAACCATGCATTTATAGGAATCCAAACATGCAAAGATCAAATCTAAACTGAACTCCTAAACATTAAACAAAAGAAAAACACTATTCCAGGGGACCAAAAACATAAATGCATGCTCAAGTCGGCAAGAAAAGCTGGTAAAGCGTTGATTTTTGCGTGCGTTCCGTCAAAAAGCACGTTACGGAAACGCGCAGACGGGACCGCCGCCCGCTCGGGGTGGCGTTCTGGGCGGCCACTTTAGGGCGGCGCTTGCAGGCCGCCGCCCGGCGGCGGTTTAAATCACTGAAGACCAAAAAGCCAAGAAAAGAGGAAAAATAGGGAAAACAAAGCACGCGGGGGCTAAGCGGGGCATGCGGGATGTTAACGCATATCCGTAAAGCTTCTCGGATCCCGAACACCTGCGAAGGGACTCTGTATCATCATCGGGGCACTTATTACACTGCTCTCGTAGTACAATGCGATACCTTACAATTTTGGGCGTACGGTGATCATTGTTGGCATGATTTGGTCGACACTCGTATTATTTGGAGTATATACTATAGTTCGGACTTTAGTCAATATTGCAATGATTATTTGATGGACACATGGGTTGGCCCCTTCTACACGATGAGTCAACCCTTGGCTATTTGTCGGTGGCATTTTAACTCAACCTAAACTAGGGTTTCCTATCCACTCGCCATGTATATACGTTTTAAACTCTAGTCGGGTTTGGTCTTTTATCGACACCGTCAATCTTTGTCCTTGATGGACCTGCACCGTTGATCTTTGACTCCTTTGGTGGACTTTCGAACCTTTTGAAGTTTTTTGGCCTATTTGTATTAAGTCTCAAAACTTTGAGAAGGCCCACCAATATTATGTGGAATTGATTTTTGACTTTTCTCCCTCGGGCTTTGACTTTCTCATCATGGAGGCTCGGGCTTGGGAAATTTTTAGAACTTTTAACTTTTTCATGTTTCAAACTTAAAATACCCTTGGCCTCCAATTTTCTGCTTCTGTTGTGGTGATGATACGTATCCTTGTCGTGTCCTTCTCAGGCCTACGGGCCTATGGATGAAAGTTTTACAATTTGAAATTTTGGTAAATTGGTCAACCGATCGCCATTTTGATTGGATGACTTTTGCCTTGATTTTGATATACTATTTGGGAACGTCGATCTCTGTACCTGTTAATTTTCGATCGTTGATCTATGAAGCATGATTTTAGGGTTTCTGACATGTGATAAATGTGTTTAATGGCTTGAACCATGGTTTGCTTCAAACTTGGAGATTGATTCTCAAGCGTTGATATGTGTCCTTGATGCTTTCTTGATCGTCGATGATTCAACCGTGGTTGAGTCCTATTAACTCGTCTCTCGAGTTTGCATGATAAAGGGGACCTTGACCCATAATGATCACTTCATTCGGTTTTTAGTGATGCGGGTGAAGCCTTGGAAAAAAATTACGCCATTATTCTGAGCATTCGAGCTCGGCTTTAAGCATTTCCCTAGCCTGCGGGGCCTTTGTGACTTTGTATCTAGTATATTCATAGCCATTCTTCTTCTTTTTGAGCTCTCTGTGCGGGAATGTGAAGGCGGCCGCCATTATTGTTTTTCAGACTCTGATGGTTCAACTTTGCAAAGCCCTATGCATGTATCTTGTTGTTTTCTACTCTGTAAGAGTTCTCTCAGCAAGGTAGTTGTGGGTGTTTTCTGCCATTGTCATGGGTTCGAGCTCATGTGATTTCTCAATTGTATATTTCTCATCCCGAGATTTGAAATATTTTCTTTAAAAGAGATCTTTGTGTGTTGTCTTGGCCACAAATTTTCTTCTTTGTGAGCTCGGTTGTGCAACTGGCATCACTGTTTGATGAGGTTGGTAAGTTTTCGATCTCTGAGTGTTGTAATCACTTCGTCATTGCCATTTAGTCCTTCGAGATACTGATGTTTTTATCCTTCTTTGCATATTTTGTGATCTTTGGGGCAACATCGGTCTTTGATTTGAAACTCATTCTGTGATCATTTGAGGGTTTGCTCAACTTTGATTTAAGGTAAGTACTTGTTTCCCACTCTGATTTTAGTACCCATTAATGGGTTTTGGATTAGAACCAGGATCTATACCTTTTCCCTCTATACTGCAATTTGAGACTGATTGGTTTAAATGGGAGTGTTAACTTCTGAAATACTCGAATATTTCCTCAACTCAGATGTGTATGCATTTTAACTCAAAGTTTTATGTCTGATCTTGTATTCTGATTACTAAATGGGTATTCTTATTTGCTCAAAACTTGCAGATGGAATGTTTATTGATATGATTACTCGAAGTCCTTCATTCCTTTTGATTCTGCTATATGTTCTTAAGGGTATAATATTTTCTAAAAATTTGTGATTCACTTCACATTATCTTACGTTCGCACTTATCTGATTTGATTTGACCATTAATACCCACCAAGTTTGTGTTCTGAGTAATATTCCAAGATATGTTTACTTGGTACTTGTCTTCATAAGGAATCCCCTTTGGATCTAGACCGTTTATACTTTTTCCCCTTTTAGATTGCTGTACATTGATATTTATGAGTTCTGAAACTCATTTTCCCACATCTGTACCTGCATATTTTTCAATATGTGGCTTTGAAACATTGCAACCCAGATTTGGGTGTTTCTCCTCTGATAAGGGTATTGGAAATCATTTTTACCCCATTCTTTTGCTCTATTATTTTTCCTTGCTAGTCGAGTGACTCAAGTTCTACTATGCATTTTACTATACTTGTAAAACTGTGAATCATGCATTATCTTTAGCTATGAAGCTATACTGTAGCATTATGTGCACTTTATCTGCTTCTAGTTCTGTAACCATGAATCTTGTATGTACTTTCTGGAAATTACAAGCAGTTCATCTGTTTTATGTTGCTATTTTTAGGCATAAGCCTTGATTCAGATGCTTGTTAAGATTTTTGTTACTTTTTTCTTTCACATAGATGTTTTGTTCCCTTTATAGTAACATTTCTGGCATGTTGGAAAATCTGAAATGTTGATTTTTCATGGTGAAGCCCTAGAAATTTTTTTCTAGAATTCTCTCTTCCATCCATTTCCAACTATAGTAGTTGTATTTTCTGATTCAGAATATAGAACATAACACTTCATGTTTGAAGCTAGATAAAAATGAGACATCATAGCTGTTTATCTTGATCATGGCATGCTTTACTGCTTTTCTGTATCACTTACTTGATTTAAATAATTCCTTTAAGCATGTAGTAGTTAAAAGTAGCATGATGGAAAGTTGTAAATGTCCATTTTACATGGCGAAGCCCTGTCAAAATTTTCCTGAATCTTCTTTTTTTTCATTTTGTTTCAGTTATACCCCTTTTCTTTTAATCAACTCCAGCTTCCTGAAATCTGATTCTTCTTCTTCAGTTGCAATCTGAAACATGTGCTTCTATTACTAGTCTCTTTTCTGTACTTAAGCCCTTTCCATTTCAGAAAACTTACTGAAACTTTGAGTTACATTCTTCCCTTTTATGCATGCACTTATGACTTGTCTATTTTTTCATTGGCTGCAACCTGTACCTACACACTTAGGAAAACAGTTAGAAAATACTTAGGCTTTTTGGCCTCTCTTATGTCCATGTTTTCTTCTTTTCTTTTCTCTTTCTTCACTCTTTGAGTAAATAAAGCATGTATGCAGTTTGATATTCAAGTAAATTACATCTCCTGTTATTAGAGATTCATATGCACGAATTAGGACAGTCTAGGAATATGATTTGATCCCTAAGCTGATAGTTATTCTTTTCTTCTTTTCAGGTACAATGGCTTCTACAATGAGAGATGAAGAAGGAAAAAAAGATGGAGATGGAGATGCTTCAATCGAAGAAAGGAACCCCAAGGAAATGATGGGTTCACTCATACTCCTTTACTTTCTCTTTCATGCATGTGTACCTTTTATTTTAGTAGTTGTACTTTACTTTCCAGTTACATCCCATGGCTTGTGTGGGAAACATTTGAAAATTCCTTATGAATAAAACATTGAATTTTGTAAATGAGTTGTATATTTCTTCCTGCATTTCAACTTTCTGTATGGATTGTATGATGAACTAAACAGCTACCATTTAATTGAGTGTCTTAATCATGAAGGAAAGAACATCAATGAGAACCTGTAACATTTAATATTAAACTCTGATTTTTTGTAATATGTACTTATGTTTGTTTTCCCAAAACTCAACACTTCACCTACTCTGTAATTCAATGTCTTCATCAAGACAACACAGTTGTCCTTCGGGCCCTTGTGTTCTTTTGCTTAAGGTATCATGAAATTGTAGACTATGTGATCTGTTATGCTTTTGTAACAGCACACATAGTTGCAGATTTCACTTAATCATTAATTAATTCAGCAGTAACTAATAACATCAAAACTTCCTTAGCTTAGGTGTACTTCACCATGACTTTCATCGTAACGATGAAGTTTCGAGTTGCCCATTTTTGCACAAGTGCAAAAATTGTCAACGATTACAAATGTGAGATCAACATTTACAAAAATGGTCATCAATATATGAGACAAAATATGACCCAAAAGTATCTCCAAAGCAACCAATAAGTAAGAAACCAATTCCCAAAGTAGGAAACACATAAAACAACTCGAACTCAACTCCAATGGTGACCCAAAAGTAAGAAAAACTTGAGTAGCATGATCAAGCTAGATAAAAACATTACGGCCATGGAAATCCAATAGGGTTCCCCACTTTGCAAAGGTTCTAGAAATCAACCAAAATGCCCAAATGGATGATTTTAGGGCTTTTACCCTAATTGAAAGAGTGTGACTCGAGCATATTTCAAACCAAGGTTAAAGGTACTAAGGTCAAAATCACCAAGGTTTAAAAACCTTATCAATTTATTCATGCCCACGTTAGTTAGGATGGAATAATACTTCAATTATTCCAAACTTTGCATGTAGGGGTGAAATAATATTCAAGATTATTATTTGTTAAGTAGGATCCAATGATCACCAACCATGCATGCACATGTAGTCCAAAGTTGGAATAAGAGAAGAATAACTTTTACATCGATAGGAAAAAATTAAATTTTTTTTGCAAGATAAGGTTGGAGCCTTAATTTTCCAAATTTACCTTAATAGGTTCAAAATTGTCCGCATACAATCCCTAAAATTTGGAAAAAAACATAGTCAAGGGTAGTTGACTAGGTCAAACTTAGAGGGGAAGAGATATCATGCAAGATATTTTTAGCCTTTTCATTATTAAAATTGTAAAATCATGCATGTAAGATGTGTTATTTTTGGAGAACTAGGGGTGCAACCTTGCTTATGGAGATGTAAAGGGGGCTTGATTATTTTTGCACATTTTTTATGTAAAATTATTGTATATGTACACCTTGCTAATCAATAAAGATTATATTCCAACAATTTCAAGCTTTCAAGTGTATTATAGCATTTGTTCTCTGTGTGTAAATGAATGTTTGTTTTCCTTTGCATGTTAACAATTTTCCAATACCTTCAATAAGTTTTTAATTAAGTTTTTGCAATTCATTCAAGTGTGTATTAACACCTTTTACGAGTGTAAGATATGTTGAATAGTAATTGTAGTGAATTTTATCATCCTTTTACCAGTCATCAAGTGTGTTGTTATGTGTCATGAGTCCCTAACAATTTGGTGTATCACCCTTTATCTATTTTTTGTTATTTCCAGTTCATTCTTAACCCTCAACTCCATCAATTTTAATAGTTTTTAGGTGATCCATCAAAGGAACCATCCCGCTCTGGAGGTTCTCCTTAGTTTGAGGCACCCACAACTCGGAGGAGATCCCATTATATCAACTGAAGTCAAAGTCAGATAGCCATCCAAACCAAAGGTGCACTTGAACCGATAACATCACCCTTGGCACACTTTTCAAGGTCGAGTGTCCCCTTTCTTTGTCCCAAGGTTCAGGGTGACATGAGGGACAAAAAAATGTGCTCCCCTCTCTTAGTTAGCCCCTGGACACATGAAAAATAAAAGTTGAGCCTCGAGTGCTAGTTTTTAACCCCCTTCATCTCACTCTCATGAAACCCCCTTTGAAACTTGTCTCGATCTGATCTAATTGTTAACCAAAATAAGCTCCCCTTATTTTTGGGTTAACTTACTACCTTTTGTGCTTCAGTCTAGATTTCAGACATTTAAAGCATTCAAAGGTTTCTGGAAAATTCTCCATCAGATAGATAATTTCTTCCCCTTTCCAGAAAGGTAAAGAACTCTTTCTAACTCCTTGTATTTTTTGAGTTATGGCTCGACGGAGTTAGAAGGGAAAATTTTCCCAAGGCAGACTTGCAGAGCTTGGGAGATTTTTTTGCCAAAGGAACTCAGACCGGTGGGGCATCGGAGGAAAAAGTGAAAAATTGCCTTTTCTTCCAAAAGGCATAAAATCAAAATGCGACCCACGGCCCCATCAAAAAGCTAATGCGGGGATGCGGGACTTCAGAGGTAAATTGAATTTTTGACTTTTTTCAAAAATGTAAAATGGAAAAAAGGAAGCCCCTACCTCCGCCGACCCCAATGGATGCCACATCATCAACGGATTTGCGGGGAAAAAGTTCAAAATTCACCTGAAGCCAAATTTGTAGGAAACGTAAGGAAAAAATGTAGAAGGCCATATCTTTTGATCCAGAGCTCCATTTTTGACAATCTTGGTACCAATGGAAAGATCTGGAGATTCTCTTCATCATGGAGTCTTCAATTTTTTATTTTGGTAGAGATTTGTGGGAGAAAATTGCAAAACATGATTTGGCATGGAAAAAACACATAACCAGTTTTCAACCACCAAATTTAATGAAATATGGGTCTTTTCTCCCTCGAGCAGACAAAATGCATTTGGGAATGGAATTTATAGATGGAGCCTTGACTTTTCGACCAAATTTATGAATGTTTTCGGTGGTTGGAGCAGAGAATCAGATTTTCTCGTGTTTTTCCCTCTCTTTTCACATTTTGCTATATATTGTAGCAGAGGCACATTTTCAAGAAGTTATTTGTTGTTCATTCTTGTTCCCTTCCCCCCTCTCTTTTCTTCCCTGTGGTTGAAAATGGAGTTGGAAACTCCTCCCCTTCTCTCGTAATGGCATTTTTCGCCTCTTTCCCATGATATGGTGCACTTGTTAACTGGAGTAATAAAAACATGTTTTTATGATGCATTTGTCCATCCTTTGCTCATTTTTGGTTGTTTCTTCTTGCCTCTCATTGTTGCAGGCATCTGTGCATGTTTGAATGTCATTTACAGGTTTTGGAGCTATGTTTTTAGGGATTTTGGAACATTTTCTATGTGAAGTCCATCTCTAGTCTGTGATGCACTTGTCCATCCTCTCCATTGCTCACCTCTCTTTGTTTCCATGGCAGTTTTGATAGATGATCAACATTTTCCTTCTCTGGTGTATCTTTGTTTTAGTGTAGGCCTGCTTTTTTCCAGCTTTCTCTCTCCTTGTCTCTCTTGGAAGTTAGATTAGGATTAGATTAGCTTGTTTGCACTAGAATAGCTTGTAAGGTGTAGTTTAGGAAGAGGAACCGGACTTCTCTAGAGGATCATTCCCATTTGCAAGTCCCACAGCTTGGGGAATGATCCAATGTTATGCAAATCACACCAAATGACCCTACCTTAGAAAATCAGATCCATAACTCATTTGGGGGTGCTGTGATTTTCACTAACAGTTTTGGCATGCCCGGTGGGACCTTAGAGGTCT
This sequence comes from Taxus wallichiana var. yunnanensis, assembly GCA_018340775.1. Taxonomy (NCBI): domain Eukaryota; kingdom Viridiplantae; phylum Streptophyta; class Pinopsida; order Cupressales; family Taxaceae; genus Taxus; species Taxus wallichiana. Next base: position 316,055,664 of record CM031239.1, read on the forward strand.
CCACTTCATTGCAACAAGATTGATGTGCACTTGTTGCAATTTCTAGCTTATTAGAAGCTTCAATTTGCACATCTGGTGACTCCATCTAGTAAACAACTCATTCTCTGAGTCGAGACCTATTTTCCATTCACTTCCATTCATCCTTCTTTCCATATTCTTTCATTCTTTCCATTCCATGAAGTTGTGCAATCATGACTTCATTTCCACCATGGAATTCACATCTACAATAGCAACAACACATTCCAACTCCAATAAGCTTTACAAATCCTTCAAATCAGCATTTTGAGCAAATCCAAAATCAGCATGGTTACCCCTATGAGAAGCAGTGCCAAAATTAGTTTGGCTATGGAGCTTTCCAAGAGCAGGGGTATGTAAACAATGAAGAAAATCAAATGCAAAATGTTGGTCTGCTGGAGAATATTCAAAAAATGAAGATTGGCATGCTGCAATCAAGAGCTACAGGTCAAATGAAGGCATTCATAATTGGTTGTAGAGCACCCTGTCCATGGGAAGGCCCTTTTCCAAGACACTACAACCCTCAAGAGAAGCGGACTTCATAATTGAGATGTTGCCCCAACTTGCACAATGGACTGAGGAGATAGAAGCATATGAGCAAATTCTGAATCAACCTTGTCAATGGGTAAGTCATTCAACAGTTCCTTGTATTTCTTCTTCTTCATCTCAAGCTTTACCATTTCAACAATGTCAAGTTGTAAACCCACCAATGCTGCTCTAGTTGTGAAAACCATCCCTCCATCCCCTAGTCTCCCATCCCATCTCATCTTTTCTACCCTCTTCTCTTCCAAATCCAAATCCCCTCCACAAGAGCAAAAAGAAATACCTTCCACTCCAAGGAAACAAGAAGTTTCATCTCTTCCACCACCATAAACAAATGAAAAAATGGTTGAATCCCAACCCACTCCTTCTCTTGCCTTCCCAATTCCATGTGGAGAAGAAGAAATTTTAAAAATCAGTCATGAAGGACAAGCAAGAAGAAGAAGTGAAAGAAGAAGAAATGGTTAAAAGCTTAGTGAGCTTAGCTCTTAGGTTTGGGATAACAGAGATTCCTTTGCTAGTCAAGCCTTCGAGAGAGGAGGAGAAATTTGAAGAGCCAAGTGGTGGGCTAAGACTGAATTTGGGAGAGAGAAATAACAAGAAAAGGAAGAAGAAAATCAGCAAGTCGCTTTACTCAAAATGTAGTGTCCATGTTGGCACTTTAAGTGAAGAGAATGTTGATCCAATTCAAACTGCCCAATCAGCCAAGGAAGGAGAAAACAAATCAGCTCAAAGTCCCATTGGAAAGGAGCAAGTGGATGAGACCAAATTAGAGTTTGTAGCAGTAAGAAGAAGACATTATTGGTGTTTTCTTGCTTTCATTCGAAGGGCCTGTTTTGGTTGATGAATCCATTTTGGAGGAAAGCTCTAAAAGAAATCTTGCAGTCCCAACTTGTCCTCTAGAGCAGCAGTTTGAGGAGTTTGATATGGCAAACTTCATGCTAGAGGAAGAGTTCAATCAAGAGCAAGATGGTCTTCAAACAACAAAGGAAGGAGAAGCTGCTCCAAATCCAAAAGAAGAGGAGTACATTCTAGTGGAGGAGAAAAATGTAGATCCAAAGGCTTTGAACACAAAACAGGCTATAGAAGAACCTTCAGTTCTTCCTTCCACTTCATCTTTCTCGAGCTCTAACATTGGAGAAGAGTTTGATCTTTCAAACTTCATGTTGGAGGATGAAAGAAACCATGGTGAACAAGTTGCAAACCAAAAAGACACCATGGAAGAGGTTGAACATTTGCAGCAGGACAACAATGAAGTAGAGTACTTGTCTGATTTGGAGGATTGTTTGATGGAGAAGAACCAGTTGAGTTTCTATTGTTTTCTCCTTCATTCACCCTTCAAATATGTGAACTTGTTGTCATGAAGGAGAGCACTCATTTGCAGTAGTCTATACTTTATAGCAGCCTTTTGGAATCTAGTTTGGGAGACTCAAACCTTCCATGCTCTTCACAGGAGGAAGAAGAGAAATAGTAGAAGAGTTCCACCATTCCTTCCACGTCATTCACCCAAAGAGGTCTACAAGAAGACTCCATTTTTGGAGTGGAAAATCAAAGCAATGGGCATATCAAATGGATCAGACCTTTCCCAATCAGGTATTTGGCTTCATTGGAGCCAAAGGAGAAGCCAAATCTGGTCATGCCCATTTCAGGGCATGAGGATGAGCTACAAAGCACCAAGGATCAGCTGTCATACCTCTTCAATCCAAATGCAGAGCAACTAAAAGAGGTATTGGTTTTGTCTTTAGTTGATACTTTGGTGATTTGGGTGGAAGATCAGCTTGTAGTTAGTTTTTCACTCATCCAACCAGCCATGTTCAGTGCCAAATCAGTTGCATGGCTGCCATTTTTGAGGAAGGGAAGCTATTTCTCCTTGTTAGTTGTAGGCTTTGTTTGAGTTCCCTTTGCTCTTGGTTAGAGTAGTGTAGGTAGGTTTGTTTTCAGCAGAAGAAGTGCTTTTGCACACTCTACATGTTCCATTTGGAGCATGTATGATTTTTCAGTTTGTACATAGTTTTTGGTGTTGTTGTATTGCTTTCGCAGTGCATTCAGTTGGCTTTTGGTGAAGTTCAACTTCAAGTTTCAGTGGGTTTCCAAGTGATTCAGAGGTCATATTTTCAGAGTTAGATCAGAGAATTGGTTATCAAGCTTGACTCCATGCCCAATGGATGTAAAAATACCATTGATCATTCATCTAGTAGGCAGATGACCCCTGTGAGTCGCCAAAGTTGTTAACCAAAATAAGCTCCCCTTATTTTTGGGTTAACTTACTACCTTTTGTGCTTCAGTCTATATTTTAGACATTTAAAGCATTCAAAGGTTTTTGGAAAATGCTCCATTAGATAGATAATTTCTTCCCCTTTCCAGAAAGGTAAAGAACTCTTTCTAACTCCTTGTATTTTTTGAGTTATGGCTCGGTGGAGTTAGAAGGGAAAATTTTCCCAAGGCGGACTTGCAGAGCTTGGGAGAGTTTTTGCCAAAGGAACTCGGACCAGCGAGGCATCAGAGGAAAAAGTGAAAAATTGTCTTTTCTTCCAAAGGGCATAAAATTAAAATGCGACCCATGGCCCCATCAAAAAGCTAATGTGGGGATGCGGGACTTCAGAGGTAAATTGGATTTTTTGACTTTTTGTCAAAAAATGTAAAATGGAAAAAAGGAAGCCCCTACCTCCACCGACCCCAATGGATGCCACATCATCAGCAGATTTGTGGGGAAAAAGTTCAAAATTCACTCAAAGCCAAATTTGTAGGAAACATAAGGAAAAAACGTAGAAGGCCATATCTTTTGATCTAGAGCTCCATTTTTGACAATCTTGGTACCAATGGAAAGATTTGGAGATTCTCTTCATCATGGAGTCTTCAATTTTTTATTTTGGTAGAGATTTGTGGGAGAAAATTGCAAAATGTGATTTGGCATGGAAAAAACGTAGAACCAGTTTTCAACCACCAAATTTAATGAAATATGGGTCTTTTCTCCCTCGAGCAGACAAAATGCATTTGGGAATGGAATTTGTAGATGGAGCCTTGACTTTTCGACCAAATTTATGAATGTTGTCGTGGTTGGAGCAGAGAATCAGATTTTCTCGTGTTTTTCCCTCTCTTTTCACATTTTGCTATATATTGTAATAGAGGCACATTTTCAAGAAGTTAGTTGTTGTTCATTCTTCTTCCCTACCCCCTCTCTCTTTTCTTCCCTAGGGTCAAAAATGGAGTCTGAACCTCCTTTCACACTCTGTAATGGCATTCTCTTGCCTCTTGCCCACTAACGATGTACTGTGTGAACTTTTGGAGCAATAAATTTTGTTTTGTGATGCATCTGTCCATCCTTTGCTTATTTTATTGTCTCTCCTCGCCTCTCGTCGTTGCAGGGTATACTATGCATATTTTGATGTTTGTTGCAGGTCCTGGGAGCTGTGTTTAATGGGTTTTGAAGTGGTGTTCTATGTGAAATTTATCTCTAGTCTGTGGTGCATCTTGTCCACCCTCTCCTCTTCTCACCTCTCTCCACTTCAGCAGTTGAGATTGTGACCAAGCACTCCCCTTTTCTTGGTGCTATCACCTCGTTAGTGTAGGATTTCCCTCTTTATGCACTTTCTCTCTCCCTGTCTCCTTGGCATTGTTAGGATAGGTATAGTTAGACATCATTTTTGCATTAGGAGTAGTTTAGCATTAGGATCAGGAAGAAGAAGTCGGCTTTCTTCGGAGGGCCATCTCAAGTCCGCAAGTCCCATAGCTTGAGAGATGGTCCAATGTTATGCAAATCACACCAAATGAGTCTGCCTTAGAAAAGCATATTTTTAGAGCTCATTTGGGGGTGCTATGATTTCACGTTAACACTAATGCAAAGTACATTTGAGTGTCCCTTTTGTCCCTTTTCCCCTATTTCCCCTATTTTAGGGTGTAACTCCACATCAACCCTCGTCTGACCCCGGTTGAGCCTAGTTGGGTTAAACATGAGTTAAGGTGTGCAATGTGAGAGAGAAAGGTTGAAATCAAGGACTTAACCATTTTTCATGTTTTCAAATGCATATTTTCCTCCCAAGCTCACTCTCCTTATTTTTATGTTGTTGGAATGTTCTTGAGACCTCATATACTAAAATGGAAAGTTGCTCATATCTCCCAAACCCCTTGTCTATTTTCCATGAGATTTTAACAACAGATCCTTCTCAAAAATGCCCTTCAAATGATTCCAACCTTGCATCTAATGGTGTTCTACATTATTTTTAATGGCCAGATGAATTTTCCATTTATAAAAACTCATTTTTCATATCTATGAAGTTTAGATAATTGAAATCCTTTAAAAACGGATCAAAACATCCTTGTGAAATAGACAAAACTATTTTTACATTTCATGTTTAAGTCAAGGAATTTTTTTCCGCTTTGCAATATTTTGAATTGTTGTTGTGATTGGTTCATGCTTTGATGTCGGATCCAACTAGGTCATCCCCCGACCCCCTCCCGACCTCGCTAACGTATCTACGGGCTCCCGGAAAGAAGTTGTTGCCTCTTCAAAATATTCGGTCCTTGGGAAGCTACAACCTTAATGCATTGATGGGACTTTTTCCTTACAAATCCCTTCCTCGATCACTGAAGCTACGCAAGCCTCTAGGAACTATCACTGATCGGTAAACTCATGGGGCCTAGGCCTCCTTTGGAAGAGATTCGTAAATGGGTACGTATTAAATGGGCTCCTTGTGGTCCGGTTGATATTGCTGCTCTTTCCAATGGTTTCATGCTCTTTACTTTTTCCCATAAAGAAGATTTTACTTGAGCTCTTCTTGGTGGCCCTTGGTTCTTTGGTCGAAGAGGCTTTTATCTCCATCGTTGGACACCTAGATTTAATGCTAAAACAAAAACCATGACCTAGGCACCAATCTAGGTTCGCCTCCCTAAGCTCCCCTTGGAATTTTGGCACTTTTTTATCATTGAAGGCATTGCCCTCTCCATTGGTTCACTAATAGTTTTTGATCAAGCTACCAAAGTGGGTTCAAGATTTATCCATGCCAGATTTTATGTCAATGTTGATATTAGTTTGCCTCTGCCATCTTCCATTGAACTCCACTCTGAGTTGGGCACTTGGGTTCATCCCATTGACTATGAATACATCCCTCAAGGCTTGCTCCACATGTAAAAACATTAGGCATCGTGCTCAAGCTTGCCCATCCAAGCTAGCTCCTAAGCCTAAAGATTAGGTCTACTCTCCCAAGAACAAAGGAAAGTTCATTCCCAAAGTTTCAAATGAAGTAATCACTTTGAACCCCTTTGATGTCCTTTTTGAGGAGGGTGCTTTCCCATCTTCCTCGCTCTATTTCCCCTCATTTATGCCTCTCCTTTGTTGGTCCCTTTGTCGACTCCTTTGGTTTTTGTTCCTGCTCCACCTCCCTCCTCTCCTTCTTCGAACCTTCCTCTCACCTTCCCTCTTTTCAGTTCTTCTTCGATTGTCTCCTCTCCTCCTTCTTCCCCTTCTCTTCATGAGATTCTAGATTTGGCCCTTCGTCATGTTCCCCTTTCAACATTTATTTCCCCTTTTTCTTCTTGCTCCCCCTTTGGGAAAATGTCCTCAACTCTCCTTCTGTTTCACTTTCTACAGATAATAGTCCTACTAAGAATACCAGAAATAACACTAAGTTGAAACTAGATGTGGGCCTCAAGAAATCCAAAGGGAGACACACAAATCAAGAAAAGCTTCAGGAGGAAGCATTTCTAAATATAGCTCAAGGAACACAGGGACTACTTGCCATTCCAAGTGGAGGTAAGCCCAAATCAAATAAATGAATATTTTCTCTTGGAATGTACAGGGATTAAACGCACCCTAAAAAAAAAAGAATACTCAAAGATTTTAGACTCAAACATTGTCCTGATATCTTGATGCTGCAAGAAACCAAACTGAAAGAGGAGGATACTCTTCATAAGTTTGGCCTAATGCCTCCATTGTTTCACAGAGTCTCATTGGTAACTCGGTGGTTAGTGCACTTTTGGAACTGAAGGTTCTCTTTGGGGAATGTATTATTAAAACCCCCCATTATTTAGGAATGTTTTTCCAAGAAATTGGTTCAAATTTGGGTTGGATTACCATAAATATTTATGCTTTGAATCTTGAAAAGCATAGAGAATTTTTTTGGAGTTGTTGGAATTTCGTAATACTTGCAAGCATCTCTCATGGCTTATAGCTGGTGATTTCAATACTCCACTGTACTTATCTAAGAAGAAAGGAGGAACTAGTGTCAACACTAATAGCTTGGAAGCCTTAGCTAACTTTATTAGATTGGGTGAATTTTTTAACATGGAGCTTCCTATACCTAGTCTAACAGAAGACTTAGAAACAACCATATTCAAATCAAATTGGATAGATTCCTTGTCTCTATGGATTGGATTGCTCTCTTTAATGATTTCTACTGTAGGCTCTTCCTAAGATAGCCTTTGATCATTGCCCCTTGCTCCTCACGGCTTTGCAAACCCAGAGCTCGAAACATCCTCCTTTTCACTTTGAGCTTGCTTGGTTACAAAATCATGATTTAGAAAATCTTATCAAGGACTGGTGGATGACTAATATTCATGGCTCGGCTATGTACAGGTTCGCTAAGAAGCTAAGTTTTGTTAAAAAGAATCAAGAATTGGAAAATTCAAGTTTTTGGGGATATCCGTAGAAGGAAGGATTTACTCACTTTGAAATTAGCCTCTATCTCAATGGAGATTGATTTGAAAGGAAGATCTCCTCAACTCCATCAGCAATAACTATCCCTTCTTAGTGATTATCACAATACACTTGATGAGGAAGAATTCTATTGGCGTCAAAGATCTAGAGTGATCTGGCTTCAACAGGGGATAGAAATACAAATTTTTTTCATACAATCGCTCAAGCATAAGAGCAAGGATAAAATTAAAGAGTTGGTCACTATGGAGGGCACTTATCTAAATAAAGATGATGCGATTGTTGCTGAATTAATCAATTACTATGCAAGCCTCCTCCATGAGGACACCCCCATGTGAAGAGGATTGTCAGGAAATGCTTCAACACATACCCAATTTGATCACCGATGACATTAATGCCAAACTCACCCAGCCGTTCTCGGTGGAGGAAGTTTGGAGAGTTATTTTTGAAATGAAAGGAGATAAATTACCAGGCCCTAATGGTTTCCCTGCGGCATTTTTTCAAACCTATTGGCATATTGTGGAGCCTGATCTGCATGTTGTTATTTTGGAGTTTTAGCAAAATGACCTTCTTTTAAGGGAGTGGAATAATACCTTTGTAGCCCTTGCTCCTAAATCTATGGGATCAAAGTTGATTTCTAACTATAGGCCTATTAGTCTCTGTAACACTTCCTACAAGATTATAACCAAAATGTTGGCTTCCAGGCTTAAACCTTTTATGACTAGCTTAATTTTAGAACAACAAAATGGGTTCATTGGTGGTAGATTGATCCAAGGTGGCATTATTAATGTTCATGAAGCATTGCATTCAGCTTCTCTCAAAAAATTAGCTAGTATGATTATCAAACTTGATATGCAAAAATTGTTTGACAGAGTTAGCTTGCCCTTCTTACTCAGGGTACTGGAGAAATATGGTTTTGGGGAGAAATGGAGATCTTGGATTTACAATTACATCTCAACTCCCAAATTCTCCATCCTCATTAATGGCATTCTGCAAGGTTATTTTCCCTCCAGTCATGGAATCAGGAAAGGGGATCCCCTTTCTCCCTTCCTATTTATTCTTATGGTGGACACTCTCAGTAGAGTGTTGGAAGCCGCCAAACGAGATGGCAGCATTACTAGCATTACTACTACCTCAAGGATACTTGCAACCACTCACAATCAATTTGATGATGACACTTTGTTGTTAGGTATTGCTTCAGTTTTGGAAGCTAAAGTTTTGAAATGAATTTTGGATTGTTATCAATTAGCTTCTAGGCAAAAGATTAATTTTAATAAGAGTAGTATTGCTTTTATCAATAATCCTACAAGTAGGATGTAGTGCCCACTTCCGTTCGACACCTTGTGATATTGATCCTAATACTGCTGACTATATTATGGACATTGTTATAGTTTGATTTAGTATGATGTTAGATGTTAGATCATGGTTTATTGTGGACTTTGATTCATATATGGTGCATGATGATTATTGGAAACTTTTTATATATTGATGTTGATATATTGTTTGACATGGTTATATTATAGATGTGGTTCGACATGTGATATTTGGATATTTTGAGTAGACCTAGAAAGTGGAATTAATTTGATGATCATATAGTTGTTGATAAAACTGCAAATGATATTGTTGTTTGCCTTGATGATGTTGTGATTCATATGTATATATGGTTTTGGATGTTTACGATGAGCCATGAGGTCAAGGAGGTATTTGTATTTTAAGGTTAAAAATATCACAACAAACATCGGGGATTAGAGACCAACCACATTGGAATTCTAGATGAATTCAACAAGGTCACCATGGCAACTTGTATTTGTTTGTGTGTGTTGGATTTTGTTAGGGATTCCCATGGGGAATCACCTTCGAATGTGACCAAGGGACTTTATGTATTTCTTTTATTTGGTTCCTTTGTTTAAAGTTAGTATGTGTTTTATAAGTGATGTGTTTTCCCTTTTCATTATTTAATTAAATTGTGATTTATAATGTGAGTAATCATGTTGTTAAGTTATTTAATTAAATTATGTCATGAGAATGTAATTAATAGAGTTTTTGGTCTTGGTTTAAGTGTTGTAAGAGATGTGTAAGTGATGTGTAAGTTGATTTTAGAGTATGAAACACTCCACCTTCTTGGAAATTCAAATTTGTCCTTGGAGGCTTGTGGGACAAGTTAAACTTGTCCCATACCTCTTAAATTTATTTACCAACCATACCTATGGTTGGAGAGTTGAATTTAGACTTTCATTATGCATTTTTGTAAGTCAAGTTGTAAGTTTTAATTGCACTTTTCTTACATGTTTTAATTTTAGTCCTTTGGAGTGTGGGCTTGTTTTGGAGTGTGTAAGTAATCTGTCATATTATTCACCCACCTATTTAATATGCCTTGGAGAATGAAGTTGACTTTGGTGTTGGAGTTGAGGATGTGTGATGTGGCATCCTACATGGATCCACCTCATCCTCTTCTCTTCCCTCTTCTATATATTCAAATTCCCATGCTTGTTTTTGGGTTACTTCACCTTGGAATGCTTCATTTTGGGTGAATTATTTTGTTGTTTGAGAGCTCTTGCTTTGGAGGGGTTTGAATATTGTTGAATGCTTGTGCTTGGAGGATATTTTGGATTGCTTGCATTGGAATAAAGCTTGTTGTTTTTGAACTTGGAACAACTCCATCATGGAAAGGTAAGAGCTTGGCTCTTGTTATGCTCTTCTTTCATTTTTATGCTTATGTGAATGGTTGAGTGTGTGAATGTGTTGTTTTATTCATTGGCTGGTTGGGTAGATGGCCTAGGAAAGGTGTAGGAGAAGACTATGGGGATTCTTATGGGGAGACATAAGTGTTATGGGGAGGTATAAGTGTGGAGGGAGTTGGGATTTGGGTTCCACCTTGCAAAAGAAATAGCTTACATTTATTTACTCGTTATGGGGTGCCATAAGAGGTTGGGGAGGCATAAGGAAATGGGAGGAATAAGGGGTACTTGGGGAGGCATAAGGGCATGTCAGGGTTTTGAAATGATATATTTTGGCAGTTTGTTCTCGGTGGTGATACCCATTTCCCCTTGGGAGGCATAAGCAACATCCCCCATAGTTTCTTGCTCCTTTGGCTTGCATGAGGAATCCTGAGTGTTGTTTGTTGTCTTTTATTTGTGGTTGCAAACTGTATTTTTGTTTTGACTGTGTTTTAAATATGAATTTGTATGTGTGTTGTGGAAGCCTATTGTTGTCATGAGTTGAAACACATTTCTTATTGCATTGTGGTTGGGGCTCGAGGGCCAATGAAGAAGGATGGCTTCTCCTTTTCATTGGATGTCTTGGTTGGGTGGAGAGCATTGCCTTTCTCCCTGCTTTTGTTGTGATCAAACTGGAAAATGGAGGATCTTCACGTTGTTGTACTGGAGCAGAGGAAAAGAAAAATTTGACAGTCCTTGTTGAGATTATTTCTTATTGTAACCTTTTCCCACTTTGAAGTGGATGACATTGTATATTATCTGTGATGGAAAGGCTACTCTGTTTTAGTTATGAAATTTGTTGTGATTATGGAAGAATATATCTTGTATTCAATTTTATGAACAGAAAAGAAAGATATGTATTTTGTATGTTATATTCTGAAAATAAATGGGAAAGAAGTTGTAAAAGATTCATTTGAATTAATGGAAGTTGTGTACCTTGTTCAAATGATTTTGTTTTCATTGGAAATCTACGTTTGAAATATAGTATAAAAGCTCTGGTTGGAAAATTGAAAAGTAAATACGCATGAAGAAATGTTATACTGCTCTGTTCTTTTGAAATGCATGATTTAGAAATCAGAATTGTACATTGGCTTTTGAATACTTGAATTGAAAACCAACTTCATATGTTAGATTGGATTGGGAATGAATTTCATATATCAAGTTGGTAAAGGAAACCTGGATCTGTTTAAGATCAAGTATAAACTCCATCCTTTATTTCACTGTATACTTGCAAAATTTTATCAAAAAGTACAGAGCAACCTTCTGACATTGAAAATATAAATTGAAATACCAATTGAACTTGTGGGATCAAAATGATCCCAAGCAAACAAAAATACTTAAGGAATTTCCATAGAACCTTTCAATTCGGGCTCAAACAGTTTCACAGTCGTTGTTGTCAAATTGGGAAATTTTTGAAATGTAAATCAATCAAACAACTTAACCCTTGTAATATATCCTAAAATCTTCCAAGAAAAATCCTCCATGCTTGTTTGGCATGTTGAGAAGGAATTATGGCAAATTCAAACAAATTTTATAAGTTGAACAGTCCAGTTCACATTTCGAGAAAGACGTTTTCTTAAAATTGACCCTTCAAACTTCATCAAAATTTAAATCTTAAGCTTTCTATGTGTAAAGAGGACTTTGAGAGCTTTCCAAAAATTCCTCGTTTGCCAAAAACGGAGCTCCCAGTTGAAAGTTATGGCCTTCTGAAGTTCCACTTCATTTTGGCTTCAAAAATTTTCTAACTATCAAATTTAATTAATAAAATATTCTTGGGCGGACCCATGCAGGCTAAATCCTTCCTTTTACACTTTTTTCCCAAAAACTCTTAAGGCATGAAGTTCCCCACCACTCCGCTGACCCGCAAACATTCTTGTTGATCAAAACAATCTAAGTTCAAAAAAAAAAAAATTGGGAAAAATTTCTACGTTTTCCCGCATCCCTGTAGGCCCGCAGCCAATCAAGTGCTGCCACGTGGCTTAACAAGGCTCTCAAAGGCGTGGAATCCCTTTTAACCTTGGTGCTTGTGAAATTAAAATTTAGAAATTTTTCCTAGTTTTCTTCGTGGCCTTGTCAGCCCATCACCAATCAGGATCTGCCACGTGGCATCACGAGGTATCGGCGGAGGCGTGGGTCAATTTTACCCTTTTCACCCTTCTGGGCATTAAAATTTTTTTACCCCGATGCCCCGTTTTCCTTGTGTTGGCTTAGGAGGCACCATGTGTCCCTTGCGGACTTGCGGACTTGTGGGTGCGTGGGTGCAAAGGTGGCTTTTCACCCCAAGCGGGAAAATTTTCAAAACTTCTCCCCGCTCTATCGGCCCACATCTAGGAAGAGATTTCCTCCCCGACCCTCGCCGACCCGACTCCTCCCCCAAGAAAAAAATTTATCCCCGCGGCCCGCAGACCCACCCCTGGGGAAAATTTTCTCCCCTAGGCACGTCGGCCCGCCTTGGGAAAATTTCCTCCCAAGGTTCACCAACCCATAACTTTTGAAATACATGGAGTTAGGAGGACTTCTTTATATCACTGGAAAGGTGAGAAAATTTCCTATCTAATGGGAATATTTTCATAAGGTTTCAAGTGCATTAATTTTGAGAAAAATTAGGTTGAATCTCTTAAGCTGTCAAAGGATGGGAGAGTGAGAAATCGCCCTCTTAATCTTAATGATTATTCTAACCCTAAGTTTTGACCCTATAAATTTAATAATTGTTGTAATGGGAAAACTATGAGATAAGATTTTTATTTGGCCTCTAAACCTTGCTTGTGGCAACTGTTGTTTTTAACCTAGTAGCAGACACTTTTAATTAAAAAAATTATCCCATATTTTTTCTGACTAATCCTAGGTTGTTTTTGGGTCTCAAGTGGGTTGTTTTAGCAGGTGTTACAGATGCATGCCAGAAGATTGCTGACATCTTTGGTTGCATTATTATGGATCTCCTCCTCCTATTTGGGTCTTCCCCTCTTCCTGGGAAGACAAATCAAGAGTCTATGGAACCCGATTATTGATGTTGAAAAGGAAACTTGTCGGGTACCAAGAGGTTCCCTTCTCAGTTAGGATGGAAAGCTACAACTAGTTAAGGCCACTTTACTTAATGCTGTGAATATACTTTATGTATTTATTGAAAATTCTTGTCTCTGTTACTTCAACTATTGAACAAATTCAAAAAAAAATCTTTGGTCAGGGTCAGAAGAAAGAAAAATAATTCACTTAGTCTCATGGAATGTGGTTTGTAAACCGACTGCTCTTGGAGGGTTGGGCTGCATGCAGAATTGTTGATATGAATTCCTCCATGCTTGTAAAATTGGGTTGGGAAATTACAACTAATAGAAAGGCTTCCTGGACGCAGATGATGATCTCAAAATATCTTTCCTCGGTGGAAGACTTCTATGTTGAAGACATCCCGAATGGTTCAGCTATTTGGAACTCCATCAAAAGCACCAGAAAACTGATATAGTCAGGCACCAGATGGAAAATTGGGAATGGTAAGAAGATTGCTTTCGAACTGATAGTTGGATTGGAGACAATGCCTTATCTATTGACCCATCCTGGGATCTAATAAGATCTAGGATCACTAGAATATGTGGGATTTTTATTTATAACTACATTGATCGCTCCTCCTCTTACCCACGCTGGTTCATTCCTGGTTGGGAAGGGGTGAGCCACTTCAACTGATTGAAAAACTGAAGCTCTTGTTGTCGATGCAATATTTTCCTGTTTCTTCTATGGAGGACACTAGGATCTAGCCACTTTCTACTTTTGGTTCCTTTTCTGTCAAGGTCGCTTATCTTTCCCTACCACACTGCTCGGAGGGCCTTGCTCTTTCTCAAATTTGGTTACCATAGGTTATTCCAAAAGTGGGCTTTTATACTTGGCTTGCTTCAGAGATGTCTTTCTCTCTAGAGCAAGAATCTCAAGTGGCGGGGTTACTCCCTCCCTAGTAGGTGTGTTCTTTGTTTTGAGGCTCTTGAAACTTTTGCTCACTTAATTTTTCATTGTAAATTTTCCTTTTATATCTAGAGCCTCCCATTTAACATTTTTGGAGTTTCTTGGGTCTTTCCTGAGTCCATTTCAGAAGCTCTTTGTCAATGGGTGCCTCTCTTTCGGCATCAAATTGTTAACCTTTCCTGGAAACTTCTTCTACCTCACACTTTATGGAACATATGGAAAGAATATAACAGGCATATTTTTAAAGAACAATACAGTAATCCCAATAGGTCTTCACCTTGGTGGTGGTTGGCCTTCAAGAAAATTTGAATTGTTGTATCTAGAAATAGCATAAATGTAAAATTTCTTGCAACATGGATAAGTAGTGGCCGCAG